>CM036590.1:39995478-40595478 GCA_020745705.1 Hemiprocne comata | reverse complement strand
ATAAAAGAGAAGGAAAGAAAAGGGGGAAAAAGAAAAAGGAAAAGAAAAAGGAAAAGGAAAAGGAAAAGGAAAAGAAAAAGGAAAAGGAAAAGGAAAAGGAAAAGGAAAAGGAAAAGGAAAAGGAAAAGGAAAAGGAAAAGGAAAAGGAAAAGGAAAAGGAAAAGGAAAAGGAAAAGGAAAAGGAAAAGGAAAAGGAAAAGGAAAAGGAAAAGGAAAAGGAAAAGGAAAAGGAAAAGGAAAAGGAAAAGGAAAAGGAAAAGGAAAAGGAAAAGGAAAAGGAAAAGGAAAAGGAAAAGGAAAAGGAAAAGGAAAAGGAAAAGGAAAAGGAAAAGGAAAAGGAAAAGGAAAAGGAAAAGAAAAAGAAAAAGAAAAAGAAAAAGAAAAAGAAAAAGAAAAAGAAAAAGAAAAAGAAAAAGAAAAGAAAAGAAAAAGAAAAAGAAAAAGAAAAAGAAAAAGAAAAAGAAAAAGAAAAAGAAAAAAAGTGCATTTCAGCTCTGCTGTTAGAGACTGAAAGACCAATGAGGGGTTAAGTCCCAGTACCCAGATCACCACAGGACAAGTGGGAATTGCTAGTGCATAGTGAGCTCCCATCAGTCTCAGACTCCAGAGCACACATGTACACATGCATTAGGGATGAGGTGTAGAAGCTAGCTCTACCTTACTAGCTAGTGAATTCTCCATACAACACTCAGGGGTGGAAGTGAAGAGATATATGTATTTTTTTTATATATTTTTTTAATATTTCTTTTCTCCTGAAAAAGAACAAAAGCAAAAAGAACTGTGCAAAGCAAACAGAACAGATGCAGGAATCTGTTTCAAAGCACAAACTGCATCCCCTTGACTTTTCTGAAATACATTTAGCCCTGCAGTTGGAACAGCTGGACACCAGTGAATATAGGTATCATTTCATATACTACTGAAAATATGTTATGTTTGGGAGCTTTGTACAGGAAAAATAACAAAATCCTAGCTACACAAACACATTAAGCTGGCATAGACTAACATTGCAGCTGAAAGAAATCACTTTCCTTTCAACTCTGGTACTGTATTCCCACCTCGCATCATCACCTGCCTTGGGAATAGGTAAGGTTAAAATTACTAAGTGATTTTTACTGTGTTAGTTTACAGGTTCCTTAATCCAGTTTACCACATGGATGTATAAATGCCCACATAAGCAAGGGTAGCACAGAACGAGTGAGAACACATCTCTAAGCACTACCAGCTTAACATATTCATGAAGGAAAGGCAGCAATAGGAGCAAGACTACATATTCAGCTGAAGCTATCAGAACAATAAGGGTTGCCAGAATGAAACTGCCCACTTGGAATCTGGCCAAAATTACCATTCCTTTAGAAATGCTTACTTAGAAGTATGAAAAGTGCTAAATATTAATAAACACAGCCAATCAATATCTTAAATTGTCCCTCAGCTTCATCAGTAACCTAAGGCCGTGCTGGGGCAGTGGTGTGGTTTGTTTTGGACTCTGGTGGAACCAACCATATACTGAAACCACAGACACAGAAGAAAATAGATTTCAATGTAATTGACAGCATATGTTTCTATATCTCTATTCAGTAGCTGATAGAAATAAATAATACACAGTGTGCCAGTGATAACCATGGCAAATACAACGTCAGCCAACTTCCTGAATTGCATTCTAATAGACCTTAGAACAGATCTATGCCAGGTTCCTCAGGGCCTCCATTCCCTTGATTTCTTTCCCTTCATAGTGGTTTGTAACAAATACAGCAAAACACATATTAATTACTTCCACTTTCCAGATTCAGAAACAGTTTGTTGTTCTGAAAGGTTTTTATATCACGCTATCGTAACTTTTCTCACTTTAACCCTTTGCTTTTCGTTCTTAAAATATGCAAAGTCTTTAAATCAAACTTAAGTTTGACTGATGTCAAACCCTGGTTAAAAACAACTAAATGTTAACTGAAATAACATTTTCATATGAGGTTGCTCAGATCTGTAGCCAACTGGGATCTCTCTGGCCTTATGAACTGTTTACATATCCTTAAGCCATCAGAGGTCCTGATAGTAAAGCCAGCTTTTTGTCATAGTATGTGACTTCGTGACCTCCTGGGAGAACTGTGGAGCCTTAAATTAATAAAAGCATTATTTTAACCCATGTATTCAAGTACATTTTTCATTTTGTGCTAGAATATAATAAAGTTCATTTTAATATTTCACAATATTTCATAGTCAGTGCTATTTAACTATCCTATAATAGCAGGTCCAGTTATGATCTCTTATACCTCTTCACAATTTATTAACTCCACTAACTGCAAACATGTTTTGCTTCATTCTGTCAGAGTTATGTTAGAATCCACCTCTATGCAACTTAAGTACAACTTAACCATAAATGATGAAAGCTCAACCTTAACTCCCCGGCACAAATCTTGTCCCACTTTCACAGGCAAGCACGGGGTGTTCTGTGCTAGCTCATACCAGGTGACTGTAGCCATTAGATGCCAAAAACCCAGCTGGGGATTGTCACAGCATCTGGTTCCCTGCAATACTCAATTTCTTCTAAATGTGCACACCTCTGACTGAAGCATATCCAGAAATACACACAGATTTATTTTTTTTTCTTAAAGCATGGAACTCAAAAATCAAGCATATTTCAAAAGCTTAGTTCGCAAGAAAACATACAAATGGAGGTCCTAAATATAGGGATTGTTCTGAATCCCTTTCCCTTCTCTACTTAACCTTTTATTGCAATTAGAAAGTCTCTTTTCCTGTCTCTTGAACTATATGACACATTAAAGATCTTATTTTAACCACCCCAGCGCGGATATTGAAGGTGCAAGCAGAAAAAGCCACAGCTCTTACGACTGCTGCTTGAAATAAAGGTTTCATTCATCTCTATAATTTGGCTAAGTACATCCATAGAACCCCTCCCACTAACAAAGTTACATATCAGGCTGTTGGCAAGCACTTCTGTATGTTTAGCAGCCCTCACACGTAATAGCAGAATCCCTTTCTATGGATCACCAAGTACTCCAATTCTCAGGAGGCACAAGTTCACTCAGCAGACAAGTAATATTCTTCACTATCAGTAATATTCTTCACTATCCTCTTTTTGGTGCCTTTTTACTCCCTTTTCGCTCAAAACAAACGCGTTCTGTGCAAGATGTGTTCCTCATTACAAATGTTCATTGTCAGGCTGCAGAGTGCTGTTCCAAGAGCACTGGCTCTCTTGGCGGATGTAAGCTCCCTGGAATGGATCCCATCCTCTCCATTTACCTGCCCATCTTCTGTGAGCATTGCTGTGACCTGTGACCTTCAGTCTGGGTGGGGCAGCATACTGCTCCCAGAGATGCTGCATTCAAAGACAGAATCTACATTTTGTGCAGAGCGCTACACACACTTATCATATACACAGATTTGGCTCTGCTCCCTCCTTTTTTAGGTTCCTGTAAAGCTTCAGTTACATACATCTGGGTTTTTTTTGAAGACAAAAACTGCTTTTCTGCTCTCAAATTCCCATCTGGGCTTTGGAAAAGTAGGGGAGACATCAGGCCTTCTGACTCTAAGACCTTCAGACTCCATAAAGCGAGAGCAATCTCATGGAAAGGGCTTGGAAATATTTGGCAGCAAAGGGAAGGGATTAAGGTCAGTTGGTAGGGGAGGTAAGCTGGGACATCTCAGAAAAGATGCACCTCTCCTCCTCATCAAGGGCATGTCTCCCCTTTTTGCCCTCCATGCTTTTGCTCCATCCGACTGCTGTCTCGTTGGAGCAGGATGGTGTGCTCCAGCCCTCCACGCTCAAGGACAGCAGGGAGAGAAGCTCAGAGGTAAACAGCGAAAAAAGACAACAATGGAAGCAAGCCAGCTGAGAGCTTACAGTTACGGATCAGAGGATGAAGCAACATGGGTGATGTCATGGTAGGCATCTGCTGCAGACCACCTGATCCAGAAAAGCAGATGAAGCTTGATTTATAGAATTGGAGGAAGCTTCACAATCACAGCTTTCATATTCATTGATAAGGCTATGGAGTAAACCCTTCCCAAAGCTACTTCCAAGTACACTGAAGACTAGAGGTGACTGGAAACAGTAAGCAAGAGTTAGTGAGGGCAAGTAATGCCTGACCAACTCAACTGCCTTTTATGAGATGATTGTTTAAGATGGATAAGGGGAGGGCAGCGATACTTTTTACCTTGACTTCACAAACATAGAATAACAGGTAGGAAGCAACCTCAAGCATCATCTGGTCCAACCTTTCTAAGTTGGAATGTGGTTTAGATGAGTTGGCCCAGCACCTTGTCAAACTGAGTCTTAAGTGTCCAGTGTTGGGTAATCCACCACTTCCCTACTTCTCTGGGGAGATTATTCCAATATCTGACTGTTCTCATAGTAAAAAATTTTCCTCTGAAGTTCAGTTGAGATCTCCCCAGGAGTAACCTGCACCCATTTACCCTCATCTTTTCCATGTGACTCCTTGTAAAAAGGAAGTCACCATCTTGTTGGCAGCCACCGTTTAAGTACTGGAACATGACAATAAGGTTCCCTCTAAGCCTTCTTTTTCGCCATCCTCAACATAGTCTCCCCGTAGGTCCTTCTAGCCAAGCTGGTGAGATAGAGACTGCATAAATGCACAATAAGGTGAGTGAACCACCAGATTCAAAAGGCTGTGAGATCAGTGGTACAAAGTCCAACTGGCAACTAATTTACTACTGGTGTCCTTCAGAGATGACTATTGGAGCCAATACCAATTAATGTAGTCTTTAATGATCTGGATGACAGGATGAAAGGCATCCTCAGCAACTTCCTAAACAATATCAGATTGGGGGAGGACCAATAGAGGTATCTTCCCCATGTCCTTCCCTCCCTCCTAAGTGTTTCATAGATGAATTGATTCTCCCACAATCGTGATACTGAACTGACCTTAGCAGCTGGGCTGCTACATAATCAAAAAGATGCTTCTGCCCCTTTACTGCTACCCCACACAGATGCAAAATATAACCATGGCTCCCTAAAACTCATTTCTCAGCTAGACAACAGTAGCATTCAGAACAAAAGCCAGATATATATCCCTGCTCCACCATGCTACTGCTCTGTGATTTGCATGACTTCCCCTTACCCTGTGAAGGGCTGTCTGCTCTAAGTCCATAGTGAAGGGAGAGGTGAAAACCTTTTTACTCCATTTAGATTAATCTTTCTCACCTCCTAACCTTGGATTAGGGGCATACCCTTCCCTCATTACTTGCACTTTAATTTAAGAAGAGATAAGGCAAGAGATAAGACATGATAGAATATGCCACTGTCATAGAAAGCAAATACAGTAACTATAAAATCAAACAATATTTAGTGATTCTGTGAATAGTGTATTTTCCATTCTTTCACAATACGTGATTAGTAGTGATAATTTCAGAGCTCCAATTCGCCACTAATTCAAAAGCTACATTCTATGACAGTAAAAAGCAGAGGCCATATGAGTAAGCTTTGCAGATGGTCCAAAAAAGTTATTTAATTCTTCATCAGCTAGTAATAAACAGCTGCATTCTTGTGTCTTCTCTGCATTTATATGTCACAATGTATAAGCTTATTTCTTGAAAAATTGTGAACATACAGAATACTCAAAATACATTGTACTGAAATGTCAGTTAATTGAAGATAATGCAAAATGGCAAAAGACTTATAAAACATGTGAAAGACTGGAGACTGTAAGACAAAAGAAATTGCAGTCTTTTTTTCAGCTCAATCTCTCATTACTTGAATGAAAAAATAAGAATAGGCTTAAAAAAGAAAGTTTCAATAGTCAGTCCAACCTGAATTCTAACATTTTATCACATTTTTCAGATGGTCTTGGAATTATTTTTATAGACATCAGTGCTTTATGAAAAAAAAACCAATCCCTCCCCACCCCCAAAACCTTAAAATAAGAACTTAAGTGTGGATATACTTTAAGAGTTAGAATACTTATGTATTTTCCTTAGGGTCCTTTCTCCCACATGTTCCCACACTGTGCAATTGTAGCCCAACCTACATTGGCTAAATAAAATAACTACACTTCATTTGTTCCCTAAATGGAATAAATTATTAGACCTTAATTCTGGTACTCTTCCTTTTACTTTCCAGTTTTGCTGCCACAAAGATATTAGCAAAGGCTGTGATTTCCCACATACACTTGCTCCAGGCAAGGGAAACACCAGTAAATGTTTGGTTGCTTAGTGTGTCCAGTCAAATGTCTCATACCACTCAACTGCTGTTAGTTAAATTCAAAGAAATAACTTGTTTCTTCAAACACAGAAGGATGATTTAATAAAATACCACAAAATCGACAGCACTGGTGATATAGCAATATCAAACACTAATTTAGGTTATAAGTTATGCATAGGTAAACTTTTGTTACCTGAAAAATAGAAGGTTTAAAGTGAGTTTTAACAGTTTTAAGAACCATACACTTCTACAGATCTTCAAAGCATGTATTTGAAACTATTGTTTGCTTAAGTATCAAAAGGTAGGAGAAAATGTGCTAATATACTTAGCAGCAGTGACTTTTAAGAAAACGTTCAGCAGGTTAAAATCTCATTTCGGTTCAGTTGCCACTATTAGTACAATGTGTAAGTCTTTCTATTCACCTGCAAATCCGCATTTTTGGCTAGTTAACCAGTAGTTGAAATCACAGCTGGCAGTTAGGCAAACAATTACCTAATCTGCATGAGAACTGCTGAAGTTTAAACATTTGGATCTAGAGAGTACAATTCACTATTGCTATGAAGAATTACATGGTCAGATTCTTTACTATTCACATTTTTAGCAAAAGCAGGGTTATTTTTCTCCCCGTTTAGTGTGAAGTCAGGTCTTTGATTTGGAACAATTTCAGTGAAATGGATTCTAACTAAACAGAAAATCTAATTTTATTGAATTATACATATCCTATTTCCATTGTCGTAGGACTGTGAAAAATACAGCATCTTATTCTACCTTTGATACTTTGTTATTATTTTTTAAGGCAGGAGTCCTCAGAAAATAGTTAACACAAAATAATTCATCTGTAGAAGAACTGAAACTTCAGTCTCCCAAACATTTTTTATTTGGGTGGGAGAAAAACTGATTGATTATTCTCATCTTGATATGCATAGATGCAAAGTATGTCCTTCTCCCTGGAGCATACTTTGGCATCTGAAGCAGAACATGTGGAGGCAACAGCTTTTCAGGCATCAGAAATGACAGAAGTAGGAGCACAGGTAGACTCTTTGGGTACAGTTCTTTGACCCATACTCAATTAATCCACGTGACTCCTGTGCCTTACCCAACATTAGGGGCTGCACAGAAACTGCATTAGAGTTCACAATACAGTCTTACGTGATTTCTTCCCTTCAGAAAAACATTCAAAAGAAGACCATTTTCACATTTACAGAAAATCATGAGACACTCCTGTCCAAATAACCCACCAGGGCTTTGCCTTCACAGCAAGCTGAGGTGCCAATGTGGGAGAGCAGGCAAACCAAAGGGAGCTGGGCTAAGACTGATGGGAACACTGCGTCTCGCCTGTCGCCGTGCGCAGCTGAGAGGCAGCCAGCAGGCAATTCCATACTTGGGCACTTAACATGCACTGAAATCCATGTTGCTACAGCTTGACTGCTTTTGGTTGAAGCCAGACAGCATATGCTACAGTCACACCTGTAATGGCAGAGTAGAAGTAGCCTTGTGACAAGTGGCTAGGAAATATATTTTCCTTTGGGCAACAGTTTACTGGCAAGGTAAGCACACGTGCCTGCGTACTTGTGCACACACACACACTTATTCACATGCACACTTCCCTACACATACACAGCATACACATATGTAAACAGGTTTTTTCCTTTCAATTTAGAAAGAAAAAAAACACACTATTATTTAGTTTTGAAGAAGCAGCTTAAGGTTCCCTTTGGATGTCTGCTTGCTGCATGTTGTTGGAAAAATGACTATGAACACAGTATACATACTGTAGTATAAAGCAACTCAAATGGAGAAAGTAAAACTTGGAATGGTGACACCACATGCCCACGGCCATTTCTGTCACTCCAAAGCGCTCAGATTATAGGATAAGTGTCAGAATATGTTTATATCAATCAGTGCTTGACTGATTTATGCCAATAATTCAGAGTACAGTCAACAGCCACTTATTTCAGCAGTCTTTGAAAGTTCACAATGGGGTTTAAGAGACATCTCTATCAGATGCATGTACAAAAAACACCATGCAAACAATATGTATGCATAGGTGCCACAAACACACACAGCTGTTTAGAATAATCATTTCACTAGAACCTTCACAGAATTCAGGCAACATACTGCTAACTTTTAAACTGATTTATCTCTCAATATTAATCTCACAGCCAGAGGATGAGATTAAATACATTTCTCACCGCCACACTCCCAACCCCTGAAAAACCCCCACACCCACAGTTTTGGAAAACAATCATCAGTCTCTCTGCAAACTGAGCTCAAAATAATACTGATGGCCTAATCTTTTTAATGCTACAGATTGTGCCCCTGCAAATTTTAGGACGCAACTAATCATAACACTTCTTTTATGCTTACTTAAAAGCCAAAGTTCCCCTGGAGCATTTTAAGAGCATTTAAGCATTTCCAGAAAGTAAAAGCTTGTGGTCATATGCCATTGTACAGATTAGTTCTATATTCATGTTTCTTAAATATAAACCGGAATTCAGTCCTTTCTAACACATTAGTAAGTACCAACCAGTAGTTCCTTTCCATTCACCACATCAAAAAATTATAAGCAGCAGCCCTGATGCAACGAAAAAGAAATTAAATTTGCAGGTTTCTACCCTCCATTCTGGCTCCCTTCAGGAAATGCATTGCCTGTGGGCTTGATTCCATAGGAAGTTTAAATACAGAAATAAATATATAAATAATTATAAGCTAATGAGCAGCGTCACTGAGGTCAATGAAACTATTTACATTTAACATGTACATGTCTAAAGTGCTTTTCTGGACCACAGCCCATATTAACTTCCATTTTATACAAAAACACTATGAACCGTTTAATAAAATAGAAGACACCATCTTAAGGGATATTGTGAATCATGTCAAAGATTTTCTGGCTTTGATATATATCTCCTAATTACTAAATGTACTCAGAGTCTTACTGGTACCCTGTGCAGGAACAGTACATTTTGGAAACATAATACATCAGCAGTGTACAATAATCTGTATAGAATATAAAAGAAATTATAGAGAACCTGTAGTACCAGCTCAGTGTTTCAGTGACTCTAACTGTTGCAACCAGCAAAATTCAAGGTGTGAACATGTTTAACTCAAACTCTTATATTGGTGAGGACTTTTGACAGAGATTGAGGAAAGAATAATCAGGTGAAAAATCTCATAAATGGAAGACAAACCAAAGAATTTAGAATGCTATGAACAATCTCTAAATTAATCTCTCAAACTGATTGCAGTAACAAGTAGCAATATACATAAAATCAATCTAAAACATTAATGTTTCAAGAGATAAAATTTAACATAACATGCAGGTTATATATAACTGCTAGCAACACTAAAAATTTCTCTCCCCTTTCTCATAAAGAATATCCTGGGACACATTCCATCTTTCAGAACTGCTTATTTTGCTACCTTCATTTGAAAACTTGCATATTTGGTTATTTTAAATCGTAATGTGGGATTAAATAGGGCTATTTTGTTACTTATACTAAATTGCATTTCACAGAACCTGGCCTTTAGATAGTAACATCTAATTCATAATTAAAAAACCCAACTCCTTTTAATATAAATAGCTTTCATGATACTTTTCTCTTTTAGTAATATTTTTACTTTTCCAGAAACTCTGAATGCTCACTTCTTTAACTTGTTGTGTAAACTGTAAAGAAGCAACAATTATTGCTATTTATATCCAGAATAACATAAACTGAAGGTCTAAGATTTATGAGTTTTAACATTACTTAAGTAATTTGGGAACTGTGGGATTGTTGTGTTTGTATTTTCCTTGGGAACTTTCCTTTGTGTGTTTTCCGTACTGAAGTAGAAGTTTCCTCCAGTTAAGTTTCATTTGACAAGCAAAATATTACTCCTGATTATGCTTTTGCAAAAGGAAAATATTTTTCCTTGTATTCACAGTGCAGTAAATACAGAGAAGCAGAAAAAACACACTCTATAGTTTATGACTTCTTCCTTTTTTAAAAGTACACCTAAAGGAAAAAACATAGGAAAAAAAGAAAAAAAACAACTATTTGAGGTAAGTACATTTTAAACTCTTAGCCTTATGGTATTTATTAGCTTTGATTCTTCTTACATTTCCTACCATTTTGTTATTGTTCTAAGACTACATAAAAAATGGTGACAGAGAATATTATTGCCCATTAAAAAAAAAAAGCATTTTCTAAATACAGCACAAAAGAAACAGCAGAAGCCTGCCTAGATTGTCTGTATAGCAGATTTCATAAATGATATGCTGGAAACTAAATTTTCAGACCTAAGTTGTCAGCAAAGGAAGTGCTAAATGTTGCCAAACAACTGAAAACAAAAATAGGAAAGACCAGAGGAAAAAGCATTAGTTCTGAGAGAAGCATCTGAATAAGCCAAAGAGCAAAAAGTGCCTGGGCTGCGGACAAAAGGACAAATGACATCAGAGGTAGACAAAATCCAAAGCAAGCATTAAAAGTAAAATTCATGCTTTCAAGAAGGAAAAAGCAATTACTGTGTTGAACATATTAAAATACTGTTCCGTGGCTCAATGTTCACTGCTTTTACAGATTACTCCTCCATGTATACAACTGCACTAGCTGTCAAAAATGATGCTTGAGATTTCAGTTTGCATGTCACCTTTAAATCTGTCCTAGCTAAGGAAAGCTTCTGTGTTTAACTCCTCAACACCTGAAATAAAGAGATGAGAACCCTTCTATAGGCCTAGGCAGAGCCAACAATCAAGGGGAAAGGCTGAAGAAGACAAAAAAACCCCAAAAAGCATTTGTGTTCTTCAATAAGGAAACTAGAGGAGAGAAGGGAAAATAAAGTAAAACAGAACAGTAAGAATCACTGGACAACAACTTGATCCATGCATCAACAGGATGGGAGAGATGTTTTCACTTTGTAGTGATGGAGTTTAGGTTGATTGTGAAGTTTTTGGCCCAAAGACAGACCCTTGAAAAATCCTCTTGCCTCAGGTAGACCTCTGAATTTTGCCAATAAACTATTATTATTATATCAGTACCCAGTAAATATTTTAAAATAAGTCCATCTGGCTTATTTGTACAGCAAAATCATTCTTATAGATAAGATAGATTGTGAAAGATCCCTGAATCCCTTGTGCTTAATAATTTTGGTGAAGTGCATTTGGAAAAAATTAAATCTCAAAACATGTGTAATAGTTCTAGAATTAGGATGCTATACAGTAAATGATGAAACACTGTAAAATATTTTCTTCATTTAGTACCACTAGAGACAATACTGTATATGCCATTTCCGCTAAATTAGAAAAGAGGGCTCAAAACCACCTGACTTTTATAAATTCATGAAATGAAAAAGAACAAACTGATCAGAGGATAAAACCATACTAAATATATACAAACTCAATGGCCTCTGAGCATCATTGTTGGTAAAACCATATACCGTAATTATTTCTCTGAAGTCAGTGTGACACCACTGAGTGCTAAATATTCATTCTTTGGAATAAATATGAATTTAGAACTATTCATCTTTTTTCAAACAGCTGACATGCTGCATAAACAGAAAGTATATATGGGTTTTTTAAAGTAAACAATACAATAAGTAAAGTGATTTATTATGCAATTTATCTCTTTCCATCTTTCTGCTGTTCATAATTCAGATCCACACAGGGCAGTTCATATACCATTAATATTTCCCAGATGTGTTTGACTTTAAGGCTATGATCATTTTAAATGTTTTAAAATGTATGCCATCTATCATTAGTGTTATGGTGGTGTCACTCGCATTATTATAGTTACGGTTGTGTCAGCAGTTCTAAAAGCCCTCATTTTCAGGGGTTCAGAACTTGGCAGTAAGAAGTGGTTACAGGCTGAAACCTGGCATAAAGCATCCTGGCTTGGGAGCAATTAAATTCCTTTCTGAAAAGGCTAGCAAAGGATTTAGCCTTGAAATTCTGCAAAAGAGAAAGAAACATGTTCATGGTTTTAGGATACAAAGTTCTGCTGGCAGATCATAGAGCTTGTTTTCAGCGGAAATGAACAGAGCCAAAAGAATGTCCTACGGGAAGCGCGGAGTGCTGGTGAGCTGGGAGGGTAGAGACAAACTGCTCTTCTTTTGAGCGACTCAGCTTTATGTATTTCAAACATCAAACAAATACAACAGGGCACCTCAGCAACACCTGTATAACCTGGAAATTCAATGAGTATACATTTTGTATGTGACTGAAAATACCACAACACAGCATCTCCTAAAGTGCATTAACCTAGAAGTGTTCTTCCCACTTGGCAATATCAGGATAAGCTCCAAT
The DNA here is from genome assembly GCA_020745705.1 of Hemiprocne comata. Taxonomy (NCBI): domain Eukaryota; kingdom Metazoa; phylum Chordata; class Aves; order Apodiformes; family Apodidae; genus Hemiprocne; species Hemiprocne comata. The sequence continues at coordinate 40,583,029 of CM036590.1, read as the reverse complement.
TGAAATTGTGCGTTTTAGTTGCACATTCATTGACCTCACAGTTCTAATGAGTTTATTTTAACTAGACTGGGATTAGTCTGTGCTAATTTTGGCTGGGAGGGAGTTCATTTTCTTCATAGTAGCTGCTATGGGGCCAAGTTTTGGATTTGTGCTGAAAACAGTGTTGATAATTCAGGGATGTTGCTGAGCTGTGCTTATGCAATCAAGGCCTTTTCTGCTTCTCACCCCACCAGCGAGCAGACTGGGGGAGCACAAGAAGTTGGGAATGGACACAGCTGGGACAGCTGACCCCAGCTGACCAAAGGGTTATTCTATACCATACAACATCATGCTCAGCACATAAAGCTGGGGAAGAAGAAGGAAGGGGGGATGTTCGTCATCATGGCTGTTTGTCTTCCCAAGTAACTGTTTAGCCTGATGGAGCCCTGCTGCCCTGGAGATGACTGAACACCTGCCTGCTGATGGGAAGTAGTAAATTAATTCCTTGTTTTGCTTTGCTTGTGTGTGGCTTTTGCTTTCCCTCTTAAACTGTCTTTATTATCTCAATCCACAAGTTTTCTAACTTTTACTCTTCTGATTCTCTACCTCATCCCACCAGGCCGCTTGAGGCTTAGTTGCCATGTTAACCCACAAGTCATACAGAATTGCTATGCCACACAGCTAAGTTCACACGATTTCTTGTGACAACTATTTCAATGTCTTTATGCTACTCTGAAACTCTTGAGTAGATACATTCTGCAAGGAACATGTTAAGTCTCTTGCAGAAACTGAGCTGGCAGTAGAGGAATGGAGAAGATGGAAAACCCTACTCAGTTGAGCTGGTGTACCATCTTTCTAGTTTGAAGTTTTAATTTGCCTCTCTTCCTGCTACATCACAGAATTTGCTTTGACTGTCTAACAAAGATAACTAATTTATTTAAGAGACCAGGAATAGCAGTAAACATCTTTTATGCCTAAACCCATAATTAATTTTTTTTTCAGCTAAGGACTAAAGCTATTAAAATTTGCCAGGTCCACAATGAGAAGGGCTGGACTGCTTAAAATTACTTTTTTTTATTTTGTTTTCCTGGCCACTGGCAACTCCCATGCCATAGAATTTAAGATGCTGTGAGCAATTCCTACTGCCAGTTCTTAGAAGTTTCAGATTTGCCAGCTATTTTTTTGTTTTTTGTGTTTTTTTTCTTCTATGAGCTGGGACATGCAGTAAGAAGTTCTTTTCAAGTCCTGCTTTCAGAACTCCCCTTCCCCAAAAAGTACCCATGATTCCCTTCTTTCCAAATACAGCCCCTGTAAAATTAGAGTTCAGGGCCCAGCCCCAGAGGAATCACTTGCTTCTTCCCACTGGAATTGACTACCTTGTCTTCCTTTAATCCTCACACAGGTATTCAGCAGATCTCCCCACTCCTAAACCTCCAAATTTTTATTCTTCCCTACCATGATTTTATTTTCCTTTGCTTTTCTATTCACTTTGACATGACTCCTTGCAGGTACATCAATAGGAATCATGTCCCAGTGTCTTCTCTAAAAATCAGTTTCAATGAGGCTATGCCACCTAAAAAGTAAGTTGTTAATGTCCTACCACTTCTTGCAGGACCTTTGCTGTTGCTGTCCCCCTACCTCCACCCCAAACAAGGCTGCTGTTGCTGTGCTCTTCTTCCTTCACTTCTGCTATACTAGCTACGAGGTAACTGGCTACTGCTTTCTCTTAAGACTTCCTGACTCTCCACTACTAATATGTCACCATTTATTCCTATCCTCTTACTAGAGCAGCACCCTGGAAAACACTTTGCATTTCACTCTCTTCTTCAGCAAGAAAAAATACCCAACAAAACATAAGAAGTTTTTGGTCAGAACTAAGTATAAATTCCTGATCAAACACAACACTTGTTCTTAACAGAGCCACCTTTTCAGCGACGCAGATTGAACGTCTCTGATCAGGAAGGCTGAACATTTTTGGTCAGAACACGGAAACCTCTTGTTACCCTTTTCATGGAGCAGTCTCTCCTCAACTAGTCAAGTTATTTGAGACTTTTTACCTCTTGTCCTCCACTGTTGCAAGATACAAAACTTTAACAGACAATCTAAACTTTTCAAGCAATGCTTGGAAACTCAGGCTTTATGGCTGATTGCATCACTCCTGTACAAACAACTAGGGAAAGAATGTATTACTCAGCTATCTGGTAAAACACGATTGAATAATAACTGATAATCAAATATTTTACTTGTAGATTCTCCTTACATTCCACCAGAGGGCTACAGAACTCCCAAAATACTGAAAAACAAAGTTTCCAACCTTTCCAAAGTAAATGTATTTGTGTATGTTCTGTATATCATTGCCAATTTGCTATGAGCATAGTTTTCAACTGATTTTTACAGATAATTCAAAAAATTCAGCAGACCTCTATCGTTTTATAATTGGCAAACACACATTTGCAATACAATTTGAGATGGGACAGATTTAAAGAATGTTTTCAACACACCTTAAGCATTGTCCACGGGCCACGTTTCCATTTCTGTCTTCATAAAAATGGAGAAAATCCCTCCAACTTTGTATTTTTCACTTACTTTGCACCATGCAAATTACCAAGTTAAAAAGTTTCCATTTATTTCTAACTATTTTTCTCTTTCATGAAAAGTTTTTCCTTTCCACTCCAGCAATGTAATGCCCTACTGCTTCTGGATACATGCTATCCACCTTTCTCTGCTATGGAGTGCTCCTACTTGTGAGCTGGAATAAGAAACCACGACGCATTCCGAAATTATATTCAAATTTAAAGAGGAAGAACAGAAACAGGAAAAAAATGCACATGATAAATACATAATGACATATAAGAAGTTCTTCAGGAAAAGAATGAGGTCATTAATAAATTTTTCAAGAAAGCTTAATACACACTACTGATTTTCCTTTTTTAGAACTGGACTTAACTTTCAACTGCTTGCACCAAATTAAACTGACAGCCAAATACAACTTATTGCGATTTTCAATTTAAGTTATGCCACAAACTAATCCTAGGTAAGGAGACAGTCAGTAAAAGAAGAATTGATCCTTAATCTCCACCTAGCAATATGTTCAAAGCAATGAATAGCAATCAGTTTAACCTCTTTTCCTTGTATACAATGCACTGGTCATTTTATTTTTGTTTTACATGTAACATGGTATTAACTTTTTTCCTCTCACATTATAAATATGACAATCTAAACCATTCATGCTGTCAGGTATAAAATAGTAAGACATATCTTTTCATTCCATACACAAAGGGAACTTAAATTTATGAATACAGCACTACAGCTAGTCATTCTTCCATACTATTTTTCACTTCTAAATTGGTAAAGAGCCTAAACATCAAGTTAAAAGCAAACATATGTTCTAGATAAATTTGGTCTAACTAAAACGGTTTTTTCCTTGTAATATCAACGTTTACAACTAGTAAAAGCCCAAAGAAGCAAGGATTGGGTTTCTTTCAAATGTAAAGAGAAGAAATGCTTGTACAATTTGATTGACATAAGAAAACAATTTAAAGATATTGTATTTTTTCCAGATTCTACTGCTACATTTGCCAAACTATAAATGGTCTGATAAAGTCTGCAGATTATAAAAATATATTGCCTGTTGTATTTATGTAGCACTTGCTTTCAGTGCTACAGTTCAAAGGCAAGCAGAACTGCATAGCTTCATGTATTAGCCCTACAGCTACTAGAAGCTACAACTGGTTGCTCTCGAAGCAATGGAACAAATGCTCTGTAGTCACCATAGAAATCCTATGGAACATAGCTTCCTGCTGGTTTGCAACAGCATTTGGAGTAACTATAACGTAGCCATAACTTCAACATTATAAACCATGTATCAAAACCATACTTCTAGGACACTTTCAAATAGAGAATTTTTTTTCCTTGCACAATTAAGCTTCCTACTAGCATATTTAAACATTACACAGACATGTAATTATGTGTATTATATCATAATATTTGTGTTAGATTATGTAAAACATTCTGTCCTATGACTGAAAAGATTAGCAGACTGCTCTCCATTCCCCTCCCTTGCCCCAACTTCCATTGCAGCCTATCTTTCAGTGGTATCCCAACCATATCAATCATAAAGCTCACGAAGGAAAAGCCACTTATATTTGTACAAGAAATGAGAAAGTATCTATTCTGGCAGCCTATACTATGTCTGTTCTTCACAGGTTGAACACAACTTCCCTAATAACTTCAACCATCATGATTTCCAAATCAAAAGGTTAATCAGTCTCTGGATTGATTTATGAGATCTGATAGAGAAATCAACTTTTATTTCTATCTAGTTCTTACTCTCCAGAAGCCAACTTTTTTAGACAAACTAGAAAAAAATCCTTGTGTGGATTCTGTTTTATAATGTCAGAAAGAAATGGGCAATATTGATTTACATTCATGAAATTCTAAGCTACCCATGGAAGGACAGATTGGAGGCCTTTTTAAAGCAGCTTTTGTTATCGCACGATTTTCTAGCCCATGTAGAAAGAAAATTCTCCTGGTCACTGGTGCTATCACCAAAGAGGTGCACAGCTCCTTAGTGGAGCAGATAATAAGTCCCAAATTCTGCCAGGTAAAATCAGTGGGATTACATAATCAAGAAAAAATTTGTCCCATCAGACTTGAACTTAAATAAAAAAATCCCAGTGCTATCACAAGGCATAGTTAATAACTTAAAGCGAACAGGATAATTGGGCATTACTGAACAATTTAATTTACATTGCTAAAAAAACCCCTACCATTCAGGCTATTTCTCTGATTTGTGTCTGGTCTCATTTGACTGAAATCTAGTGTTAGAAGAATAATTCAATTGTGAGTGGAATTAGGTATTAACGCATTTAAGAAGATTAATAAAGTATTTATGTATTTGATAACTTTGCAATGCTACAAACCACTGAGTACACCTTTATATGCTCTCCAGGTGTCTTACACAACTTGATTTTCAAATACAACAGTGCTGTTCATTTTGGAAGGTGGCAGGCTGGGCTGGAGTTTTGGTTGCAGTTTTTTTGCTGCTTGGTTTTTTGGTTTGTTTTTTAAACTCAAAACCAATGCTAGTATGTAAAGGTGGGATACACTGTTGAATCACCTATGTTGATTCATGCTGAATCAGCTGATGAGTATTGAAAGGGGACAGTAAAGAGTAAGAAAACTGCAGGATCAGTTTACAAAGGATACTAGCTTGAAAGTAATAAATTAGAGAACACACAGACTTCTTAAGTGCTAGATTAAAACCTTTAACATCAAATCTTATAATCGTTCTGAAATACTTGACTGCGCAGAGAACCTCTTTCTAAAAGAATTCTGTCACTTCTTTCCTTCTCGTAAGCACTGCCAGCTTCCCAATGCTCTTTTGACAGTATAATCAGTCAATTCAATCAGAGAAATTCTATAGTACAATGGTAATTTTCTCTCACTTTTTTTTTCTCCCTTTACACTGTCAATTCAAACCACCTGCTGTAAGCATTGATGTGGAACGGCTTAGTATTAGCTCTGAAATTAGTACCAGTCCCCAGTTAAATACCTGGCACATTCCGTGTGGGACAGACACTGTTAATGGCACATAAACCCATCAGATGGAATCGGTGCATTACTCGAGCAAGTCTCTTTCCAAGCCATTCAGAGAACACCTTGCTGGTATCACTGCACTAGACATAAAAAATCAGCCTAAAAGGAATGATTTGAGGAAGGAGGGGGATAACCTTCCTACAGCAATACTTTATTTGTTCAAAACTAAAAGTGATTGCTTTAAAAATACATTTTAAAGTACAAAGCATTCAAAATTAATTGTGCGCTCTTGTCAATTAGCATAACCAAGTACAATTCATGGCAATATACAAAATTTTATTTCTTTTAAAAAGTTAACACTGGGCTTCAACCGTATGTACTAACTTCCCCATTAAATTCAGTATCTTACAAATCCATCAGTTCTCCTGGCCTATTTAGCTCAGCAGGTTGGTCTGTGTGCATGAGTCAGTCAGGAACGATGAAAGGCATTTACTATAGACTCCACACAGGGTCGTCAATGGACAACCTGTACAAGATTTAAGCTTTAAATAATAAATGAACTAAACACCTTGAAGTAATTGGCTGTGTGAAGCTTTACACTAGGCCAGATAGATTGTCTGTACAAAGTAAAATAAGATTAAATAATAAATGAATGGTGCAGAGGTTTTCTAACCAAACTAATTCTACACGATTTTTTTAAGTGCAAGTTGTTCATGAGCTGAGATGCTTTCATGATTCCACGTGGGTGTCATGGGGCCAATCTCTTTCTTTGTCAACAGAAACTATCTCAGAGGTCTGTGTTCTTTTTGGTGGTGATGTTAAGAACACAGAGCTCTACTTTGCAGTATAAGATAACGGAAGCAGCCCACGCAAGAATGGAACCATGTCAGGAGTTCATCAAATGCTCATTTTCCATTTCAATTTTGTAAAGAATGAACACATCAAGATTTTGACCACACAGGTAGCAAACCTCTAGAAAATTGGCACCAATTCAGTAATTCATTCACAAATACAATGTGCAAACTCTTCACTGATGGGATTATACTGATAACACTGTCATAGGATTTACCCACGGTAGTTATAATGTAGGGATTCACAATCAACCTTTTTTTCCTTAATACTAACAAAGGCTTCCAAAACATCTTCCAGCTGCAGACAAATATTCTAGCTGACAGCCTTGTGCAGAAATTCTCCCTCTTATACATGATGCTGCAGGCCATCTCACTCCCAGTTCACAATCACATAAATCCCTGATAAAACTACAGCTTTATTATCCATGTAAGTACCAGTGTAAAATAGTTAAATTAGTTTGCAAAGCCTCTTTTAATACGATCAAGCAGTCTAACACTGGTCAGATACACCAATGAGACCAGTGGGTCACATGCAGCCCACAGCAGATTTGTTTTCCAAAACAAAGCAAATTCATTTCACTGCTAGATTCAAAGCTCGTTACAAAAACAGCAGATACTAAGCATTCCAGGGAAAATAAATAGCTTGAAAGGAAGAAAGTGGGAATATATTTAAAGCATTTATAGAGCAGTTCTCAGCTGGTGTAAAGCATCTTAGCTCTAGGAATTTAAATGGAGTTTCCTAGATTTAGAGAAAACAAGGTTCTCGCCCTTAATCTTTGGGGAAGCTACCTTCACTACAAGAGGTGCAAGGTACAAGTTGTCAAAACATTTCATATTTCTGGTTTAAACTTTTTTCATGTTTCTGCAATGCCTAAATCTTAAGACTCACTTATGGCTCCTTTCCTTTAAATGTATAAAAGTAGCTTATTTAAGGAACACTGAATTAAAGGAGTGCTTCTGCAGTTCTAGTAGGCTCACATCCTCCCTAACTCCTCCTGTTTTTCTACACAAGGTCGTTTGTTAGGTATCTCATGGTACACCTATACACAGTAAAGTAGCAGTTCTAATGGTTTTATTCCCTTCCCACCTCTGGGCTCAGCACCCCACATTTGGGAACTGCTGCTCAAGAGTGGAACAGAAGCAGTCCAGAAGTAATTCCAGTACAATGATGAGAGTAACAAAAAGACAAGGAGAAAAAAAGAGAGAATAAATAAATAAATAAGTGTTTAAAAAGGAAATACAAGAGTTAATAAATATATAAATGAAAAAAAAATTGTTTCAAAGAACTATAATGAAATGTTAAGGCTGCCCCTTTAAAACACACAAGCAGCATTTATGCAGCCGATAATCTAAAGTCCCTATGACCTTGACAGCCTTACAGGGGTAATCTTCACGTAAGATAAATTATTCTTGAACAATTGCTCTAATGTATTTGGCACAAGCATACTGTCCTTCAATATTAGGCATGCTTGTCTTTCCACATCCTTATTTCTAAACAAACGTATTTATTAAGGACAAAGCAGAGGGGGAAAAAAGAAGAAAAAGAGAGAAAAAGAGAGAAATAAAACACTACATTCTGTGCAAATATGCACTACAATACAAGCGCAAACAAATTTATTATAGCCCATAGAGCTGAAATTATTTGTCAGAATAGAGTTTAAGATTTCAAAGCGCAGGAAAACTCTCAGTGAGCCCTGTTCATAGAAGATGTTGGTGACCCAGCATATCCCACAAACACACTGACATCCAGTGACTATAAAGGAAACTCACATTTGTTAAGAGGACCTGCACTTTGCTACCTTCCTGTGTTGGGTTCATTCATACGCTGGTCTCATACCGACCAAAAGAGTAACAATTTGGGTGAGACATGAGTAGAGACATAGTGAAGCATTCTCTATGATCTCAAGAGGGAGACAAGCAAGTTTGTAAGAAGCATGGCACATGATAGTAAACATCTGTGTTCAGAAGTACATAACCTTTGTTATTTGTTTCTTTTTTGCCAAACTCAAGTCCCTTCCAATCCTACTTGTTAGATACATTTAGAGATCACAGCACTCTGAAGAGGACCCATAGCTCTATGAAGGGGACCTAGACCAAGAAATATCATTACTGGGATGAGCAGAACTACCTGTATATCTGTTTAAACAAAATAACCAGAGGAATTTCCATGTAAAACTCTTTGCAAGCATTAATGAACAAATATGTGCCACAGGACAAAGACATAAAAAGCTGGAGATTTGGAAGGCACCTAGGATGAGAACTGCATTCCTTCAGCTCCGTATAAATCTTCAGAGCTTCTAAGCAGAGACTGTTCAGTTCTCACAGGGTCCCCAAGCTTCTAAAATCCTACTTCTGTTCATGCCTGAAATATCCTCACTTTCACCCAAGCAAGCTAAATGCATAATTGTTATGCAGCTACCTGACATCTATCTCCACCAACATGCCCTAATCTGATGTGTCCTCAGATTCTGCTTAAATCATAACTCTGTGGCCATTACACAAAATACCACCATAGTTATGACTTTGTTAAAAATCAGAAGCTAGAAGACAAGATGTGCCTCTATTCACACAGCAGCTTTTTGGTTAGAACAGTCTTGAAAAATAGAGATAGGAAGTTCCATTTCCTCCCTGCCTCAGCGATCAAACCTCTAGGGCCCACACTAACCATTAGCACCACCGCTTTCAGAGCGGGTAGGCAGTCTTAATCCCTCTTGCACTCTGTATGAAGGATCAGCATTAACTGAGCCAGCAAGAATGTGTAGACATGCACAGCCTTCATACCTAGTGGCTGAGGCATATGCTTGGAAAGCAGGCAGGGTGACTATGATTCTGCCCTCGTCAAGGAACCATAGAATGATTTGGGTTGGAAGGGACCTTAAAGATTGTCTAGTTCCAAACCCCCTGCCACGGGCAGGGACATCTTCAACTAGATCAGGTTGCTGAGAGCCACATTCAACCTAAACTTGAATATTCCCAGGGATGGGGCATCCACAGCTTCCCTGCACAACCTGTGCCAGTGTCTCACCACCCTCATTGTAAAAAATTTCTTCCTTATATCTACTCTAAATCTACCCCTCTTTCAGTCTAAAACTGTTACCCCCCATCCTATCACTACAAGCCTTTGTAAAAAGTCCCTCCCCAGATTTCCTGTAGGCCTCCTTCAGGTACTGTAACGCCACTCACTATAAGGTCTCCCTGGAGACTTCTCTTCTTCAGGCTGAACATCCCCAACTCTCTCAGCCTGTCTTCGAAGGAGAGGTGCTCCAGCTTTCTGACCATTTTGTGGCCCTCCTCTGGGCCTGCTCCAACAGGTCCATGTCTTTCCTGTGATGAGGACTCCAGAGCTGGACACAGAACTCCAGGTGGGGTCTCAGGAGAGCTGAGTGGAGGGGAAGAATTACCTCCCTTGACCAGCTGGACACGCTTCTTTTCATTCAGCCTAGGATACAGTCAGGTTTCTGAGCTGTGAGTGCAGAATGCCTGCACATGGCCAGCTTTTCATCTGCCAGTACCCCCAGGTCCTTCTCCTGAGGGCTGCTCTCAATCACTTCATCCTCCAGTCTGTATTGATACTGGGGGTTGCTCCAACCCAGGTGCAGAACCTTGCACTTGGCCTTATTGAACCTCATGAGGTTCACATGGGCACACTTCTTGAGCTTGTCCAGGTCCCTCTGAATGGCATCCCATCCCTCAGGTGTGTTGACTATACCACACAGTTTGGTGTCATCAGCAAACTTGCTGAGCGTGCACTCAACTCCACTGTCCATGTCACCAAACAAAATGGTAAACAGCATCGGTCCCAATACCAATGCCTGAGGAGCACCACTTGCCACCAATCCCCACCTGGAAACCAGCCATTGAATGCAACTCTCTGAGTGCAACCATCTAGCCAATTCCTTATCCACCCAGTGCTCCAGCTGTCATGTCCATGTCTGTCCAATTTAGAGACAAATGGGACAGTGTCAAGTGCTTTTCACAAGTACAGGTAGATGATATTAGTAGCTCTTCCTTTATCCATCAACACTGTAACCCCATTATAGAAGGCCACCAAATTTGTCAGGCATGATTTGCCCTTAGTGAAGCCATGTTGGCTATCACTGATCATCTCCTTATTTTCCGTGTGCCTTAGCATAGTTTCCAGGTGGAGCTGCTCCATGATCTTGCCAGGTACAGAGGTGAGACTGACTGGCCTGTAGTTCCCTGGGACTTTTTTCTTATCCTTTTTAAAAATGGGGGTTATGTTTCTCCTTTTCCAGTCAGTGGGAACTTCACTGGACTGCCAGTGATTTCAATAATTACATTAGTAGCTGGTATAAAACAAAAGATACCTGAAAAAGCAATCTACAGTACAAAGTTGCAGCCTCCAAAAGCTGCTATGAGATTACTTTTTTTTCCTACATTTGGATACTCTTGGACTTCTAAAATATGTGTCTAAAACCACTAATTAATAGTTAAGGAAACCCAGTGTTTCTCAGTGGCTCAAACCAGGACACCCAGTTTTCCCAGTGTCACAGGCTGGACACCACTTTGGGGGCACTTGCACAGACCTTTCTGCAGACCACAAGGTAGCATCCCTCTGTCATGTAGGTCAGGTGAAACCTCACAGGCTTAATGCTTCTTATTGGATCTGCTCACTACTGAACAGTATGGACTGCCATTAACTTTTTTCCTTCTTTATCTTCAACATTAACTTCTTTTCTCTTTTCAGTGGTGCCCTGTGATAGGACGAGGGGAAACAGGGAACACAGGAAATTTCACCTCAACATGAGGAAAAACTTCTCTACTGTAAGGGTGATGGAGCACTGGAACAGGCTGCCAAGAGAGGTTGTGGAGTCTCCTTCTCTGGAGACTTTCCAGACCCATCTGGACATGTTTATGTGTGACCTGCCCTAGGTGATCCTGCTCTGGCAGGGTGGTGGGACTCAATCTCCAGAGGTCCCTTCCAACTCTCAACATTCTGTGATTCTATGATTCTTTAGTGTCAAGGAAGAATAAAAAGGCTCAAAGTAGAAGTGGATCTTCATGGCAGTCAAACACAGGAGGGTCTGCCATCTGGCCTGTATCTTGTTCATAAAAAACATTAGCAAATTGATCATTCCAACTGATTTGCTGGCTTTTAAATACCTGGCTCAATGAAGACTGGATAAATATACCTAAGGTCAGAATTTGCACCTTGCATCCAAATGTTGCTGAGTGTTTGGGAGTGGGAGTTGGTCCAGAACATTGTACTGGCCATGTTCGAAAACTACTATCTCTGTGGGAAACAGTGACAATACATGGGAGGAAGCATCACCATTTAACACTTCTTTCCAGTAACAATTTTTCTTTTGTCATATTAAAATACATCACACCTATCAAACCAGCGCCAGAAGTCTGCACAAATTAATAGTCATATGCTCATGTCATTAATAAAAAACAGGAATTCTAGGAGCTCTGGTATGTGTACAAGACACAGTGTATTTGCTGAAGTCCTATGCATGTCATGTTATCCCTCAGTGCTCCATAGATCACATGGAAAAGAGACAGGTTTTGCGAATCGTGCTATTGAAGAAGGATAAGTGATGAATTCTGTATTTATACTAAAGGGAAATCTGCAATCATGATACAGCAACGCTAGAAGAAACGGGTGTATGTGTGATATATTGGCCAGCCTTGACTGTGACTGTTCCTGCAGTGTAAGAATTTCTTTATCCAAGGACAACTACTTTCACCTTCCCATCTGTCCTGTGAATTTTTTAATGTCTGAGACAGGTGGCCTGTTGGAAACCTAAAACCCTGTGGGTACAAAATATGATTAAAATCTGATGTTAGGCTCTACGATAAAGAAGAGCTCTATGTTTAGTTGAGAATTTGTACCTAACCTGCAAAAATATGTCAAAGGTAATTTGAACTCTACATAACCAAAATCTTTTTAATTCAAGTTCAGCATATGCTATATCAAAACTTTGTTTGCATTCATTTCCCCATAGATTAAATATGGATCCTGATTAAGTATACATACTGCTTTTAGAAAAAATCTTTAAAGGAAAATTTTAATTAATGTTTCCTAAATATACCATTAACAACAATGACATGAAAGATTAACATGTTGAACTTATTATTTAATAACTTACAGAGCACACAAATAATGCACCATAATAAATTCTTAACTATTATTAAAACAAATATCTTAAAGCTTCTAAAGGCATTATCAAGAATTCAAAAGCTGCCGAGTATGTAATCTTGCCCCTTTTTGGGAAGGGGATGGTGATTTAAATGGGTCTTTTATACTTTCAATTATTCCACAGCAAAAAAGAGTAAGAGCCTAATTGAAATCTATTTAGAGGAAATTCAGAATCTATGCAGAGTTTTAAAGTTTGGCATAGAATACTAAGTGCTGATTTCTGCAGATAATTAAAATTTAAAATGTTAAATGATTTATCTTCTTGTAAATAATTAAGGGGATTTTTAAAAGGCAAGCAAGAAAATGCAGTTATGTGACTATATTGTGTATTGCCAATCTGCATTTATCAGAAATGCTCCATATCACATATGGACTAGGGTTTTCTGTCTGCTTTCCATAACGACGTGGTATAAGGAGAAATTAAAAAAAAAAAATCCAGAGAATTCCAACAGATTTAAATATACTCAGTGAAACTCAAGTAAAGTTCATTTACATTCTGGTCTAATAGGTTATAAAACACAAGAAAAAGGCCCTGTGAAGCAAACTTGACGGATGACTTTCCAGTGATATCAAAACTGAAGACATTGAAACTTAACTATGAAATACCATTCTACTGTACCTTTAGTTAAACCTACACACTTGCAAAAGAGTCTGTTATGTCCAGAGTGTGATGCTCAGGCTAATGACATTTACCAGCTGTGTGTCTCCTCTGACTGCTGTGAACTGTTTCTGATAAGCACTGGAGTAAAGAAGATCGAATGCAACAAGCTAATACGGGCATTACCACAGATATGGGAAAATATTTAGAGTCTGATTCAAAGCTAAGGCCTGTACTTCTATCTGGCTTTTCACCTCATTTCATAAACATTTTTGAGAATTAAGTTCTCAAAAGGGAACTGTGAATTTAATTGTTTGCAAAGAGTTTTAGATGGTAAGTGCTCTGGAGGTAGTTTATTTTGTTTAAATTGCGATACGGGTAGTTTCACCAGCCCCAGCGATGGAAGGGCTGGCTGGAAGAGCTAAGAGGATTGTCCCATCTTGTCTCTCTCTCCCACCACCTACTAGCATGGCCTGCAAAAATATGTATTCCATATTTGCTAATGTGTGATGATCATGCAGGGATGTATCCTCCCTTGATCTGCACACAAAAACCTTTTATTTGCTCAAGATGATTCATTTCATTACATGAATTTGAAATACAGTATTTGTACCATTTCCCACTTTCCCTTACCACATAATTTACCCATAATTTCTTATGTGATGCTTTTCGAACTGAACTTCAATTCAATTGTCAAAACTCATTATTTGAGCAACATGTGCAAGATTATGCAATTCCTCTTTTAATTATAATATAAATATCCTAAATTATGCACCAAAAAAACTAACACACCCTGTTTCTGCTCATACATTAATGGATGGTAGCTCTGCATTTACACTGCATGGTTGAAAGAAATATACTTTGGGCCCATCTATGGGCAAAGGTTCCAGTGAAAGGCCAGAATTCTTAAATGGCTAAACTAGTTGCTTTTTTACTTGAAACTGAAAAGGTTAGAAAGAATGTCTGGCTCAACTGAATCTAACAGAAAATAGTTGTGGGAAAATGAGAAAGGAGTACCCAGATCTAAGATACAAGATTCAGAGAATACTAACCAGAATGTTTTTAACTCTCTGCTGTTTATTATTAATATAAAATTTATAATAATAGGACAGTTGGTATCATTACTTTCCAAGAATCAAAATCAAATGCAAAATTAATTCCTTGCATGGAAGTGCAATGAATAGCAACACTGTTTCCTCACCCTGAAAAATATGCCAATTATCCATTTAGAAATATCGAATCATGGACAAGAGCAGCAAAGTCGTCAGGTGATAAAACAGGTGATACAGAGAGGATATTTCTGATGGCTAGCAAACAATCATTCCCTGAAAGAAATTACAGAACATCCCATTATGAGATCATCTTATATAAATAATTTTAAACTATCCCAGTAACTTAAAAAATGAGATAAATGAACACATCATTGGGGGGGGGGGGGGGGGGGGGGGGGGGCGGAGAATCCAGAATAGGCACAAACTGTCATACAGTCAAAGCCTTAAGTACATCCAGCAACAAAAATCTCAGTCTCAGATTGCTGAACAGTAGGCCCTTCCAGATAGGCAATGGCACATGGGCTAAGTTCTGGGAAGTATAGAACACCTGCAATTCCCTTCATCTACAGTATACAGAATAACTAGAAGCAAGAGCTGCAGGTGTTAAATTCCACTTGGTCTTAGTCTCTGAGCATCAAGTAAGCATTAAGAAAGGTAAGAAAAAATATAAAGGAATCACAGTGTTTGGGACTTTATATTGCTATTCACATTTCACTTTGCTACAGGAAATGTAAGACTGGGAATGTGTTATTCAGAGGCTAAAAGCAAACAAGCTTATTTATGTCACAGAAACTGTATTACATAACTTTTTTTTAACCACTACACAATTGCAGTTTTGAAGGAATCAAAGAATACCTCCTAAAGTTTCAAAGGCCACTATACCTTCCTGCCAAGCTCTTCCCAAGAGAGCCCTATTATGTGCCTGCTCTTTCTCACAAGTTTAATTCACATGGGATATAAAGAGGACAAAATGAAATCCTTAGTCTTCTGCAGCACCACACAAACTACATCTGCCAAAGCACTCCCTTCTTATCTTAGCTGAAAAATTACAGTATGCTATAACGTACACATGTCTACATAAGAAGCATAACTATATTTTACTGAGAACCTATGAACCAAATCTCCTTTTTGTCTGCATTACTTTTCTTTATTAAAAAAAATGTTTCAGTTTTACTTGTCATTCACTAAATGAAAAAAGAGTGGTTTAGAAATATTCTGGATATTATATCTTTAAAGAAGATAATGCATTGGAGTTTTTAACTGTCATGAAGAGTACCAATGGGCTTAGATGCATGCAGTTATGAAAGTTAGAGATTTGACAAAAACACCACTTCTTTGCTACTTTCTGTAAGAAGGAAGTATCTTTCAGACCATTTATAAAATCAGGAACATTCATCAGCTATCGTTGACATATGGTGACAATAAATGATGATATGAAGGCAAAGGCCTCAGGAGTACGTAGCATCGGCCAATAAAAGCAGGTTTTAGCATTACATGAAGCATTTTATGATCTGTTTCAAAAAAACTCTGCATTGTTTTAACCATCTAATTCACACCCTTACTCCTAGAAATAATGAGTTGCTGCCAGTGTCAGCAGTTAACTAACTACAGTTTCAGCAGTGTTGTAGAGCCAGATCCTTTACCACTATGACTATACTCCAGTGACATGCAAAACACAGCAAAGAACGCATGAGAACTTGCTTATTTTCTTAGCGTCCAGTCATTGCACTGCTTGGCTGCTCTCCATATACCCCAGAGCATGTCAGTATTAAACACCCAGAGATCACTAGCTTGCTGGGTGGGTTTACAGCAGGTCACTTCTGGAATTTCAGGCTGCATTTGGCCTTAGTCAACGGCTTTTTCTATTTCCTTCCTCGACATCAAAATGCAGCTGTTCCTAACAGTTTTTAAGGTGTCTTGCTTTCCTTAGCACTTCTGCCCTGTGCTTTGCTTGGCTTCCCTGGATCTCCTCACTTCTCTGCTCTTGCAAACCAGGAAATGAAAAAACCCCTATGCTATCAGGAGAGAGAACGGTTTAAATTTCTGCTGGGTGCTTAGTGCCTGTAGGACTGTTTAGCAGGTCTCCTGGATTTGGAAACTACATTCTAACTAAAAAAAATAAGTCAAGTGAAAGTAAGACTGAAATCTGAAGTGGAAGTTTCACCCTGAAGGACACAGGAAACAGGAATTCAGTGAGAGCCTACAGTGCAAATTACACACTTGTGGGAGAAGCAAAGAGATTAACACCTTGAAAAGAAACACATTCTGATTAAGGACAATGCAGCCAAAATGCAACAGCAGAGGAAGAGACTCTTTCCCTGAAATAAATGTCCCGGCAGCCATCCATCCATAGGGTGGTCTGAGAGTTCAGAGGATGGTCAGAATCGCTTCAGACAATGTCCGCTACTGTTCTTGCTCTGGCAGCGCTTTGTGGAGCAAAGTATTGCCAAAAACACAAAACTACACTTTCCAAGCTTCCTTTCTTTTTTGTGCTGCCCAGATCACGTACTACCAAAAGCATGTACTGTTCCTGTTGCTGCCTACATGTGCACAAGTCATTTGCTAACATCTGAACAAAGTGTTAGTATCTCAAAACTCTTAACTGCTTACCTTTAATTTACATAAGCACTTGTGCTCTGACAGGCCTCATTTATTTCATTGTTATCCAACAATAATACAATGAATGAAAACCATGAAGTATGTGGTAAAAACAAACAAACAAAAAGAAGTGTAAAGAGTGGTGAAAATATTTTGTCCAAGACACTGTATGGGCCATGTGTTCAGGTTAGCGTTTGGGGGGTTTTGTTTGTCTGTTCTTTTAAACTGCTTTGCAAATGTATTCCTGAAAATCTATCACATAGCTTAGGAAGTAAGGAAATTTCTGGCTTGATGTTTTCAGTATGCAAAAACAAAGCATGTACAAACATCTACTTGGGCAAGGGCACAAAAGCTAAAGAAATCTACTTGAAAAAGCCATGGTATCAGAAGGGAAGATGAAGCCTTGTGAATGAGCTGCAAAAGGTCAGTTTCCCAACATGTCACATACAGCAGGATTCACAATGAGATCAAACCCTTTCTCTACAATCATTCCTTTAAAATACCAGAACACTTGTTTTCATTACAGTTGCACTTTGAACAGTCAAAAACCAAAAGAATCAGTGCTACCTTTTTTTTTTTTTGCTAAAAAGTTATAATATTACCTGGATTCCACAAATGGTCACTTAATGCAAAAATTGACTGAGAACACTTTATACAACTATTATGTTCAAGTTATTTTGTAAAGATAATGCACACAAAGCTCTCTGCAACATTTTAATATTTCAAGTCTGGCTTAAATATCTGTAACTGGATGAGTTTATATGAACTATACACACTGTTTTAATTGGCAGAAACCCTGTATTCAGTTGCCTGACAAAAGACTACTAATACCTCCCATGTTACAATATTTTATTTGTAATGCACACAGGCAAAAGTAAGAAATTAACCTGTTAGGAGCTCAGGTGAAAGGAAAACACTATGTTGATAAAACTTTTCAAAATAAGCAACATTTTTATGCACTAATGGTGCTTACGTATACGACAGCAGAGTTGGCACTCAGTTAAATTGTTTGAGGGTAACATTTTCAGTTATTTTGAAGAAGCACATACATTTCCATTTAACAATATCTCATTTTCTCCTTCTCAGTCTTGCCTTCTCTAACTAAAGCATAATAACTGCTATTTATTTTATGAATAATTATTAATTTGTAGAAAAAAATCCTAACCAATCACAACTGCCCAGCATGGAATTTGATTTCATATTAACATATAAAGTAAAACAACTGTGGAAGTTCCAATAAACAGTTTAACAGAAGCGGATACATCATTGAAAATGCCTCTTTTTTTTTTCCTTCTCCGCAATCCTATACATTTTTCTTTCTTTCCTGACACAAAAGATGATTTTTCTATCAAAAGTACATACATAAAAATTATAATATATATTTTAAATATATATACTTAAGCCCCTTTTTAAACTCCCCATAAGGACTGCCAAAGTACTTTTAAAACTGCAAAAGCCTTCCTGTAGGAAGCCTTCCTACTTCAGCTAACACGTAGCTATGCCTTAGCCTCTGTCTTTGCAGAAACCTCCTCACCACTCACCTGGGAACTGCACAAATTTTTAAACTCTTTGTTTTGGTAGTAACTGCAGCTGCACGGAAATTTTTGCTGCTATACAGTAGATCTAGGGCTATTAATGGCTTGTTGAAATGAACTAATTGTTGATAAAAACAGACGGACACAGAATTGGCATGAATTAAGCATTGTGTTGCCAAATATATATACCCTGACAAGGCCGAGCATGCAGACACAAGCAGGAGATGCTGTTGTAAGTAGCATGGCACAAGTCCCACCAAGACAGGCAGCACCCCCTTGGAGGGGGGTGAAAAAACATCTGTCACCTTCCATCTCTCCCACCAAACCTGCCCAGTGACCTGCTCAGTTCTGCTGAACTCGCAGGTTGTTTACTATGTGATGCGCCAAACTGTTCAGGACTTGCTACGGTTCGCTATATTAATAATACAGTATATACTTATTAGCAAAGATGTCTAGCACTCCTTTTATCTGTCCCTTGCAGTGACCTGGGGTGCCACAAGACAACTTTCACAGTTGTTCCTTTAGCCTTAACCAACCCCATCTCTCATTCTCCCTGGAATTGTGGAATACGTAATTTAAAATTGCCATTTGAGTTTCTCACCTATCTAGTCAAATCTCCATTTGACTTCCACAATTGCACTCACTATGACTCTCCTCACCAGAATCTCTAATTTCCCCACAATCAGCAGTTTATCTATCTCCACACCTTACTTTCTCTTCAACACTGACCATATTCTTTTTCCCAAGCTTTCTCTTCCTTTTCACCCTCTCACTTTTTCCATTATTGCATCATCCTAATCGTTGCTTCAGCTTTTTATGAGCTGTCACTTTCAGCTTATACCTAAATCTTGCCCACCCTTTCTAGACGAGATCTCCAAGCTACAAACTGCTAGAAGTCTCATTCAGGTTGCCTTCACGTCTATATTACTACACTTCCTTTTCTGTCCCCAAGACATGTAATCTTTCCTTATTTCTATCCATTTGGAAGGTGGCTACAAAAGTAATTTTTTTCTTTGAACATGACACTCCTCTGCTTTGACAGCGTTAAAATATTTTAACATTAACAGTTTAATTTCAAATATTAAATTTAAACCTTTTTTTAAAACCCCACTTTTTCTACACAGGGCCACTGGCTAATAAAAGTAAACTAGCCTCTTTGCATGAAAATGGAGTATCTGCAATTTTCAACAAGCAATTAAAGTTTTTTGCTCCTTCCATGCTGAGATGAAAACTAGACGTTTTTCATTTTTTTCAAACAGTTTAACAAAAGCTGGAAGTAAGACATATTTACTCTAGAACAGCATATGGTTTATGGCAAGATGTATCAGATCTAATTTCAGGTCCAAGCATCAATTAACCTTAGTTATATGAACAACACATTCATCATAGAAATGACTTAGAAAGCCTCACTCCAGAGTAGCCAACAGCTTGAAAAATAAAATATTTCAGAACAGGAAAGATAGCTAAGTTTAGCTCTGAGCTTTCCAAATCCAAATAAGCATCCAATTATTGGACACTGGAAGGTGCTATAATCTTGAGGCCCTGCTCTTTGCTGCCTTTTCCTATCAACTGTTTTGTCTTTTGACAAAAAAATATTAAAAAGTTTTTTTCTCAAAGAAAACAACAAAAAAGTCTTACATAGCTCTACTTAAAACTACAATTACCGCTTCATTCTGTATAGCAGAACACAATACAATGCAGTCCCCAAATGAATGAGTTAGGTGTATGTATAAAATGTTTCTCACTAAAAAAGGAAAAAAAACAGACAAGGAAACCTTCAGAAGAGGAGATTTAAGTAAAGAGCATGAGCTTCCTAAACTGAGAAAGTCAGCTTATTCCTTAGCTGTTGGGCATAATGGTAAAATCCTCCATCACACAAGGTTTGTAGTTTCGTAATTGGAACTTGCATTAAGAGGGCACTGAAGAGCACAGAGGCCTGGAAGCGATATATCTCAAAATTAAATCAGGAGATATATTCAGGACCTTGACCATGAAGGGGCTCACAGGTCAACTTCACAATCTATCCTTTGTTTCTGAGTAGACAATGCAGCAACGCTAGGATTAGGGAGATATGCTGTCTTTTTTTTTTTTTTTGCAAGATAGACTTCTTTGGCAAAATAGTTTTGCTCAACCTTGCTAATAAGACCGCTTGGCAGGCCAGTGAGCAAAGCATTATAGTTGTCACTCTTGGAGGAGATAAAACCCTGAACCAGCTTCTCAAAAACAGACAAGGATAAACACAGACAAAGTATGGTTTTGTTTTTCAAATGACAGTAGGAAGTCTTAATAATCTGCCCAATGTAATGTTTAAAGGACACTTCAGATTCCAAAAGGAATATGGATGTTGAATTGGTAACCCTCCACTGCAAATAATATACATACACAAAAACTACATCAAAAATTGAGGTGGCATTAAGCTTTTAGCTAGAGCCACGAAATTAAAAAAACCTTCATTTTACTTGAATTTAACTAAAGAAAATCAACATAATTTATATTTTAATGTTTTCCGGGGAACTGATCCAGAAAATACAAGCGCAGTTTGGATTCGCTGCTTTAACTGACAAATGAATTAGCATGTCCTCAGCACAGAAATGAATCCCAATATCAATTCAATGATTAATCTGGCCCAAAGGCAGCATACAAGTGTTAACTGTAGCAAGTAAAAAATAAAATTCTCAAAAACATCAGAACCAACCATCCTAGAATCATAGAATAGTTTGGGTTGGAAGGAACCTTTAAAGGTCATCTAGCCCAATATCCCCTGCAATGTGAAAGGACAACTTCAACTAGATCAAGTTGCTCAGAGCCCCATCCAACCTGACTTTGAATATTCCCAGGGATGGGGCATCTACAACCTTGCCATGCAACCTATTCCACTGTTTCAACACTCATACTGTAAAAAATGTCTTCCTTATACCTACTCTAAATCTACTCTCTTCTAGTTTAGAACCATTGCTGCTTGTCCTACTGCAACAGGCCCTGCTAAACAGTCTTTTCCCATCTTTGGAGATCATGCTTGACCAATCTGATAGCCTTCTATGACATCATAACTGGCTGGTTAGATGAGGAGAGAGCAGTGATGTTATCTATCTTGATTTCAGCAAGGCTTTCGACACTGTCTCCCATAACATCCTCATTAGGAGACAGAGGGAGTGTGGGCTAGATGAGTGGACAGTGAGGTGGATTGAGAACTGGCTGTGTGACAGAACTCAGAGGGTTGTGGTCAATGGAGCAGGGTCCAGTTGGAGGCCTGTAACCAGTGGTGTCCTCCTGGGGTCAATACTTGGTCCAGTCTTATTCAACAAATTCATCAATGACCTGGATGAGGGGACAGAGTGTATCCTCAGCAAGTTTGTTGATGATACAGAACTGGGAGGGGTGGCTGACACTCCAGAGGGCTGTGCTACCATCCAGTGTGACCTGGACAGGCTGGAGAGCTGGGCAGAGAGGAACCTAATGAGGTTCAACAAGGGCAAGTGTAGGGTCCTGCACCTGGGGAGGAAGAACATCATGCGCCAATATAGGTTAGGGGTGGACCTGCTGGAAAGCAGTTTTGAGGAGAAGGATCTGGTAATCCTGGTAGACAACAAATTAACCATGAGCCAGCAATGTGCCCTTGTTGCCAAGAAGGCCAATGGAATCCTGGGGTGCATAAGGAAGAGTGTGGCCAGTAGGTCCAGAGAGGTCATTCTCTCTCTCTACTCTGCCCTGGTGAGGCCACATCTGGAATTCTGTGTCCAGTTCTGGGCTTCCCCAGTTCAAGAGAGACAGGGAACTACTAGAATCCAGTGGAGGGCAACAAAGATGATTGGGGGATTGGAACATCTCCCTTAGGAGGAAAGGCTGAGAGAGCTGGGACTCTTTACCCTGGAGAAGAGAAGGCTGAGGGGAGACCTTATTAATGCCTACAAGTATCTAAAGGGTGGGTGCAGGGAGGATGGAGCCAGAGTCTTTTCAGTAGTTCCCAGGGACAGCACAAGGGGCAACGGGCACGAGCTGGAACACAGGAGTTCCACTTAAATACAAGAAAAAACTTCTTTATTATGCGGGTGACAAAGCACGTGAAAAGGCTGCCCAGGGAGGTTAAGGAGTCCCCTTCTCTGGAGATATTCAAGACCCACCTGGATGAAGTACTGAGTAATGTGCTCTAGGTGATCCTGCTGTAGCAGGGGGCGGGGGCTAGACTAGATGATCTCTAGAGGTCCCTTCCAACTCTGACAATTCTGGGATTCTGGGATTCCTATAAGCCCCCTTTAAGTATTGAAAGGCTACAATAAGATCTCCTTGGTGCCTTCCCTCCTCCAGGCTGGATAACCCCAGCTCTCTTAGCCTGTCTTCATAGCAGAGCTGCTCCAGCCCTCTGATTGTCTTCATGGCCTTCCTCTGGGCTCACTCTTTCTTGTGTCGGGAGCCCCAGAGCTGAACACGGTACTCCAGGTGGGGTCTCACAAGAAGAGAGTAGAGGGGGAGAATCACCTCCCTCAACCTGCTGGCCGTGCTTCTTTGGATTCAGCCCAGGATACAGTTGGCATTCTGGGCTGTGATTGCACGCTGCACCATCATATTGGAAGATGTGAAAGAACCTGCACAAACCCAACAGCTTCAGACCAGTTTGAAATGGTGCATGTCAGAAAGCCCAGTGTATTTCTTGCATTCTGAATAAAAATGCAAGAAACAAAATTCTGCAGAGAAACATTTCAGCTACATGGAATGTCTTCTTTAGTGCTCTAAAGATAAGCATTTAGCCAAAAACATTTGTCTATACATCTGTAAGTTTTATTCAGATTTAAAAGATGTTTACTGTTTACAAGATGAACATTTCTTTAGCAACCTCAGAAGGAAAACACAGTTGACAGCATAGGCAGCCCTATTTAAAAAAAATTTAAGGATTGAAACAAGATTAATTTCAACATGCCCACCCCCGTCACCCCTCAGATTTTAGTTTTCCTGTGGGATGATACCTCTTGAAGGCATCAATTCAGCTCATTATTTAAGTATTCAATATAACATTGGAATAAGTCCAACTGAAATCACTGAGACTGTGCACATACACAGCCTAAAGTTTGTATCTGGATACCAGTAGGTCAGGGCTCATAACTTGGCAAGAAAAATACTGACAAGAATAGTGATTACCGGGAAGTCAAGGTCTAAGGAAAGCTACTTTAGCCATGCAATTTCCTAATGAGAATATAACAGTCCTCAGCTGGAGATAGGGTTATGTTTTAACAGATACAAAACAGAAACTAAAAACATATTTTACTTTGGTGTTTTGCAACAGAGAAACATAGAATTTGCAAACATTTCCATTACTTCTCCCTCAGAGCAAGAACAGCTCTTCATTGCTTTTGCACAGTAAAAGAAATTCCATCCATATGAAATGGATTCCATTTCTGATTTACATTTTATGCTAACACACAAATCAAGATGACGGAATCTACATTTGCCAGTATTTCTAGGTTTCTTGTGCTTTGTGTATCTTGGAGGTTCACTAAAGATTTGCCACATTCTGTCTTCCTAGAAACTCGTTTCAAGAAGTTTTGCTAGATTAAAGTTAACGCAGATAAGCTTAAGCTAAACACTTCAGAAGCCAGGAAGGAGTAATGAGGAAACCAGAGGATTTAGCCTAGCTAATTAATACTCTCAATTTCTATTTTATATTTTAGTTTCCTGTAAAACATCCAAGAAGGAATACAGCTGAAGATATTCATCCATTTTAAAACCAGAATAATCATATCTGTTTTGACCTCCAGAATGTACAGGTTTCCAGGTTCTGCTAAGCAGTTTGCATGCCATATCCATAACTTCTGCTTGATCTAAATAATTTGGTTTTTTAGATTGCTGACAAATCTTGAAACACCAACACCACATGCAGGCTTGGTTTTGTAAAAACAGCTTCAATTTGATTTAATCACACACAAGTCCAAAACTACTTATTTTCCCCTCCCATGTTTATGCTGTAGACCTGTTATATATTTGTTTGAATATATTTGTTCTCATCTTAGTAAAAGCTAAATGGAGCTTCGCCACTCCCTTGCTTGGCCTTGAACTTCTAAAGTGTCAATTTAGTCCATGCTGAAATATTTTGAACACAGTTCACATTCAAGAGAATGAAAACAAAAAATAATTTTGCAATCCTCAAGTGTCCTGTTCATATAGCTTATGAAGCTTGCCAGGAATTCCTGTGCATTTTGCAGTATTTCTAAGCCATTCAAGAATACTGTTCTTAATTTCATAAGGCACTTCATCAGAAGTAACCAGATGACAAGATTACAAACTCGAGAATTGTCTACTGAAGTTAGAACAGTCAACTTTGAATAATATAAGAAATTATTAAAAAGCACACATTAAACCAATTTTTAAAATATACTTTGGCAACATTCATGCATTTGACAGCAATAATGGTAGATCCAGTTTTTCTCTTCAAAATACACTAGTAAAAAAATAACTAAATGGGTACAAAAACTGGCTGGCTGATTGTCCTCAGATGGTAGTGGTTAGTAACTTGTACTGTTCTTGGAGTACCACTGGAGTACCACAGCGGTCTGCCATAGGACCTGCCTGCTTAAAATCTCTATCACTGATCTCGGGGAAGTGTTGTAGTGGTTTCTTGTCAACTGTGGAGAAGACAGCAATCTGCAAGAGTGGGTGGAGGCAGTTGATGCACTTGTGGGAAGGCTGTTACCCAGAGGGACATAGATGAGCCATAAGGATTGGGACAACAGGAACCTCGTGAAATTGCACGTAGGCAAAAGCCTGGGTCCATGGGGTCTGGGCACTGGCCTGAACACGAACACGAGCTCACAGTGTGCTCCTGCACAATAGCATCCTGGGCAACATTCACAGGAGCAAAGCCAGTATATCTAAAGGAGAGATAAGCCATCCATGCTTAGCTCTCGGAGACAACATCTAAATACTGTGCCCAGTTTTGGGTTCACCAATTCAGGAAAGATATTGGGCAGGTCAAAGAGTTCAGCAAAGGACTATACAAGATGGTCAGGGGCCAGAGCATTTGCCCTGTGAGCAGCGGCTGCAGGACTGGAGCTAGTTCAGCCTGAAAAAGGTGAAGATTTGGGGTAAGCCAGTACCTATGGGAAGGGCAGAGATAAGATGGAGCCAGGCACTTTGCAGTGGTACAAGGCAGGTGGGGTAAAGGACAATAGGCATAAGTGCAAATGAAAAAAAGACAAAAAAAAACAAAACAAAACTTTTTCACCACAAAGACAGTCAAGAAGGGCTAAAGGTTGTACAGGGTGGTTGGATCATCTCTATCCTTAGAGGTTTTCAAGCCCTGACTGGAAAAAATCCCTGAGCAGCCTGACCAGCTGACCCTGCTTGAGCAGTGCATTGGACTAGAATCCTTATAAGGTCTCTTCAAGCCCAAGCTGTCCTATATTACTGCAATCCAATACCTCTTACAAACAAAAATACACTGCACAGAACCTTCACACTACAATGAAGTGCAGAGTACAGATTAATTTATAAATAAGCTATACAGATGTCTGGATTCCAAAACAAGAAGGTTCCTGTACAACACAGATAATGGGATTCTCAAACTGATTCTTGTTCAAACTATTGCACACACCTTAGGAAAAACATCAAAACTGTTTTTTTGTTGTTTTTAACTAATGTAAAAATATCCCCCAATACCACAAGTTGTTTCGAAGCTTACTATTGAAAAAGTGAGTCCTACTGTTAGTTCAAATTCATGTAACAAACTTCCATGCATTAAATCACTACCAATTGTGCTAGTTTGTCACTAAGATACTAAGCCAAATCTTTCTACTTTACACAGACAAGGATTCTCTTGGCATTTTATAGCAACCACTCCAGTTTCAAAATGGACAGAAGTATTTCTGTTCCACACCACTATTATACATGTACTAACTTACTCTTCATAATAGTTCCAATAAAATAAACTGTATAATGTCTGTGGACACACAGACATATTCATATGTCTACACAATGTCATTTCCCTGATTTTCTTTCTCATCATGCTGAGCAATACAATTCTGTGAAATTTTAAAGTAATTTGCTTTTTTAAAAAAATACTTATAACATTTTTAAAGAATTCCTGATTTTCAAAGTGAATTTCAGTTTTACAGGTTTCGGTTTTTTTAAACACATACTTCATATTTTATTAGGGTGCATCCATCATTTGTACTTAGTATCTTTTGAAGCTTTGCTCAGTAAAAAACAAAACTCCTTCACAGCCACTGTGCAGTTGATTAACTCTGTATTAAACAAATTCTGAACTAATTAAACTCAAAGTCAATTCAGCCCACGACAGAAGGTTATTACTTCATAAACAGGATGTACTTTAAAGTTATTAATGATACACTAACATTGCCTTTTCAAAACCTTTGATTAACAAACAAGTGAAAATTAGCATCTGAAATTCTGTTTGTACAGACTGTAGATCAGATTATGTAAATTTCTAAATCTCTGTTTTTCCAAATGAAAAGGAAGCAGTTAGCAACAGCTGTACAAGTGAGACACAGTTCCCCATCCTGAGGAACTTCAAACTCCACTGAGACCTCTGAAGTGATAACACGGTAACATATTGTTCCATATTCTGTCCTGTCGTACACTATCAACCATGCAACCAACAATAAAATATAAACATGCGGGATGAAACACTTAGTAAGGAATATTCGAATGATAATTTAAGTGCTAATCTTGAAGTCACCCGAATTCCTCCATAGTTAATTAGAAACTCTCTCTATAAAACTGTGACACTTAGTGGATGAGTTAAGCAGGACAAAAGCCAGCCTTGCCCTTTCTCCAACAAGCTTAAGTTGTGTACAGAAATGAAAACAGAAACCCTGAAAGTTCTCTTCTAAAAATGGCTGATAACATTTTTGTATTTTCAGAAAAAAATGATAATTCCTGAACAAAATTATTCCCTAAGTTTCTCTAGAAATCAATCATACAAGTCCACAGCCTCACGACATTCAACATAAAACTAAGGAAGTGAAGAAATCAGGCAAATAAAATCACACAGAAGAAATACTTTCTCTATTTCTGATATATCATTGTTATTTATAGCACGGTATCTCTTCACAAGACAAGAATGCTACTAGTAAGAGTGCTTGATATTTCTCAATGTTTTAGAGCTAAGTATGTGATTTATATAATTACATAGTATGTATTTATAAAATGTATGTGCTGAAATTAGTAATTAATATCATACAGAATAAAAGTTGTATGTATGTCAGTTGCGTTTGTAAACACAGACTTCTCCCAGGGATTTCCAGCGTCCTTCCTTAAAGTGCTCAGCCTTCAAATATACAAGCTTCATGTCTTTGATGCCGCACCCTGAAAACTGAACTGGATTCTACTAACTGGATTCACTATTCAGAAAAAGGAAAAAAAAAAGGCCAAAATAAAAAAGGAAAATAACAACTTACCAGCTGGATATAAGAAATTTTATGAAAAAATAGCCATTATTCAAAAGGAATTAAACTGCCAGTGATTAGTAGGATTCTTTTTAAAAAAACAGTATTTGATAGCAGATACACACAAGGTCAATGAAAACGCAAAATTATACCAGTAAATCACAAGCTTGTACTGCAAAACACATTTATACAACATTTCTAGTGCATGTATTCAGCATTTCTCTTCCACCTTACTAAAAGGTAAAATTTGATTAAACATAACTTAAATGTTTGCAAGAACTCAGGCTCCAAATGTGAAAAAAAAAACCCAACAGGTGACATAGTATTATACTTGATTTTCATAATATAAAAAGTGTATTTGAGCCTTTCAAAGCTTAAAATTGTAAGAACAGCTCTCGAAGTATTAGTCTACCTTTCTGTCAGCAAAGTAGTGATAAGTAAAGATGAAAAGTAATTATTCTCAGCATCTCTGGGCAGCAAATTGGTGGAATAAATGCCCTTTGGAAATGGGCAGAATGTTACTTGGCATTCTCAAAGGATTTGGTAAAGAGAGAAACAGAAAATGGGGCTTCAGGTTCTGGAGAACTAGAAGGAAAGATGATTATTCACTGCAGTAAAAATATCAGACACAAGGGGAGGAAATACTGCTGATGAAGAGCAGCTGCCCTGAAATAGCAACCTCAAACATTTTCTAAATGCCCCAAATTTTTTCACATAAGCTAAGGCATCAAGGGGTCCTTCCACCTCTTCTGACTGGAGAACAGGTTATCAGCAGTGCTCAAAGTTATCAACAGTTCCAAGAAAACAAGCTTTGATCATTCCTCCACCATCCTCACTGCCCCACAGAGACACAGGGTCTAATGTTTTTCTAAAACATTCAATTGAGTTTAAAACACTGATTTAAGATAAGAGAGAAACAATGGTGGTGGAGGGCTAGGAATAATCTGAGAGAGAGGACTGGTACCAGTGTTTTGACAGTGTTTCCTCCCATACTCCTGTATTCTGTCTCCTACTTCCCACACACACTGCTGACTTGCAGGCTTCTTCCTATTTTTTTCTTACTTGAGCATCACGACCATCAAAACTACCCTTTCACGTAACAAGGGAAAATCTTTTAAAATTTGGTATCTCCTGCCAGCTGCTAGCACTAAGAAAGCAATAACCTTGGCATCTAAACCTGCAATGGAGACAACAACATATGCATTCACGTATAACAGACAAGACCACTGATTCTTGCTGAGCTCAGAAAAGGCAGGAGTGGTGCAAGTTTTCCAGGGTGATCTTCTTCAGTTCTGTTACAGGATTGGTTACAAGGTCCAGGATCCAAACCTACTATCTACTCACATTTTTTACCTTTTAGTAGCTACTTGTAGCATTTATGTGTAGAAGCAATTAATATTTCCAGCCAACATCTCCCCTGGGGGTTATCGCAGAGGACCTTGGGTCTGTCAGAGCAGAATGGTGTGAAAAGCTTCCATTGCCTTGGAGAAACTGATCCTTCAGTTTGAAAATTGTATATGCTATCTGACTAATCTAACTTAGCATATCTGCAGTTCAGTGAACTACAAATACCTGAAGGGAAAAAAATGGCATACCACACAGAGTAAACCCTCCTTCAAAACCCCTTAATTGGAGGTATGAAGCTATACTCTACTAAGAAAGTGTTAAAATATGAGTAAGACAAAGCATGAATGTCTTAATGTAAATATTTTACCTATTTTAAATGTTGTTGCTTCTAAAAGCAACACATACTACTAAAAAAGGAAAGTAAAATTTGAGAAATTACTACTCTATGACACATTTTAAGTCATAAGAGAAAACAGTACTCAGGAAAGCCAGAAACAGGCTGTTTAGACACAGTGAATGCTCCATTTCTGGTGAAGATGTTTGCACTTGCTGAATTCCACTGCATTTTCATGCACAGATGGAACAAAAACAGAAGAAGGTTTGTTACCTTTCAAGGTTTTCAGGACTATACTGGAAATTACTAAACTATTTTAAAATGCATAAGTTACTTAATTTTGCAATGTCACTACATTAATATGCATAGAAGTTGTCTTTTATCATTATTCTCTATTGCACTATACTAAAAAAAATCTGCTTATACAATATGTATTCTAAAACTCTGTTATCAGTGTTTCCATCATTTAATGTACCTTTTCAAGAAATAAATATCCTACTTCTACTAGAGTTTTACTTCATAAATGCACATACAACGCAAACTAGAGACTTCTCAATTTTATGAAGAACCTACACTTTTTCTCTTCTTTCTGAAACTTCTGCAGTAGCAAATATTTTTCTTCTGTTCCCATCCTGTGGTTGCAGAGAACCTGAGATGCTGCCTTAATTTACAGCTTTTGCCACAGAGAATTGGTGGTAAATTATAAATTCTTACATTAATGCTCAGTGTCCAGATGGAGATCAGTAATGAATGGTGTCTCTCAGGGGTCCATACTGGGACAAGTACTGCTTGATATCTTCATCAGTGACATAAAGAGTGGGATCAAGAGCACCCCCAGCAAGTTTGCCAGTGACACCAAGCTGTGTGGTGCAGTTGACACACCTGAGGGATGGGATGCCATCCAGAGGGATCTGGGCAAGCTCAAGAAGTGTGCCCATGTGAACCTTATGAGGTTCAACAAGGCCAAGTGCAAGGTTCTGCACCTGGGTTGGAGCAACCCCCAGTATCAATACAGACTGGAGGATGAAGTGATTGAGAGCAGCCCTCAGGAGAAGGACCTGGGGGTACTGGCAGATGAAAAGCTGGCCATGTGCAGGCATTCTGCACTCACAGCTCAGAAACCTGACTGTATCCTAGGCTGAATCAAAAGAAGCATGGCCAGCTGGTCAAGGGAGGTAATTCTTCCCCTCCAGTCAGCTCTCCTGAGACCCCACCTGGAGTTCTGTGTCCGGCTCTGGAGTCCTCATCACAGGAAAGACATGGACCTGTTGGAGCAGGGCCAGAAAATGGTCAGAGAGCTGGAGCACCTCTCCTATGAAGACAGGCTGAGAGAGCTGGGGGGTTGTTCAGCCTGGAGAGGAGAAGGTGCTGAGGAGACCTGATTGTGTCCTTCCAATACTTAGAAAGAGGGCTTATAAGAAAGATAGGGACAGTCTGTTTAGCGGGGCCTCTTGCAATAGGACAAGCGGTAATGGCTTTAAACTAAAAGAGGTAGATCTAGAGTGGATATAAGGAAGAAATTTTTTACAATGAGGGTGGTCAAACAGTGAAACAGGTTGTGTGGAGAAGTGGTAGATGCCCCATCCCTGGTAATATTCAGGATCAGGTTGGATGGGGCTCTGAGCAACCCAATCTAGTTGAAGATGTCCCTGTGCATTGCAGTGGGGTTGACTAGATGACCTTTAAAGGTTCCTTCCAACCCAAACTATTATACAATTTAAAAAACTCTAGATAAGAAGCACTAAGTTGTCTCAGAACAACTCTGTGTTACTATTATACATCTAAGTATTTCTGGACTGAGAGCAGCAATGAGGTCTAATTTCTGAACAGCCAGCTAAATGTGTGAATGCGATCGAAGAAATGTCTAAAATTATAAGATAAAAATTTCCATGTTACTAATGAAAAAAAAAAATGCCCTTTTTCATGCAGAGAAAGCCATACATATGCCTTTTGCTTTGGTCAGAGAATCTTACAGGAACACTCTTAAGACTTGACTTCTCTTCCTAGAGATAAACTATTGGGAATTCAGTATGTTCCCTCTACTATGTGCAAAAGAAGGAGGTTCCCCTCTTCTCTGTTCAGATCATATTCAGGAGAACCTAAAAGTGTGCAAGAACAAACAACATAGTTTATCTCTGTAAAAGCTCATTGACCATGGAATTTGAGGCCAGAAAGACTTGTTAGGCTATCTGCTTTTGGCCTCTTACAAACCAATTATTGAGCTTCTGGACTTCTCTACCAAAACCAGTGACTTTGCTGGATAACATGTATCCTACAAAGAGTTAGCCAATCTAAATTTGAATACATCTACAGATGGCGAGCCCACCATTTTCTCAGTTCCCCAAGGTACCATGTTTCTGTGTTGAACTGGTCAGGTTTCAGCTCCCAGCCAGGGGCTCCTGTTACTGTTGTTTTAAAGCAGCTGCAGCACCATAGACTTTTGCCCCATGAAGGTAGTTATACAATGTCGATCAAATCATCTTTCAATCTTTGAATAAGATATGCCAGATAAGTAAGTTTTCCCTGAAGTCAGAAAATTTCATCAATCTGATCATCTGAAAAAGAGGAAAGCCTTTCTAAGAAAGTCCTAATGCCATGAAGACAAAGGACAAATCCATACACTCAGTTTCTGTGCATTAAACTTAAATTTCAATGTTGAAGTTCTCTCATTCTCCAGTCTACTATAAATGTTGCTCCTGAGTAACCTCCAGGATTATTATTGCATGGACAGTTCTAAGGACTACCTCAGATATGAGCAAGATAACAAACAACTTCACTGTCTGTAACAAAGAAAGAAGTGCCTATCCCCATACTCCGTTTGATCTCATGTGTCACAGATTTGCATCTGCTACCATAGGTGTGGCTATATGTGTTTGTGTATCAGCTTAGCAAGCTCTTAAACATGCAAAATTGTCTTGAATCCATTAAGTCCCCCAAAACACTCATAGCATGATACCAAAGCTGCAGCACTAGCCCGCTAGGACTGCTGACCTAGTCCCCCATAGCAGGTACTGCAATGGTACTGCAGAGAATTAAAAACTGAGCAGGTCTCAAATCCTGACCAGGAACATTTCCTGAACAGGCTTTTTCCACATGGCATCTGTCAGTCAGCCAAACAGTAAACTCCTTTTCTCACAGGCAATGAGTAAAGCTGCTAGCAAATATATTCATGTTTTCCCCTCTCATCTACTTTTAAATTACTACCAGTGAAAAGGGAATAGAAGTGCTCTGTTACCTTACGTATGTTTGCCATTCAGCGTGGTTTAAAAAAAAGCAAGTTTCACCAGAAATTTGTGCAGGTAGAGAGAGCTTATTTGTTCTCTAGCATTAAGATTAGCAGCAAGCAAGCTGAAGAGACCCAGAACACCACCTGAAAAGCAAAACTCAAGATCTCCAAACTGCTGCCATTTAAAACATTTATTCTGTTAATCCTGCTGGAATTTATTTTCTGAATATTCATATCCAGACAGTTTACACTGAAAAGAGGAAATACCTGGAAGTTGTGTGCTCATACCAGGAATGATGTTTAATAACTGTTACTGCAGGAACATGGTTTGATGTTAAACCAGTATGATTTGTGACAAAAAAAAAAAAGTGCATTAAAATTTAACTTTAAAATTTTGTCTTGAAGTCTTAATTTTGTATTTATATACATGAAAAACTTGGCAATCAACAGCAAGATACTGCTAAATTCTCAGCACTATAACTTTATTTCTTTTAAACTCCTTTCGTTAGTACACTCTGCAATCTAGGGATTACAGAGAATGGGTCAGGATATAGATGGTGTTGGGTAATCTGTTCACTCCTATAATAGCACAAGTCCTATTTTCAAATCAGTACTAAACCAAATTTGTTTCTAATAATCACACCAGAGCAAATGAACGTAATACACATATCCCTAGTGAGCAAAGCAGAACCACAAATAAACAAAAAATGACCTAAAAAATAAGACCTATGTTAATATTTCATTACATATTGCAAATAAGGACAACCAATAGCCTGAAAGCAAACAGAAAACTATATATGCACTTTGTATTCATATGAAGTTCTTTCCTTCAAGTACCAAATTCCACTTGCCGTAACATACTCTTCAGATAAAATGCTGGATGTATGTTTCTAAGAAAATAAATAATTATTAGGAAGAGCTGTACAGAAGGTGTACACTTTAGATCAACTTATGAAGCTTTTGGGGAAACATCATCCTAGTGTAATGAAAACAGTATTTTGATAACATAACAAAATCATTAATAGAGAAGACGTTCCTTTTGTTCAAAGGGGCCGTGTTTTGAAAATATTGCCATGTAGTATTTACGGTAACAGCTGTACAGTTAAACTTTAGGCACAAACTGAACTGCAGAGGATCTGCTGCATAAATAAAATTCCCATGGCAACTAAATGTGCTACTAGATAACAGAGAAAAAAGGATTTATGTGTTTGCTGAGCTGTCTTGCCCTAGAGGAATTCTCCAGGCAAATGCAGGCCACCTGCCACATGTTATATTAAGCTCAGCCTTCTGGACATATTTTCAGATCTACAGCAAAAAGGTCCACCAAGTTTTATTTGCAAGTTCCCCTGTCATGTTCTCAGCCCCTACAAAATCCACAGTTCACTCTTCAGTATGCTTCCTATATCGCAACAGAGGTGTTTAACAGTGAATAGGTGTGTTTCTGCTTGTAACTTGTTAATCTTTAAGCCCACGCAAAGTGGGCAATCTGAATCCTCGAATTCATGCAAAGTGTTGTGCATGCCCAATTGCACTGAGGTGCACTATTAAAGTGTGTGCACTTTTTAAACTCCACAAAAAAAAGTATTTCTTTTGTAATATTATAATGAAAAGTATTTGAGTCAGATCATTCATGTATGTGATCATTTCTATAAAACAAACAGATTATTGGTCAAAAAGCTTCACCTTCATAGCCAGGAAAAAAACACTTTTATCACTAGACTACAATGCTAATAGAGAAGCATTGCTTGGGAATGTTTTATGTTAGAATATTATAAGATTGAAGGCCACTAAAATATGTAGTAGAAGAAAAATAATCACCTAGCAAGCAATAGACAGACTTCCTGTGTAGATTACCACCAAGTTATCCAAGGACCAGAGTATGTGTGAAAGTGCAGAATGTTTATGGCATTTTCGTTGTCATTTTTGCCTCTGAAGATTAAGTAAAAAAAATGTGAGGAACTGTATTTTACGATCAAGTCTATCCTTGGGCATGAGCCTCAGGAAGGAGGCATCACTTCCCTCCCTGGCTGGGAAAGCTCTGTGACATTTTAAAGAGCCAGAAGAGGTTGCCTCATAATGACAGGTACTACAACGTAAACTACAGGTAGTTTGTAGATGTAATCTGATCACTAAGTCCATGCTTAGCATCAGGCAGCTATAGCATCATGAAATTGGGCACCTACACTTACAAAACACCTTTGTATTATCTTTCTAAAGCCTCCATGCACGGACTATATGGACAAGCCATTAACATCAGCTTCCTGCTTGTCTTCCTATTAGGGCTCACCTGCTTTGGAGTTGTTAATTCACACTCCTACCTTAGCCTGAACATCTCCAGCTTCAGTTCCATGTGAACCACAAGCTTGACCCAAAGTGCACATAAGTTAAATCAAGCCTTGTGTTGACATGAAGATGTTTTGGTAAGCATTAGGATAGCATACATTCCCATTGCTTTTTTCTCTTTGCTCCTCTTTTATCAGGTAATAATTAAATCTAATGTTATAACAAAGTGAAAACATGTATTAATTTTTGTGAATTTATGTTGCAGTGGTCATCACAATTTAATCTCTTTTCAGGATATTAATAAATTATTTGCAAGGAAAATGCAGAATTGCTTGTACAAGGACACAAAAAGAGGATACCCAAGTTTTAAAAATGAACATTTACAGAATACTTGCACACCACTGCAATGCAACAACATCTGCATTACATTACACCACTAAAACAAACAGTATACAACAGAAACTAGTTAAGGGCCAATATGACCTTAACAGATAAGACTTTGTATTTTTATTACAAACAATAGTTTATATTCCCTAATGATTTTTTTTTTCTTTTTAGAAGAAAGAGGTAAAAGTAACCTTAAATTTTACTCTGATTTCAGTTTTGTTAGATGTGATCACATAAAATACTCGACCAGTAGGTATGACAAATGCACTTTATATTTCAATGTGTCAAACCATTTCAATACTCAGGAACTATGTTGAAGCTGGCAGGCAAGCAGACTATATTAAATTTTTCTCTGGAATCGACTTCAATTCTGTACTGAATTATTGGAATTTTAGTGACCCTAAAAAAAGGCTGTCAGAAATAATATTCAACACAGTTTTCAAATCTAATGCTCTATTACACATACTTCACATAAAATAATATCGTTTCAATATAAGCAGACCAGTCAAGAACAACATTCTATTTGTACTTGTAATTTTAGACACATTTTTATATTGATTTGTCACAGCATTTTTTTAAATTTACCTTCTCCTTAAAATAACATTCAGAGGCTACATTTGGTGATTGAACGGCTTTGTTGCAGATTTGCTACAGTTGGAAACTGTTCTTAAATAAAAACCCAAAAATTTTACCATCACAGGTCAGTAAACATGTTAATAGCTATTTCAAAGCTCTGATTTTCAAGACTTCTATACTCTTGGATATTAGAATATTCTCTTAAGAATCTTCTAGTGCCAGAAAACCAGTTGCATTTGGAAACCACTTAATTTTTTTTCTTTCCATTTAACTGAATGCTCTTTCTGCATAATCAAATTCAACTGCTGTATTTCTCCCTTTTTTGTTTCTTCTTCTTTTCAAGTAACCAACTTTTTACTATCTTAGTTTAAAGAGAGCTTTGGCTCTATTGTTTTACTATTCTTACAAAAAAATGTAAAAAATTTAAGAGTTAAGCTTCCCATTTATCTGCTCACTAATAATTTCAACCACTTCTTTGTGTTAAATCTCTACTGTTAGGAAATGCTGGAAGTGATGGCACTAAGCATAGCAATATCTTCACTCTTGTATCCACTGATGTTATAGAAGTACAAAAGCTGCAGCATCTTGGTGTGCTTCAGTTAAATAAGGGAATTCAATTGTACACCACAGCTCAGGAGGCGGCACGGTTCAATCCACAGTAGCTTGGTAAGCAACACAGAAAGCCCATCAGCAGCTTTACGATATGACAGACCCAGAGGCAACTCGAGAGCTGTCAGCACAACTGCCTGTGAAGCTCACAAGGGAAGCAATAGCCAATTATGCCCCATGACCTGCTACTGGAAAACACAGTGAGAAAGATAACAAATCAAGGCCTTGGAAAACTCAAACTTTTCACAGAAACGATGTAGTTTACTTCCTATCAAATACACATCTTACTTGATGCCTTTAAGAACAGCATGGCATTCTGTGACCACGCTCTGCCTTACCCCTATGACTCAGTTTAACAAAGCCAAGAAAGGGGACCACACCTCCATCACTCGCTACCTGGATAAAGGCAAACATGCCATTCACCTGGAAGCTAAGCTTTACTTAAAGTTGAAGAGGATTAACACTTAGATCTCTTAATTTTGTCTTTATCAGGACTAGTTACTCAGCTCTCATATCAGGGTGAATGACAAGCATCAAAGCCAAACTAGACTCTCTTAGAAAAGAATTAAGCCTACTTGCAAACTCTCCAAGCACTGACTTCTGACAGGTTGGTCTGATTAGCTACAAGAATTAATAGCAGTAAATACTTATTCTGCTCACACTAGCATATAAAACGGAAGTAACAGCTTTTCTTCATCCTCCTTAAATGATTTACCTCCTTCCTCTAGCCAGCACTGTTTCCCTCACTTCACTGTAACACAGATACCTCTGATATATCAGTTTTAAAACCTAGGTTAGGTGCAAGCTCAGTGAACTGCACTGAAGTCAGGCACATGGCACCAACATCAACTGCTAATAAAAAGCTAATAAAAACTTCAGCCTCTGCCTTCAATGAGGATAGCATCAAACCCGGATCTATCTAGGTTAAAATCATCATGTTCAGAGTCCTAATTCACAGTTTGTGCCTGCACTTTACTAAAAACATACATACAGCTTATTTGAGGCTTTTAAATCCTTATTTGAGGATTTTAAAGATATGCAGGCCTTTGGAAAGCCATCAGTATACAGGATGAATTTCACTCTTTCACAGAGATAAGAATATCTGATTTGCAGATAATATGTAAAGTAGTTTGTTAGTTATAAGACATCAAGCAAGTGCAAAGTATCTGAAGCATACTGACTGTGGGTTATTTAAATAATCCCTAACAAAGGGAAAATAGATTAAAAATGTTTTAAGTAACTAAAGATGTAGATTAAACAGTTGTCTCACACAGACAAAAAATCCAACCCCACACCAACCCTAAAAAAGAACTAAAAAACCTGACATGCTGGTTTTAACTTTCATAATTTCAAAACATGAGTGAACAAAATGTGGGAGAAGTTATTGAATGCAGGCACAGTGTTTGAAGATGATGATTAGGGCCAGTTTTGCAACAATGCTGGAGTCTAGAGTGGCAGGAGCCCCATCTGGGAGTGCCGGCCCAAAACACTTTGTTCTACAGAAAGGGTTTGATGAGTAAGGAGCAAAATTGTGGTCTTCTAAAATGACTGGACCTCTAAAGGTCATGGTATCAAATATCAAATAAAATGCAACTAATTCCCTTATTTTAAATTTTTTTTTTGCCTATTTAACCATAATCATGCAGCTGTTCTTTAGTCAATGCATTATAGCCAAATAGAAAATTAGTTAAGATTTACTAAATTAGAGACTTCACTGTTTTTGTGGCCAAAGTCCACTGAAAGAGACGCCACAAGATGCAGTCAAAAAAAAAAAAAAGGCACATAATTGCAAAACAGGGCAAATGGTAGATATATTTCCCTTCTAATATTTGTATTTGCATGAAGTTAAAGTGACTGAACAGTCAAGACAAATGGCTGGCACTACATTTTCTAGAAACCAATTAGGCCTATCTCAGCTAATGGTCAGATCCTTGGGCATTTCCTCTGGATCCACTCAGTACACACAGATTTCCCTCTTTACTTAAATCGCTTGTTGAAATAAGAAATGCTGATTGAACCAGTAATACTGTACAGTCAGTAACAAGCTGCCAACCTGGTCTTCTACTGGGTTTGCTGCCAGGGAATTTGAGAACTTATCAGTCAACTCAGAAGCAGAATGAACGCTACAAATCTCTGAGAACAAGAAGCGAGGCTTGGGTGGATAAGATGAAAAAAAAGGTTTGGAATTATTTGACTTTTCCTGGTGCAAACAAACTTCAAAAAGTCTCTGAAGGATGTTTTAGGAAGGTTCATGCCCTCGATCAAGGATTTCTACACAAAACAACCATCTGACCCTTTAATAAAATACTTTTTAAAGGTTTTAATGAATAAAAATTAGATTAAGGAATCAATATTTATTACTATGTTATATTCTTATCAAATTACATCGAAAAGCAACCTCTCTCATCCACTTTGTAATTTCCAGAGTGGGTTCTGATCGACATTCCTCTAAACAAAGGATGCCTGATATATGACTACATTATTGGCATTTTGTCAATGATAGCAACTTACAACTTGTCTAATAACTGAAAGCTAATGAAAATTAGCTCTCACCAAGTCTGGTAATGTACCTAGTTACTATCTAGCATTACCCAAACTGTAAAAGCAACAGCCTTGTTTTGCTATATTGTAGTGTAGTTTTGGAAAAGAACCAAAAGATTGCCTCTGCAATTGTTGTTCAAATCAAAATGAAATTAAATATGTCACTCCCTTTTGAATGCCTTGATGACTTGGATTTGAAATCAGCACAAATATAATGTAGCTGGGAAACAATACAGTCACTCCTTATTTTTATGGCTTACTCTAGACAATCTTTCAACTTCACAAAAGTCTTTCAGCTATTCAAGAAAAGGTTTGGTTGTTGGTTTTTTTCAGAATAAAAAGTGGTTACAGTCAGATCTATGATTTGGCCACTCATTCAGACTTTCTATTATGTGAAGGAATTCTTTTGTGAGCTCAATCTGATTTCCTTGATAGAAATCTGAAAACTAATATAGTTTAGTGTTCTCAATTTAGTGATGAAAGCTGCATCACTTCATATATTGGACAGCACTTATAAACAGAGTCATGCAATACAGGCCACAATAAATTAAATTTTGCCACATCATCTTACCAAAATGTCTTAACTATAACCTGCAAAAATAATTTCCAATTAGTATACCTGTTCAATTTTCAGTACTAGAAACAGAACAGTAGCAGGAATACTTTATCCCGCTAGATCTGCTTGAAATGTTTACAGAGGTGACCTCTGTTGTTTACTTGTTTCCTCCTGAGGGAAAAGAACTTTGACTAAAAACATATATGTATATCTCCACTGCTTTGTATAGTTGGATATAGAAACTGTGATTATAAATCCACTTGCAGTTAAAAGGAACAGGTTTCAAACAATACATTCCATTATTAATATTCTGTATTCTTCATAGACACAATGTCTTGCAAGTTTAACAAACAGAACATTAACTGATTTCAAGTTTATGTTTCCAAGCTTCCAGTTTACTGAAACATTTGTGAGCATGTCCAGACCAGAAGCAGTCAAGCTAACACCCAGAACAATGCATCCTGCCCAAAAATGGAAAAAAGTGCTAAAATTAAAGGTATTTAAAAAACCCAAAGAAATCCCACAAAAAAAATAATGTAGCGTATTACTTCATTACTTCATCAGGAAGCATTTTAGCTGCTACAGATTTTTGTTAAAAAGACAGAAAAAAGTTGATAAAAAATATCTTTGCAATATGGTGCATTCTTTTCTCCATCCATTTGCTGAATATATATCCCAACATAAGTGACAAGAAAAAAATCAAACACATTTGTTTGACAGAACAAATATGGTCTATAAAAGGTGAAGCAAATATTTTTGAACACCAGCTGGAAAATATTCCATTGTGGTAAAATTGGAATTATGCAGACTAAAACACTGCTGGGCAGATGAGAAAGTTCCAAGTCTTGTGAGAGCACTCAGACCACTCGCTGCACTCTGAGTTAAGCCATGTTTGGATGCCACCTGGAAGCATTTTGCTTTGATGGCATTCTAGAACAGAAATAAAGTTGCCTTTCAAACAACAGACAGAAAAATAAATGCATTCTTCAGAGGAATTTCTGGTACGATGGTAGAGGAGTTACTGTAAGAAGACCAAAAGATATGCTGTTTAGCAAAGAATCTAAGTATTGTCATGTTTAAGGTATTCTAGCCTTCCAGGTGACTGGCTGGCTCAAGAACAGGGAGGCATTGGTTGGCAGGGTGGGACCTGCAGGCCTAAATCATGGCCACTGCTCTGATCAGCTCAGAGAGGGAATGTGTCCCTGCAGGCTCCCAAAAGACTTCTTCCAATCAAAGTTCAGTCTTGAA
Organism: Hemiprocne comata; assembly: GCA_020745705.1. Lineage (NCBI taxonomy): Eukaryota > Metazoa > Chordata > Aves > Apodiformes > Apodidae > Hemiprocne > Hemiprocne comata. The sequence goes on along the minus strand of CM036590.1, from coordinate 40,542,213 downwards.
ACTTCTTTTAATATATACAAATATATATATATATGAAGAACAATTTTTACAGCTTTAGCACAGCATAATCTGTAAGTAAGTCAATGGGACAGCGAGTTACTTCTCTACACTATTTCCTTTTCCTAATGAGCAAAGAATAACTGCTTTTTACTACCCATTCTAGATATTGTCAGAACTATCTAGGTTTTGGTTTAAAAGAACTGTCCTACTCGGTGTTACAGCAGCTGACAAAAACCTGTCTTGTTGTAAACAAACACTGTTTACTAAGGAAACGGTAGTTCCAGGACATGTTTATTATTCTTGAAACATTTCAGAACCTTAAAACAATTCATATGCAACACCGAGTACTGTTCAAATACAAGTTCTCTCTCAGGTTTTCTATATCCCATTACTTTGCTACCAGCTCCTTCTTTGGTATTTCAACTCCTTGCTGTCCTCAGAGGCTTCTGTGTGCCCAGATCTACACACTTCTCATTTTCACTGTTTTGTTAAACTTGAAGATAACCTTTAGTTTACCACAAGAAAAAAAAAAGGAAAATATATTCTCTCATGGTCCGCTTTTATGACATCATTGTTGTTTTGCATGCTAAACTTGTACTGCCACAACACAAACATGCTACTGTCAGTGGTCTGCAAAGTCCGACATCCTTCTGTAATGGCTACTGGTGTGCCTTACCACCTAGGGCTGCCCAGCTCACACTGCCATGAGATTACTATGAATACCCTTCATTTACAATAAAGAAATCCATTACCTATCTCATCTCCACTTTCTCCATACTTTTATGATACTGCTGTTGAAAAAACCTTCCCTGTGCCCAGTCACTGGCTGTCTTTGAAGTATTTTCTGAAGGCAAAGAACTTCTGTATAAAATACCCACCAAACAAATAACATCCTGTACACTCACCCCTCCCCAACACAGCTAAATGCCTAAGTCTATGTGGTGAAAATTCTTGTATTTGTGAGCATTCAGAATTTTAATCATAATTTCTTTGACATGCAGAAATAAACAGTGTGTGTGAAGTGGCATTCTTTAGAAAGCAGAATCCCAAATCAAAAAGATACAAGTCAAGGGAAGGCTCAGTTCCCTGCTAAATTCATTACAATGGGAGCCAGAGTTTAGCAGCACCGATAAATTTATTTTCATGCCAGCCTTCACTCTGTACTTTGTCAATTCTGCCCAGAATAACTAAGGCTGCAAGTGGTTTGAACTCCTTCCCACCAACCCCCAAAGACAGAAAAAAAAAAACAACAAGAAAACTCCAACCCACAGAAAGCCTTAGTACTTACATTCAACTAAATGGCATTAATGCTACCTCAACAGAAGGAGTCTCACTTCTGACACTCTCCCCATCCCCGAAGCAGGGAACCTTTTCACGTCACTGTTTCTTCTGTGAAGAAACACAAGCTCCATTATTATTGTTTCTATCATCAGGTACACACACCTCTGGGATAACAGTATTGAAGCATGAATACCTACACCTTGAGTGTAGCTGACCATGGGTCTGAAGGGCAAGGAACAGAAGAAAAATACAGCAAAAGCACAGGTACCAGATAGTTTCCCATGTTAACTCATGCAATTCGTGGAAGGCCTAAAAAGCTGTAACATTTTATGGATAAACATACTTAACGTCTGTTGGTACCAAAAAATAACCAAGAGGATAAGTTTCAAGAGCTGAGGTTTTTAGATAGCTTCAAGGAGAATGCTGTCTAAGGTGGTCGCCTCTAGCACAAGCCAGCTCTGAGACAGAAGACTTCGCTCACCACAGCATAATTTTTCTAGTAAGGTTAATCATGCTTTTTCAGTTATTATGGAAACCCTATAAGGCATGTTTGACTGCTATAAACAACACCAGTCTATTACCCACGACAGCAACAATTTTCCAAGATGTCAGTAAATCACTGTATCCCAGCTGTGTGCCAGCTCTTTTTGGCACTTACTTGCTGAATTGAATTCTTCATGCAAGAGGTGTTTCTGTGAGGAGACAAGGAAGCGTTCTCAGCTTGCACTAGCAGCAGGAGGGAAGGCAGTACTGTGATGAGAGTAGATAGGCACAGGGATGAAGAACTGAGATGATCCTTAAAGACAGAGGTGGAAAGTTTGAACTTGATTCAATTGAAAAAACAGATCAGAGAGAAAGGGACTCAAAGGGAAAGGCTGTGTGGCCAATATGAGAGGCAAGGAACGTAAGATGTTTAACATCTTCATTAATGATCAGGATGATGGGGCAGAGTGTACCCTCAGCAACTGTGCTGATGACACAGACTGATGACACTCCTCACAATTGGAAGGAGTGGCTGAGGGTCATGCTGCCATCCAGAGGGACCTTGACAGGCTGGAGACACAGGCTGACAGGAACCTCATTAAGTTCAACAAGGAGAAGTGCAAAGTTCTGCACCTGGCGAGGAATAACTTCATGCACCAATATTATACTGGGAGTCACCCAGCTAGAAATCAGCTTGGCAGAAAAGGACCTAGAGGTCCTGCTGGACACTAAGCTGAACATGAGCCAGCAATGTGTCCTTGCAGCAAAGAAGGTGAATGGTATCCTGGGTTGCATTAGAGAATCCACACAGCCACATTAGAAATTGACTGACTTTATCTGCACGTAGGCTGGCAATCAAAAAAGGTAATACAACAAGTAAGGAAGGAAATAACAAGAGTTTTAATGCTAGAGACACGCCAGCTTCCTTTTGGTGGATGAAGCACTCAGAACTGGACAAATTAGGAGTACCTGAATGTGACAAAAGACTTAGAAAAAGCAAAGGTCATTTTATGGCCAGAAGTCTATGACATGAGAATTATGTCCTGATGAATACTGAAAGATTACACATCATTCTCTGCTCAAATTTATTTCAAATGCTTGAGATACTTGTGAGCACTGCAGCCATTACGTGAAGCAAACTTAAGCCCTGTGAATCTTGGCAGTTTTTTTCCTCATCCTGGGTGTACTGAGATAGGAAGCTCGCTGTGATTGACACAAAACAACTTCTCGAGTGGGACCAATCCTTCCCTTGCCAGTTACTGTGAAAGAACACTCACACACTTATCTGTCATAGCCAACACAAGTCTCCTAGCAGTCAGACCAGATCTCAGAGATAATAGTGAATCACAGCCATCTAGACATTAACCTGAGGAGAGGAAGAAATCTTCAGAATGAAAAAAAGCTGAGAGGCAATGACAGAACAGCCCTGACTGACTTAATTTCTTACATACGCAGCATAATCACACAATACCTAGATCATAAATGAGACTGGGCACCATATTAAAAGACAAGCCAAAATTACTGGGTAGCTACTGCATGACATCCTAGTCAAAAATGAATGTATGGCATAAGACTTTGCCAAAACAGGCCCCCAAAAAAGGAATTGTGGGGTTTTGTTCATTTGTCTGACACTTACCTGTTTATCCTCATGGTCTTCCAAAACAATGCTAACAGTCATCTTGGATAAGAATGTCTTCAAGGTCTCATACATAACTGCTTTATTATTACTAGGTTAATTTAGCACCATATGGCCCTGTCTGTGTGAATTGAAGAAACTCTATTGTCCTGTATTTGTCTAGACTTTCCATTTGTATAGAATCCTGACCAAAAAGATTAGCTTGAAAGAGGTTAGTGTATTTCCTTATTCCCAAGAGCCATCTATCATAGCAAAACTATTGCTATCATAATCCCAAGAGACACACAAGAATGCTTGTGATCAAAGTCAGCAAAGGGGCCCACCCCCACCTTTGTGGCTCCATCACAAAATCTAAATATTATCTGAAGATCGTAAATTATTTTCTTCTGAAGATAAGTCTCTTTTACAAGCTTATTTGGAAAACACAAGCAGAGTCTTGTTCTGCTTACCTCCAGTCCCTTCACCGTAGGAATATGTTGAGCTGTATTGATCTTAATTTCATACATGGCCATACAGGATAGCAGAAATCAGGAGTTAGTCTTGAAATTATTTTCCATGTTAATAAAGTAGCAGCTCTAGAAAAAGTCTGGCAGTCTCAATGATTCAAAGTTACTGGTACTCTGTTACAAAGTTACAGGCTTCTGTAATTAAACCCTTCCCCTCCGCTACCCCAGGAAGAATGACTGACATACCTGAAGACATTTGATGCAACTGGAATGTTTACCTCACTTATTCTGTCCAACACATACAAAGACTCACTTTCCCTTACTTCATGAACTATTTCAATGCACCACATGATTTGTATTCCTTTCTATGGGATTTGAATTTACCATTCAAATATTTTCAGTATCTGACTGCAATAGTTCAGAATTGATCCAACCGAGTATCTGATTTCAGAGCTTGCTTTGCTTGCTTGAAATAGATTTGAATCTTGATTCCTTCCACTTGTCCCATGAGAAAGCTCATGAAGTGTGTAGCCTGACAGGAGCCATTGTTGGCGAGAAGTTTTTGAAAAACGAGTGGAGGATGTCAGAATGATAATCAGTCTTCGGGTTTTCTTGTTACCTTGCTGTTTCATGACTCTCATAAGAGAAGCAAGATGGCTCATTCCTGTTTTTCTAAACTGGGAAGGTGGTAATGACTGGCAGAGTGAAAAGACATTTTTGTTGAGTAAAGGTGTCTCTCAGTGTAAAAAAAAAAAAAAAAGGCTAATTGCCTAGCAGAAGACATGTCAACTTCAGTAGTGACAGAGGCTGGAGTTACATGACAAATTTCTGGCTTTACAAACTTTGAGTGAAAGTTTGGCACAAAGAAAATTAGAAAATAGCTACCTAAGAGGGTCTTTATAATCTGCTGATTTCTTGTCAGAATTCCTTTCTGACTCCTTAAGCTGCCACAACAGCTGGGAGCAATGACCTGGGCACTAGGACTCAGCAGTGTTAACTGGAAAAGAAAACTCAAGTCATTCAGTCGTGATAAGCAACAGCAGCAGTTTGTGACAACAGCTGGGTATTTCCTCCATTACTTGTGTGCAACAAAAAGACTCTGTTGTCCTCTCTTTCAACCAGTCTGGGGAGAGATGTAAACCTACTGGCATAGAGATGTTCTTATTTATAAAGGCATTGACACCGTAAGCATGGTTTTACAGTTAAACACACACTTAGGCAAAAATAGGTGGTCAGGTGTGTTCAGATTTTGGTTTTAGGGTTGGGAGTGTGTTATTTTTGCTGTTCTCTAGCTCTAGTTTAGTCTGCTAGTCTTCCTGTGCAAAGAACGTAGGAATCCCATGGGAATGATGTGCCTGTACAGCTATGTGCCTCACAAGTCCAGGCCACATTTATGGTCCATTCACAGCTCTGATCTTTCACAGTGCTGCTGAGAGGAGCAGGGGAACAAGACTCTGAAGATTATCACCACAGCAGTATTTCAGGAAGGTGAGAGGGAAATACGTGTTCATATTATCAATCTACTAATGTATGTGCCTCTGGGGTAGCCATCCCCCAAATCTTGCCTCACTTCTGAAACTAACTCTGTGGGCACCAGTTTCATTCTCTAGCTTTGCAAGAGCCACAGCTTGAAAAGCAGAGGAGGTAGAAAAGTGGCTCAGTTCTGCAATAAAAGACAGGGCTTGTGGAGCAACAGGTAGGGTGCTCCCTTGCTTTTCATTTGTGGTACTGTGATGATGTACTTCCTCAAACTATTTCTGTCCCAGGTCAAGGAAGAAAGAGTCAAGGCAGCAACACCAGCTCCAGTTCAGTGCTGCTTCATTCCTGTCCTGTCAGGGAAAAGTGATCAGGTTTGATCCTATTTAGACTGCAAAAGAAACTACATTCTGTTTACAGAGGTAGCTGAGGTCCCAGATGAAACATCAGAAAAACAGGAAGAAATTGTCTTTTGTCTCTCATCTTTTCTCACACTCATTTTTTCCCACTAAAAACTTAAGAGCATCAGCCACATAACCACACCATTGCAAAGGGAAGCAAACACAGAGAATTGGTTGCATTAGGATGCAACCAGGAACTGGACCAAAAGCACTGGTCTAAAGGTCAGTTTAGGGTGCTAGAATACCTCCCATAAAAATGCTGTCAAAAATTTCAGTTGATAAGTTGTGAGTGCAAACATAAGAAGGGAGGGAATGACAGGGCACAGGGCATTCCACCGTCACAGCATCTGATCCTGGTACCAAGGTGCACACAGGATCAAGTTACAGATTTGTACATTTGTTGGGGGGAAAAATGTTTCCTATAAGTAAAATTCTTGCGTCTCTAGAATTAGTAGGTCTGATGCATATGTTATTCAGACGCAGTGCAAATTCTCTTCTGAAAGCTCACAGATAAGAATAGTTTCCTCAGAGAAACCAAGATATATCTTTGCTTCTCTTGCACATCTCAGATTCTGCCCTAAAAGACTGAGGAGAGAAGGCCAATTAGACGAAGAAAAAGCTTCAATTAGCATACAAATATATTGGTAATCAAGTAATAATAGCAAAGGAAATGTAGAAAAAGTACATGACAGTTTAATGGGGCATTCTTAAAATATTATATTTTGTAAAGTTTACTGAAGTGTGTGTATGACAGTTTAATGAGGTTTTGCTAACATACAATATTTTCAAGGTTTGCTTGAGTATAGCAGGGATTCTTTATATTAATGAATTGTGACCAGGGTTTTGCTTTTTTTGTTCCAAAAACAAGTCACAGTTTCTGCACATACTCACCAGATTGCACACTGCAATTCATTATTTTCCTTGCAATTTCTTCTATTTATTTCTAATTTAAAACCACATAATGCTGTTTTCATTTGCAAATACAAAGGAAAAAGATAATGACTCAAAGAGGAAGGGCTATCCTTTGGAATATCGGCTTAACCACAGGAGCTAAACTGTCTAAAATAACTTTTTTCCTGTTGTGAATAGCTCAGTACATGCTATTATGCATCAAGTACCTTATGAAATTACTCTGTAGACATCAATTACTTACACAGTACGTAATGTATTTTTCTGCTAGGTAAAATTAAGTCTCAGCAATGAAATCACCATGCCCAACAATTTGCACCAGAAAAAGGGAAAGAGGATACATAAATTAGTGGAACAAATGAAAGCCTTATTCCTATGTGCTCTGATTTCAGCCAAACCTTAAATCTTAACAGAAGTGAGTTTGGTGGTTTCAGAACTGAAATCACCATGCCCAACAATTTGTGCAAGAGAAAAAGCATAGATTAAACCGGTGGAACAAACGGAAGCCCTTTGCTGCTACACTCTGATTTCCACCAGCTCTTAAAACCTTGTGGAAATGAGTTTGGTGATTTCAGCTGAATTTCACAGTTAGCATCAGAAAACTAGTTTCAATTATTAGCTACAATTTCATTTGATTAAAAGCCCCTAATCTGGAGAGACCCAGAACTCTTCTAGCTTGTAAATTAAGTTAACATTTTCTTTCACCTCAAGACAGGAGGATCGCTCAGAGCTAGGATTCAATGCACCACGTGTTCTGTAAAGATAAACAAGTGCATTATGTTACTGTAATTCTTCAACCTTCATAAGCCACAAAGTACTTCTCTCGAAATATTTAAATGTTTTTCTCTGATTGCTCTTAGGTAGCCACCATACTGCAGGAATGTCAGGGAAGTAGAAACAACTCTGTTTTTTATCGGAGGCCTCTGTCAATGTAGCAGAACCTGGACATACAGCACCCTATTCTGCTGTCCACCCTGTTCTCCCCCCACCACACACACACGCACACAGACAGAAGGGGGAGGATTGAGAGAGAAGCTAAAGCACTGCCACCGTGACATAAATACAGCAACTCTTCTCTCCCAGCTTCACATGCCTTTGAGCTAGAGGATATGTTTAAATGCAGTTGAAAAGAGACAGAAGTTTCACAGAAGTATAAAAAACATGAATACTTCATCAACATCCATCAACCCCAAATCTAAACCAAAATAAATAAATCCAAGTGATACAGTAGAAAGTTTGCTTTTTGTATACAACTTAGTGTTTGTAAGTTTGAGTTTCTTGTACCTATAATTTACAGAAAGATTCCAATTCAAAAACCTATCTTTTCTTCTTTCAGTTAGCTGCAAGAAAAGCCTGTCATGGAGGAGAGCCGTGAACAGACAGAAGATGCACCTTTGGCCAGTATGCCCTGGAATAACTTAAGAAATGTCACTCAGGATTGGTACTGGGTGCTGTGCACTGCAGTGAGGGAGTTAAATTTCTTATCATTCTTTCTACTGTCATAAAAATATGGAAAGAGTAAAAGAAACCATGAGAAATCAACTGAGAATAAAAGCATTTGGCAAAATCCAGGACCCACTTGCACTGGCAGCCTCTCAGTTATTAACGCTTCCAGTGTCCACAGGTAACCTTGGGCCTCGCTGCTGTCTAGTACAATTGATAGAATACTCACAGCATAGCCCTTTACTGCCAAAAAACAGAGAGAAGGAAAACAATTATTACAGTAAATACGATGTTTTCAACCAGCAACTTGGAAGTCTTGGTGAAATCATACATCCATAAGGACTATACCATTTGTAGATGAAAGCCAAAGAATTTGAAGGGCATTAAGCTGCATAAACTTGGCCTACTAATAAAAGTTAAACTGCAGCTACTTTTACAGTGGAGGCATTTACAATACAGTTTTCTATTCATTTCAGTACTCTGTATTATATACTACTATTCTGACTTTTTCTGTGCGTGAATGTTATTCATCTGGACAAGCTCTCTTTTCACCAGGAATAACGGAAAGTATGGGATTTATTGCTATAATGAAGTTCTTTCAAATCTCTGTTTTCTCTCTCTAAAGGACAGGAGGATAGGCGTTCATCTCATCAGGCAGCTTATTAGGATTAGCACTGAATAAGACACCACAGAATGTCAAGCCTATCAGTTACTAAACATGCATCATACAAACTTTGTCTTTGCGAGAACCTCTGCTCTGCATTTGTCATCCACCTGAATAATTAACAAGTACATGCTGCCTGCCAGCAGCTTAGGGAATTAATTTCCCCAGATTAAATGCAGATCACGTCTGCAAAAAACTCAGACCACACACATACTGCACTACTACCTGTCAAACATTAAACGGCAAGGAAACAAGTTTTGTTATGGTCACAACTGAATCAGACCTAAAACTTATTTATTATAAATATGACTTCATAATCATTATGAAGTGGTCAGAGGGGTTTTAATACTCAAACACAACCTACCAGTGTGGAACTCTTTTCAGTTAGCGTAAGAAGATATTTAAATACATCTTCCTTTGAACACACTAGAGTTGCCTCTCTCTTTAAAACTATTCTATCCTCAAAACACTGAGAAAATCAAAGGGAAAAAGTCTGTAACCACTGAGGTTTTTTGAACTAGAAGTATTTACTGTAGACTCCTTAAAAATATAGAGAAAGATGATAACTACAGCATGCAATAGCATGTATATTGATGCCAAGGACTAAGAAACAAATGCAGTATCTCATTACTTTGTATCTTCTATGACCTAAGATAATACTTGCCAAAAAATCAGAAGCCTGTTATAGACTGGGTTCTATTTACAAAGAAAATATGACCAATTCTTGAAAAAGATGACGACAAACATCCTTTTGCACTATGCTTAAGGAAAAATCATCACTGCACAGTGATTTTACGTGATTTATCTTGTAAGTTCACAGGGAACTACAGTCTCTAAACAAGAAACTGAGTGAACAAAGGATTGAGATTTACAGCCTCCAGAACACCCCTTCTGAACTGCCTCTCCTCAGTGTACTGATGGCTAAGTAGCAATACTATGCACTTTGGTGCCATGGTACTATTCACCGTGTTCTACTAGTTCAATACCTAATAAGGACAAAAATCCCAAAGAAGTTAAAGATGTTTCCTTTTCCACAAGGAAACCTGCAGTCATTTCTCCCAAACTCAAAGGACAGGAAACAAACCAAACACAAACAGGAGCTTAACGCTTTGAATTTCGCTGGATGTGAATGAGTATAACAGAAGAGCCTAATTCCACAAAGGAGAGAGCTATAGCAAAGGTATCCCATACCCACCTCTACCCAGCTACAGGAGTTATGGTACGTAGCTATAATACAAAGCCTACATCCTGGCAGATTCTGCAAGCTTTCTATGTACAGTACTCATAGCAAAGATAAATACAACACATGCAGGACTAGGACCTTCCTCTTAAAGAGAAGCATCATACCAGTAAAGCAAGCAATGTGTACCTTCTCTGACTCTTCTGTCATGGGAGGCAGCATTTCTACAGAACAGTGAGTACTCAAGACCTCCTGGACCCACTAATCTAATCTTCAGGTTGCCTTTTCTATCAGTTAAGCTTCCAGAGTTCATACAAGACTGCCACCCCGAGTCATCTATTTGGATGTAGATACTAGTAAAATAACACTTTCCTTTTGGTTAAGTGCATTGTAATATTTTTGCTACCTTTTTAAAAATTGGCATTGGTAGGAATTTAACAGGAGGGAAATTAACTGCACAATTACACTCATAATACATGCAGCAGTAACAGAAAACCTCATATTGTACGTTATTCCAATAAATACTAAAGGCAGTTATTACAGATGAGTTTCCATTTGTAGCCTAAGCTACGTACTGCTCCTACCTCATAGAAATGAATGTGAGTGAAGAGTTTCTTCTGAAGGTTTTGAATTCAGAAGAATCTGTGTGTTTATTACGAAAAAAAAAAAAATGGAAGGTAACTAAAAAAAAATCTGAATGCTACAGCTATGTTTTATATGGTTTTAAGAGGGTTTATGATGCATTATAATAAACTAGCGTTTATTTATTACTTAAAATATTGCTACATTTTGGAACTATATCTCCAAAATTTTTTCAGTCTCCTCAAGTTACTCAACAAATAAAGTGATTATCATTTCTGTGACCTACATTATAAACAGCCAACTTAATGTGAACAAATTACCAGTTAATCATCAGAGTAAACAAAAATCTATTAAAAAAATTGTATTGAAGTGCAGTACTTATTACATTGCTAAACAATAATGCAATCATCTACACAAAAAACATTATCTTTTTTGTTCTTTGCTCATTAATAAGCATACCCTCAGAAATAAATATTTTGCATAAAATTAACATACTGTATTCGTTTATGTTTCTTTCCATTTTTGGAAAAAAGTAACAATTTTTTGTCTCCAATATTACAGCACGTACTTTATCCAGGGAAATGACTGAATGAAAAGACAGGGTGTTTTTTGTGGTTTCTTTTTAAAATCATGTTCTCCATGCTTAATATTTTGATACCATTATTGAAATTTAAATTGAAAAGGCTTTGGCATTGTCCACCGCAGAGACCTAGTTCTAACCACTGTATGCCTATCAGTAGCAAACTAAAATTGAGGCCCTGCCCTTGGCCTTGGGGCTTAATCTCTGGGTAATGCTGGAAATGTTGTTCCATGCATGGATTAGCAAATTAAAAGAAGTTACAAACCTCTACTGTGACTTGTCTAACTCCTGCAGTCCCTAGATCATCATCCATAGCTACAGCACTAGGTTGAGATGTTTTGAAAAGACACAGTGGGAAAAAGCAAACTGATAGTAAGATTTCTGTTAACTAAAAACCGGAACTACCTATGCTGAAAAACAAAGCCACAGTGGCAAACATGCACAAACATTTAATTTAGAATGAACAGATAATAATAAAAAACTATCAGAGTTCATTTTCTCTGATGTAACTGTTTTTATCTCATGAATAAAACTAACAAATAGCCCTATGACTATCTATCAAGCTAGATCTGGTTAAATATGCCATTATTTGGAAATTCAGCTAATAAAAACTGCTATATAACAATTGAATCCAGTTGTTTTTTACCCATTAGTGTTGAAAAGATTATATTCAGTTCAAGCCTCCTGCAATTTTGTTTACATCATAGTGTTTTAACAGAATACTGAAACTGGTTAGCATGTTATATTGCACAATATATAGGCTTTGTGGATGCTTTTATGAAAACTTTTATACTTATTGATCTCAAAATAGATGCAGGTATAATAAATGTTATTATTATTCACCTATTATAGGTAAATGTTATTTTAAAACATACTCAATAACGTATATTCAATTTAGAACTTTTTTTTGGTTAACTATTCTCAAGGAAAAATAATGTCCTCCAGCAATTTTGTAAACAATGTTCATTGCATAGAAGCATGCATTACTATTTTAACTAACGAAGAAAAGTCAAACAACTGAATATCCATAAAGTCTCACTGAATATTTCAGGAAGTGAGGGTATTCAGGCAGCCTAACGTCATGCATCTGATGGATTTGTTAGGGACGATGCATATGGAATATGCCAAGTTACATAGGCTCTTGGGATACTGATGATAAATGCTTCATATTTGTATATTTAGAAACATAAAATGAAACACATCCAGTGGAAAGCTGCCCAGCATCTTAATATTAATTCACTGTTCAACTTATCTCATAAGGGGCTACTGTATTTTAAGAAATAAATGCTTGAAATTTCTGAGAAACACGTCATATGCTTCTGTCTTTGTTCTGAAGTAATTCCACCCAGGCACCAGTATGTACTAGTAATCCAGTACAAGCTTGAAGCACATGAATGAAGCCAAAACATCAGCATCATCTTGCCATAATCATGAGACAACAAAATTTGCAGGAAGTGAAATGGATTTCAGTGTAACTGGTGAAATACATCAGACACTCTGCTCCCATGACTGTTCTAGGTTGAAACAATCTCTGACTGATGATGCTAAGCCCAGAGGATGAGAGTGTGACTGGAGGTATCCATAACCTGATGGGAACATGGTCTTTCTTCATTAGTGGTGTGGCCCCCTTGGCCCACATATAAAAAGGAAGAATTAGCTTTCAGCTGTGGGGGGTGGAGTAGTAATGGGGACCAATAATCTCACAGAGTGGCCCTCCATAAGACTCTAAGGACAAAGACATCTCTTTCAATTTCCTGAGAAAACCAGCAGAGTGTCTGATGAAGCTGTATTTATCAGACCAGGTGAGCTTCAACAGCTAAGACAGACACACGTCACTAAAAAGCATAAAAGCTGTAAGAAGAGGGCAATGCTCCCAGAGCTGGAAAACAGTATATGCTTTGGCATTCCCCACAAGGATTATATTTTGAGCATTGATTTTATATAGCATTTACAATTAAGTCTTTAACTGCCTGTCCTGGTTTGAGCCAGCGTGAAGCGAACTCTTTGCTGATTTTTTTTTTTCTTTCAGTGAACTTCTTTTAGCAGCACCAGTGGACTGATAACAACCAAAATCACTTCTGACTGTCTGCAGCCTCCCCCCTTATGGGGGAGCAGATTAGACCGAAGGCAGGATCAGCAAATCAGAATATTCCCTTCTCATAATATTTTCTCTATTTGGCTTTCAGTATAGGTTAAGACATCACAGAAGTCAAGCCTCTCTTTTTCCTTTTGCACTCACTTTTCTGCTTACTGTCGCTTCTATCACCCTCTCTTTGGCTCTCTCTTTTTTTCCCCATTTTTCTTCACAGCCGACACCTGAGGGCCCCGTCTGTGTGCCCGGACACTCCCCCCTTCAGCTGGGAGTCACCAGGGAGAAGAGTTGCTGTGAGAGTCGCTGGGGGAGGAGGGAGGGCATAGGGTGTTGCACATCCCTTTACAAATACATACATATTCCCTTATCACTAAGAATTAAAATAAATCTGTTTCACTTTTCAACCCAGAAAGCCTCTCTCTCATTTTTTCTCCCTCTTTCCCTACCTTGGAGCAGGGGGGGGTGAATCGAGAGCATTATTGTTATTGGTTTCACTGCCAACCCAGAGCTATGCCGTGACTCTGCCTCTGACAATAACTCGCTAAACCAACTGGAGATTGCTAGCAAAACTGGAGGCAGAAAAGTCAAGGGATACAACCAGCTAGTTTGAGAGTCAAAGACTCCAGACTTTATGTTCACTGTTCTCTGGGGTTTTGTTGGGGTTTCTTTTTATTTGTGGGTGTTGTTTTGTTTTGCAGACTTTCCACTTACTTATGAAGTATGCAGCATTTCTCTGAAGTACCTTGTAAGCGACGATAGTGGGAGCCAGACACAGCTAAATAGTTCTGGAAGTGTATTTACAAGCCAGACCTGGCCTAACAAGTGCCAACAGCTTCTCAATTCTGCTACACAATTGCACTTCTTGCCTGTCCTATATGAGTCACTTGAGGTTTAGAGGGCAATTCAGTGCCCACACTCCCTCCAGCCACTGATTTTTCTGCAAAGAGTTCCAGCAAGGGACCCAATCTGTGAGAACTGTGGTGCTCATTCAGCAGTGTTGATATCTTTCTACTGGAAAGTTGACTGGGACCACCAACTCATTTCATACAGGCCATCCAGGAGCCATTGGATGATAATAGGTTTTAGTTTTCACCCACCTGGGCTACATTCAAACTAGTGACCTGAGGTGAAGGTCTCCACATCCCATTACCAGACTTTCAAGCCATTTTGTATCCTCTTGCAGTAAGCTTTTCCCTGCAGCAGGAAGTCAAGAGACAGTAAAAATCTGTCTATATCTGAAATCTGTTCTCAAGTTCATGGTCAGTCAAAGCCTTTTGATGCAAATGCATAGACAAGAATTTTCAAGTATTAATTTGGCTGAATTTTTTTCAGTCAATATAAAAAAACTGTGCAAAGAAAAAAATAGACGAAAAATAAAATACAGTATTTTGCCATACCATCTGAAATTGTTTATACAAACCAAATGTTAATTATTGGTATTATTAGATATGAAGTCTCTGCATGGTAATAACAAAAAGAATAAACTATCAGCAGAAATTTGAAAAAATGTTAATAGTAACTCAAACAACATTAGGAATATTATCAAGGAATTAAAGTATATCTATTTTTAATAAATTAAAGACTGAGCTACATGCAAATTGTATGTTTAGCATCTAATACTATATTCACATACAGTGTATTTTTTGTTAGCTAATGCCAGTCTTTAATACACAGTTTAAAATTTTAGGAACTGTAAATTATCTTGTGTTTCAAATGTGCCAAGTACTACAGAAGCGTTAACTAATGTATTATTAAAGCATTTTTTAGGAGGAGTGAGAAGGTATTTTGAGCAGTATTGGTTTCAACTAGAGTAAATACATATATATTTGCAATGAGTTTAACAATTTATTAAGGATTATCTTGTACTAAAGAATATAAAAGGGTTTTGTTGGGGTTTTTTTTGGAGGGGTGCTTTTTGGCTCGTTTAGTTTGTTGGTTTTTTTTTAATAAACATACCAAATAGTATGCTAGCTTAAAACTACTTCTGTAACATTCAGCCTTGAATTAATCAGATAAAGATGAAAGTGAAGAATTTTGCCAACAGTGATTCTTAATAAACTCACTCAGTTATGCCTTTCAGCCTCGTATATTTTATATGAAGGATATCTTGTTAAAACAACTGTTGAAGGCAAGTCATGTCATATCAACCCCACACCATACCCTATGGGAGCTCAAATATTCCAAAATCTATGTTAATACAACCCTGCTGCACAATTCAACTAAGGAAATATAGCAAGTTTTCAGTGACATGCCAGACTTTATATAAGTACTATATTATCTATATGTCTTCCAGAAAAGAGGTAAAGCCACAGCGAGGATTATACTGAATCAATTTAGGAAGGTAAATATTGTTAACAAGCATCATAAAATAGCCTAGTAGATTATTCTAATCTCTATTTATCAACTAACAAGTAGGCTGCACTTCTCAAAGCAGCTTCCAACAATATATCTGCAGGACAGCAATATTCTCTGGCTCAAGAGACCAATGCAATCTCTCAACAAGGGGTTTGCAGCTTTCTAATACAAGATTTACTATGCATTCTGCCATGTGCCTCCTCCATCCTTTTTCAAAGTGGTTTCTAAAAAAGTACACAGTTTCTTGCCTATCTAAATCTTCTGTTTTGCCCTGGTCATAAAGTCTAAGTACAATCGTTCAGGATGTCCAGAACCTCTTTTCGATTACTTCCTGCAAAGACATGGAGTATTGCTTCTTGTGGGATTTTGAACCTCAGAAACAACACACTTTTACAGTCATTTAGTTTTGCTGAAAAAGAAAACAAAACAAAGGACAACAAACGATCCAGAGCTATTTCTCTGTGTGACACCCAAAATAAACTGAAAATTTCCAAATTACAGGGCCCAGAAAGGTGTAGACAGAAATGGTTGTGGAGATGCTTTAAGAATTTTAGTAAGCTAGTTGATTATGAGTCCTTGCCAAGAAAGTCTTATTTTGTTTATTATTTGGGCTAGACCCCAAACCAC
Organism: Hemiprocne comata; assembly: GCA_020745705.1. Taxonomy (NCBI): domain Eukaryota; kingdom Metazoa; phylum Chordata; class Aves; order Apodiformes; family Apodidae; genus Hemiprocne; species Hemiprocne comata. The sequence goes on along the minus strand of CM036590.1, from coordinate 40,526,058 downwards.
TTTTTTTTTGTTCAACTAAAAAAAAAACACTTAAAAACTTGGCAGAGTCAATTCTCCTGTTTAACCAGGCCACTCAGCAGACTGACATTCAGCTTTTAGACTGTATTTTTCAAAATATTTTCTTTTTACTGACAGAAGCTGCTATAAAAAATTTGTCTCAGCATCCAGCTGGTGATTGATGGCAGGGCCAGAGAGACTGTGGTAGGCTTCAGCAAGGGAACAGAGCTGTGCCACAGTGGTGAAGTAGGGTGAAGTTTACAAGCAATAAAAAGGAGAGTAAAAGCACTTTCAGGCACCTTTCTGAGACAAAAGAATAAAAGAACACTAATGATGCAAGAATACGCATGACGTGAAAATGAAAGTCTTGAAACACAAAACAGATAAAACCAGAAAGAAAGGTTAAGATTCTATCCTGCCCTCCTAACATGTTTCCATGAAAAGGAAGCACGTTCACCTTCTAGTTCTAAAAACTCTCGACATCTTCCAGTGTACTGAAGTGTCTGGGATGCTGATTTTGAAGACACAAAAAGCTGTTTTCCCTGTCTCTGAGATTCCAATTTTGAAATAAATAAAATACCCTGGTTTAAAGATCATTATTTGTTTCTAGCCCCTAAACAGACAATGGAGTTTTACCAAAATCCTGATATATTTGATCAAAAAACAGCCCCAAGCACTCAGCAGTAAACATAGGTAAGCTTAGTGTTTAAATCTAACAACAAGTTATAGTCTTGGGTCAGAGCTGAATATTTTTGCCATTCAAAGGCCTACATTTTTGCTACCCAGAAAAGGAAAAAAACTTCACTATAAAATGAGGAAAACTTTCCTCATCCAAAAGAAGCCCGGGAAATCCCCACAGCAAAAATCACAAAAACCCAGAAAAGTCACAAAACAGAGTGTTTCACTTGTGATTATGGAAGGGGCACTGAAGTGTTTCAACTAAGTGTTTCTCTGCTGTGTCCTGCTTGACTCTGCAACTGATAATGCCATTAGCTACTTGCACAGAGCAGTTAAATCTCTCCACATGCATTTTCTAGATGGATATGGAACTCAAAGGCCTTGTTTTCTTTTCCAGAAATGTTACAACTGCAGCCAGCACGTGTTCAGCTTTCTCTGAACAATCTGTAAAATCTGAACAGTAAGCTGGCACACAACAGATCTTCCTTCTGATGCATAACACTGTAGCAGCCGAGGACAACTCCTTTCACTCATCTAACTGTTGTGCTTGGGTTTCACTGAATCTACATGCTTTTAAGCCTTCTCCAGTCTGAGAAAAGTGTTATCACTGGCTTTGGTGATTTCCTTGGCACAATGACTAGGCATGGGCTTTCCTAGATCCCCCTCCACAACAGCCTACTTTATTCCTGCAAGACAATGGTAGCCTTGTTCTCCAGGGGTCAGGAGCAAGAGCAAACATCTCTGGCCCCCATGGTTTTGAGCTTACCCTTCCAGTATATGTAAAAGTTGAAGATATACAGATTTTTCCATGGGTTCCAAAAACAAGTACCCTTTACTTTTGCTAGCACACAAAGTGATGGACAACACCGCTCTCCAGTTTCCCCATCACTCATGTGAATTGTTGGGGCTTCAAGCAATGCCCTTTGAGGATCACGGGGCTGTCCCCTGCACATGTGCCTCTGTCTCCTCACCAACACAGCAGGCAGCCTCTGCCTGTGCTCATCTCTTCAGCCACATTCATTCTGCCTGAGCTGACGCTGCTCCTGCACCTTGCACAAGTTTCATTTGTTGCAGTCTCCATTCACCCCTTCCAAGTCCAGTGATGGAGTGTCTCCAGCTCCAGCGTTTTAAAGACTCAAGAGTTAACGTATGCTCTTTCTTCTACTACTCTCAGCACACTTCCTACAGGCATGCTCTGATTCAAAAAGGAATGGTTTAACTTTCCTGTTTTATGTGTTTGTGTATCCCTGTGTGTATGGATATGCACACCAGTGTGACAAGCAAACACGTACCTGCTACATACCAGATGTAATTAGCTACTTGGGGCAAACTATAGAGTCATATGGTGATCCAGCCTTCCCCCCCATAGGAGCCACATATCCACAGGGTAATCATCCTAAATAACTAGGTATTTACACTGAATTCCAAATCACCAAGAGTGAACTTCTTCCTTCCATCACAAATATTCTTTGATCCGATGCTATAGATATTTTATATAGACTTATTTTACATTATCTTACGACATACAGCTAAGAAGAGAAAGTCTGCAGTGGATCTGGAATGCTACTGTTCCAATTAGACATGTTTTTATGCACCCAGGAGTTAGTGACTATGCAACACACAAAGCAAATGAGAGACCAGCTTAACAGTAACTGAAATAGTTCAAAATGGTTCAAGCAGATACTGTCTAATAAAGACTCACGCATCTCAAGGAAGGTAGATATAATACTGAATTTATATTAAATCCTATCTTCCTCCAAAAATTTGGAAAAACAATTTCTGGAAAAAAGCCACCTAATTATTCTGGTAGGAACTGAAAAACAGAAGTGCTTTAGAAGAAAACAGCATTTTTGTTAAACCACTTCTTGTTTTCAATAAACACTAGTGAGCCAGCAAACAGCTGTTGGGTTTTAAGGACATGCAAGACTTTGTAAGACAAAAAATTTTTATGCAAGGTATCCACACCTTTTTCTTAACTTCCTGAAAGAAGGTGAGGACATGGGCAAGGGGGTTAAAGAAAGAAAAAATGCTCAGAGAAAAAATGTGCATGCACTGCACACTTATAGAAATTGCTATCACATAGCAGAACGTGTTTTTAGAAAATTCTCCTGTACATACACAAATCAAGGGAGTTTTAATCAGACCAAAATGAGGATAAAAAAGCAGCATGATTTTACTATGCTAAATTTCAAATACAACACTGAAAAAGCCACGTGTCAAAAAAAATCTGTAAGTAATAGCACGATAGCTGATTCTACCACATTTTTCTTCACCAGTGTGGTAAACTACAGCTCTGACCTGATTTTTGGTATGTTTATTGAGTAGATTGTTTACTACCATATAAGAAACATTATAACACCAATGTTATAATGTTTTAACTAGTATTTTTGTGGTCCCTTTCATCTGAGTCCGTAATCAAATTAGTCAGTACAGTTCCCCAATTACCTCCCTGCTTCATTATATTTACCTGTTTTTCCCTGACAGATGCTGTTTGCGGTGCCATCTGGAACGCATACTGTGGTCTCCCAAACATAAGCCTAAAGCTGGGGAAACATCGTTGGAAGTGATGGGCACATTAAAACCAGTATCAGGCACTGATCTACCTACCCAAGTGCTCCTGACAGCTCTACAGAGTGCTGGTGTGCCCACCATAACAAGCAGCGTACCCATCTTTCTAGGGGTGAAGGTGAGCACAAGCTGTGACAGAGGAAGCTGTGGTGACAGCAACAAATAAGTAGGAACACAGGTTAGTGGTGGGGAGAATTTCAGTATTAAAACATAAGCATGAAGGGAGGGAAAACAGTAATTTCCTGTTTAAAGTTACTACTGCATTTGGGCTAAAATACAGTAATTTTCTGTTCTTGATGTCATCTTGCTACCTTTATGCAATATGTAACACCCATGTGAACTCAAACTATGTCTTTCATTCTAATGCAGATGCAAAATTTTGCTTAAACACAATAAATGGCTGGTATTTGCATACATTGGATTTGGTCGTCCAAGCTGAATTTAGTTACCTGTCAATCAAAAATATCTACATATAAGAGTCAGCAAAGCAATCTAGTCTACAGAACTGCAAATATAGTATTGGGAGTAAATATAGGAGGGCTGTGATGATCATCAGTAAGCACTTATTTGTTTACTTCGATATTTACAAACTAGCCTTCGATAAGGACATGAAAAAAGTTAAAACAATATACAAATGTTATTCTAGGATAACCTGTTTACCAAAATAAATTTTAACATACTTCACCAAAACACCTCTTATAAAAAATAAATAAATGAATATATCTCTAAACAGATAAGCCTTACACCATGCCTTTAGAATAAGCACACTTAGAACATGGAGAGCAGCCAATCCTAGAGCAGAGGAGCCCTTGTAAAGCCCTAGCTCCCCCTTGCCTGACACTGAATAGCATTTTCTGCTACACTCCAGATCATTGCAAATTCCCTCACAGCACATGCATAAAGAGTGCTCCTAGGCAGCCAGTAGTGAGACCACGTGCATCAGGATTGTGGTGTTGTCCAGTAGCAAGTGAAAGAAAACAAGAAACCTTCTGTTTCCAACCATGATCATATTCCTGCCATGCCACAAAGACCTTGTACTTAGATGCTTGCAAGAGTTGTATGGCCAGTACTAACTAGCCTTTGAAAAAGCACCCAAGTGATGAGGCTTCACAATCCTGGAAGGTCAGAGAAGGACTCCACCTCCTCAAACTGTTGCTGAGGAAAAGGACACATCCTAATAAAAGCCAGTACATTGAAGGGTCAGCCAATTCCCATATAAAAATGATCTGAACACCTGTGAAACATAACATTTATTCAACTTTCTTATGAATTCTTAAAAGATAATATGCGCAGTCTCCCTCAAATTAAGGAAGAGGTTCCTAGTTTTCAACCTAAAATAGATCGTCTCTGGTGTAAACTAGGGGGAAGGACGAATAGTCCATCTCGGACTATTTTTACTTGTAAAGTAGGCGTTGTTGCAAGAATGCATCGAAGTATCTAAGGCAAGAGAAATTTAAAACAAAAAATTTGAGTTTACAACAGTCAAAAGTTAATGTAGCTTTTTACATTCTGTAATTTATTTCATTCCATTTGGTGACAATGTCAGTAATTAGATTTCAGTTTAACCTCACAGAGACAACCTAGGCCTGAAGCAGTTCATTTGCTCTTCTTCCAACATCTCACAAAAGATCTGCTTCTAACTTGCAAGTACACTCAGGGAGGAGGTGAGGTAAAAATAAGCCACCATCAGCAATGAAAAACCCTATCTAATGAAGTTGACTTAACCTGTTTAATAACAAATTTTGCCTGTTAAACAGTATCATGCTCCCAGAAGATACAAATCTACCAGCTGTGAACTTCACAGCCATTCAGTGGTATTCTTTTATGGATGATTATCTGATTCTATGCCTCTTCTAGCAATTTCAATGCCACAGTTACCACTGATGCTGACGCATGGTCTGGATAGGTGCCTGATGCTCTCCAGGGTGATACAAATCAGAACTGCCTCTCTCTGTCACGCTGGGTCCAGCATGTAACATAACCATCACCAGTAATCAAGCAGCAATGCAGGGATTCTAAAAGCATGCTGCTACCCTGGAAGCAAGAAGGCCTCCTGCTATGATAACCATAAAATGCTCTCTTAGGCATAAGATCTAGGTGTTGCCCAAAGCATACAGCAAAGTATTGTGCCTGACCAGGTTATGATTGCTAGGCCTTTCACTTCAATTTTGGTTGAGCGATTCTTAAGGAAGTGAAAAAGCTCAGAATACTTTTGCAAAGTTTTTGTTTACACCATTCGATTTCAAGGCAAAGGAGCTCAACCATGTGGGATATAGTATGGATAGCACTGTCACAATTAATTAGGCAAATCACACCATCAGCAGGATTCTCTGAAGCCCCAAAATGAAATATGTGAAGCAACTCGGCAGATTAGGTTTCTCACCTTTAATTCATGTCTATACTAAGAATACCTGAAATGACAAAAAAGTTATGAAAAATAGGATTGATTTTTAAATGCAGTACAGCTCTTGGGTCTCTTTATTCCAATGATTATTCATTACAGAGTTGTGGAAAAACTAACGTCCCTTGAAATTCTACAATAGAAGTCTTATTTTGTTAAGCTTCAAAATTAAGAAAAGTGAGTCACTAAAATCAGATGAGGTCTGCATTAGGAGCATTTGGCCAATAGAGCCATCTTGGTACACCACCATGGCAAAGCACTAAGCATGTAATCAGCTATATCAGCAAAGGTCTGCTTTGGACTCATACAGGATAATCACCACTTATTAGCAAAACAAGCAATATCAGTAAAAGAACAGTTTTGCAAGTAAAATAGTATCTGCCACAGAGGTCTCTGCTGATACAGCTTTGTCCAAGTGGGATACTACACCACTTAAATGCCTCCAATTGACCAAGCTATACTGAAATACACTATAGACTTGGCTTGTGTTCTGCTCATAATCTGAGCTCAGTATTTCACTCAAAATATTTTTATCATTTTCACTCCCCACTGAATAACAAAAACTGTTCAATTCAACTTGCCAAGTTAGCAAAATATGAATATCCCTTTTTTTTTTTTTATAACGTTCAGCTCAAAATGTAGGGCACGACAGCATTCTTGAGGCAGACAAAATGCTGCTAGACAAAGCAAGAGTACATGCTATATCAAAGCACAGTTACGGTCAATACACTGATCGGTATTGGTCACTGCTTATACAGGTGACAGCCTGCCTAGCCTACAGCCTGAGCAGGGAGCATCTGCGACCCTGAGGTGCTTCCAGACAGCTCCAGGACTGACAGGCTATCAAACTCATTGCATCCTGCAGTGTGACTGGTTACACAAGCCTCTTTACAGCTTGAAAATCTTTGCGCTGCCTCCCTTTGCCTGGACTGTCTATACGTGCATCACTGAGACTCACCAATGGAGAGTACTCTTGGAACTAACAGATTCTCCACTGGGGAAAGGAGGAATGTACAACAGCCCCTCTCCCTCAGCCTTATGAAGCAGCATGCAGAGTACCTTACGTAAGAGGGCAAACAGAAGAAGGGGACTGTGATAGTGTTCCCTCTCCTAATGTTGTGATGACCTCGAACATTAGGGGTAGTAAAGGTAATAATAACAGGTAGTAATGTCCACCATAGCTGCGAGGCTTATGGACCTACCGCCATAGGCATATAAATGAGTCACCAGAATTTAGCAAGGGGGTGGAAAACTATACAGGACACTTCTACACAAGGAGAACCATGATCAATGCATAGAAATTCAGCAGCCCAAGAACTTCACAAAGATGTGTAAGGGCCCTGGCTGTGAGTCAGCTATGGAGAAAGCACACTGCAGTGTCACAGCCAGCTACGGACAGCTACATGAAATTAATTTATTCAACTGCTGCTCCATTCCCCACAGTCCATTTAACTGACTTTTGTGCAGAGGTAAGGGAATTTCACGTTTTATATAGATGCAGCTGGAAAGACTTTACACACAAATTATTCCCAGTACACAACACATACTCTAAATAGAGCAACCTGATTAAATGGTACATGATACAGCATCTTAAACTACTCTGCATCACAGTCTGCAACCTCCAAGATGGCACAGACCCAACATCACCTATGAAATTGTAAGACAAAGTTCAGCGCAACTACAACAGGCAAAATATCTACTTTCATGAGTCTCCTGTTGCTCAATGAGCAGAAAACTTTGAAGTGTGACAGACTGTGTCTTTCCTTATTGTTGATCAGATTTTTTTCTTTGGTATTTATTAAAAATTTGCTCCCTGTTTACCTGAAATGATGGGCAAATCCTAATTATATAATCTGTGGTTCATATGGTATTGGGGTTTTATTTGTTGTTGTTCTTGGTTGGTTGTTTTGTTTGTTTTTTTTAAAACAACACATGATTCATTTATATCTAAAAAGGACACTACTTAAAAATTGTCACCTTCCTAATGCACTCAGGTAGAAGTATGCTTTACCCTTCCACTGTATTGTTTCCTAAAATTATTATATTTTCTTTCTTTTCAAAAGTGTATGTATGTGTGTATTCGTTTCACAAAATTTAATGCAAGTCTTGTTTTCTGCATACCAGTTTGAGGTGATGTACGTGATTTGCTAAAACTTTGCATGTTTTAACTGGAGAAGTATTTGTCTTAAAGGGAAAGCAAATCAGCATATGTACTTTTCATGACTATAGATACCGCTATCATAAAGGAATTTTAGCAGAAAGTCAACAGCTTTGTCATAGATAAAGCAGAAGTTTAGTGATATTTCTGCATCTGGATGTGAAATACGCGTTGTGTCACTTTTCTATCGTTAAGCCCTATGGCTAGGTGGGAGAATAGATTGCTAAACAACTTGATTTCAGCCTTAAACTAAAGCAATGTACAATGCTACACAAGTCTGCTAAGTAGCCAACTTAAGGAAAAAAAAATTCAGACCACCATTTTGATATTTGCTCCAAGAAATCCTTTTGGAGGGTGGAGGAAAAATGAGGAACAAAATGTTCTCTGAAGCTTCATTTCTGCCAAACTCCAAACTTATTTTTCAGTAAGCCATCATGCTTGATGACGTCATTACTTCATCTTCTAGTAATTTGAAAAGCGGATTTAGTTCTGAATAAAATCATAATTTGAAAATGAAATTTAAAAAAATTCATTTAGGAAGAAAACAAATACGACAGATTTTAGGGTTTCCAAAACTCACCTCTTTACCCTTTTTTTGGATAAACGAATTCGATACATTTGCTAACCATCTGCAATTAATCTACTTTTGTTTCTAGAAACAGCCTTTATCTTTTTTAGGGAAGAAAAAAAAAGGGATTTACTAGTAGCCATCACTACAGACACACAGATTTTCAAGGGAGAATTGTGTCTTCTGTATTTCAACAGCACCACTATGCAAAACAAGCTTCACTTTAAAGAAAGGCTGCAGCCATCTCATACTGCTGCAAGTAAAGAGAGTGGGCTCATGACTCACTGCCCCTCTTTGGTTGCAACTCATCAGTGCCAGCAGCCCTAGTCTGCTCCCAGCCATTATGACCAGCAGCTCTGAAATATGGATTAGGTCTACCCTAAGTACTCCGTGCAAGGAAAGAACTCCCTGAGCCCTTTATTCCCTACAGAGTACCCGTGCAGGAGAATAAATCAGTGATGTGAAAGAAAACATAAAATCCTTCCCAGTAAAATTTGCAGATGACACAGAAGATAATAAAATGGTAAATACCGGGGAGTTGTCAGTTCCACAGATTGGATGGCAGTCTGGGCTCACCTGAATAAAATGTGTTTTAACACAGCTGAGCACAAAGCTGTCTATCCAGTAAGTAAGAGCACAGATTCCAAACAAAGACAATATAATAACCTAGGAAGAGGCATATAGATGATGGTGGATAACCAAATTAATATTAGCCTACAGTGCAACACCCTGGCTAGAGCAGACAAAGATCCTTTGATGTACAAGGAAGTAACCACAGAGTTACAACAGGAAAGAATTATAAAAATCACTACTGAGGTTGAGACAGAATCTTTCAGTTTCAAATCGCATGTAACAATGGGGTTCTAGTTTGTATCTGTGATCCTTGAGCACTACTGCAGAAATAACTAATGGCCTATACTAGCATTCAAACTAGAAAGACTTCATCAGACAGCTACAAGAAGCATTCAAATTCTGGAAAACTTGCCACGCTAAGAATGAGAAAGCTGTGTCAAAGAGGGTTACAAATATCTAAATTGGGGTGGGGGAAAGAACTGAGGAATATAATTAATATTATAGGAGGACTCCAGCTCCTTAATGATGGATTTGGTACATTTCTGCTACATAACAGTTAGAAAATTTCAGACTGAAAATAACAATACTTTAACAGGAAGTAAAGTTCAGCTAACAAAAAGCAGGATTTTCTTTCACCTGCAGTTCTTATAATCAGCTTTTTCCTTCTAAAAAGAACCAGAAGTGGCAAGACTTACACTATCTTTTATTGTTCTTTTAAATCAAAAGATGGCAAAGAGTTGGAACTCTTATGTTTCAGAAACATAACTACGATGTTACTGCAACCCACTGGTAAGCCAAATGAATTTGTTATCTTGCTCACTGCTTCCCCAAGTAATATTTTTCAATATACTTGGCATTAATGCTTCTGTAATTATTCAAAGCAGCAAGCTACTGAAAGAGCATAGGAAAAGTGAAAACTTGCTGAATACGACTACCTCAGTCACAGATAAATTGTATTGATCTCTCCATTTTAAAAATCAGTAACATGACTCAGAAAAAAAACCCACAAAAAGAAAAACCCCAAAAAACAGCCCAAAAGAAACATCACAAAGCACAAAAAGAATCCTTCAGATCTGAAATGAAAATGAAACGCAAAAACAATTTATGTAGAATATAAAAAAACCCTTCTTAACAGGGAATTAGCAGACTGTGAATAATATGCTATTGAAAGGGTGTGGTTAAGGGACCTAAAGATCCATCCAGTTTAACATGGATTGCATGCAAGACAGCAAAAGGTAATTGCCTAATTGGTCAATTGACCAATAGCAAATTCACTTCAGAATTTAAGTCAGAATAGATACTACAATTAGATACTGCAAAGCTTAAATTAATATTCAGAATTTTTACTAAACTATAAACTGAGTAGGATTTTATAAACCTAAACATTGCTCTTTAATATTCAGTGCAGGAAGATTTTCAAGTAACATGTATACATTGACCTGTTCCCTATTATGGCTATATTTCATTAATCTGAAAGAAAAATTGTTAAGATAGTGCAACACCTAACTGTGCAGTAATAAAAGCATGACAAAATTTCTGTTATTGAAAAAATGCCTATTTTGAGCGCTGTTCTCTCAAATGCTCCAATCAGCCACGGATTAGATGTTCAACTTAATGCTAGTCAGTGATCGTTAATCATTTTAAAGTGGCACAGCTAATCTCATTTCTTACCCAGAGAAAGCCCACTCTCATATCTTACATGTAAGGAGATGGTGGCTCACTTTTGGATGCATTTCACCCTTGGTTGAAGACCAAAATGACATCTAGAACAGCTCAGCACAGAGAAGCTACAGATATACTCAAGGCTACACAAAGGTGAGAGCAGATGTAAGCAGCTGTAACAGGAATAAAGTTTTGCCAGGCAGCCTCACACTGAGGCTGTAAGAATCAGGTGATTTATATTATAAGGCCTGTTACATGAGTTAGCAGTGGCTTCTCTACCATTTGCTGACAGAGAATGAATTAGGTTATTAGCTTTCAATATTTTCTAAGAGGTCAAATTTATGTGGACGAGGTGCATAGAATCTTCTTATAATACACCTATTACATTCCCGTTGTGAGGAAAAAAATCAAGATGTGAATTGAGGGAACATCATCGTGAAGAAAGAACCACTGTACAAGAAGATGGGGGCCTCTCCTCCTGTTGTGCTAGAGTAGATCAAAGTAAGTAACAGCTTCTTCAGTATGTTCTCTTAGGTTAACACCTAAACATGGGATACTGAAATCATTGTTGGAAAAAAAGCTCATGTACCCTACAGCACTAGCTTGACTGACAGGCCCATTGTCCTACATGTTACGTGCTTTTCCTGCAGCTAAAATAATTGCTTCAGACTAACGTATTTTTTCCTCGGCTATACTATATCAGATGAGTCAGTATATGCAAACAAAAAGTCTGAGAATCTTACATCTTTCTAAGTCAATTTATGTGCAACACCACAACTAAGAAACAAAACGATGGAAAAACATAATGACCTCTCAGCCATTATCAACTTCTCTGTGCTGCTTAAACCAGTAAATCCAGCTGCAGAGGCATCAGCAGGAGCTTTTAACCCACTTCCAAAGCTGTGAATCTCCATTTGAAACTGTTTGCTGCTCTTCTGCAAGTCTTTTACTGCTTTGTCCACATTAAGGTGGTAATGAGCACTGCAGACTACTTCAACGAACCTGAGAAATCCTTCATCTTCCCATGCTCTCTATCTGGTTGAATTCCTTCATTAGAAACCCTGGGAGAGCTATCTGGCTCATTAAAAAGGTTTATATTCTCATGTTTTCTACCAGGGCCATGAGATTTCTCGGGCATACAAAGCAATCTGCCTTTGTTTTATCCATTTGATAAATAAACAAATCTTAATTTAAACCTTAGAGGCTTATAGGAATGGTTTAGCCTTATGCCTCCTTTTCTCAGTGTTACAAATATTTATGGTTTTGCGTCAACATACAATCAGTCTGCGGGGAGCTTATTTTTTTGTCTGCTAAGTTTGGATATTTTGAGCATTTACAGGCTCAGGATGAGCCTGTGCTGGACCTGCTGTTTGTGAGCAGAGAAGGACTTCTGGGGGGGTCAGCAGAACTGCCACCTTGGACTTTCTGAGGGCAGACTTTGGCCTGTTTTGGGGCTTGATTGACAGAGTCCCTTGGCAGACAGTCCTAAAAGGCAAAGGAGTCTAAGAAGGCTGGACATTCTTCAAGGAGGAAATCTTGAAGCTGCAGGAGCAGGCCATCCCCATGTGCCAAAAGACAAGCTGTTGGGGAAAATCAGGCTGACTGAATACAGAGCTTTGGCTGGAACTCAGGAAAAAAATTGTAAGTTATGATCTTTGGAAGAACGGGCAGGCCACTAAAGAGGACTACAAGGATGTCATGAGGTTATGCAGGACGAAAATTAGAAGGGCCAAAGCCGTGCTAGAACTTAATCTGGCTACTGTCATAAAAGACAATAAATATGTTTTTATAAATACATTAGCAACAAAAGGAGGGCAAAGGAGAATCTCCATCCTTTATCGGATGCAGCGGGAAACAATGACAAATGATGAGGAAAAGGCTCAGGTACTTAATGCCTTCTCTGCCTCAGTCTTTAATAGTAAAACTAGTTGTTCTCAGGCTACCCTGTCTCCTGAGCTGGAAGACAGGGAGCAGAATGAAGGCCCTATAAATCAAGGGGAAATAGTCAGCAACCTGCTACACCACTTGGACACACACAAGTCTAGGGTGCTGGATAGGATACCCCAAAGGGTACTGAAGGAGCTGGCATAAGTGCCATTTGGTCTCTTCTCCCAAGTAAGAAGTGATAGAACAAAAGGAAATAGCCTCAAGTTGCACTAGGGGAGGTTTAGATTGGATATTAGGAAAAATTCTTCATCGAGACACTTTCCATCATTTACCAGCAGTACTGGCTACTTAGGCAGGTCTCAGTTGACTGGAGGTTAGCAAATGTGACACCCATCTATAAGAAGGGCTGGAAAGAGGACTGACAAACTACAGGTCTGTCAGCCTGACCTCAGTGCTGGGGAAGGTTATAGAGCAGATCATCTTGAGTGCCATTACATGGTACATGCAGGACAACCAGGTATTCAAGCCCAGTCAGCCTGGGTTTATGAAAGGCAAGTCCTACTTGACTAACCTGATTTCCTTCTATAATAATGTGGCCTGCTTAGTGGACGGGGGGAAAAGAAGGCTGTGGGTGTTGTCTACCCAGACTTTACTTAAGCCTTTGACACTGTTTCCCACAGCACTCTCCTGGAGAAGCCCATTGCCCATGGCTTGGGTGGATGTACACTTCACTAAGTCAAAAAACTGGCTGGATGAACAGACCCAAAGAGTTGTGGTGAATTAAATCCAGTTGGCAGCTGGTCACAAGTGGTGTTCCCCATGGCTCAGTACTGGGGACAACTCTCTTTAATATCTTTAACAATTATCTGGACAAGGGGATCAATTTCACCCTCAGTAGGTTTGCAGATGACACCAAGTTGGGCCCAGGTGTTGATCTGCTTGAGGGCAGGAATGGTCTACAGGGGGATCATGACAGGCTGGATTGACAGGTCAAGGCCAATTGTACAAGGTTCAACAAGGCCAAGTGTTGGGTCCATGCAAAGCTCCAGGCTTAGAGAAGAGTGGCTGGAAAGCTGCCCACTGGAAAAGGACCTGAGGGTGTTGGTTGACAGCTGGCTGAATATGAGCCAGCAGTGTGCTCAGGTGGCCAAGGCGGCTAACAGCACTGTGGCCTGCATCAGAAATAGTGTGGCCAGCAGGATTAGGGAAGTGATTGTCCCCCTGTACTCAGCATTGGGGAGGCCACAACTCAAGTCCTATGTTCCGTTTTGGGCCCCTCACTACATGAAAGACATTGAGGGGCTGGAACATGTCCCAAAAATTACAATGAAGTTGATAAAGGGTCAACAGCACAAGCTTTATGTGGAACAGATAAGAGAACTGGGGGCTTAGTCTGGAGAAGGCTGAGGGAAGACCTTGTCACTCTCTAAAACTACCTGACAGGAAGGTGTAGCGAGGTGGATGTCGATCTCTCTTCCCAAGTATCAAGTGATATAACAAGAGGAAATAGCCTCAAGTTGCACTAAGGGAAAAAACTCTTCACCAAAAGAGTTGTCAGGCACTGGAACAGGCTGCCCAGGGAAGTGGCTCGGTCACCATCCCTGGAGGTATTTACAAGACATGTAGAGGTGGTGCTTAGAGACATGGTTTAGTGGTAGACTTGGCAATGTTAGTTTAGTGGTTGGACTTGATGATCTTCCAGGTCCTTTCCACCCTAAATGATTCTATGATAATATGTATATGACCAAGCTAGACCTTCCAAGACAAACTGCCCCACTTCAAAGACCTAAATCAATGAGTCTTCTGTTCTGCACTCATCTCACTTACTTGCAGATAAATGTAGGAAAAAAAGCTAATAAGACCATAGCTGTATTTCTGGGATTTAAATAAGAAAGGTGTTTTCCTTACACAGGTACTGAAGCATGTCCAAAGAAGGGCAACAGGTCATTGAGAACAAGTCTTATGAGAAGCAGCTGAGAGAACTGGGGCTATTTAGTCTGAAGAAAAGGAGGCTGAGGGAAGACCTCACTGCCCTCTACACCTACCAGAAAAGATGCTGTAAAGACATAGGCACTGGTCTCTTCTCACAAGCAACTAGTGATAGAACAAGAGGGAATGACCTCAAGCTGCACCAGGGGAGGTTTAGACTAGAAGTCAGGAAGAACTTTTTCGCTGAAAGGGTTGTCAAACATCGGAACATGCTGCCCAGGGAGGTGATTGAGTCACCATCCCTGAATGTGTTTCAAAGTCATCTAGACGTGGGGCTTGGGAATATGGCTTAGTGCTGGGCTTGGGAGAGTGCGGGTAATGGTTGGACTCGATGATCTTGAAGGTCTTTTCCAACCTAAGTGATTCTATTAATTCCGTCCTCTTGATTTCAGAAGAAATACCTTACTGGACAAATCTTCCCTATTCTCTATGCTCCTGAAGAAAGACATTATATTTAATTCTGCTAAATATGGGCAGGAGGAAACAAGGAAGAGATTACTCTTCCACCTTTCCTTAGCAGACAGCACACAACAGCCACCAAACTGAGAATCTCCCCTCACAACCTAGGGGATACTCTGAAGACCACTTCACGAAAGGATTAACTTCCAGGCTGAGAACGCAAAAAACCTGAGATATCCTCTGCTTGTACACAAGAGAGGCTCCCTGCAGACAAGCAAAAAAACCCAAAACTGTTCTTGACGGACTATTACTCCTTGCAATTTAGCTACAAATAAAATGGGAGCATGGGCAGGGAGCTGTTCTCCTTCTGGCTATCTCTGGAGATGATCTACTCGGGCTTTGTTCACTGTTCAGCACTCCACAAAGGTGAGCAAGAATGCAAACCATAGGGATCTGAGCAAGCAGAAAAAAGGATTTTAGATCTGGCAAGAGGGAAAAACCTTGGCAGTTGGGTTATAGCAAAGTAGCTAGAACTGAACAAGAAATATTTCTTTATGTTGTCAATTTTGTTTGACATCACAAAAGAAGAGCCTGGACATTCTTGGCTATAGCTGTGGGGATTGAAAAAGAAACAAGGAAATATTCAGGAGTTGATGGACAGCTGTATTCCAGGCCAGTAACTGACAAGCCTCTGGTTTTACCTCCATAGCTCAAGGCATGCCACCTATTTAAAAAAGCACAATGGTAAAATCTTTTAAGAATGCTTTGTGTGTTAAGCTTCTACTGCTAGCGAACACAAATAATTTGGGATTATTTTCAAGATTACTTTACAGCTTTTTAAAAAGCATACTTACATGCTCAGCCACCTAAAACAACACACACCCATAGCAACCAAGGACAACACAGACCCATAGCAACCAAAATGGTGGACAACAGGGGTGAAGGGGATGTGGGTGGGAAGTGCAGAACCAAACTGTTGGTTTTTGCCAATAGCTTCTGAAACTGTGTCCCACTCTGTTTCAACAAGGGTATCTAGTTACAGCTTTGAGACTTAATTGCAAGAGGATCCTAAACAGCCTAGAGGGATCTCTATTAAAATATTCACTATTTTGTCAATTTTATACATATATATATCTTAGCTAATGTAATAATTAGTCCAGGTCCTCATGAACTTGTGGTGCAAAAAGGTTTTTGCATTTTTTCATATTACTATAATGTATTCACTAATCTATACCTTTCAGAACTCTTAGAATCTGTTATACATTTAGAGCCACAAAGATGATTAAGGGAATGAAACATCTCCCTTAGAAGGAAAGGCTGAGGGAGCTGGGCCTCTTTAGCTTGGAGAAGAGGAGACAGAGGGGCAACCTCATCAAAGTTTACAAATATGTTAAGGGGGAGTGTCAGGATGATGGAGCCAGGCTTTTTTCAGTGACATCCATTGATAGGACAAGGGGCAATGGATGCAAACTGGAGCATAGGAGGTTCCATGTAACTATCAGAAAAAACTTCTTTACTGTGAGAGTGACAGAGCACTGGAACAGGCTGCCCAGAGAGGTTGTGGAGTCTCCTTCGCTGGAGACATTCAAAACCCACCTGGACAAGTTCCTGTGTGATGTGCTCTAGGTGACCCTGCCTGGCGGGGGGGGTTGGACTAGATGATCTTTTGAGGTCCCTTCCAACCTCTAGGATTCTGTGATTCTGTGATACATAGTATGTACTACCACTAAAATTTGACTCCAAATGTTTTCTGCGAAGTGTTTTTGGAGTAGGAAGTAATGGTATGATCCTGTCAGATTTTTACAGAAAGGATCAGAATACATTGATTTCAACTGCTAAGTAGCTTTACACAAAATACCTTTAGTAGGTACGTGGTTCAGCATAAATCCAGAGTAGGCTCTGCATAACACTACTTTTACTTTTAAAACGGATTGGATAAAAACCAGTCAAGCTCACAAAATCATGGATTTGTGTTCTGCCCTGCTCTGTATGGCCACTCCTTAAAATTACTTTAACTCTCAGAAAAAGTAGTTTGCTGTTTTGTGTCCAGCCTACAGAAAATAGAAGGGTCACACAGCCCTTTCTGTCGACCACCAGCAGCCTTTTTACATCCATTCTCCCTTCTCCAATCTGATCAGGGGAGAGACAGACTGCATTAGGAGGTACACATGAACATCTAACATCTAGCACCAAATGCTCACATATTCTCTAGCACTAAAGCATAAGCTTTAAAAGTGTCATGAAAATAGCTCGATTTTTTTTTGGTCTTGATTAGTGAGAAGTTTTCAGTAACTTGTTATTATATCATTGGAAATTAATTGCTGTGGGGAAAAAAATACCAAAACATCCACTGGGAAAAAGACAGAAAGAATGTCTTGGAGAACTTAAATAGTGTGGAAGAAGTACCAAGAGAAAATTTCACTAAATAAGCCACGCTATTTTCTGTAGAAAGACCTAGCTGTTAGCTTTCCAAAATAATCCATGCTATTCAGAAGTGAGGTGAACTGGGCTACAATATGTCAAAATTCACATTTCTGGTATGACAAAGCAGATGTCAAAACCAACACTTTTCATCACCAGTCCGATTTCTGAATTTTGCCTTTTATAGAGAAGCTATTTAGTCAATGTCTATTTGCAGTTGTATACCTACTTAAAGTGAATATTTACTATTACATTTTGTTGTCAGCAGAGCTAGCCAGATTTAACTACACAGACTATAAATTCTATCTAATTAAAGAATTAAGATAATCAACTATTCGCAGTGTTCAGAGTGAAGCCATTGCTGTATTTAACACTCATGACAAACTGTGCCAAGATTTCTTATTTCCACAAAGTTTCAAAATCTTGAAGTTGTTCTAAAAACTGATATAAATAGTGCACAACAAATCTGCTTCATACATTTAAACAAATGAATACATTTTTATGCTTACTGAACTAAAATAGCAAAAAAAGTAAAACCACTAAAGTTAAGTTCTATAGTGACATTTAAAACCGTGCTAGATCTAGACTGCTTCAGTTACCCTGGACACTGCCATTATTTGCAGAGAAAGAAGGAAAACCATGAAAAATTCAAAAAGTCAATGTACAGTCATGAATAAATCATACGTCACACCAAAAGTAGCCACTCACAGAAAAGCCAAGCAGATTTTCATTTTGGCTCACCAAGTTACATTGATGCTCCAATTATATTGATAAATCTAGACTTCTCCTTTCATTTCTGTAAACCAAAATTATACTCTTCATTTACATGGAAGTAACAGCATTTACTGAAGTGGTAGTACCTATTACTAAGAGAAAAGATGCAGGAAACAAGCAGCAATTCATGTAATAAAAAGAAAGGATGAGAGAATATGACCTAAAAAAGTCATTATGAGTACAACTGCCTTGTCAAAGAAACATTTTGTTGTGATGCAGACTACAACTGATTTTCAGAAGTTAAGGGGCTTTTGGAAAATGGAATGTGTTATACACAGGATGATAATGATAACACTGGGATACAAAACAAGAATATAGTTGGAGTGCAAAAAGTAAACACTGAGTGACAGCAGTTTCAAAATCCAGTGAGATAACAGAAAACTCACAATGCATTTCCAATATATTATTACAAAATCATCTACAATATACCCGTCAAATCTAAACTTTTCAATTCCATGTAGAAATATTTTATTAAATCCTCACTACAGTAAAATAGAAACTTCACTGTTTTCAAAAGTAACAGAAGTCAAGCACATTGCATTTGTCTGCCCACAGCAATACCACTTTTGTCAGAAGCACCAGTAACGACATTAAGTTACACACAAAAGCTGGCTCTGGTAGGGCAATGGACAAAGGCAAATGACTGCAAAGCAAGAGGACTCAACTTCAATTTAACTGTCCTGTAAGGTACATACTAATTAGCTGCAAAGCTATGAAATCCTAGCTAGCATGTTAAGTCTGCTACATGACAGTATAATTTGACTTCTTAAAGGATTATGCAAATTACAACTCATCATTCCATTACACAACTGAAAAAAAGTGACAGCTAATTTATACATAACACACCTTTCAAATCCCTAAGATGTGAAGCACCTGTGCAATACATTTTGCCTAGATTTTCTAGTGTATACATTCTTGCTTATTGCACTGTACAGAAGCATATCTAAGAGATTTAGTAAAGTCATAGGGGTTTTTAGTTGCTTTTAGAGCACAATCCCAAAGAATTAAACAACATATTTCTGTCCCTGCTGTAGAGGTTTTGCACACAAGTAGAAGGGTAGGGTTTCAACACACGTGTAATTTCTGAATAGCGGGACAGCACGAGCACTAAATGCACGGGCTAGAGGCAAGACTCACACAGATTTCAACATACTTCTGGTAGGTAGATTCACAGTAGATTCCGTCATATCGGTAGATTTTCCTACATTCTGATTGGTTGGGCAGAGGATGCTGGACAGTTATTCTGTAGAGGTATCAAAAACAGATAGACATGACCAGAGGTTCTCTACAGGTAACTGTAATGCAGGACAAATCAGTATGTTGAAATTGATTTTTTTCTTTTATTTTTAAATTAAAAACCCTTCTGACCTCTTTAAATCAACTGCCTTATGCACATAACATTCAGAGTTTCCACTTTTCGACATTTGCACTGAGAGTAAACTAAACTTCCATTCTCCACAAGAACGGTATTTTTTTACCATCAAATAAAAGTGGAAGAGGTAAAGAATTTCATGAATTGATATTTTACATAGTTTGTGTATATACAATAGTACTTATAAAATTGATTATGTATTGTTAATTATTGCAATCCTTCCTCAGGCAGAATATCCATTTATATCAGCTGGGAGTTTGTCCAGACAAAGACCAAATAACCCTCCAATTTAAATTGTCAACAGCAATTCTCACATTTGCACAGAATGAGGATGTTGTGGCATTATGAGGACTGTGATTGAAGGTGCTCAGCACCATCTGAATAATGCCATATGTTCTCAGATCGACTGAAAGAAAATGAAAGTGATTGGCAGCAATCAGGAGGTGCGCAGCATCTTGTAAAATCAGGCCGTAAAAGATTTGTCAATCATTCTATTATTCATCCCTCCCCAACTCCCTGTTAGCAGAAAATATAATTTGGCTATAAAAATTCAATGTTGCTTTTAAAATATACTTGGGAATTGCACACAAAACAGTACCCACCAATTTTCTTTTTTTTTTTTTCTTTTTTTTTTAAATTGTCCTTCTCTGGAATAAAAACACATTTTAGATGCTTTGTATCTTCCACAAAATCAATACCTTTTTCAATTTTAATGTAATAGTAGTTCACTAGAGGAAGCAGACATTATTTGAGAAATTTTATGCATTTTTCAAATGTAGAATTTTAGGCTGTGAATTTTTAAAACATAAATATTCTTGTCAATATAGAATTATTTATTATTATTATTTTTACAGTATGATACCTTTAAAGCTCTAAGTTAGTCTTGTTTTTTTTAAAATCACATATTTGTTTCAGCAGTAATTTGAGACTGGAGGTTTGAGAAAAAAATTAGTATCATTATCCAGCAACAAGCTTTCCAAGAAAATTGAAAGTTGCATACTGTGGAAACTGAGGGCCTTCCTCAATAAAACTGCACCTACACAGAGTGGCAAGCGAACACCATTTCATGTCTTAACAGCCCTGGTCCTTTGCTCATTTAAATAGGAAACCTGGTCTGAGCATTCCTCAGCACTGTTTTTGGCCCGTGAGAACCTACATGCAAGAGGGAGGAGTCACATAAGTGATGAAGGCAGGACCAAACAATCCTGAGATACTCCTGCATTCACCAATAAAGGCATCACCAGGGAGATTTATTTATTGTGATACCCGGGGCCTTTAAATGAGGCACCTAAGCACGGCACGCAGCATTTGAGGAAAACTAAGTATCTTAAAATGGGATTTGCAAGACAAGTGCAATCTGCAGGGAACCATGCAAGCTAGTAAAAAAAAAAAAATCCAGAAGAGAGTTTATTCTGTCTTGTTTGTGCCTGAAAGACAAACACTTCACTTTGGGTCACCCAGAAATGCCTACATCACAAGTGAATTCAAGCCCTAAAATCATCACTGCACCATCACATAGGCTGACCCATCCTCCTACTGTAACTCCCACACCCTGTGCCCCCCACACACACTTTTTTTAAAATAAGACTAGAAGAGCTACCTGTTTTTACAAGGCTTCAGCACAGAGACAGCAGAACTAGGTTCTCCCTGCCTTACAGCAAAAGAAGGTTCAAATGTCCATCCCCCAGAGACCCAGAGATTATCACAGACGCCCTGATAACAACTATTCTAAAGCAAGGGGCATGTTAACTCCTCCTGTGAAAACAACAGTACTATTAAAAATTAAAGAAAATTTAAAAGATCAGGATTCATTGGATGAAAGAAATGGAGCCAGTGAGAGCATGTTATATTAAGTCATTCAAGAATGCATAAGCAGTCCTTGCTAAAAGTATCAGAATCCTTCCCAGATGAGTGCCCTCATCACAGGACTTCAGAATTACACTGTTTCTTCCACCAGTTCACTGGACAAATGAGTCTTGAATAGTAATTACTTGAGTAGTTAAACGAGTAGAATATGACTCACTCAGAAAACCTTCTTCTGAAGTAGTTCTAGAACTCTTTCAGAAAGATGTGGGTTTGGACACCATTGTGATGAAATAGGTCCTAAACAAGTATTCACTGCACCAACCTAGTGTAGAATACCTGTCAGCTAGCTTCTGTTTGTTTCAGTTTTTATGGTAAGGGCAGTCTTTGCTCTTTCCTCAAATGGATAAACAGAAACACAGGAGGTTCCATTAGAACATCAGAAAACACTTTTTTTTTTACTGCAATGGTGATGGAGCACTGGAACAAGTTGCCCAGAGAGGCTGTGGATTCCCCACCCATGGATATTATCAACATCTGCCTGGACATGGTCTTGGGCAATCCGGTCCAGGTACACCTGCTTCTTCAACCCAGAGAGGCTGGACAAGACATCCCTTTCAAGCTCAACCATGCCATGATCCCTGCCTAGATCAGGGTTTTGGACTGTGAATCAACCACAATCCTAGTTTACATTTAGCCAGAATTAGGTGCCACAACCAAAGAAGGGGAAGACATTAGAAAATGGAACCTTATTTTTTGGAGGGTGGGGAGCATAGGGGTGTGGGGGTTTTTTTGTTGTGTTTTGTTTTTAAACGAAACAATTTATGAGGCTCTATACACAAAATACCAGCTGCTGTGGATCCTACTCTGCAGGAAATAAGTCTTTCTTTGCATATGTATAAGGGCTGGATGCCACTTCAGAAGCCAAGATCCCATGATCTTTTTTGGACCCAGTCCTTTACCCAATGCTCGCTAACAATTTTGTTTAAAGAGTTATTTTATTCTAGTCCATTCTTCCTCTGCTGCAACAGAAATAACAATAATTAAAAAATAAATCATATCCCAAAACACTGAGCCAAAAAAGACATGAATATAAATCTCTTAAAATCCCACTGACTTCATCGAGATTGCATGGCAACTAAATTAGCACAGAATGGGGCCTACTGTGCTTAACCTGAAAATGCAAACAGTCCTGAGACAATATGGAATACATTTCAAAGTGCATACCTGGTTTTTGAATATGCAGCTACCTCTTAAGAGCATTGCTATGGAAAAAAAATCCTGCATTTTCTTGTATGATGTTTGTCTCTTATTGTTAAGGTTTATTTTAGCATGGTAAATATATTTCCATAAATGGACTTTTATGCTGAATAAAGACTATGTTTGTATTTTATGCATTTAGAAGCTGCCAACACCATCACACTCATTTGCCCTCTGTCCTATGCCCTATCTACTTTAGCTGTCATTTAATAGATTTACATTTACAATTAATTATCAACTGATAACTATAAGGCTATGGGTGAGAAACAGGTCAGCAATGAAGACTCTCTCACAGAACAGCTTATTCAGCATTCCTTACTAAAAAAAAACACCAAAACAACAACCAAAAAAAAAACCACCAAAAACCCCAGCCAAACAAAAACCAACAATAAACATACAAAATATAAAAACAAGTATCAAGAATTACTGTTTAGGATAAAAAACAAAGTTTATCAAGACAATCAGTCTTGGTTGGGCTTTTTCCCCCCCTTCTAAAAACTAATCTTCACCAAATTAATTTTGCTACCATGTTTTTAGCACATAATGTCAGCAGATAGAGTATATCTCTCAGGTTTCACATACAAAATTGATTTAGCTTGAGATAAAACTGTATATTGGCTATTTACTCTGGGTATTGTATATTCTTGTTCTATTTTATGCTTTGAAATTGATTTCTTGTATTTTTCTCTGTATTAAAAATTAGAGCACTGAAGAATATTTGAGTCAGATCAATTTGCAGTGGTTAGCTCACCCCAATTTTAGTTGAATTTTGACTGGTTTGAGAACCAAATACACCTATTTTCATATAATCTTTTAGACAGAGTAAAAGTTGCCACTTTGTAATAATAAAGGCAAAAACGAGTTTTAGGTTATAGCTACCAAACTCTGTAGTACAGAAAGTTTCTTTCCAAAGCAGCTAGAAACATGGTAGGAATTGTAGGAATAACACTGCATGAAACGTGTTTTCTTACTTAATATTAGTATCCTCAATTCCTTGCTGAGTGGGCTATAAGATGATGATTCTGGGCACACTCACACCTGATCTTGGTTTTTAGAGGTTGCCTGCTTTCTCTTAAAAAGTTCAAAAGTATCACCTCAGATGTGAAAGGATTATAAGCTGCTGTGTTTGCACATCAGACAGTGCATCTTCCTATCTTTATGTGTCACTAAACTCTAGATGGATTCATCATACAACTTGAGGTGGAACTTAAGTGCATTTACATACACATGGAACGTGCAAGCTATGACTAATTTTAACTCACAGGGCAGAATTTAAATAATTAGTTACAAGAAGTCAAACTAAGGGAAAAAGCAGGAAAGAGATGGTTAGAGGCAGAGTAGTAAATTGTTCCATTTTTGCAGGTAATCTAAATGCAAACTAGAAGCAACTTATCATGAGAATGGATTTTCCACCATCTGGTCAAATAACAGGGGATTTGTCTAGTGGCAAGCAAAGAATGGAATGATGTGAGAAAGATTAGCGGGCAAGTCCTACAGTTGGCTAAAATGTATTTTGTGCAAACAAGAACAGATGACGCCTTAACAATTACACCTGTCAAAAACTCCAGAAAGCAATCCATCTCTGAACAGCCCAGTTGAAAACAGGCTAGTTCATAACAAAATGAATTTTTTTAAACAATTGCCAGCCATAACAGTTTGATGCATGACAAGCTTAGGAAGTCACGTTCCACGTACAACTGAAACCTTAACTAACTGGACCCTGCTTTTCTCTGATAAGTAAGATATTAAAGTTTTTTGTTTGTTTTTTGTTTGTTTGTTGTGTTTTTTGTAGTGTGTTTTTTTTTTAAGTGAAACAATGTGAATAGCTAACCATCTTGGAAAGCAAGAAAATTCAGAGTTAAGGCTGATGTATAGGTAGAGACTCTACTGATTCCAGTATGTCCTATGTAAAGTGGTACAATAAGGCTCTTAAAACAAATGTCCTTTTTTATGGTAGTCAAAAATACCAAAGAGTGCCTTGACTGCCATACATAGGACAGAATTAGGGTAGTTTCTAGAATTAGTTCTTTCTAAATATAGATACAAAGCCTTAAAATTACCACCTTGCACACATCCTGCCAGGAGAGAGAATTCTAAGTAATGTTTTCCATAGGGATCTGATTTCTTTCTTCAGAAAACATACAATATTAAGGTGTAAGAATATTTTATACCAATTCCAAGGTGACTTTCTTTAAAATGAAGTCTGTTTATATATATGCCTAATGTTTCAGCACCCAAACTTAATATTTACTATGACTTTTTAAAAGCTGAAGTATGACCTCCCTACAGAAGATGGAGATCATAGCTCATATATCTATTTGGAGTAGATGGTGAAATAAGACTGTCTCAGCATTAATGCTTTTTGCATTGTTTGGTCTCTGGCTTTCACATATTCAAGCATAACTTGTTACTTTATCAAGCAATTTAACAAAGGGATTTCATGAGAGAGTTTATAGAAAGTCAACCCAATGTATTGCTGTCAGCAGACTCTGGTGAGGCTAGTCTGAGAAGAGCTTGAGGGGCTTCTTTCTTCTTCCTCTTAAAAGAGCATGGAAATAATTTGCAGTGGTTATTCATCTATTTTGAATTTCCTCTCTTGTGAGAGAGACAAAGAATATCATTTTGCCCCACTTTGTATTTTGATGGGCCAGAAGAACAGCTATGGAGCAAATGACACTCAGCATTATATATACGCAGTTGGTCTAAGACAATGCTGGGTCTCAGGATCCATGTTCTTGCTGAATGGAAGACAGCTCACTGAATTCAACATGGACAAGAGTGAAAACCATCAAGTTTTGTAGCTACAGACTTCACAGACAGGAGTTAGCTGAATGTCCGTATTCAAGATGGCAAATTGAAAGTTCTGCTGGGTTCTTGTGCATTCGGGGCGAGACCTGGTAGACTGTAGTGAATAACTCTTTCCTCCCTACCTCATTCTGGCTGCATGACTGTGGTAATGTTCACATTTGGTGTTTACTGTTAAATCTAGTAATTTGATTTCCAGACACTAAAATCTTTTTCCCATTAAATATTTGAAAATAAACTGAACATTGTGAAAATCTACCTTTCTTTTCTTTAGCTTTGTTCCTATCTTCTAAGAACCCTGAGAAAATTCTTGGCAGACATCTTTACGTTTAACCATAAAAACAGAGTTGCTATGTTTAACCCTGTGATTGTTACACACCGATTTCTGCTTCTTTTCCACACCTGCACAGATCAACATCATTTTTCAAACTTTTAGTAATAACACAGGCTTGGCATTGGAAGCATTTTCTGCATAGGAAAACTCTTGCGTTTGGGGACTCACCTCCCGGTCACTAAGAGTAGCATGAGTTAGAGCTTCCTCCCTCAGAATTGAGGGAGCATTGTTCCGAATGGCTTATCTCCAACTGTTCTTACCCTGCAAATACCAGTTTGGTAACATTGCTATCAGATTACAAGGTTTTTTTTCTTTGAAAACTTTGGGATAAAGAGTGTGAGCGTCCCGATTCAGACATCCCCAGGTCCCAGTTCCCAAAGACAGTTGGTCACTGGAAAATAGACTTACTCGGGATTTCTAATTACTATTAATTTTGTTAGCTTTTTCTATTCTGTGAGTATATAAACTTCAGAATTTTAACATAAGGAAAATAAACCAAATTTCCACCTCACAGCCAAAACTTAAATTACATCAGCCATGGAAACAGAAGAGATTACAGCTCAGATGTACTTAATATTTCCATATGAAAACTTGTCTGTCTTCTTTGCTTTGACCTCTGGTCAGTTTTTCTCCTGTATAGGAGAATTCCTATATAGGAAATTCATAATTTCTCTTTAAAAATTGTTTTAAAGTTAAAACATAGGATCTGGTACAAGATTCCCTCCTACCATGTGACAGGAGCTTGAATGATAAGCCAAAAAGGAATGTAGACAAATACTCTGCTGATTTGACCAGTGCTGAGAGAGAGAAGACAAACTACCTGGGCCTTCTGCCTGACAATTTGGGTATCTCTGACATCCCTTGAAGAAAGGAAGAGGCTGAAGCCACCACCAGAATCACCACTCATTTCTAACCCTAGTCTGTACACCATTCAGGAAAAAAAATTACTTCAATGTTTTTTATGTACCATCAGATTTTCAAGCAAGACACAGAAGTGTTGCAATATTGTCTAAAACAAAATCAGCTCGAGATTTGAGAAACATCAGTGTAGGCAGAGAAGAACAGGCAACAACTAAGAAGCACCACTGAAATGTATGATAGAATACCATCAATACAGACATTTGATTCAAGAAATATGTGTCCCTTATGGTCTATCACTAATCCTTACTATAGTGTACAATAGGATACCTGAACAGAAAAGCAGTAGTAAGGGTCTGGCTGACTTGCATGTAAGAGACCCCTCTCATCATAAAATTCAGGGTTAGACTCTACTGTGGAAACTCCTTCTAGCAAAATTGATGGCAATCTAACGCTGTAGCTAGAAGGACTTAAAGCCATTTCCAGCACACTGGACTATTATTATATCAACCTGTATATCCAGTCTGTCTTTGTTTTGGGGTTGTTTTTTGGTGGCTTTTTGGTTTGCTATTTTTTTTCCCACTGCACCTGATATTATAAAGCAGCACAGACTGCAGCAATTATTCATATTGATTATGCTACTTGGGTCTGATGTTTTGCTGCATTTCATAAGCACATAAAGTATGTGGAGTTTTGAAAAAACACCTGCCCTGAGGTTAAGATTATTACAGAAGCCGATCCAGTTAGTAGTTGGCTCATATCTACTTTAACATACATAGTTCTATCACTTTTTTTTTTTACTTTTCTGAAATTTATTATTGTTTACATAGAGATCATTGAGGACCTCTGTCTAGGAGACAATATACACAAAACACTTGGACACTTAATTCGCACATAGGAATCTAACTTCACAGAATCACAGAATTATCATGGTTGGAAAGGACCTCTGAGATCACTGAGGCCAACCATCAACAAAAAGAAAAAAGCTCAACAAAAAAACCCCAAAAACCCAAACACACAAAAAAACCCCCTACCAACACACACACAACCCAAAAAACACGCACCCCACCAAAAAGCACCCACAAACAAATCGCACAACCTCAGCCACTAGAGCATGCCCTGATGTGCCACATATACATGTTTCTTGAATATGTCCAAGGATGGTGACTCAACCACCTCGCTGGGCAGGCCATTCCAGTGTCTCACTTCTCTTTCAGTATAGAAACTCTTCCTAATAACCAATTTAAACCTCCCTTGCCACAACTTCAGGCCTATCATTATGCACTTGGGAGCAGAGGCCAACACCCACCTCATTACAACCTCCTTTCAGGTAGCTGTAGAGGACGATAAGGTCTCCCCTCAGCCTCCTCTTCTCCAAACTAAACCATCCCAGTTTCCTCAGCCACTCCTCGTATGACTTATTCTCTAGACCCTTCACCAGCTTGGTAGCTCTCCTCTGGACCTGCTCCAGCACCTCAATGTCCTTCTTATAGTGAGGGGCCCAGAACTGAAGATGGTACTCGAGGTGCAGCCTCACCAGTACTGAGTACAGGGGCATGATCACGTCCCTACTCTTGCTGGCCTTGCTATTGCTGATGCAGGCCAGGATGCTATTGGCCTTCTTGGCCACCTGGACACACTGCTGGCTCATGTTAAGCTGGCTGTCCACCAGGTCCTGTTCTGCTGGGCAGCTTTCCAGACACTCTTCCCCAAGCCTGTAACATTGCATGGGGCATATAAATCATTATCAATTAAATACAAAGCTCAGCACCTGCTTATAAGTTAAGTAGTTGGATAGTTTTTTAAGTCTTATCCTGGGTTCTTTACAACTAAAAACATCTGCAACTGAGAAAGACTAATGTGAAGCCCAAAGTCGCCGAGTAGGTCAATATCAGACAGAAGTGAAGTGAGGTCTTCAATTCCCAACCCTTGGTCTATTCCCTGCTGAAATGGAGATTGTCCTCAATACTTCAACAAATGTCAAATCCTTTCTGAATCTTTCTACATTTTTGATATCAAGGATGTAGAGGGCAATGAAATTCAATAATTAATCAGACACTGTAGAGAGGGAGGCTGAATACATTTTTGTACTCTTGAATTGTCAATTTTTAATTTTACTTTATATCCACTTGCATTTCCCATTATAACCATAGTAAGTAGGAGCATTCAATGTATATCTCTGTTAGTATTTTGCATGTTGTTCACTTCTCATCTTATTTCTCTTGCAAATTCCCCAGCTTCTTCAAGTTAGACACAAATAATTTTATTCTTTCGGACTGGCTCTGTTCTTGCTATATCTTTTTCACAGTGATCAGAACTGAGCACATTATTCATGTGATGTCATACCATCGACCTATATACCATAATATATTTTTTGTAATACTCACTATGTTATCATTAGATGCATTTTCAATAGTGTTTTCTGCTGCCTCCCTCAATATTGCTTAACGTTTTGTTTGCTTTTATGTTTAGTGTTGCACGCTAAAGCAAAGATTTTCACTGAGCTGTCCACAGTGACATCCAGGCATATTTCCTCTAGGTTATAGTTAATTTAGAACCCAGCAATGTGTATGAGTAGTTCAAATTGTTTTTTCCAATGTGCACTACGTTTCATCTGTCAGCAATGAATCATTTGCCATTATGCTGCCTGTTAGCTCAGTGAGGTGCCTCAGAAGTCTCTTACAGTTTCTTCTAATCTCTACAGAACTAAATCGAAGTGAGCTTCTTCCATATCTTATTCTCTTTTTAAGGCTCATAAATGTATTAAATTTTTCTCAAAAAAAAAGTCTAGTGGGGGACATTTTCAGAAACTTTTGACAGTCAGGAACATCACACCATTCTGATTAATATTTGATAAATTTCTACTATATTAGAAAGGTATTGTTTTCAAGTATAGGAATCATCCTTGTTTCTTCTATACATTTAAGTTCCTAGCATATTTTAAATTTTCAAATAGAATGTGAATGTTTTATTGTAAAGTGGAAAAAAAAATCCTTTTAAGTTAATCTCCTATTGTTATGGGGATAACGAAAATATTTTTTTAAATGCTTGGACCCTTATTTTGCAATTGTTTTTGGCAGAAAATGCAATCGGTAGCACAACCAGACCCATAGAGCTAAATGCAGTCTTCAGACCATAATCCAAGAGGTCTGTATATGACTGTAGTTTTCATTCCCTGACACCAGAATGAAGGGGGAAAAAACCTGGCTGCTGATGCTCCATGACCTGCTCCTACAGGCTGCATGCCCATATCCTCAGCACCCCACCCAGTACACACAGTATTTTTTGTTAGTGGATTCACAGTTACTACTCATCCATTTCCACTGACAGGATCTCCTAGAACATGATGTGGGGAGGTCTTATGCAGAGCTCTGCAGAACACAGGAGCAAATATTTTTCCTACTGCATGTCAGCACTAAGGATTTTCAAAGCCCTCAGATGAGGGGACAGGATTTGTCCAGTTTAGCAAGTTTATCCCTCAATATTTTTTTTTCCTTTAAAAACTGAAATTATTAATTGCGCTCCAAAACCTTTATGTGCACGTCATGCTGTTATTTTGATGCTTCTTTTTCAGGAACAAAAAGCAGACAGGTAAAACTCGTAAGTAATATTTTGACACATATTCTATTCATTATAACAATTACATTTTCAGAGGTAAAGAATATGCTCCTGAGAATAAGTGTCCTGAAGTTTGACTTGGGCTTAAGCCAAAACATTTCAGGTTCAGTACTCCTGAGTATTATTTAGAAGATAAACTGCTTGATATCAGATTTTGGGGAAGGCAGAATTAGCATCAAGTCTTGTTGCACAGCGGTTCATTAGAGGAGACACACACTGTATTACTTTGCTCACATTCACAATTACAAAAAACACTCTGGCTAAGGGAATTTAACTTTAATAATACGTTTGGGAAATGCTGTTTGGGAGTATTCCATGAAAGGAAAAGTGAGAAATACTCTCCATTTTATTTTTAGGTTCACATACTATTGTGCTGCTTCAAGATGATTCTGCAGACTATAAAGTCTTACAAATCTCTCATTATTAAAAGTGATTATTCCTATGAATGGGAGACCCCTATTATTGATCTTGAACTTCTGAGTGACAAGAACAGTTCTTGAATCACAGAGGAAACTCCTGACAAAACACCCTCTTACAGAAGGATTATATTTAACTAAGACTGCGCTTAGAAAGAAACAGCAGCAGCATGGAAACACAGCTACAGGACTCGGTGATCTCACGGGTCCTTTCCAACCCTGACAATTCTGTGATACTTACTTTTCCTTTGCTTACTTGGAGGCTAAGTTTTTGAAGGTGGTGAACTTATGCCTGTAGCACTAAGTGTGCAGAAAAGTGCACGCACACCTCTCAAACGTGCACATCTGAACAGGAATTGACTCTCGAGTAACAAAAAATCTCTCCTGGTTTGCAAGTGTGATTGCCATTATGGGTATGCAAATGCAATAAGCAACTACAACAACTTGTGTTTCTTCGCAGATAACTGAATGGTGATATTATTCCTTGAAACTACGTTATTGCACACATACCTACTCTTTAATATTGGATCATGCTGAATATGTTACTTTGTCCATTTAGAGTACATTCATGTTTTAAATTACTTTTCAAAGCAAACAGCCAAGAGATGAGTGAAATTGATGAAAATAAACCAGAGTTGTACTGGAAACCATAGATGTCATTTAGCAGTCAAAAAGGATGATGTTGATATTAAGGAAAAATGGTCTCAATAACTAGTACTCAAATACAGAAACTCCTCCTTGCCTATTGCTGACTTGGACCCAAGAGGCATCTTTTTTTGAGATACACCTCTCAGTGAACAGTAAGTGAGAAAGGCAGTCTAAATGTATTAATGGAGAGAAAACAGCTGGTGGCACTGAAAGCCTCAGAGAAAAATGCAGTAGAACTTCTTTTAAAGAAGCATTTCAACTTGTTTAGAAGGGGAGAAGAACCAGCAGCACCACCTGTTTATTTTAGGTTTAATCCCTGGTTATCTGATTCTTACGATCCTATTTAGGCATGTTTTAAGGGAATTCTTGAAACAGTTTGATTTTTTTGTTGTTCTAAGTTGTTTTTTTGTTTGGGGTTTGTTTGTTTTTTAACACTGCTACTAGTCAGTGATACTGCATCGCTAACTGTGTCTTCAGTTCCTACATTACAATCATATGATTACATTTTGGAAATGTGCCACGTTCTACACACCTTCAGTTCTCCAAATAAAGGTGTCAGTATCGGCAAAACTCCAACACTATAAAGATCACTGGCAAATATTCCAAATACTTATCACTTAACAAACAGATATTATCTCAGTAAAATACTTAGCTTGACACCAGTGATTCACAACCACTCTTACAGTTCTTTGTATGATATAGACACCATTATTATACAACTCTCTCTTCCCCCATTCTGGTGATATAAGAAATGTAAGCTGGTAACAGCCGTAACCAATACATGCAGAAGCCATACAAAGAATTATTTATATAGCTAAGTACTATTAAAATGTATATAGAGAGCAATGTTCTCTTTTACTAACTTCATCGTAAACACTTTTATAAATAAGTGAAATCCAGACAGTACATTTATCATCATGGAGTTCAGCATTGCTTCATAAACTATATTATGTTGAAAGGTGATTTTTATTTCAATTATGATGGCAAAATTGCTACAGTCATATTTTTGTTTTGGGGAAAAGAATGGGAGCAGAATACTCCATTAACAGACATTTGTTTCCTAACAGAAATTTGCAGATATCCTATTTCCTACCACAAAATTTTTGAAAATTAATGCTTATCCAGCAGTTCAAGCAGCTTCTTGATTTCAAAGCCAGTAAAGGCTATTAAAGTAATCTAGCTAATGGCACAATAGACTTCTTGATGCAAGCATAAATGCCCATTATATCTTCAATTCCTCTTTGCCTTCCGTAATCCTCTGGTAAATCACACTCAAAAAGAAATAAATAATTCTTCAAAATGCTGGTATTTCCTGAATTTCTGTTAGTTAGTAATCCAGAATGCATTTCCCTCTGTTTTCATTTTTTCTTTTTAAGCAAAGGATTGGGTTTTTCTTAATTTTGCAACAGCTTTAAAACATCTTAGTTTGAGAAGCAGTCCTCTTTCTTTGAACGTACACATCATCCAGTGTGTTTTTTCCTTTGAAAATTCAAGTGTCAGTGAAAAAAAAAATAACTGGGCCATATTTGCCAGTGATAAAGTCAAAGAAAAATGTGTTTCCACTTAAAAATAACATGAATAGTCTTCTGAATTATCTGCTACATTTCTAGTCTTCCATTACAGCATAAACTTTATTAGATACATTTAGGAACAGAACTCCAGCGTCTTCTCTGTGAGCAGTTATTCTGGCTGCAAACATACTGTACATGCTATTGAAAGTGTTTAATAATAGAAGACCATGCACTTTCATGTAATTCATAATTAGAAGATGACTACAACTGCATTATTTAAAATCAAGCCTTTGTTATCAGCATCAGTTTTAGACAGAAGCTGAGAATCATTTGTGAGCTGTGGCAGACCCAGACTGTTCAAAGCAATTGCTGTTCAGCATGAAAGCTGCAATGGAGGTCACAGAACAGGTCAGGAGGAAAGATAGTGTATCGATTTCACACCAGGAATAGAGGCGAAGCGAGGGCCCACTGTTGCTGCATGTGATGTATTTCACTTCAGTTTAAGGCACATTTCATTCCAATTCAAGAGGGGGTGGGGAGCAAAGGGCGAGCGGATTTCACACTGAATCATGATGAATTCTGGACCTGTGTATTCCAGTAAATATCTCCTTCCTGACATTAAGTATTTCTATAGCACAGTGAATACAATGGAAATTAGACTGCAACCAGAGAGCAGAAGAGGACTCTGGGGGGATGGGGGGGGGAAGTGGCAACAAACACAAAACAAAACACCAAAATCATAACTTGTATAAGATTAGGTCTACTGCTCCCTGACTTAGCATATACAAGTGCTATCTCAAACCTAGAAAACTGTTACAGATGAAGTCTATTAATGAATTTGTTCCAACATTCATGCTGCTGGAGACACCTCTATACCATAATCTTTTATTAAAACATTGTTAAGCCGCATAAACCTAAGCCAAAAGTCTTCAAAAACTAAAGGACAGAAAGTCTGTTCACACAAGCCTCCCAGCTACACACACACACAAAGGTCTGCTCTGTGCAAATAAAATGCAACTCCTGAAAAAATATTTTAAATGCAACAGTACAGTAAACATACAAAAAGGTGGTGCACAACCTCATTTGTTTCATTTTCTTTTCAAACTGATATTACAAATATTCCTGACTACTCCAGCAAAGGATATTAGTGACTAACCCCCTATTTTATAGAACAACACTGATGATTATTCATATTTTGTCACCTAGTAGTAGAGGCTAACTTCTTTCCTCCTTTTTTTTTTTAATTAAAATAAATTGGTTCTGATGAGTAAAGCATCAAAAAAAACTAGAGGTATATTTCTCAAGTTACTTGGACAACAGGCTAGCCTTGTTCAATTTATTTCCAACACTGGGGAACTGAATTTCCAGTACTTCTGCCCAGTATATTGTAAAAGTGTCAACTCCCAAACTGTTAAGATCACATAGAGGGTAGTGGTAAAAGGGTAATGGTAAGACCTGTTAATGATAAAGGGCTCCTTCCCTCCCCCAATGTTACTTTGCGTAATTTGTTCTCTGAAAAACTGCTGTTCTTTTGAAACGCTCCAACTCTGCTATTCTGCTGGTGACAATATTTTACAACTTTTCTAGATCTTTATACTGCTCCGTAACACTAGCAAAATAGCCAGACACTGACATATTTCAGAACAAAAGAGGACTGTATTTGAGACTGCACAGAGATTTCCTATTAAATTATTTATATTAGTTCATTTCCACGTCATTATTTCTTTTCAACTGTTCCAAGGCATCAATGTCAACTTCTTGAACCCTCTCATGAAAGCGTTGCTGTCATCAGGGTCTATTTCAGCATCCTTAATTCTGCATAAGGAATCAGTTACCCAGCAAGTTTTCAATCACAAAGGGCCAGATGCTCCTCTCTGCTACATGCCGGAGCTGGGCAGACGGGCCCCTCACTAAGACAGAGGAGGGCAAAAGGTGGCCCTGTGTGTGTGTGTGTACTACTGGCCTGCCACAAAACAGCTGAGACTGCTGCACTAAGAGAAAAAAATATTTCAAACAGCGGCTACGATTAACAAACCGAAGTGATGGTAGAGATCAGCTACTTCATGCAGAATGATCCACAAGGCAACATCATGAACTTGTACTGCAAAATTCCATCATAGTTACCACTTCTCAATAATTCTTCAACTTCCATAACGCTGTGCTCTAAATGTGTAGAAATCTTCCCCAGCATTGAGTGAGGCTCCAGTGAATTAGTACCTGCTGGTTATGGACAAAGTCAAAACCCACTAATGCTATTTGATCCACAGACTCCTACTGACACTGCGTATCGTATGATTCCTATCTCCACTGATACACAGAATATAGTTAAACTGCACATGAGGGCTCCTCTCATGCACACCCAAAAGCACGGTGGTTCTTGGGAGTGTTTCCTAAAGACCATGAATTGTAGAGTAGCTGCAAATTCAGCTCCATGAGCAGAGGTCAAGAGAACCAGCATTTCTCTAGCCTCACAGTGCTAGTATACAGAGCTAACTCTTCCCATTAAGAAGAAACAATGTGAGCATTTTTATCTCAGATCTGTTACTGGGTTCCCAGATAGTACTGGTAGCAAACAAAGTAATTTTTTCCATTTTCAGTTGGACAGAGGATTGCTATTTTTTAATGGAAGAGGACCTTAGCAAGACAGTAAATCATTAAGACAACTGTAGACTAAGCTATTTTAACATGAAGTTCTGAAAGCCAATCCTGCAAGCCACCCATATGGAACAGACCCTAAGTCCCAGATAGTTAAAACAAAACCAAAACACAGTAATTCAACATAGTTCACAGTAATTGCCTATCATACACCAGGCTTAATTTCAATTTCAAGTCTAATCGGAAGTTCAGTGACCTCAGTGGCGTGGGTCCCTGCTGGTTTGTACACTCCCACCCACACGCCCCAAACATCAGCATTGCAGCTATGCTCATCCAAGACACACCAGCTGGCATACAGGGAAAGTGTACAGGTGCAGGACATGCTTTCATTAGAGTTCAAGTTGAGCTCAAGGCTTGCACACACCACAGAAAGGTTCATGCTATCCACTGCTGTGAATATTCCTCAGGCAGGAAAGCACACGTCAGGTGACATGGGCACGGCAGGGAGGATTCCTCAGAAACACAACAGCAACAGCTGTACCAGCTGCTGCCACAGGCTACGCAGCTGGGAAAATGTGTAGCAGGAGCATCAATTGTACCATAAGCTGGAATGGTTTATGTGGGTATGGGCTAGAGGGGCAGGAAGCTCTTGCATTCCCCAAAATTTCTACATTCTGGATTTCTCAGTACTGGGACAAATTTCTACCATCCCCTCTAAGTCCTCCATCACCACAATAATTGATGCGACCTGTACTGTATCGCACAAAAAAAAAAGTTGACTGAAGATTTAAAGTGATTTGCAATCTGAGTATAGTTTTCTCTGCAAAAGTGTGAGGGACAAGAATGAGAAAGAAAAATTATAAACAAAGGGGCTTGGGTTAAATTCAATTAGCAGTTAAGCGTGGTCAGGAAAGGTTTGTGCATAAAATACAGGCCTTGGGGAATAATGGTGGCAAATAGACAAATTAACCTTCAAGAGTCTTTCTAACATCTTATATATAACTTTTTTTTTTTTTAATATTTACCGAGTGTAAAAGGATCAGACTTAGACCCTTGGAATGAAAATGATAAATGGTCACATTGCTTGTGTATTAATTAGTATTAACCCATCTCTCAATAATAATAGAAGAATAAATGCAAGGAAAAACACCCGAAAAAACAACGAGTAAAACTAGAGCCTTTACAGACACAATATATATGCTTTTAAGCAAAGCTAGCCTGGCAGGTGGGTGTGTTCCAAGTAAACTGCATTGCTGTTTACTTTCTATATGGAAACAATAACCTGAAAAAATGAAACTCAATCAAGTGCAAAGCATTAAATTGCATCTTCTACTTGTAAGATGCTTTTACCAAAACATTCAGCCACTTCAGCAACAATCTCATCCAAACTACAATATTTGGAGTAAATGGTGTGAACAGAAACTTTCAGTTCTACACTAGACATTTTCACAGATTGGCCTAAAACACAGTAAGCTTCTGCACAGCCCACTTAATCCCTAGAGGAGTAAACTTGCAGGAAAGAAACCTTGATGAAACGGCCTCCTGATCTGCACCACTTGCAATTAGCTTGGGTTTTGTGTGGTGGGTTTTTTTTGTTTGTTTTTTAAAACAAAGATACCAAAACCCAACAGATCTTAGTTATACATAAATGTAACAGTCACACCATTCTTTTGAGAAATAAAGAATTGCCCCCCTGCCACAGCTAATACAAAAGGAGCAAATATACCCTCCTAAAAACGTGAACAACAAATACATTTAGGAATATCCACAGATGTTTCTTTCATATGCCCAAGTAAGAAAGTCTCTAGAGGAACAGTTTTAAACCTCACAAATGTTGCTCTTTCTAAAGAACAGCAAAATCAGTTTTGGTTACTTCTAATTACCTTTTTCAGCTGTATTGCAGTCTGTTTTCTTCCACTACCTTCCTTACCAGCATTCCATAGTAACTCATATCAAGATTGTTGAAAAGTCTGCACTGAACTGAGTATGTAAAAAAGCCACAAAAAACCCATCAAAAACACCCACCAAAAAAAGCCCCCTCAGATTCACATGTAAGAATCTTAAGTCCTGAAAAGAACTGTGTGGCCTGACATTTTGTACTTTCTGTGGAGGATTACTAAGGATTATATGTAATTAGCCATAATTGCACATTATTTTTCTCAGTTTAAAAGACAAGGATAAGCAATATGGATTCTTCCTGGTTTCTAATAACATTTTGTCCTCTGAATCTTAATAATGATTTCTAACTTTGCACCAAGAAAAACAATTATAAAAAAGCTTCTTGGATATCCACTGAGTGCAGGTAGCAAGACTCAGTTGAGAAACGCTGTGAGAACAACTGATCACAAAGACAATGCTGCAATTGCTGTCTGCTTCCTCAAGGATGACTTGAAATTAACTGGTTTTCTGTTAGAGTAAAACACTCATGGATTTGATGTTTCAGAAAAAGGGCTGTAAGATAATTAATATTTTGAGTATTGCCATTTATTGAAAGCATAGAGGGTACTATTAGTCCTTCCAATTCTGAGGGTATGAACGCTTCAGTATTGGGCAATTCAAGGATGAGAAGGCTGAGTACAATGGGTTTGAAAAGATATTTTAGGTCTTCCAGTTTCAGAAGAGGCATTTAAAAACAAAATGCCTTTTTGGATGCCTTTATACAAGATATAAAAAAAAGCAAAGAAAAATCTGAAATGCAAGCAATATACTTTTTATGTGATATTAAAGAAAACAACACTGGTTTAAAGAAAAAAAAAAAAGCAGCGTATCTTTCACATTTTATGTCCTAAGTAGGTTTAAGTACTGCCTATTACTTGTCAAGAATTCACTAGCAAATAGAAACTTTCCAGGTTGACGTGCTGGGGCAGAGGAAGGTCATTCTTTAAAGCATTTGCTCCCTTGAGAGGAAAACCTGGAAGGATGCTGTGTTTGAGCAATTTATACCAGGCACAGCAAGTCATTAGATGCCTGTGCTGCAAGTCTGCCATGATCCTGATTCCACAGCCATGTGGTTATCATGGTGGGAACCAGTTCTAAAAGCCTCTAAGTCAAATGAGCGCAGAGGTGTGTGTATTTTCTTCTCAATGTGTTGAGTAGTTATAGGCGCTGTAAATTTTTCACGAAATAGCATGAGAGCAAAAAAGATAAGGAGTGTTAGGCAGATGAACATCACACATTGTCTGAAGAAGTAAATTTTCAATTTTAGACGGGGAGACAACTGTGCAGGAAAAAAATAAAAATAAATTTGCAGGTAGAAAAACATTATTTCTGGTGAGTGTTTTAAATTAAGAGAGTTTCTCCTGATTCAGTTGGACTTCAAAACAAAAACCAAACAACATATCTGAGTAAATACTATACTGCTCATTTTCACTTTATAAATTTTGCTAGAGTGAAGAGATTCCTATTTTAAATAGACAAAATAACAATTCCTGGATTGTACTCTGTAAAGACTTAAAAATTGAAAATTTTCAGAAAATGCAGCCATCCGGGAGGAATACATGAGCTTGCAAATAACTTTTTTCCAGGAGAAGGTTACAAAAGTATGCAACAGATGTCTAGCCTCCAGATATATAGCACTCAATACACCATATAGATTTGCTTATACAGAACATGACCTTATTCCACTTATATGGGCACAGTTTCAAGTTTAATACATGTGTAAAGAGGAACAGAAATTAGCCCATTAAGTGCATACTCCTGATATGCATGTCACACATAGCACTATCTAGCTAGAGCTTACTTTTATTTGC
This sequence comes from Hemiprocne comata, assembly GCA_020745705.1. Lineage (NCBI taxonomy): Eukaryota > Metazoa > Chordata > Aves > Apodiformes > Apodidae > Hemiprocne > Hemiprocne comata. The sequence goes on along the minus strand of CM036590.1, from coordinate 40,487,014 downwards.
ACTGTAGATTAGAAATAACACAAAAACCAGAAGTGCTTTAGCCAACAAGAACTGCATACAGGCTAGTCCCACTCCTCCTTCTTTCAGTCCTTCTTCAATGATCTAAGGTGACACACACTCCTCTGCTTGCTGTCCCCAAGGACAGCCCTTTCTCAGATGTCTCAGCCCAGGCAGAAGACTTCTCATTTTAGCACAGTCTGCTTCCCTGGCCTATTCAGAGTCCTTCCTACGCCTCTGAGACACACAAAAAGAGAGCTAATCCTCCCTCATGGGAGATTTTAACTACCCCAATATCTGCTGGAAGACTTACGCAGCCAGCCTTTCACAGTCTAGGAGGTTCCTCCAGTGCATTGATGATAACTTCTTAATGCAAATGCTGGACAAGCCGACTAGAAGAGGAGCGCTGCTGGATCTTGTACTAACCAACAAGGAGGGCCTTGTTGAAGCAGTGGTGGTCAGTGGCAGCCTTGGCTGCAGTGATCACGAGATGGTGGAGTTCAGGATCCTGTGTGGAAGGAACAGAATACCCAGTAGGACCAGAACCCTGGACTTCCACAGGGCAAACTTTGGCCTCCTCAATCAACTGTTAAGGGAAATCCCATGGGACAGGGTGCTAGAAGATAAAGGGGCTCAAGATAGCTGGTCAACATTCAAGGACCACTTCTTGCAAGCACAGGATCAGAGCGTCCAAATGGTTAGGAAATCTAGTAAGGGAGCTAGGAGACCAGCATGGTTAAAAAAGGAACTGCTGGGCAAACTTAAGTGGAAAAGGAAAATCTACAGATCATGGAAGGAGGGGCTGGTCACTTGGGAGGAATATAGGACTGTTGTCAGAGGATGTAGGGAGGCAATTAGGAAAGCTAAGGCCTCCTTGGAACTTAACCTTGCAAGTCAGGTTAAGGATAATAGAAAGGGCTTTTTCAAATACATAGATAACAAAGCTAACACTAGAGGCAATATTGGCCCACTGTTGAATGAGGTGGGAGCCCTGGTGACAGAGGATAAAAAGAAGGCAGAGGTGCTGAACGCCTTCTTTACCTCTGTCTTTACTCCTGCAGGATTTCCCCATGAGCCCCAGATTCATATAGCCCCAGAAGTCGTCAAGATAATGGAGGAGTTTGCCATGGTAGATGAGGATTGGGTTAAGGATCAGTTGAGTAATCTGGACATCCATAAATCGATGGGTCCAGATGGAATGCATCCAAGGGTGCTGAGGGAGCTAGCGGAGGTCATTGCTAGGCCACTCTCCATCATCTTTGGTAAGTCGTGGGCAACAGGAGAGGTGCCTGAGGACTGGAGGACAGCAAATGTCACACCAGTCTACAAGAAGGACAAGAAGGAGGACCCGGGTAACTATAGGCCGGTCAGCCTCACCTCCATCCCCGGAAAGGTGATGGAACAACTTGTTCTTGTCTCTATCTCTAGGCATATCAAGGACATGGGGGTCATCAAGAGCAGTCAGCATGGTTTTATCAAGGGTAAATCATGTTTGACTAACCTTACAGCCTTCTATGAGGAAATTACTAGGTGGATAGATGATGGTAGAGCGGTAGATGTGGTTTATCTAGATTTCAGTAAGGCATTTGACACCGTCTCCCACAGCATCCTTGTAGATAAGTTGATCAAGTATGGGTTTGGTGATCAGGTAGTGAGATGGATCAAGAACTGGTTGAAAGGAAGGAGTCAGAGAGTTGTAGTCAATGGGGCAGAATCTAGTTGGAGGTCTGTGACTAGTGGAGTCCCTCAGGGGTCGGTACTGGGACCGATGTTGTTCAACATCTTCATCAACGACCTAGATTCTGTACCCTCAGCAAGTTTGCTGATGACACTAAGCTGGGAGGAGTGGCTGACACACCAGAAGGCTGTGCTGCCATTCAGAGAGACCTGGACAGGCTGGAGAGTTGGGTGGGGAGAAACCTGAAGAAGTTCAACAAGGGCAAGTGTAGAGTTTTGCATTTGGGGAAGAGAAACACCATGTACCAGTACAGGTTGGGGGATGACCTGCTGGAGAGCAGTGTAGGTGAAAGGGACCTGGGGATCCTGGTAGACAGGAGGATGACCATGAGCCAGCAATGTGCCCTTGTGGCTAGGAAGGCCAATGGCATCCTGGGGTGCATTAGAAAGAGTGTGGTGAGTCGGTCAAGAGAGGTTCTCCTCCCCCTCTATTCTGCATTGGTGAGGCCGCACCTGGAGTACTGTGTCCAGTTCTGGGCCCCTCAGTTCAAGAAGGACAGGGATCTGCTTGAAAGAGTCCAGCATAGAGCCACAAAGATGATTAAGGGAGTGGAACATCTCCCTTATGAGGAAAGGCTGAAGGAGCTGGGTCTCTTTAGCTTGGAGAAGAGGAGGCTGAGGGGTGACCTCATCAATGTTTACAAATATGTAAGGGGTGAGTGTCAGGAAGATGGAGTTAGGCTCTTCTCAGTGGTGACCAGTGATAGGACAAGGGGTAATGGGTGCAAATTGGAGCATAGGAGGTTCAAGGTGAATATCAGAAAAAACTTTTTTACTGTGAGAGTGACAGAGCACTGGAACAGGCTGCCCAGAGAGGTTGTGGAGTCTCCTTTGCTGGAGACATTCAAAACCTGCCTGGACAAGTTCCTGTGTGAAGTGCTCTAGGTGACCCTGCTCTGGCAGGGGGGGTTGGACTAGATGATCTTTTGTGGTCCCTTCCAACCTCTATGATTCTATGATAAGTTTTTCTCCAATTTTATCCTCCTCGCACTTGCTGAATACAGTTTTACGTGTGTAGGTTTAGTGTGTGTTTGAAAAAGAGAAACCTCAGTAATATAATTCTGTGTATGTGTATATATGAATATATAAAATTATTATTTTTAACTCTCAAACTTCATTACAGAATCTTTACATTTATATATGGGCATAAGTGACTATTTTATGGCCTTCTCAGACTACTGTTCTGTAACATCTGAATTTGTCCCTTTAGCTTAGGGTGATATGTTAACATATTTAATATACTCAGAAGACATCCTGCATTTCTTGTAAATTTGCATATCCCAAGTCTCACATATTTTTAACGGTAGGAAACACATCAAGCTAAAACTCGATAGAAAAAAAAATCCCTTAAAAAGACAAAATTAAGCCACCACACTCAGTAACACAGACAAGAGTAGAAAAATTAAGCAAGGACATCACCATCAACTATACACTACCCAATTTACTTTGATAATCGCCTGTATTAGGCTACTGTACTGTAAAATACAGTACAAGGTTTTCCCCAACCTCACTGGTGTTTGACTTTCTTGAGCACTATCTAGCCAAATGGCACAGCATTTCTGTACTCTACATTAACTTCTCTCCATCCCAAAATTCCAAATAGGAAACAGAACATACCATGCCTAGAAACCATAGTTTTCATTTACATCAATTATCTGCTCTAACTGTATATGCTTTTCACTATAGGAAAGCATAACTTGTTTTTTCCACATGGCAATTATCCAGTAACCTCTCTGACATTGAAAGGTCTTGAAATAAACCATATATGCAATCAATTTAAACCCTAGGAGACACACAAAGGACAGTAAAGTATCCTGACAAAAATGAGATTCTAACATATATATATATATATATATATATATATATATATATATATATATATATATATATATATATATATATGAACATTAAGATACTGTTATTAAATTTTCTGACAGAAAATGGCTTTTTAAAAGCCACTGCGGTTCTATAGCGGAATTGTTGATCTATATGTATGGTCAAAGTTCCACTGAAACGAACAGCCCAACACATGAATTAAACACAGACCCACAACAAAGTCATAATTTTGTTAAAAGATAAATTTACACCACAGTCCTAGCAACATATCATTCAGAGCTTCTCTACTTCAACAAACCTGGGAGCCCACCAGCACTTAATGACCTTAACTTCCTAACAGATAAGAGTATGTTTCACTTTTCTGTTCTTTCTAAGCACAGCTATGGCCAGAAAATGTCATCTCTAGCATGTTTGTTATGAGGCATCTACACATGTAGAAGCAGTATGTACGCATATACATGCATACATCTTTAAAACATTATTATAAGGCTTCCTTTCCAGTATTACTAGCAGCTGCTTGCATATGTGTAACTTCTTGTCCAGAGTGACAGCTGTATTTTCGCCTGTTTTGACATTGAGTCTGATCTGGGTGAATAGCTCATATCCATTAAAGTGCTATTACAACACTGAATGACTGCCAGAATACTTCCTGATCAATTTTAAAAGCCAGCTAGCTGTCATCATCTAATCGCAACAGCAGAAAACAAATCTTTGGGGAATAAAACAAGATTTTAAAACATTTTTTAAAAGCAGGGTATTAAGTCTAAACCCTCCAAACTATTTAAATAAAAATCAAAAGCTGCAGCAGTATCTAGGTAAAAATCTCTGCACTTTGAAAATCCATATACTTGTTACTGACAAGTATTCTAATGGAGTCTCTAAATCTACCATTTCAACAATCTCTGAAGTTTGAACTCTTGCCATTACATAACTTAATCAAGCAGCACTGAAAACAATCACCACAGAGTGTTATTATGCTCACCATTAAATTTAGTTCTATAAAATTCAAGACTGAATTCAGTCATCTTTCTTTGGTTGAATGACTGAAACCCAAAGTGCAGGTTCAACTCCTTCATTCTGAATAGCTTTACAACATGCATATTTTTAAGCTGAAGTACAAATGCCGTTTTAGACTTTCATTTATCAGGCATACTTGAAAGGCTCTATGTATCTCACAGACAGTCAAGACCAGTTTGAAAAGAAGGCACAGTTGGCACATGGTTGGTACAGCTTTGAGAGGGTCTACAGCAATGCTGGATCTTTAATACAGCACATTAGAAGAACCAAACAACAGGTTGTAAGAAATGACATGTTCTGTATGAAAGATGTCAACCATGCAATGCTCACATACACACACAGCGACTTAGCCAACAAATAGATGACTTTTTCATTTTTGCCCACTGCAGTGTTTTCTCACCCACTGTGCAGCTCACTGCTTTGCTGTGTGGTCAGTCTGGTTTTATGAGGGGAACAGAAGACACCAAACACATGAATGAAATATTGCTGCAGCAAAATATATTCATGACACCAACTCAAAGAAAAAAGATGACACAGTGTACTGGTCATTGGGAATATGCCGTGAATTAGAAGTTCTTCAAAGAGCTTCTCTCCCCTATCACTAACCTGGAGCTGAAACAGTATCAAACAAGAAAAAAAGCAACCAAAAAAAACCCAAAACCAGCCCATCACAAAAAAAGCCCAAACAAGCCAACCCACCCCCCAAAAAATACAACCCACACAACAACAAAAAACGTAAACAAACAAAACCAGCCAAATAAACCACAAAACATCACCACAAGAACCAAAACCCAGCCAAGCTAGACTCAGCATATTCTTACACCAGGTAAGACTGCAAACATGCAGACTTGCATCGAAATAGCAGCAACAACAAAGTCCACTCTGTCCATCCTACTGCCCATAGAAATGAAGTCTATACTTACAAAGTTATAAAACTTAATTGGAAAGACAGTTGCATTGCTGCCTGCCAAAAATAATGCCATTTGACAGTTTGCAATGTGATAATCATTAAGAAATCTTGAAAGTGTTACCCTAGCCAGAGTGTTCATGGCATTAAACCTCTCTGTATGTAAAATAAGAAACTAGAGGATTAGAGAAGGTTCTGCAAACAGGTACAATACATTTTATAGAAGAGTGATAATTCAGATCTGAAAACAAATGCTGAAAAAGTTTGTGTACAATTCATATCCTAAGACCTTAGTGGATTTGCAGTATATCAAAAAATGGAAACTGCAAATGAAGGAAACAGTGGCTGCCGGATTTAAGGGACAACTAATGCATTTTCAAGAGAAGCCAGAGTCACTACATACTTACTATTTAATAAAAGGAATCCCCCCACTTCAGGCTTTGGTTGAACCCAAACCAAGTGGACAGAATCTAAGTAAAGAATTTCAAATTCATAACTATAAAAATGTAAGTACAATAAATTGTTCAGATGCACACTTAACAAAAAAACCAAAACAAACAAAAACCACAACTTTGTTTTGTATACTGTAAACATTTAGGTGTCTATGCCTTAGGTCAAGGAGGAGGCCTTCTGACAGGAAGTACTAACTATTATCATGTCAGCTTCATTAAACTATATGGCTGTATTTTCCTGTTGTGGTTTATTCATTTGTAGAAAGCATCCTCATTTCCAAGTAGCTTTTCTGACTTCTGTGAGAATAGCGATAATGTAAAGCTGAAGAATAACATTTTTCTATGGCAAGTGGCTAGGAACATCTCTGTTAAAGTTAAAAAATAAATTATATATTAATGTATTATTTAGTATTAATAGATCTGTAACTAGATTATATATTTTTATACCAGTTATAGGTCTATTTTTATTAATAAAAATGTAAATTGTTGAAGTTTAGCTTAGGAGGATAACATGTTTATTGAATGCTGATAATTCTGGATAATAGCACCAGTGATAAGTAGTGGCTGCATTAACAACTACATTGGAAAAAGACTACTGGGAATCTGCATGTTTGCAAAAGGGTTCTGATCAACTAGTGTGTACAGACCGTGCGACAAATATTGTGCATGGAAATACTGCCTTGTAACTTGACATCAACAATGCTGCCTATTAAAAAACCACATTATAACATTTCCAATAATGTAAGGGTTCTCAAGAACTTATTTGTTTAACTGCAAAAATTTCTACAGCTACCTTCTTACACTGCCAAAAATTGAATGGGTTTTCCATCAATGTGATCATATGCTAAAAAAAAAGAAATCATAAAAACTGACTAAGAGGCTGAAGAAAACTGATCCCCTTGCCTCACAGCAAACCAAGCCACTACCAAGCAGGGTGGTACAACTAACTATACAATAGAAACAAGATCTAGAACTCAGTGGGAACTGGCCAAGTCAGCTAGGTAGGAGTTATTTATTTACTATTTAGGAAGGAAGGGCATGGACCACATCACAACTAACACCCCAGTTCCAAGTTGGCAGGTTCTCCAAAATGGATTGGCATGTTGCCACTACATTTAATCTCAGTGGGAAAAGAACAGGGGGACAACGTTACAAAAGAAGAGAACAGGATGGAGGGACAACAGGAGTCTACAAGCCTGCTCTTCTGATATTTGCAGAGGAAGTAGGTCACCAATTGAGAGACACCTAAGTCGCATTGGAATGACTTAAAAACAAACAAAAACCAACAAATAAATCAAAACTACAAAAAAAATCCAGATGAACTTCCCCTCCACACACATGTCATCCAGCAGATAGGAATGGAGGGTGGTATTTGACTCATCATACTAAAGGCTATCAAAATACTACTTTATACAAACATCAATTTACTATTAAATTAATTTTAGAGGTATTACGAAGAGCCTAAGAGTCATATTTACGACCATGTGCCAGAAGTGATTAAAGTATTAAAGCTACAAAACAGTTACTGGAAAAACCCATCTAAAAAACTGGTTTTACAATTCTGTTGTTAGGAAAGCTTCATGATGTAATGCCCATCTTGCTCTCACAGGTATTGATCATGCACATACATATAATACAGCTAGTATACTCTCAATTATTACAGTGCAGAGGACTTTGCTTTATTTACAGTGTTACAGAAGAAGCTGCTCACTGCATCAAAACTTCCAAGCCATAAGAATGGAGCAAATATAGGCAATTTTGCAATAGTTTGGCTAAACAGTCCTTGCAAATATCATGCCAAGCTCCATACCAATTTTATTTTTTTTTTCTTGAAAAAATGAACTTGTCGAACTGCTCACAAGGGAGGTAACTGAGCCTTGGACTATAAGAAAAACCACCAACACTAAAACCTCTCCCACATGTGCAGCTTGCTTTCGGCAGCACAGAGATATTTCTTAGCCTGTAAGCAATATGAAAATGAACTAGCAACTGAAAATAATAGTTGTCCTGTGATAATTTACTGGGCTGTGGAAAAAAAAAAAGTCAGTGGAGATTCAAGGAACCACAGCTTCTAGCAGAGGTCTTTTATACTTGAACTTTACAGCTCACATTCTGGCTCTTCTGGAACTATAACCCACATGCCACCTATACAGGATCTGTGCCTGGGGGTCTTCATCAAGGAGGTGTGCAGCACACAGTCATGGACCCAATTTCTTTCCCCGATCTCCCTGCCTCTCACTTTCAGGCATGTAGGATCTATGTTCTCAGTGTTATCTACTTCAAGGACAGCTCTGTCCTTCTAGTTTGGAATAAAGACCCACCTCTCCCTGCAGTGCTCTTCCCTTACTCATTTCCCTCCTGAGCCATTCCACCCATAGGGCATTGCTTCAGTTGAAGGCAAGACTGACAAGACCAATACACAGCACAGCTGATGCATCCAACTGTTATCACAAATACTACAGGAATCACAGTAACACCATATAGTTTTAGTACTTTTAGGTATTACATATTTCAGGATTATGCTTTCACTGTGGCAGCAGGGACTTGAGCAACTCACCCGTCATAACACAAGAAAAATCTCCGCTTATTGCTCTTTCACTAACAAGGACAACGTGAAAGCCCAACATACAAATGCACTTCACATTAATGAGTGTAATTCACAAGAGGCTCAGCTTCTCTTTTCTTGGGATTTTTTTCTATAGTGTGCAAGAGGAACAGATTTAAGTTGGATAGAAGTCTAGTTTTCTCTTTCTGGGCAGAACTTGAAGTATTTCTTTTTTTCTTTCTTCCAGTTCTTTTCCCAGCAAGAAATGGAGATTTGCCATTGTACCAAAATGGGTCAACATCGTTCTCCCTGTGAATCCTCTCATTAAAAATGTGTTAACTCATCTCTCACTCCAAGTGCATATAAATGGATTAGGTCTCACAGAGCATTGTTCTTACACATTAAGAAAGAGGATACAATTATAAACAGCTAGCAACACTAATATCCCCAGCAGCAAAAGGCAGAAAAACATTTTCACTAGCAATCTGAAAAGGTGGAGCTAGCTTTATGTATTGTATTTTAGCCTGGTTTTAAAGGAAGGTGGGGCTGGGTGGTTGTGGAGATCAGCTAGCACTTTGTACTGAAAGAAAGTAGAATGTTCCAGAAGTGATGCCAGAGGCCATCTTTGAATTCAAGAGTAATACTAACATTGTGTCTCAGCTCCCCAATGAGTTTCAGTCCCTGCTCTACTACAAGGATGCAGACAGGTTGGAGAGGGTCCAGAGAAGGGCCAAAAGGATGATCAGAGGACTGGAGGACCTGCCATATGAGGAGAGGCTGAGAAAACTGGGTTTGTTCAGCCTTGAGACTAGAAGGCTTCAGGGAGACCTTATTACCATGTTCCAGTACTTAAAGGGTGGCTACCAAGAAGATGGAGATTCCCTATTTACAAGGAGTCACATGGAAAAGACAAGGGGTAATGGGCACAAGTTGCTCCTGGGGAGATTCCCATTGGACACAAAAGGTAAATTTTTCACCATGAGGAAAATCAAGCATTGGAATGGTCTCCCAAGGGAAGTGGTAGATTCCCCCACATTGGACAGTTTTAAGTCTCAGCTTGACAGGGTGCTTAGCCACCTCATAGAAACTACAGTAGTACCTAGAGAGGTTGGACCAGGTGATCCTTGAGGTTCCTTCCAACCTGGCATTCTATGAAATTGGTTTTGATCTCCTAATGTTTACAACTGAAATTACTACCATGGGTAGATCTTTTCCTGAAATCTCTGGATTGCTTGTCAATGATAGTCCTTTAGCTTTGACAGAGACCAGATCACAGCAGATCTGGTGGCCACATTGGAGGCTGGCAGGCAAGCAGCTGATAGCCCTCTGGCACTCCTGCAGACTTCCGGTCAAACGTTACGTGTATGTAATATTTCAACATGCCAAAGTTGCCAGCAGAGAGAATTACTAAGAGTGTACCAAGAGAGCATGGAGTGGGTGTTGAATCTTAAAAACAAGGGCTGTAATGCTTACAAGTGCATGGTAAAGCAGTGGGACCACAGAAAGTCCCTGCTCTCACAGCTCTCTAAACCTTAATAACTACATCAGATAACAGCTTAGCAAAGCAAGCACCGATGACAATCAGCACTGCACTCAAATCTCCCTGTTCTAAGTAATCAAAACTGGGTGTAAAACCTTTCCAAAGTACCCAAATTAATCCATTTTACAGTGTCCGTTTAGCTACCAGACCCTGTGATTTCTGAGTTAGAAATGGCTGAGTTTAATGCAAGTTTGAGTGGTTTTATTCAAATGAAAAAACAAACTAATAAACCAGAAAACTCTCATACCAAGTCTTCCGAAGCATCAAAGGTACATACTTGCTGTAAATAAACAAAATTTTCTATTTACAGCACTATATTTTTGCAATAACTTGTTTACTTTGAGAAAAATCTGTCTGTTAGGTATATAGATGGCAAGATGTTCTTAATTGTCTCCAGTTACATATTAGTAACTGACATTCACTGTTAGTTTAGAAAAAAGCATTGTGAAGTTGTCACACAATTCCCCACTATGCGATATGCAGATGAAGAATATTTGTAGTACTAAATAAAAAAATATTAATAAAGTGTCAATCCTTTTATAATAAAAGGAATGGTAACACTGTGCATTCATAGCTTCAGACTGGATTGTCTTCTGTATCTTGTTTGCATCCTCCGAACTAATTCCTTAACCACAACAGAACATGTATCAGTTGCTTCTGAACGATCTACAAAACTGAACTGAAAACGGAGCTGGACCAATGCTTACACAAGAAATGCAGCTTATTACATTTGTTGCACTCCAAATAAATATTGATTTCAATCTCAGAATGCTATGAAAGGGCTTGCATCAATTACAGTACATCACAGCCATGATGCAAGTTGCCTAATTTCAGAGATGCACACAGCAAATCAATCGTTCACATCCACACATCTTGGTGAGAAAGAGCCACCACTCCCTACCTTTATCTGAACTTTTAAATACGGAATTCATCTTGGAGTGGCATTATAAAGGATAAGGTTTACAATGAAATAAATGTCAGCTAATCTGCCAAAAAAACTGTAGTAATTATAATTACCTCTATTCATGTCATGTGTTTTAATACACACACAAATGAGTAAAAGAGCCCTTAATGACAACAACATTATGAGGGGAGGTTTCCCTTTTGCATTATCTATTTATTCAACACAAAATTATTAGGCTATTGTGATAAAGCAGCTAGAGTACAATGAGTTTCCTTTAATCACTAATTAAAATGCTGATTGCCTGTTGAGTGAAACGTGCAGTTATGGTCAAACACCAAGTCCTATTGTGTGATAACAGCTTGGGCTGGCCTTACAACTGGGTGGGGTTGAATCACTGCTAAGTAAACAAATCCTCTATGGCTGGAAAACACAATCGCTTCAGCTCAATAAAATCCTTAACTAACTTTTAATTTTACAGCCTTAGACAAGCTAATATTGCAGAGCACAAAAGTTCAGAGATAAAGAGACCTACCAGGTGCTGGAATAAACAAGCAATTACACAGATTATAGAAGAGCAGTACTAGTCTGTATGAATTAATTTATTCTGTGTACAAGCTGAGGTGGAAATTAATTTCATGGGGCCAAATTCAAAGGACCACTGGGACATTATTGGCTTCATCTATTCAACTTCTTAAGTATACTCAAATTACACCCCTGCAATCCCACTGATAGCAACCCAGTGCCTTCAGTGGGGCTTCACAGACAGTCAGGAGAACCTGCACATTCATATTTCCTTTACATCCTTGATTTATTGCAAAATAAATCAAGTAAAAGAAGACCTATTTGTCTTCAGTTCTGTATCCTCCATAATCATTTAAACTGATACTACAAATATATATACAAAATGCCACTGTTCACATTGGATACTATTTAGCATATTATTTTTATGCTCCAGGCTGCAATGCTAAACAGAAAAAAATACCTGCACACACACACAAAGCATAGGACGAACCATGTTGATGTTTTTTCTTGTCCTTTACAAAAAGGACAAAATTATTTTTCAAAAAGAGGTTAAAATAAATTATTTCTAATAATTTAACATCTGATTCAAGTATTATGTTTTCAGTTACATGAACTACCGTTGTAGACCCCAGAGTAGCACTGCAGCATTTGGCACTTTTCAAAACATGGAGAAAAAACCTGTTTCTTCTAACCATGGCTTGCTGCTTTTCTGAGAAATCAATTTGACCCATGAAGTTAACATGGCAGAGAGGAAACAAACACCCATCATTTTTCATCAGTAAATTCATCCCTTTAAAAGGCTGAATCTGATTGGTTACTAATTTAAGACAGCTCCATCACATAAACAAGAACAAATTTGCTTTCTTCCAGTTCAACAGGTTTATTCCTTTAACAGAACAAATAATAATGTGCTGTTTAATGGACTAACCTTTATCACATTCTAAATAATCACAAGGTTTGGTGTGTTTTGCTTTGGTTTTTTTAATACACAATAAATTATCTGGGCATATTATTGTTATAGAAATGTGTACACTCACCTATTGCTCATAACTTGTAGTTACAATTACAGAAACTTCGAAAAAATTGTTTTTTTAAAATTACTTTTACATGTGCATAATGCCACATGAAGCAAGAAGGAGAGATGTTTAGTCTATAGCTGCAAGCATTGTCTTCCACATCTTTGTCCTAGTCTCTTTTCTACCAGTTGCTTTACATACATATGGATACATGGAGTCCATTCAACTTTCTCACAAGAATCACAGTATTTAAACAAAAAATGGGATGACTACAGAACAATTCTTCACTTGCTGCCTCATTTCTCCACCTCATCTGTAAGAACACTCATTTCACCTCTTTATAAATTATCATCTGCAAATAAGAACAGTATCTCTCACCCTTTTAACATTTTTATTGCTTTTCTTGAACTTGTCTGTAGAAGACTAGAACCAAAAATAATTCCTTTACGTTTCTGCTTCAGCTGTAGAAACACATTTGGCTTTTGTTTTTTTCCTTCCATTTTGCTTGAATGCCACTGAAACTCAAATGGTTTAGTTCATATGCAGCTGCTATTTATATAATAACTCATCTCACAAAAAAGGAACCAAAAGTCCATGTTCTGTTCAGTGTTTGGGAGTCTTATACAGGGGGCACAGGTGTAGCGAGCTCTCCTTCCCTACTGCTGCTGTACAGAGGCCACTGAACATGCCACATCTTGCACACTGTGAGGGCTAGACATACAGAATGGAATGTGCCAGACTATCACCCACACCTTTATGACTATTATTACCCATTGCACCTATCACTGATGGCACTATGCTTCCCTTCATTCTTTCCTCCCCAGATAAACACAACTACAGCTCTTCTTTTACATTATTGTTATGAGACCAGTGTCAGGAAACTACAACTTGTGGCAGCCAGAATTCTGCCCTCGTTGAGTAAAATCCATCAGTTATGCAAGTCAGTGGCTGACCCAATGCTCTCCTCTCACTGATTTTGCCCAGCCACAGCTCCTGTATCAGTGGGTGTTCTATGTAATTAAAAATATAAAAAGGACAGCGTCAGAATTGACTGTAGGGCAAATCATCAAAATATCGCCGTTTCTACCAAACGTTCAAATGAAGTTTTGTTTCTTGATTTCTGTAGACTATTTGGTGATCAAACCACTGAGTTATTTTACAAAAGGCTCTACTAAAGAAAGGAATCATCATAATTTTGAAAGACAAGGCTATTTCTCCTAATAGCTATTGGTAAAAGAAGTTCAGAATGATGGATAAAAAGCTCAGGCCCTAATCTTCTACAAAGATATACATCATTCTCTGAATCCCTGCCTATGTTTCTCAGGCTTTGCAGAAGTAGAGGGAGTTGTGAGGGGTATTTGTGTGCAGGACAGAGGCACGGGTCTAAGGGGTTTTTTTTACTTCATAAGCATTCAAAAGAATTCAAAAAACTTAGCTTTATTCTATGAACCATCCTTGAGCTTATAGGCCAAATTCTTTTAACTCTTCCACTTCACACATTTAAATCACTTCCAGAGGTATCAGTTTCCTAATCAACAAACAACCACAGAGCAGATGCAGCAACCCACCTTTCTAGACAGCACTGCTTCAGCTTTCTTTTGATCACTACTACCCAGCTGCCATCCAAGAACTTTCTTGTATGACCTATAATACTCAAGTGTCTTGGCAAATACAAATATTTGATTTTTAGAAGCATATTGATTATTGAACACTTCACTTGCCAAAAAAACCCACAGCCATCTTAGATAAAGAAGGGATGGATTTTGGTTTATACACCAACAGCTATCCCCTGATCAGAACTCTCAGTGGTTCAAAACTGAACTTGCATAGAAATCTGCCCACATTTTTATAAACTCACTACATTTACAGTCTATAACTTCCATCTACCTTTGGTATATGCAAGCATCCAATTTTTAACCACAAAAATTCTGGTATCCTGTCTGATATCATACCCATATGTCCTGAAAAGAGGCAATTAGAGACACAGCAAGAGAAAACTGCTGATGAGGTATGCTATTCACCTATCCAGTCTGTTCCAGGCACTCCCTAGTGAAGCAAAGCTGAAGACTGACTAACACTCTCATAGCAATTAGCTTATGAGATGCAAAGAATACCAGAAGTTTAGGCAAATACATATGGATCCCCCATTGATACCAGGAACATCACGGTATAGTTGCACAGGACCACTTAAGATGGCCTAATTATGGCCAGAAAACTTGTATTCCCTTAACTGGAAATATGAAGGACAATGAGAAACACTAGGATGAGATTGGAGAATGAACATACACATCATTGTAAAAATCTTCCTAAAAGCCAAGTGTATTAGCCCATAGAACAGTCTCACTGGATAGATGGCAGAAACCCACTAGCTTTTTACTTTTAGAACAGAACAAAGCAGAAGACTAGAAAATAAACTGTGGAGATTGATTGTATACAAACAGAAAGACTGGATGATCTAACTGGGTTTTTTCACATTTGAATTCCCTGATTAAGCAGCCCTGAGCTTCATTTAATCTCTTCCAAAGCCTCACACTGTAGTAAACCAGAGAATCAATTTATCTCTAACAGCAAATATTTGCAATTCAGTTCCAAAGATCTTGAAAAATATTCAATTTCTCCCAAATCGAACAGATCCATTTGTATCTACTCCAAACAATCTGAGCACAACATTTCATAACACAAATATATTATAACCAAATAGAAAGCATATAATAAGCCAAATATGTTACAGGCAAATCAAAAGGAGCAGCAGTTGCTCAAATGCCAAGAGCAGCCTTTAGGACTCCATAATGTATCACCATCATAGCGAATAGAGAAATGTAGATAGAAGATCCTCCAGCAACACCTCCCAAGTCATGTTGTGCCAAGTCATGTTCAAGAGAAGTCTGAAAGACTTTTTGCTTTTGTGCAAAATAAACTTGATGCCCAAACCCATGCTAAATAAAACACACGCTTCTGCTAAACATCCAGTTTACACTCACATGCTACACTGATGCCACAATATATACACAATGAAAATGTGATTACTTTATTAGCATTAGAATGCTAATATGAAGATTGCATACTTGTGAAGTATCATGAACACAATTAGTGCTTATGAGTAGGTTACATGTGAGTACAGGACTTAATGCTAAATTTATTAGCTGTTGAAAAAAGTGTAGATAAGCCCATTAGTATATTTTATTTTTATGAAAGGAATGTTTTAATCAATAAAATAAGCACCATCTTAAACTGGCTCTTTAAATGGACTGGGTAGCATGTCTAAATCAATTCAAGAAACTGTTACCATTACTTGTACCCAAAAGAGATTCTGTCTGACTTTCCACAGTGTCTGAACATGCTCATATTTGACTGAGAAAATGGGATGTGGTCTTCCTCCATTCCTTTGTCCTAGCTCAAGGCAACACACGGAACACTTAACCTGTAATATTTCAAGACAGTTATATCCCTTTCATTAAGATTTCCTTGACTGAAACACTTAATTTTCTCTTCTTCCTTTTGCACCAAGGTTTCTAGATCTCACACACTTACTCAAGACTCCTGTTCCACATATCAGAATGATGATCCAATCTTTGTTTTTGCATTAACATGTCTTGCTTTCAGCTTGTTGCCAACTGCTATGACCCCAAGATGCTTCTGCTCCCAGATCTTCTCACCAAGTATTTAAAATCTTAAATAATGAAGTTTAGCACTTCCCTTTAGTGAGCTGTATACATTTTATTTCCTCAATTTTTCAATATAAGTTTTAATTCTATCCCTATAGTTTAAAGTGCTCACAGATTCTCCCTGCTGCAAGTAGCTCTAGGTAACAACTGCAAACTAAAGAAGTACTTCCTATTCCTTCATTCAAGCTATCACTTGAGACACATGTTATCAGATTGAGGTCAGGGCCTGAAGGTATCCCACCAACTCCCTCTACACTGAAACTGTTATCACACTGCTTACGTTAGGACATGAGTTTGGTACCTAATGTTAGGATTCTAACTTTCTATCTGATTATGACTATTCTCTCAAACATAACCTCCACCACCTTTACGGTCATTTCACCTAAACCATGTTCACCACAGAACATCTGAAGAAATAATGTTAGAACTAAGATATTTACTAAAATTTATAACTTTACTAAAACGTATGTTAAAATCATGATGCACACCACACCTTGCTTCTCTGCTACCTATAAGGCATGTTTATAATATTACTGAAAAAATCAAGTAGGTTTGACACTATTTTGTTGAAGAAATCATATTGACCATCACATATGTCTTTGTTATCTCCCAGATGTTTATGAGCAATGTGTATTTTGCCAATAACTTGTTTGCTCACTGGTCTATTGTTGTCTGGGTCAATAAGGTTTAAAGAGAAGCACGGATGAGCGAGTAGAGAGTATTCACAGAGACTCCCCTCAGGAAACCAATTAAATGCTTAGATGAGAATTTCTTATACAGAAGGGCACTGCCAGAGGAGCCCCGTCTTCTCTAGGAGCCTTGAACCACCTCTAGCTGTTATTTGAGGCCAGAAGTCCTAACATAGGCGTCTAACTCCAGTGCTCAAATAAGCACTGTTAGCACAGCTCTACACCTGCTAGGAATGTTAGGAATCTCACCAGTTCTGCAAGAGTTCTCACAGATTATGCTGTCAGCAATGTGAGCAGCCTGGCCAATTCTGAGTTACTCTTGGATAAAAATCATTAGTTATTAAAAAAAGGAAAAAACAATCACCACACCACAATCCTCCTTACCTAGGTATTCGTTATTGCTTTATTTTTATATGAACATTCAAGTTTCTCACACATTGTCACAGATGTTAATAGTAAGATATGATTGTCCGTAACTACTTCTAGTAAAAACCAAGAATCAAGAAGTGAAATTATTCTGAGAATGCCAAGGCATTTATTGGTCCCTTACCTACTCACTAAGCAATGGGTAAGGCCTTTTCTCAACATTGCTTTCTCAGTGCTTTGTCTCTTGTTTAGTTGAATTCTACTTTGTGTCCAAGTCTTGCAAGTTTCACCTCCACTTGCCTATACCCTTCTTTTATACTCATCCATAATAATTTGACTCAGTTTCAGCTTTTGGCAACAACCCTCAAGTTTTAGGTCACTGAAGAGCTTGTGTTTAGTTTAACTGTACTTGTGTTAAACTTCCTTTCTTTGTACTAGTAAAGTTAGTGTTTCAGCTCTTGTGAAAGTTTCTCTGTCAACTACCTTCATGTCACTTTGTCATGCACCTGCTTCCTACAGAACGCTACCTACCATTTCTCCGAATTTACTGAAGTGCACTTTCTTGAAACCTGCTGCCTTTAATCATGGTTTACATTATATCTTCTGAAAGCAGCACAAACACCTATCTGACAGCCAGAAAGGCAAAATAAAAATTAATCAAAAACCTGAAATCTAGCCAAATGGCAGCCATGGAAATGCTAGATAGGCAAACAAGGTCAAGCAACTGGAGGAGTGACTTGAAAGGCTATGCATTGCATAGAGCCCCAACACTTTGGCCCTGGATTGCACTAGTAGATATTTGGACCTGTCAATTATATAGCTTTATGCAAATTAAGTTAATTTGACCCTAAGACAGGTCCTATTTCCTTGGCAGTAAGTGTAAGTAATTACCATTAATGTCAGTGGAAGTTATATGCAAGTGTTGAGAGGGAATTAAGTAGTTTATAAATGTTTACTTGGAAGGAGGGAGGACAGAAGAGGGACAAATACGCAGTTGTTCTTTGGAACGTAACATATTTGGTAAAGTGCTCAGAATAGATTATCCTTATCCCTAGTGTAGTTCTTCACACATAGCCAGTTATTTTTCATGTGTTTCTGTTCCCAAGCTGCAGAAACTGAAAAGTGTTCAATTGAGTGGTTTACCAGCTTCACTTCTATGATATTCACATATTTTCATGTTGGTGTTTCGTTTGTTTGGGTTCTTTATACCAGTGCTCTGGCAAAATTGTCTCCTAACAGAGCTGTGTAAGGAAACAGAGACTTGCTCTACCTGCTGTAGAGTTTGTAATGGCTAGCACTGGGGACACTAAATTTAGAGAGTTTCATCAATTCAACCAGGGGATAAAAACAACCACAAACCCAAAGATCTTAAACTTCACATCCCAAATAGCACCTCCCAAATCAGGAAGAAATAAGTTTATTTAAAATCTGGTTCAAACATCTGAATAGCTGATGTTTGGGAAAATGTTTATAGATAATTACCAGAAAATCTGTCATTAATTAGTATTTGTTATTTATTGGCCGTTAGCTACAAATAAATTAGCTGGGTTTTGTGTCATGTCATCTAATCTAGTTGCACACTAGATTAGATGGAGCACATGGTTGTGCAAACTTCTGAAATGCCTAAATAAAAGTTTGGCAAAAGTATCCATTTACAATAAACGTTAACAAATTATAAGACCTGTTGATTCTAACAGAATAGTATTGATAAGACAGACAGAGAGAATATAGTAAAGCCTTGCAGGATCCATTGCAAATAATAACTGAAACTAAATGCATCCCACTGTTCTAAAAGTCCAGGATGCAACAGATTTTTCCATCATTTTTATCAGTGGGAAGCTGGCCAGATCTGTTTATCAGTGGATGGAAGGCAGGGCCATGCCCTGCCAGTTTCTAGGTCCCTCCATCTCTGTGTTTTCATTTAATTTCAGCTTACAGCACACTCTGCATCTGGCACACCTCTGTGCTGTGCTAGAGGGCTCTAGCAGAACCTCACAACTAGAAAAGGCCTAAAGTCAGTTTAAACCTCCATGTGCTATTGCTGTTTGTACTGTATTTAAATAATTTTATTAAGGTTTTTTTGTATAAGAAAGTAAATGTATATTTTCCTTAGGCTTTTCATAGGCTTTCAGTTGTAATTAAATATTAATATTGTGATGTTACAGAATTGGTTTTGTTACTAGAAATACATTTCAAAGCTTAAAAGCATTAATCTATCCCAATTTACTTAAATATTTTTCCAATAGCCTCAGCTAGTTCATCTATGCAAAACCCACTGTGGAAAGAAAGAACACTGTCAAGTCTTATCAGCAAAATGGAAAATCCTTTCTTTAAAGCCAGGACACTGTTAAGGTGTATAAGACTAGTCAGGTTACTTGTTCATATCAGAAATTAAGTATTTGAAGAAACATAATTCTTTTAGGGAAGAAACACTTAAGTTGGAACAACATTCTTAATGTGTCAGAAGGACAGAAATCTTTAGTGTTTGTTACATGGCAAATGCCTCTCTGGACTACAGAGACAGAAAACATGGATCTCTGGTAATCAGATTAAAGGCCAAGGCCACAGCTTTATTGAAATACAGTAACTCACACTACAGTATTACCTGACAGTCCATAGTCCTTGCTGTAGTAAATAATGAGAGCCCAAAGGCAAAACACCATATACACTGGACCCCAAAGAAATGACGTCCAACCCTAACGTCAAACTCTTAATTCTACCAATACTGATGGGACTTGAACTCTTTTGTTTTGATATGATAAAGCTGGGGTAACACCTGAATATGACAATAAAACCTCCCTTTGCATTAACTTTTCCTTTCCTGTCTTCTTACTGCATGTACTCAAAAAATTGGTGAAAGAGGCTTCAACAACAATGACAAAGTGACAACGAGAAAAATCCAGAGCATTTAACTGTTCTCAACCAAATCTAGCCAGCAAGTATATTGCATTCCTTGCATCTTCTCAAAGGTATTCAAATAACTGTGACATCAGAAAAGGTGTAAATTACTTATTACTCGATTCAGTTATTGTAAAGTGTGTGCATAATTTGTCACTGAAACCATAAAGAAGTTTATACATGTGTTAACATACCTTGATGAAGAAAGTAACTTTGCTACTTGCTAATTTTTGACCAAATGAATCTGTGTATTTTGAGCCAGCTTCACAAAATTACTTCAGAAATGTTATACAAGGTCAATATAGGACTCCTGTACTTCAAGGGTTATAGATCCCTTTTAATGTGAACCAAAAAAAGGACTCCTTCCCCATATTAAGTTGTTCCCTTCCCAGCTCAATACTTAAAATCAAGTCCATCAATACCGTTTCCTCATCTCCCAAGAACATCACCCTGGTAGGGAAGGGAGCATTTTTAGCCTTTCTTCAAAAACATACCTATTATCTAAAACTTTTATTAGTTTTGTAACTGAATAAGCATCAGAACGAAGAAAAATTTAAAAAAATTAAAATGAAGTGTATGTCCTCAGGCAAAAATACTGGGAAGAGTTCATCTTGCCTGTAATTCATACTAGTTTGAACAAGGTATTAACAAAATTTTGCTATGTGTCATGGGTTTTATTTGTTCATAGACAGGTGAACTGAGCACCGTTTCAGTCCAAACACACAAAAAGGGAAGGACAAACTTAAAATCCACAAATAGAAGGAACAGTCACTAAACCCTGCTCAAAAATGCAGTACAGGGTAAACTGCCACATCCTCCAGTTTAACTGGGACCTTCCCACAGCCTCATGATTTAGAGGCTCCTACATACCATTGCCTACCAAAATACATATGCAAATCAAAAGCTGGTCATTTTTTCCACACATTCGTAACAAACAAGCAACTTTTTTCTCTACCTGCAGAATAATGACTCATGTTAATGTACATGTGTTCACAGCCCCACAGAAAACTTACATAGCTCCTGCTCTTCTTGAGGAAGATCTACAACTTTGTATAATGTTATTAGCATATGGGAAACAAATACCCTAAGGTCTCTGAAATTGGTCAGCCATAACCAGCTGATACAACAAGGTCATAGAGCTCAGAAGGAAAGCACAGGAGAAAAAAAAAGTTTTGCTGTTTCAAGTTAGTCTCCTTCCCATTAACCCTTGCACCAAGTCCTAAACAGTCTACATGAAAGCAAAAGGTTGCATTAGATTTTAATAGTTTCCCCCTGATGGGTAAGTGCTACATGTAAATCCATTAAGTCTTTGGAGTCTGAAACCTCTAACTGAATGCTCAGCCAAAAAAGGTGATAGAACAAAGTGCCTACTAATCAACTCAAATCATCCAGGAAGTGAGGCTTTGCTAATGAATTATGGTAATTAACTCTAGGGATTGGTCACTGTGCTGGCAGACTACTGCTTGCTCTGAGAAATAGGAGACAGATTAAACACACTTGCTCTTATGCCTAACTCTTTGTTGTTACAGGTTTTGGAGCAACCTCTCTTCTCCCTGGAACCAGAAACTCTGAGGTGGCATCAATGGCTAGACAGGCCCTTAGCAGTCAAGTTCAATGCTTGACCAACAGTCTGCCTAGGATGGCATAAGAAATGCACTCATTGATTCCTGTCATCTAACTAAAAAAGTAGAGATCTGATATAAACATATTACTCAGCTGGAAAGGCTAGCATCATTCTTATATCCCATGATATTTATTTGGCTCTAGCTAATTGCTGGAGGTTCTGGGTTAACAAATGAGAAAAGGGTATAAGCTCATCCTACAGCTGAGATGTCCGTCAATACTGGCAATGTAAAGAGCTAAAAAAGTATTATGTTCTAAATATTGAGTTGGTAAATACGCAGTGGCACCTTCGCCCCATATCACCTTTAAAAAAACAAATAGTATATACTTGTTTAATTTGCCCTGCCCAATTCTTACCAGATGGTAAGGCAAACCACCACCTAGCCAATTTAAATGAACAACAAAATAATAAAAAATCTGAGAACAAGTTAAAAAAAATACCCAATGTCAGAGAACAGGAAAACAATTTTTCAATTCCAAATCTCAGGATCCTTCAGGAAAAAATAAAAAAGCACTCCTCAGTCAATGAATGCTTGCCTCAAATTATGAAAAGGGTATGATGTTTTCCATGCATTACATACAGGGTACCTTGTAAAAACACTATTTATACTGCAGTGATCCTAGAAGCTTAATCCTTTGCGGAAGAACATTGATGCAAGAGGTCCTAATGTCACTTACAGCTGTGCGTGTACACACTAGAGAAGAAATGGTGCTAGAGATCCCAATGAGAACTTGGAGTGAACACCACACAGTGAAATCTAAGTTTCCAACCACTCTTCAAGGAGAAAGGAGGCAATGTTTAAGTGAAGCCCTTCTTCGCTTTGCCATCAGTGTGGTCTATGACTGAAGCAACTCAAATCCTGCCCCACTGCTCAGGGCCCAGCTCTACCAGAAGCTTGAGCTTCACTCAGAGAACCTGAGCTACATGCCAGGCACATGGCAAGGCTACTCCTGCAGCTGAAGCTGTACTGCAGACAATTGATCAAAAAATCCCAACTTTCCAGGATGAAAGCTCACATCTGCTCAAAAAAATACTCCAAAAAAACTACTCAAGCTCAGTTGTTTGGATTTGTGCATGGTACTTGATTACCCATGTTTTTCCTTTCCCTCCTGGTGGCTCTCCAAACCTTCACACATACATAGCAAGTGGCTTCTTCCCCACTGTAAACTGAGGGCACTGCTGTTGCTGAAAGACCTCATTTAAACTTTGCAGCATGTGTACAGACTCTTCCATGAGCTGCTGCCACCTTCTTCAAGCTAGCTGCCACGGGGTCATAAAAGTCACTAAGGCCAGACCGGTCACCAGGATCAATTTCCCCTCACAGAGATGCAAGCAAGAAGAAATGAGGTGGTGAAAAACCCAGGGCAGGTGTACAGTCCCTGCAGTCCTAGCATCAGCAGCACCTGCGGGGTCATAGCAGTCAATTCCTATGCAGCTGGGGAGCCTTGGTTTTGGCTATGATGCTATGCCTTTAAAACAGACAGCATAGTGTAATGGAAAATTTCTGTTCCAGTATTTTGCTGTTCCTGGTAAGAGGAATACCTCTTCAATCTTTTGCAACTGCTATGAGGCTTACACACAGGAAATCCTACTCGGATTTTCTTTTAAACCAGAATAACCTGCCAAAATATTAAAGGAAAAAAGCTCATTATAGTGTTATATTCTTTACTGAAAGCTTAATTTAGACAACTACCAGTAGATCCCTTCATGGATATAGCAAAATCTTAAACTCTCTCTATTTAACTGTGCTTGCCTAAGGCATTAAGTTCAATCCACCATGTCGCACCTCAGTAACTCGACACAGACTAGGAAATTCTTACAGTCAGCTTCCCCAAGGGATTTGTTAAGTTTCACATACATTTAGTTGTGCAGTTGGCCTGTTCAAATTGATAAACTTGTTGCTCAGTGCTTTCTGCTGCAGATTTTGTCACTAGGAAAAATACTGGAATAGGGGAAGGAAGGCTACTATGTTTCAGCAATAACCATTTTTTTTTAAATAATTACACATGCATTACTGTTCCTATCTGTTCTTGAGAGGCATTTATTTTGCAGAAGAGACAGGCAGATACTCTGGTGATGAGCACATTAAAAACACCACAGATAGACAAGATGAATGTCATTAACATGTAAAAAATGAATAGAGCAGACAGATACAAAAATACTATTCAATCCTATCAAACATAAAGGAATAATTCACCACATGAATCTCCCGTGTATCTGAACAATATACATACATAATATGCATGTTACTAATACAGACTTTAGTCTGGAAAAGCACTTAAACATTCTTATTTTTTTAGTAGGTGAGCAGTGCATTGAAGTCAATGGAATTATTCACTGGATTAGAGTTAAAGCATATGTCTAAGTATTTTGTTGGCTGAAGACTAAATGACCCACATGTAACTATTAGATTACTTTTATAATACTGTAGTATAAACATCAGTATGATGTGTTATTACTGAGTAAAAGCAACTGCCCCCCACCCCAATACACCACTGATCCTTATGGATGTAAGAATTACTAACCTATGGTACAAGGCACAAAGCAAGCCAGTTCTGCCCAGTATCTGCAACAGCTTTTGTCAGCATTGGCAGAAGACGAAAGTGGCAGAAAGGCAGCAAGAAAGGGAGGCTAAAAAAAAAAAAAAAAAGAAGCAAGAGCAGCCTGCTTTCCAGAAGGGTAACTTTATGAACCTACAGCAAGCAGAAGGCCTACAGTACTGGCAAAGAAAACTAGGGTCACAGCATCAAAGAAGAGCAAGATACGATGTGTCTTTTCATCAGTCTTTAGCACACACAAATTAAAACTTTCTCTGTATCCTGCAGAGATCCTCAATTACTTTTCATTACTATTGTGTGAGACAGAAAGCATTTAGTCCTCAGTGTGTAGCACAGATAGCACGTTAGCACACCAGACTCCTCTTTCAGCTACAGAGTCAGGTATTTTGATGACAACCCAAAAAGAAGCAATTACTTTCTCCATCTTTCCTCAGATGCCTTTGTTATAAAACACAAAAGCCTTATTATCAATCCCTGCACCTAAACTGCACAAGGATTTCCAGTGATGAGATGAATTTACAAAGATAATGCATTCCAATACCAAGGACAGAACACAAAAACAAGTCTCTTTGCTTCATAGTTCTGCAGTGATCAGTGGTTTGCAGTTCGTGTGATACTAAGTCACAGACTTAGACTATGTGGCTTGGGTTGTGGCCTACCAGAAGGCTGAAGATTCACAACTTCAGAACTGGGAAGCACCGTTTTCTCTAAAGAACTACGAAAGTCATCATAGGCTTTCTTAAAAAACATGTTAAAAATATCAAGTTCATTTTGCAATATGTAAACTGAATTCAACAGCTAAAATAATGCCAACAGAAATATATACATAGATTTTCAAAAAGAGGATACAGATCACCAAAGTTACAAAGACTTCATATAAATTATATATATATATTAGTGTCCTGGTTTGAGCCAGGATGAGGCAAATTTTCTTTTTACCGATTTTTTTTTTTCTTCAGTGAAGTCTCATTTTAAGCAGCACAGTTGTGGAAAGTAGCAGCAAGTATAAATTCAGGGATCACAGGCAAGCCCTTCTTCTTCCCTTCTCTTCCATTCATGGCCAGCATTCAGAGAGGACTCCCTCTATCCATCTCCTTTGATCCCTAGGCCCGTGCTTTCCTGACCCTCTTAACTCTGCCCTCAGCTCCTGTCTGCTCTGTCGCTCTCTCCGGCAGCGCTCCGGGACATTTTGGGACTGCTTACAGCTCAGGAGATGCCGTGGGAGTTGCTAGGGGTGGGGGGAGGCAAAAGGGTTTTGTACATTCCTGAACGTGCTTGCATATATTTTTATGCATTTTCTTTTATCATTAGTACTTCATTAAAGCTGTCTAGTTTAGTTTCCAATCCGGAAAGTCTCTCTCCTTATTCTCTCCTTTCCCTACCTGGGTGGGAGGTGGAGGGGATCAAGAGTATTGTTGTCTTTGGTTTAACTGCCAATCCTGAGTTAAATCATGACAAAAGGTAATTCAGGACACAGACCCTAAAAGGTCAGTTGTTTAAAAAAATAAATCAAGATCTAGAAAGTATGTACATACAGTTGCTTGGCAAGTTCTGAAGGAGAAACTACTTTAGGAGAAGGACATACAAATTTATATTTATGTGCAACAGCATATGACTTAATCTCATTTTCAGATGCAGTTAATACCTGTGCCAATACACAAAATCATGTAAGTGCAGACTAAAATCAGGCCTATCTCGAAACCAAAACAAAACCCACAAAAACCCACAACAAAACCTACCAAAAAAAGATACCCCAAACCCAAAACTGCCAGTTTTGGACCAGCGTTCCCTCCTATTCTAACTCATGAGGAATGTGTCTGAGCAAGCAGAGCAGGTTACAGAAGCTTTCATTCTGATTACCAACACTGCACCTGACCTGTGAAGAAATAGGCCTTCAGCTGACTCTGTGATTAGAACTTCACAGGCAATGAATAGCTAAATTTAGGGCTGCTACACTTTCTTCACACTTGAACATAATGATTGTCAGCTTGCGAAAGAGAATCTATACTAAAGGAAAGGGAAATTTCCTCTTGCTAAAGTGCAAAAGAGTCAAACAACCACCCATCTGCAGTAACCTGTCTGTGTAACTACACTACTGTCTGTTCTGCAGACAGGTTTTATACCTACTCAATTATATATTTTTCACTTGGGGAAAATCATTTTAAAAACCCACCACAACACCTTTTTTCTCCCAATTCGATGTATTTCAAGATGCAAAGGTTTTTTACAGTTATAAATGACCGATAAGAGAAGCAAACTTCTAAACATCTTGTTGGAAGTATTTAACTTGTCCTAACTTCACATTAGAGAAGGATTTCCTTCATTCTGCCTGAAAGAATCAATGTGTTGATAATAGCTTTTCCACCTAATCATAGAGTCCCTGAATCATAAAGGCTGAAAAAGATCAAGTCCAGCCATCAGCCCTACACCTCCATGACCACTAAACCATTTCCCAAAGCACCACGTCTACCTGTTTTTTGAACACCTCCATGGACAGTGCCTCCACCACCTCCCTGGGCAGCCTGTTCCAATGCCTCACCACTCTTTCTGTGAAGAAATTTTTCCTAACATCCAATCTGAACCTCCCCTGGAGTAACCTGACCCCATTTCCTCTCATCCCATCACTAGTCACTAGGGAGAAGAGGCCAAAACCCACCTCACTACAACCTCCTTTCAGGTAGTTGTAGAGAGCAATGAGGTCTCCCCTCAGCCTCCACTTCTCCAGGCTGAACAGCCCTAGCTCCCTCAGCCTCTCCTCATAAGATCTGTTCTCCAGAACCCTAATCAGCCTAGTTAACCTTCTGTAATATGAAACTTCTCTTCAAAAACATGCATCAAATGTTATTTGCAAGGAATTTTGTTTTGTTTTCTATAGAAAAAATCTTCAGCTTCTTTCAAATATTTGGATTGACTAATCAAGTAATCTGACATAAAGAGCTTACAGTACTCTTGGGAAATAAAGGGGATTTTCCTCCAAAAATTCAGTTTTTATGCAATCCATTTAATAAAGAGTTCTCTTCAGGTGGATATGAGCAACCTTTTTGCAGGCAGAATGGGCTCTTCCACCAAAATGCACACAATGATTGAATAACCATATAAAAATATACCTCACATACTTGGAAGATAAACTGTGGGAGCTCTTATTTAAAGAATAATACAGCACCTAGTTAACCTACTCCATCAAGTTATCTGTAATTCTCATTTCAGGACAGCTATAGTTTATCGCTAAACTGAAGGTTTCTGTACTGCTTTAATAAAAAGTAGTTGATTCTCCTGTCAGAGAATGTCACAGTCTGCAGACAACAGACTGTTCACAATCTTTAGTTATGGTCAGTTCTTCAGCAATTCTTCACCTTATTCAGAATGAGACAGGCATAAAACAGAAAAATAGCTACCATACTACTTCTAAAGAGCTATGATTAAGTACAAGCCTTGTTAACCAGGATTTTGAGTAAAGGTAAATTTCGTTTTATCATAATGAAATCCTGATTCGCTGGTGGCCAGTGAAAAACATATTAATTAGTCAACATAGGAATGAAAGAATTCTTACTTTATATGACTCGGTCTTGCAGCTTTTGTCACTAGTCGTAACACTTACTATGATAAAGTCTTTGTTTACTAGTAATTGGACTTCTCACTGTAATTATAGACTGACTCTTGGAGCATTTATTTGCAGAATTGGGCCCTTATGCTGCAAAATTAATCTTGTTAAGGAACATAATCTTTATCAAGTAGCACAAACTGCTTAACTTTCAAATAGGTGTTATTGGCATTTTGAGTATTATCCAACTTCTGAAGGCAGAAATACACTTTTCTCAATAATCAGAATCACCAGGAGACAAACTAGACAGTGAATTCTCATCCCCTCCTAATTTAGTCAATACTCTTTACTCCCTTCACCTTAGCTCTAATATAAAATTTAAAACTCCTGCATGTGCCATATCTTACATCAGTGGACTTCTGACGAAGAAATTACTGTACAATAAGATAAACAGTACCTTTGTATTTTATGACACTTCATATGGTCAAAGCAAAGCACTACCCAAATAATGTTTGTAGCACCTGTGTTAAGTAATGAAGCAAATTCCACCGAGGAGGAAGAGGAGAGAAAGCAAAGTGACTTACCTAAGGTAATTAGGAATGAGCAGCAGATTGAACAGCGGAAGCCAGGAACACCAGACACGTGAATCCTGAATGCATTTTTTAGACCAACCACTTATCTAGAAACATCCCCTGATAGCTCAGAGTCAGCTCTAGCAGCCAGCAGTTTGGAGCCAAGTCTACTGGTAGAATCTAGCTGCTCTGCAACACATGCTCCTTACACAATGGCCCTAATAACAACTTAATTGGATAATCTCGCCTTGTCTAGTTAACAGCTGATCCTACTGCACCACATATCCAACCTACAGCTTGCATGCTGTTGTCTTCTCTACTGCTTGTTGCACAAGAAAAATAGGGCCAGGCTGAGCCACTTCCTTTGCCACTCTGATACTTGATGCACTTTCTGACCCCTGCAGCTGTTTCCAATCTTCCTGAAATTAGACCAGACAGCAAATCCTTCAGTGAAGTACAGGGTTACTGAACCAGCAGAGAAGCAAGAGAGCAAAAGGAAACTAAAGCCATTTTTATGCACTGGCTTCATCGTCTGCACAATTGAGCTATAACCCATAAATTCTGTTTACAGTTAAGCCATGAATTGTTGCTGACTTTTTTCTGTACTTAGTTTTTATCCACCTGTAAAATGGGAATAATAGTGAACCACCTCCATCAGGAAAATAAAAAAAAGGGGGTTAATTGTTAATTTATTACCCTTATTAGCAACACATTACAGTTCAGGTAGCATGGTGATACATGTCAGAATATACATATACACATAAATCTACACAGCAGGAAGTGGTCTGAAATCTCCAGATCTCCCTCCCACATATTTTAAGATTAACTAAGAAAATACAGAATAAAATATCAGAATAAAGTAGGTCTCATGCAGGAATTACCAAATTTTCTTCCCCCCCCTCCCTTTTTTTTTTTTTGAAACGCACACAGCAGGTGCAGTATCATTTCCCTCCTGCTGCTTGGCCCACCTGCTGTCTGCCTGATGGTGCTATCCTCTCTACTTTAGTATTTATTTCCAAAATGCAAAGTTAAAACTAACAACATAATATTTTTTCTTACTTTTTTCACCCCAAGTATATTCTAAGTATGTCCTCAAATAACTCCATGACTGTATCGAATGCAACTTCATTACTCATACAGACTATGGTAAAAAGAGAACAAGCAGCAAAACCCTTCTATCTGAAATACTTGGTTGTGCAGATGTGACTTGCTGCACAGAGGCTATACAGAGGACAGTATGCGCCCCTCCTGTTTTGTTTCTCATGTATTGTGACACTTCTCAGGCTGCAAGATGTGAAAAAAGGGTGGTGTCTCACTTGGTATCAGACATTGTATAAATTCATTGAATAGGTATCTGTGTACAAGGGCTGACAACTGCAGCAATAAAAATCTCATTAGATGCATAATAAAAATAATAAAATAGTAATAATAACAATAAATTTCAAGGTATAAGTCTTCTTGATTCTGAGCCTATAACGTTTTCAGACATGATGTCAGGGGATTTCAAGTAAAACAAGTCTCATTAACTCATAATTAGATGAAAGGTGACAACATTGTAGCAACCCTTATAATGCAGTTCTTTCTCTCCTGTTCCTCCCTTCTTCTTCCACAAGCTTTATAAAAACACACATGCTCTTTCCACAAGCTATGATTCTATAGAACTGGGCAAACTTACATGGAAACTTGCATTTCTGAAAAAAAGATCTGTAATGCCCCGATTCCCTTCAGAGCTGCAGCTCTGCTGTTACTCAGGTTGTTGGACACCTGGTTTCAGACCTGTCCCAGCTCACCTGGGCTTTTATGCCCAGGGTGCTGGATGGGAAAGGTCCAGCGCAGGCAGCTTGCTCTGAGGAGGGGATGCAAGTGTCTCCCTGCAGCCTACTGGTCCAACAGCCTTGCCTGCTCTCCTGCGAGCTAACGCTGCCACTTTGGGGATGTGTTCTTCTAAAAAATTTTAGAACGACAACACAAACTCTAACGAGGTTTTAGTTTATTAAACAGAAATCAAAGTTTAAGTCATATAACCAACACTAAAGCCTAGATGACACCTGCAGCATATGGCCAGTACCAATGTAACACAGCTGCACTGCAAGTCTCACTGATGATGGGGACTGGCAGCTGTCCCAGCTTCCTGTCTTCCACACCTCCAATGAAGGATATGGCTGACATCTGTATTTGTGAAATTCCTGCCACCACGTGCTCTCAAGGCCAGGGTTTGGACCTCTATTGTAGCCTACAAAGTCATGTAGATTTTCACAGTAATGCACCGATGGTTTCATATGAAAGCATTTACTCTCTGATCATGTAAACTTAAGTTTTCCTTCTCACCTATGAACTGAAGCGCACCTTAAGACTCCTTTTCTCTACAATACAAGTTCTATTGATCTGTAATGACTATTTATTAATTAACACTACAAGCAGTAATTAAATGAACATTTTCATTATTCTGGACAATGATGCCCCTACACTTGTAATTGGTACAATTTTTAATTCAAAACAATTACTAATAAATTACTAATAACACTACTGTTTATTACGAATACTTCACTTTTTTAGAAAATACTTGCTTAAGCTTTACCTTGTTTTTTTTTGCTATTTTTAACACTCTTCCACTACTTTCTTTGACTATCCCAAGTGCCAATGAAAATTACAGTATGCCAAAATATAATGTTAAGGTAAGTGCCCAAGAAATAATGCATTTGCTATTGCTCAAGAAAAATAAACACTTTTATAAATGCACAAGTTGTGAGAATAATTAACTTTTGTTATTAATGCTATCGGAAAAATAAACTGAAGTCAGACAAGATGAAAACAAACAACTGACAATTTTAAAAACTATGAGACTTTTTACAAAACGCAAACAGATTTCCTACCGCTTTCTTCCTATCTGTAGCAATGACTTGACTTTTCTATATGTACGTATTTTCATGTTCTGACTCCAAATGTTTCAGTCTTTACCTGTGGCTACATGCATTCTACCACACAACAAAACAGGAGGTCTCTTTATTTTCCTGTGCTGTCACACACAGCATAATTTTATTATTTTAAAGAAAACATTTTTACAAAGTCCAATAAATCAATGTTTCTTAAAGATAAAAGTTTGCAAAAACATGATCCGCTCTGTTTTCTCCCTTAACTGGCCTTCCGTTCAGCATTCATTTCAAATGTAATGTTATTTCAGTCAACCAATACTTTTAAGCATGCTGAACAGTGTGGAACATTCCTTTATTCTGATGTCATGCAGAAAGCATTTTTCTCAGAAGACATCTTTTGTAGTTGTAACCAAAAGGCAAAAGAAACTGGAGATCTCAAAGGGCGGGGGGGCTAGGAGGGGGGAATGGCTTAAACTCCTCAATCCTGTCACTTCTAAAACTGTGTCAAAACCACTCGTATTTTTGGCAGTAACCTCTTAAAATGGTCCCTTATAATCAAGTGCTTCTTTGCCATTTCCAAGGTATTATACTTATCTTTACAGGTTTTGACTAAAAATTCCTTGCATTATTGTACTGTATCACAGGGAAGTTCACTATAGTTTCATGAAAGACGTTTTCATTTCTGACTGGCATCTTCTCAATAGCAGGGGGCCCAGGCACACCGCTCTCTTCCAGGCAAACCTTTCTGCTCTTAAACAGTACAGCATTCATAACTTACTTCCAGCACTGCAGGGCAGCTACACAGAAAAGCTTCTCCAACTTAATAGGTTACATCACAGAGAAGTCCACTATTTGGCCACGGTGCAAAACATAAATGCACCCCTCATTCCCTTCTGCACGTTACAAAAGCGAAATCTTCTCTACCCCAAAGACCTCTATTTCTACACTACAGCCTGGTCAGGGCTAGAATACTGCACTTTTACCAAATGGTGTATATTTTAGTGTGGTTATTTTGTATCATCACTCCCAATTAAACACAAGAAAGGGAAAAATCAACTACAGAAGAATGGAAACAGGAAAAGGTCTCAACAGAATAAATACATGAACTGGCAATAAGTTTCATTTCTGCAAATACTCTGAATTCTCACTGTGTGAAACTCTACTTTATGCAGAAAGGGAATCTATTACCTAGGCTCACAAGTGTGGTGGATATAAAGGGAAGACATAACATGGTAAGATCGCTTAAAAGTATCATCAGCATGATTCACAAACAAGAACTCCCCTTATGAGAAGCAAAGTTGGAAGTTATCCCAAGATAACTGATGAAATTATAACTAATAAAATTTTCACATCCTAATATGCCTGATTACTAGACCATTGCACTAAGCTCTGATATTTTGCTACATGAAATTATATTATATTACATGATACTATGAAAGCTAAAAAAAATTATTGGAAATATAGATTATTCCACCCCTCCAAAAGAAAGAATAAAGTATTTAATTTCTTTTCCAATGGTATCAAATATTTTGAGTCCAGCCCTGGAGAGCTTCAAGACATTGAACTTTAGAACTATGCCATCTTTCTGTACAGAAAAGCTATAGTTAGCCAAAGGCTTGTTCTTGCCATTTTGGGTGTCAGAAAATTTAAACTCTGGGAGAGACAGAAAAAGAGGATTGCTATATTTAGAGGAGGAAAAGAAAGCTCTTTGCAAGCACTTCTAAAAATGCTGTTTATTTTCAAGATGGATATGTAGTCAGGATGCTAAACCCAGCCTTAACAAAGACATCATTAGATCAGAGAAAATGTCAAATGTTATCAGCACAGAAATACACACTCCACAAGAACAGATATATGCATAGAGCCTGTTTGAACTGTGAAGTTCCAACTGTTGTCACAATCACAAGTAACAACACATAAAGCATATGAACTTCTGTGTTCTGTAAATATAGAGACACTTTCAGGTTGGGCATGTTATCAGATGTTATTATTGGATTGAAATGTTGCTCATTTGTGTGTATATAGATGTATAATAAAACAATACAAAGACCATAAGGATGTCACCTTACCACCCATAATAAACACATGCTCATTTTTTTCCTGCATATCTACTAAACAGTTTACTGACTACAACATATTCTGCCAAAAACATGCCATGTCTCAAGTAGACAAATGACATATAGTTCTCAAAAAAACTGCTATGGTTGCCTAGGAGGGTGTTTTGTTGTTGTTGGTTTGGTTTGGTATTTCCTTTGTTTAGTTCTTTATTTGGGCACCTGGATTCCACATACAATAGCCAATATTAAAAACCCCAGGTTAAACAGAAATGTTTACTCTGAAAGAAAATACAAGCCATAACAATGGACAGAAACACTTCAGAATCATAAGAACTGAGAGCCTTAAGGGTGCTGTGAACCGTTACTCTTTCCACCAAAATTAAAACAGAAGAATCCTGGTTCCTACTATCTTTTCTGCAGAAATACCTCTGGAGCATGTTCTGCCAGAAGGTAGGACTTGGGACATCCTTGGCTTTTCATGCGTAATTTGGAACTGGGATTCAAGTCTTGTGCTGTGGGAAGAAGGGAAACTTGCTCCCAACAGGTATTTAACAGTATATCAAGGTGTATCTATTACTTTAATCCACTTCTCCTAATGCATTAATGACAGGAAGAGATGCAACTGTTACCACCACTTAAAAGGAAAAATATTTACAGATTTCTTCAAACATTTTACCATACATTACTTTAAGAGTAATCATTATGAATTTAGTGGGAAAAAATATTTTTCTACTTTTATTATTTTTACAGAATCAGCACAGATATGGGAGAGCACATTGGATTCTGTTCTGGCTCATGTATCAGCAGAATTGGTAGCTAAGTTCCAGCTGTAGAGTCCTCATTGTTGGCGATCCATGAACCAGAAAGAACATAGACTAGACTTTCAAACTCCAGGTTGAGCTTGTGGCACTAGCAGTCAAGAAAATCACTTACTCCCCCTTCCCTTTGACTCTACAAAATGAATTAAATTATCCCAGGAAAGACAATCAGCTGTTTTATGATAACAGATTTACTTTAAGACAGAAACAATAGCATGCATTGAATGCACAGTTAGCCTAATGTCCACCACCAGTATTGTGCCATATGCGTATTAGAGAGCATTAAAGTATGAAAGGGAAAAAAATGGGACTGCTTTTGAGGGAAATGTTAAATACTTCAGAGAAGCAGCCCAAACCCAACAGTTTTAAATGCAAAAATAATGTAAGATTATCAGCTGCAGCAGGACTGCCGAACAGATGAAGGCTAAACAGGGCAGTGTTCCTGCATGCTTCTTACCCATTATTTTTTAGTTGCTGTGGAGGAAAAAAGCACAAAAAGAATAATAAAAAAAAATTTAAAAACCCATACTGTTCTGTCTACTAGTGATTCAGCCCTCTTAAAATTATTCTTTCCCCTTAAAATTTAAATACATTGTATAATACAGACATTTTATACTAGAAGCCAGTACATAGTACCATGAAAGTTAAGCAATAATATTGTGTACCTATATGTTTTGGTAAAATATTTTATATATAATTTTAAGCATTACAACTTACTAAAATGCACTAGTACTATACATAAGACAGAAAGCATGTAAAGGAAAGACTGCTGGACACACATAGTCATGTAAATATGAAAAATCCTGCAGAACAGCTTTCATGCTCAGCAAAAAGACAATGTTGAAACGGAAGTTTACCTCCCACACCCTTGAAAAAAAAGAATGCATAAATTATGAACTATGTATTTTTGTTTCATGAAGTCTCTGGCATAAGCTCAATAATAGCCTTTGTTCCCAGCCTTAATGCTATGTAGCCACTTAAATGACAGCAGTAACACTTGACAGTGCAAGTTTTCCTTTATCTTCTTCTACAACTAGTCACCCTTACAGTTTATCATTCTTCATATTCATAACATATCCACCAAAAGCAAAAATTCAATGTCGTTCATAATATTCTGAAAGAGATCCAGCTTCACAAATGATAGGAACCTTGGGGCATTTCAAATTGAATGCATTTTTTTAAATCACTTTAAATTTCAACTATGGACTGTAGCTAGGCCTGCTAGCCTAAAGGTAATGCTCTGTATTACCATGTCACAGATCTGGGTTACATTTCCAGCCTCTCTGTAGCTTCCCAAGCTGGCACAACCTGGGGTGAGACTAGTACCTCTTGTTATCATGCCGACACCACTGCAGCTGATTAAGAAGTAGCACTGATAGGCTCTGAAGAGAATCTCATCCTCCTCACCAAGGAGGCTGTGTCTTTGAGCATAGCGAGAGGTTAAAAACGGGGTTGAAATGGAGTATATCCTCAGGGCTCCATCAGGCACATGAAAGACAACCCAAGAAAGTATGTTATATGACAACAAAGACATCAAATAATTTTAGTGGAATAGCTGCCTTCTACCTCTGCAAGTTTCCTGGGCACTTCCAGACGCCTACCATATCTTTTTCCCCTTCCATCATAAGATTTTTGTGTATTGCTTCTACACGCTATGAAACAGCTGCTACATTTCAACCTAGATGGCTGAATTACAATGGTGGATTAAATTATTCCCACGTAAAGGATGTATTATCTGTACCCAGTGAAAAACAGAAACTACTCATAAGAGGGCACACACAGAAACAAAGCAGCTGGGTTCAAGTGTTGCTACTTAGTCCTCACACCTCCAGTCCTGAAACTTCACACGATCTTGAGCAGTCAGCCAGAGAAGAATGTTCAAAATTTAATTTTCATTTAGGAATGAAGGGTTCTGTTTCACTATTCTCAGATACTAGGCAAACACTCCAATCATTTTTGTTACTATGATAATCTCTGTGGGTATATGTATGGTATTTTATATAGAGATTGAAAGCCAGTCCAGATACTGGAAAGAACTTCATATAATTCTTGCATGTTTTCTGAAGAGAAGCAAAAAAATCCTAAATTGTATCTGCTTGTTGTAAAGCATTTGAGTATCCTTTAGAAAGAAAGGTATCATCACCCTGTAGGCTATTTGTAAAGGCAACACCGTTACACATGGGCTCATAGTACAAGCTTTGTATCTGATGTCTTTAAAGCTTCATAGTGTGACCACTTGGCTTGAAATGTGATTTTCTCCATTAATGCAGTAATATACAAAAGAAAAATGTCTTTCAGATTAAGGTAAGAGGCCGCATAGTGACAGTGGGAGTAAAACCAGCATCTGTGGTCTTGTGCAAATCGTTAGTCGTTCAAGACTGGACATCGATAAACAAATGACTGAAAGGCTGCTTACTTGTTAGAATAGAGAAAAAGCCAAAATGGCCAGTGCTGAAGTGCCTAAAAATGTGGAAGATATATACTCCTAAAAATTAAACGGAAATATATTTCCTGAATAACTTCTGCAACATAAGTGGCCTGTATCTTCTTTCAAGACAGAGTATCGGTTTATTTCAAATTTAGAGATATTGGCCTTGATTCAAATTCATGGCAGTTATAGAAACCAATGTTCCATAGCTTGATTCAGGTGGCAAGCATTAAATCTTTTTCCTGCTGTCATGCAACAACAACTTTAATACAAATTAGCACTGCCAAACTCAGTTTCCTGAGCTCAGAAGTCCTTGATGCTACTCCCTGAATTTTATTCATACTTTCACACGGATTGTGCTCTGCTGAAATTGTTGTAGCTGACAAGAAACAAAAACCTACAATTGAATGACACTGGATTCAGTATTATAATTCATGACATTGTAGAAAATTTAACATGCAGCTCTTCATTATTTTTTCAAATGAGGTAAAGCTCCATCAAATCCACGCAATGTTTGTTGGGTTTTTTTAGCCTGTAAATTTGGTTTCTCTGAGTCAATTCTTTCTTTAAGACCAATTGTTTATGCTGAACCCAATCCTACCAGTCAATAATAACTCACATTTTTCAAGCCACCTATTCAACTTTTACAACAGCTTTCCTGGAGTTCAAGACAAAACTGTCCAAGCCTCAGAAAACACAAAACAACAAACCAAAAGCAAGAGTCTTTTCCAGTTTTCCTACTCAGCAGGAATATACAATTAACCAAACTTGACACTCCAGACAACTCAGAATGAAATCCAGAAGGTAAATCTGAGTCAGAGAAAGCGTATTTTCACTTAAGAAAGAACCCTCTGTTTCTCTGATCAGCCACCCTAGACTGATGGGCCCTTAACTACAGAGTTGCACAAAAAAGGGTGGGAAATACCACAGAGTACCTAAACCTTCTGAGTTTCCATGGCCATGTTCAAACACCCCTGGCAAAAATTTGCATTTCATGAAACGCCCAGTTCCAATTCCTAGCATCTCCTGTAACAGTAAACCAACATCCAAAACCACTTCCTAGCAAAATTTCTGCCAAACCAGTCAACTCGCGGTAACTTTAAAATGAAAAACTAATTCCATCCGAATTTAGACCTCAATTTAGACACAGTTATTCACAAGGTGGTTTTTTTTTTTTCTTTTTTAAAATTATTATTTTACCAACCATTAAAATCCAGGAGTACCCAAATGCTAATCAAGCTCTAGTCTTCATTGTGCTGGCAATAACGAGACATATCAGTCCTGGTCAGGGCTTACAATGTGTTAAGACAAAGGAAGCAAAACAAACAAAAATAACATCAATTTTCCTCCCTAAAATCGAGTAATTTTGTTAGAGGAAAACCTAGTTAGTTTTATGACTAATAGGATTTTCACTTATCATCTGAATTCAACTTTTGTTATTTTTTAGTAACTGCAGCCTTGCTATTTTCTAAGTGATTCTCTTTTAGATTTTTTATCTTTTCATAAAAAATGGAAACAATCAGTTTCCCAGTTACCTCTTTTTCTGTTTACCTGTAACTACCTGTTGACAACTGCCTTGCAAGTGTGCACAAAGAAAGAAACCCCGAAGTCAGCATATGGTGACATCACTGAGGCTCTGATGGCATGACATATGTGTCCCCATGCTGTTCTGGCTGGCCCTTCCTACTCCTCATCCTCCTAGCAAATGCTTAAGAAAATGGGAAACTGTAGGATCCTCCTTAGACAAACGTAGATAGGACCAGCATCTTCCTGCAAATTTCAACAAATCTGTCCTATTCTTCAAAAGCAGAGAGATCAAAAATAGAGATTAACATGTTCCAGCTAATATGAGTGAAGCTCACCTTCTGAAAACACTTGAATGAAAATATAATTTCCTTTATGGTTCAAATAGATGTGTGTGTCTGCATGTGTAACAAACTGCTTATATATAAAGAGAAAATGAGGGATTAAATAGATTTTCTCCAACACAGTTTTGTTAAAGAGCAATCCAAAGACCTCAAAGAAAAATATCAACACCCCAGAGTATTTAGAAACTACCAACTTTTACATCACTACCAAATTACAACTTTTTTAATACCTAATGTTAACAATGAAATATGCTTACTCAGGATTTGTAGCTATTTGGTCAGCAGTGTTGAAGATATTTTTGTGAAAACTGCTCTTGGTAAAGGCCACACAGGTAGAAAATAGGCTTTTCAAAGAGCACCATGGGTGTTTTCAAAAAATAACAAAGAAAAGTGAGGAAAGCAACAGATAAAAGGTCATGGCATACTGTGCATTGATACAATTTCCTCTGTATCTTGCTACATACCAAATATTTATAGTATGTCAAGAACAGAAATCTCATGGTTTTTAAGGCCCACATATGTGAATGCATAGAACAGAATTCCAGTAACTACCTACAATTTGGAAGTACAGAAATGGCAGTGTTACCCTAGCTTTCGTTGAAATCAAAGAACCGCCTCTTACTGATTTCACCTGTGATAGGTCTCAAGTGATGAAAAAAAATCTGATGTCCTAAGTGTAAGTGGCCAACTTCTAAGCTAGAAGACCTGAGCATCTTACCGGGACTGACTTATTTTGGTGAATAATATCAAGTCATTATACAATATGTTGGCTCTAACACTTACACCCAGTGAAGGTTTTTGCATCTAAGGCATAAAACCATGTGTACAAATGGAGAGAGAATAATAGAAAAAGCAGAAGAGGAATGCTGGAATGGTTTTTAATGAGATTTCCTAGCTGCACTGCACATACTCAGCTGAATACTCAGCTTGTGCAAACAGACAACACAGCACTGGAGCCAATGGAGCTACAGTACGTAACACAAACTAATAATCCAGCTCTGTTTACCAATGTCAAGACAAAAAAAAGAACCAGCTTTCCCACCAAACAAATTAATAAAAGTGACCCTCATTAATATGATGGTGTTTGGGGAATTCCTGCATCTTCCATGAAAATCAAATGATTAAGGGACACAGAGGGTAATGGCAGAGCAACAATGCCTCACATAACCTCACTTTTAAGAAAGTCAATGAAAATCTTTTCTAGGTGTGTGCATAGTGCCTGTGGCATTGTGTGCCTTTGCACTGCACAGAAAGAGAGAAAAACTTACTGACAGGGGACTGTAAGCCCAAGATACAGCAGTGAAAGATGTACTTAAACCTATGAAGTATGCTGGACACCCTTTGAGAAATGCACATAAATTAATAATGGTATTATCAGACGGGCCAAATATAAGTAACTAGCAATCAGCTGGATAGTTAAGAATTGGAACAATTCAACTTTCTTTCTTCATGAAAAATAAAACATTTTAAAAAAAAACAACTCCTAATAGTCAATGTGGGTTAACAATTTTTCAAAATTTATCCGTAGTACATGACGCCTGAAGATGATGCAAAACACACGACACGGACAGTTTGTTTTGGAAATTCCTACAAAAATATATGCCCACCAATCTGATAGTCCAAATTTTTACACATTTTCTTATGCATATGACATGAAATGTATTTTGCTGTCCTAACCTTCAGAAATCACTCTCCATTTCTGTGAAGTAATGTGACTCATTTCACAGGCTCTATCTAGTAAGCACAGTGACTACCCTAATAATTTATCAGAAAAAAATCAAAGTAAAATGTGTTAATTTTATTACCTTCAAGCCTAGCTAATAACATGTAACACATCAAAGCTACCACTGAATGAGAGTTTTTAAGAAAGTTAGACTAAGAACATGATCCAAAATCACTTGAAATCACTGAGAGTCTTCCCAATGATTGACTTCTGTCAGCTTTGAAGGAAGTCTGAATTGGTCAGCAATGATGCTCCAGGATACATTACAAAAAAAAATTCAATGTTCAAGTATGGAATTACTGTACCTCTGTCCTGACAGAAGAAAAGCCAACTCTTCAGTAATCTTTAGTGTAGCTTCACAAGGCACTGTTAATACTACACTGCTTGTCAGGGATTCTTTCTCCCTTTTTTGGTACACATTAATCTGAAGTATTTAAAGTGATCATGACATGGCTTGAACACAACAAGGGAATATCCTCTGTGACAAATGCCAGGTGCTCCTGCCAGCAGAGTGATTCCCTGGCCCTAGGAGCTGGCAGAATAGAGTGTCTCAATTGGCTCAGAGAATGGTCATCTTACAGTAACTTCCCTAGCCACAACCAAAAATAAACTTGTGCCACACACATAAAGTAATAAAAAGAAAAGGCTAGATGGTGATGTAAAAATACTAAAAAGCAGCCTTCTGCCTGCTTGCTTGCTTGCTTGCTTCTAAATGGTAAGGATAAACGAGATCATTAAAAGATAAACAGAGGTATACAAATTCCTTCAATTAAGGGAAATATTTAACACAAAGTTACACCCCAGGCCTGTTTTTTCTAAATTTTGTAGCACTGCATTAATTTCATATTTTGTCTAGTTTTGCTTATTTAAATTTTAAATAAATATTAAATGGATCTTCTGTTCTTTGGATAACTTTAGGTTCTGGCATACCATGTGCTGCCACTGAGCACTCATTCATTAAATACATTAGCGATCCTGAGACTCTTTAATTGGGTAGGATCCCTGTTCTTAGATATTAAATTGGAAGAAGAAATGTAAAGATTTTGAAGGCTGGGCCACGCATTCTACAGCAGGAACAGAATGTCCATGATGATCACTTTTGCAGCCTCTGCACACACTTTAGCAGAGCACTAGTGCATGTTGAACCTTTTCTGTCTAAAAACGCATGATAATACAGAACCGGTTTTAAAATTAAACCTGAAGTATCTGTATATTGCATCTATTGTTGTTAGGCTTCTAATGTTCACATGTGAAATCCTGACACCCTTCACTAGCTACTGTGCTCAGGTTTTTTCACATCCTTAATGAATGCACCTGTCTCTTCCAAAAGTATCCCTTTCTGGTAAAAATAAAGAACCTAATACAACTTCTACTGAAAACTAGACAAGGTTCTGTGTTACCATCATTGTCTTCTATGAAAACCACTGCCCACATGACATTTTATTGCTAGAGGACAACCATTAAAAAAAAATTAATAGTGACTGGGAAACCAAAGTCCATTTTTTCAAAACAAGCCCTTAAACAGCTACGCATCTTTGTCCTTTTCAGTGAGATTAAGGTTTGTGTACACTAATTATATCTGAAAATTAAACTTAAGGTCCTGAAACACTCTGGCTGCTTTGAAAATATTACCCTGCAACTGCAAATAATTGTTCAATAGAGAATGTTGTTTATTTGTTTGCTTTACAGTAACATCTCTCTTAACAATTTTAATATCATTTACTAGGACTTACTGAAGATTTTCAGTTCAACACACCTGCAAAACAAGTTTCCATTTCTTGGGCAACTTTAACATTCACTTTGTTTATACCAGCAAGTGAAATTGAAAGCAATACATTACCTAGCCTTAAGGGCTTGCCTTTCTTTCTGCTTTCAATTAATCTTGTCTCCCGGGAATCCAGCATTAAAATAAAATAAAATATCAATACTATTCTTTTCTAATTTCTATGTGCTTAATTATAAGCAGCAATTAATCAATTTTTTTTCAATTTCACTTCTTCTTGGGGGCATCTCACTGATAAACTGAAAATCAACACCAGTGTATTAATCAAATAATCACAAAACTTTGAGGCAAAAAAGTGTTCACCTCATCAAGACTGTAACCTAAAGCTAAGCAAATCCATCTTTTTTCTTGAATTTTTGGTAGAACTAATTTGTTTTTCCTAGAAAACATTTCCAGAATATATATTAAAGTTCAATAGCAGAGGGCTGATTTCTGTTTTCAATTACACTCTGCAACTTCATTAACACCAGTGGAATCATTCGGATATAACTAATGGCAAAAATGTCTCACAGTTTACACCTTTTTTTCCCTGAGTACTTTCTATCAGAGAAGAGAGAGCTAACAACAAATCCACATTGATATTCCTAGTATGATCCTAAAGCCTGGAAAATGCAAATTTCAATCATTTTGACATTGTTGTTACTATCGAATCCACTTTAAATGGAAGAACACTGGATACTGCTTCTCTCTTCGACATTTTAATATCAGTGGATCAAATCAAATCACTCTGGATAGGCTTGGATTTTGATCTATGCACAAGATTAGTTAAGAGTCACACAGATTTTCCCTGAAACCTCTTAGTTCATAAGACTTTTCAGTATGTCTGACAAGCTGGCCTTCCCTAATGCTAATCCAATTATTTTTGTGAATATATATAAACTCCTTCTCTGACACCATGAGTATTTGACCTCATTTACATTAGAACTGCCATTAGTTTTTTTTAGGCACTATCACATATAAGAAAACAAAATACTCCAGGAGTTAATTTCAATTTCCAGGATAACTGTTGTAATATTAACATTTTTTGTTGTTGTTGTTTAATCGATTTAATTATTTCCACCCTTTTAATCAGTTCAGATAAATTAACTGACTTAACTGCAGCAATCTATTTATTTCTGCACAAGCAAAATACTGCCCATCAACAAATATCCTGAAGTTTCTTCTACCCTTTAAACTAGTATTTCCCACTGAAAGCTTCAACAAGTTTTACTATATTTCTGCTGCACAGCTAAGTTCTCAAAAAAAAAAAAAAAAATTAGGTCTGATTTGTATTAATTTACCCATATAAAACACATCTGCCAAATTATTTTACATTGTACAGTAGTAAATTCATCACTACAGGAGTAATGAACACCCTTCCGATAAGAAAATTAGTGTAAATACTGACAACTCCATTACAGCACACTCTGTCATGCACATCTTCCCCACTCACGGGGTAACACCCTCTAAGAGAAGCTTTGTGCTTCCTGGGAAGTGAATTATTTGTGATGGATTTACTATTACTTTTCTTTACTGGTGTTAATAGCTGGATCTCTTACACAAGTTCCACCTTTATTTATATATGTATCTTCAGTATGTATAATAGATACATTTATTTATCTACATTTATTTATCTATTTCAACTTATTTAGTCTTAACCAGAAAACCTAATTATGTGGAAACACATATCTGAGTTGCAAGGGGGTTTTTTTAAATTAAAAACTTCATCCTAAACACAAAGCAACGGACAGGATTTGTTTACATATGTTATAGCTGTGTTTTCCTAAATGTAGGACTTTGGTCTGCTTCATGAATTCTATCACTTTTACACTGTAAAGAGGCAGCCAGTGAACTATTTTTTCTAGATTCTCCTTGTGGTACATTTACCTTTTATCATTACTTTTCTAGCTCAGTTCTACACAAATATTATTACGCTACCAAAAGTTACCTCTATGTTAGCTCAGAACTCAACTTTCTCAATTAATTGTTTTGTTGCCTCTATGGACAAATAACAATCCATAGTTCAGTAAGAACTTCAATAAATAAAATCAGTTAACACCTTACACATGCCAGCAAAGCAGCTGATGATATTCTTTTACAACTTCTGATGTGGTGAAATGTACAGTGACAATTATTTTTTTTACTGAATCACACCACAGAGGTAAAAATCATTTCTAAGCATTCAAAATTCTGTGGTTTTAAACCTGCTGGCCCTACGAAGAAATGAAATTTTCTCTTGATTAAATATTCAAATTTCATCTCTCAGAATCCATTACTTTATACTGACAAAGACTTTGCAAGAAAAAAAAAAAAAGAGCTCTTCAGGGGCAATAAATTTCAAGTTTGACATAATTTCAAACACTGTTAAAAATGTATCTGTCAATATTTGATCTTGAAACAATCTCATTAAGAGAGGTGTATCTCAGGTATTATTACAAGGCATACTTTTAAAAATCTTATTATCACTTCATTAAGTGGTTTGTGCAGTGCTATTTTAATGATGAATCTATTGTTTCTTGCGGAAAGTTCCCAGCAGCTTGATAGCTTCCACATATTTCAAATACTATAAAACAGTTTCAGTGTTCTCCAAATCTGTACCAAGATCTTTTAAAAGACCTATTCTTTTGTTAAAGAAGGCCCCAGTTTAATGAGCTCTATGTCACTGCCTACAGCTACCACCTAATAGTTTCCAATAAGAAGTGTAAAGATCAAGAACTCCTACCTTGTCCAATGATGATGATGATGATTACTGGTGGCAGTAGTAATAGTAGTACTAGTAGTAGTAGAAGTAGTAAATTAAGCCTAGCTCCTTTATCCAATGTTTCCAGGTTTATCAGTGGAAGGATAAAATCTTCCTGTTGAGGTCAATGGGAATACTGCCATTGATTTCATCATCACTAGTCTTTGACTAAGGAAATGTATTAAAAATACCTGTTCAGACGAGTCTACATATGTGAAACTGCATTATACTTTTAGTTCACTCT
The DNA here is from genome assembly GCA_020745705.1 of Hemiprocne comata. Lineage (NCBI taxonomy): Eukaryota > Metazoa > Chordata > Aves > Apodiformes > Apodidae > Hemiprocne > Hemiprocne comata. The sequence goes on along the minus strand of CM036590.1, from coordinate 40,442,115 downwards.
GCTGTGAAATAATTTTATAAATGAAATTAAACTAGTACCATATTGTGTGCTGCCCTGCAAAATACATTTGTATTTACAAACAGGGAGCTGGGCTTGGAATGTCCGCCTGTAAGAGAGTGCAGGTTTCTCCCTTCAATATAAAAGTCATGAAAGGCATGGAAGCACACCACCTTTATTTTTAAAAGTGCTCATTACAGCTTTTGATTATAGTACATTTTACCTTCCAAAGTGAAAAGTATCATCTATAAACCACCAACTGCTGGACATCAATGAATGCTCAAGGCCTGGCCTCCTGTTTGGGCTCTGTCCTGCTCCTGCTTTCCAGAGTAACTCCTGGTCAGTCACCCCCACCTTCTATCCAACGGCTTTGATGAAGAAACAAGCAATACTTTACAAATCCTGGTTTCCATTTTTGTACAAATGAATACTTTTGTGATAAAATGTAGTAAGTCCAATCTTGCCTCCTGCCTTCACCTTTATTCATACAAGAGTTTAGAGTATACACTATTTGGACAGCAATCAAGTTCCCCAAATCATTCAACTGGCCTACAACCTTGCCCTTGTCCATGTCTGGGGTTCCTTAAGAACAGGGAGAGCAATAAGCAGACTCCTACACTCGATGTGCCCCACCTTGTCACATAAAGAGAAAGGCATACAGCCTCTGAGCTCTGATCTGAAGCACATGTGCACTCTCACTGCATAGCCAGATACGCCTGTGTCATGATACGTTGGATATATATTGCTCATGGAATCAAGAGAAGTGAGAAGTGTTCACACCATATACCCTGAATAATTCCATCCAGAGACTAAAAAGCTCTCAGACAAAATGCTACCTCCACTGACTAACTTTCCTCTCCTCCCTTCTGCAGATCAAAAGACCTTCCCTTTCTACCCTCAATCCAGCCATCAGATTAAAGGAAGAAATTTTCAGCATCTCTGATCTGGTCCTTCTAGAAAATGCTGTGCAGCTCTGGACAGTTCTGTAATACTCCACAATACTTTTATTTCAAAGGTAACTTTTCATTTTCCAGTCCCACTTTAGTAAACACTGTCTCTTCTTCGTGAAGACATTTCCTTATTCACCAAGGTCAGTTTGCCCTAAGAATCCCTTCCCTTCCCACACCCAAGTGCAGTGCTTCAACTGTAACAACAGAAATAAGCACCAGACATGCAAGTGTTGTAACACGTTTTATTCTGAAAAGTGAAATCATATGACTGCAGAGTAAACCACCACCTAATTACATGAGTAGTGGTCTTTCATGTTCTGCAGCCAGTGTCATCCTTTATGATCCACTGCAAGAACAAAACAATCCCCTTGTAAATGATGTTTGAGACTCTATGCTGTCCATTTGAGCAGTAAGCATTTCTTCAGCAGCTTGCTGCTCCCACAGAACAAGAATTTCTTTTCGTGTAATAACACTGTTTCCAGGTCAATAATAGGCATCAACATGAGCTGCAACACTGGTTGAAAAATCAGGCTCTGAAGTGCTGGATGTTCATGGGAGCTCTTTTTTAATGTCCAGAAGCAGTTGTTAAAATTATTCATCCTCTCCACGTTGTTTTGCGCATTTCTACACTGCTAACGTAATGTAAAACATAGCTGCACCATGAAGGGAAATGTTAATATTTAATCCTATTTTTTTCCATTCTTCAAGCATCACATATCTCTTAGAGACACAACAGACATAGCTAACCCAACTTTCTTGAGTTTTTAAAAGTTATTTGCAATTTTCTCATGTACCAATTTCTTATGGAAGTAAATTTTCTTTTCCTGCTGTTAACTGTCCATTTCCAGCATCTCCTTTATCAAGATCCACTGTCACTGGACCTCTGAGAAATTCTCACGTATGTTAAATTACCTATCACCTGCAATATACTCTTCACCGTGCCCAAAGAGTTGTAGCAAATGGAGTTACATCCAGCTGGCAGCTGGTCACAAGTGGTGTTCCCTAGGACTCTGTACTGGGGTCAGTTCTCTTTAGTATCTTTATCAATTACTTTGACAAGGGGATCAAGTGTACCCTCAGTAAGTTTGCAGATTACACCAAGTTGAGCAGGAGTGTGTTGCTGATCTACTTGAGGGTAGGAAGGCTCTACAGAGGGATCAGAACAGGATGGATCGATGGGCTAAGGCCAACTGCATGAGGTGCAACAAGGCCAAGTGCCAGGTCCTGCACTTGCGTCACTACAAACCAATGCAATGCTACAGGCTTGGAGAAGAGTGGCTGGAAAGCTGCCCAGTGAAAAAGGACCTGAGGGTACTGGTTGACAGCTGTCTGAGTATGAGCCAACAGTGTGCCCAGATGGCCAAGAAGGCCAACAGCATCCTGGCTAGTATCAGAAATAGTGTGGCCAGCAGGAATAGGCAAGTGATTGTCCCCCTGTATTCAGCACTGGTGAGGCTGCACCTCGAATACTATGTTCATTGTTGGATCCCTCACTACAAGAAGGACATCAAGGTGCTGGAACATGTCCAAAGAAGGGCAGCAAAGCTGGTAAAGTGTCACAAACACAAGCCTTACAAGGAGAGGCTAAAGGAACTGGGGTTGTTTAGCCTGGAAAAAAAGGAGGCTCAAGGATGATCTGAATGAGGTTGTAGTGAGGTGGGTGTCTACTCCCAAGTAACAAGCAACAGAACAAGAGCAACAGCCTCAAGTTGTGCCAAGGGAGGTTTAGATAGGACATTTCTAATTTCTTCACTGAAACGGTTGTAAGGCACTGGAACAGGCTGCCCAGGGGAGTGGTGGAGTCACCACCCCTGGAGGTATTTAAAAGACCTGTATATGTGGTGCTTAGGGACATGGTTTAGTGGTGGACTTGACAGTGCTAGATTAATGGTTGTACTTGATGATCTTAGAGGTCTTTTCCAACCAAAACTACTCCATAATTCTATAGAACTTACTTCCTTGGTTTCGGAATATCCAGGGATATATATATAGTAAGCAAAAAAAAAAAATCTCAAGTGGCAAGAGACCTATTGATGCTCAAGACACAGCTTTTGAGCAATTAAAAAAAAAAAAAAAAAAAAGCAGACACTTATTTCAGGCTGAACCATTTATGCTAGTGAGTATCTGTAGCACACTTCCATTTCTGATTAATCTTGCCCACAATGATAAGCATAAGAAGAACAAACAAAATACATTTCCCAGAATAGTTTTGCATCATTTTGGATATACAACAAGACTCCTGACTAGTAACTTCCTTGGATTTTTCCCTCCACAAAATAACTGATGCTCTTTACCTATGCACTATGCTACAGCCATAACCTTAGTATCTGTTAGTATCCCCAGCATTTTGAAAGAATCTAATTCAATTTTTCTGTCCTAGATGTTGCATCCCACTGTTTCATTGCTGGTGAATTTATATCCCTTAAACTCAATACGTAATTCCTGAATCACAATATTCAGTATTACACATAACAAACTTGATCACAAATACTGAGTTTCTGCTGTGGTATATCCTTTAATCTGTTTGTTCAGCCACCCAAAATCACTGCTGTTACCAACCTGCCCTTAACATTTTTGTCACAAAGTTCACATTCAAATTGACTACATTCCATCAACATCCATAAAATTAGTGTTTCTATTGGAAAGCTCTACAATTTTAGAGTTGCTCTACTTGAAAGAAACCTCAGATCTCAGGACTGTGGTGGACCCTGTAAGTGTACAGCCTTGCAGCAAAGAAGGCCAGCTGCATACTGAAATACATTAACTAGACTATAAAGCAGGTGCCCCTCTCGTTCCAACACTTGTGAGATGAGGAAAAATGAGTTTGGGGCTCTCCAGTACAGGAAATACAGGGACATACTGGAGCAAGACACTGCACAAATGCACCAAGATATATATATAGAACTGGACTACTGAGAGACCTGAGCTCGTTAAGCCCTAAGAACAGCAGGTGAAAGAGAGTTCTCATTTATATCTACAGCTATTTAGTGAACGAATATTTTTTTTTCACTCCTTTTCCTTAAACAAATCAACATGAGAGGAAGTATTTAAAGCTAGAGGAACTTAGGAAGAGCAAACTGTACACCTGCTGCTACCCCAATAAATCTGAAGCCTTTGTAATAGTGCCAAGTATACATTGATATAACAGCAAAAAGTGACTTCAAATACTTGTGTATATCATAAGTTCAATTTATACACATACAGAATCCTACGGGTTGGAAGGAACCTCGAAAGATCATCTAGTCCAACCCCCCTGCCAGGCAGGGTCACCTAGAGTACATCACACAGGAACTTGTCCAGGTGGGTTTTGAATCTCTCCAGCAAAGGAGACTCCACAACCTCTCTGGGCAGCCTGTTCCAGTGCCCTGTCACTCACAGTAAAGAAATTTTTTCTGGTATTTACATGGAACCTCCTGTGCTCCAGTTTGCACCCATTGCCCCTTGTCCTATCAATGGATGTCACTGAAAAAAGCCTGGCTCCATCATCCTGACACTCCCCCTTAACATATTTGTAAACTTTGATGAGGTCACCCCTCAGTCTCCTCTTCTCCAAGCTAAAGAGACCCAGCTCCCTCAGCCTTTCCTCATAAGGGAGATGTTCCACTCCCTTAATCATCTTTGTGGCTCTGCGCTGGACTCTTTCAAGCAGATCCCTGTCCTTCTTGAACTGAGGGGCCCAGAACTGGACACAATATTCCAGATGCAGCCTCACCAAGGCAGAATAGAGGGGGAGGAGAACCTCTCTTGACCTACTACCCCACACCCTTTCTAATGCACCCCAGGATGCCATTGGCCTTCCTAGCCACAAGGGCACATTGCTGGCTCATGGTCATCCTCCTGTCTACCAGGACCCCCAGGTCCCTTTCTCCTACACTACTCTCCAGCAGGTCAGCCCCCAACCTGTACTGGCACATGGTGTTTCTCTTCCCCAGATGCAAAACTCTACACTTGCCCCTGTTGAACTTCATCAAGTTTCTCCCCGTCCAACTCTCCAGCCTGTCCAGGTCTCGCTGAATGGCAGCACAGCCTTCTGGTGTGTCAGCCACTCCTCCCAGTTTAGTGTCATCAGCAAACTTGCTGAGGGTACATTCTGTACCCTCATCCAGGTCGTTGATGAAAATATTGAACAGTACCGGTCCCAGCACCGACCCCTGAAGGACTCCACTAGTCACAGACCTCCAACTAGATTCTGTCCCATTGACCACAATTCTCTGACTTCTTCCTTTCAACCAGTTCACGATCCATCTCACTACCTGATCATCAAGACCACAATTCTTAGCTTATCTATGAGGATGCTGTGGGAGACAGTGTCAAATGCTTTACTTAAATAAAGATAAACCACGTCTACCGCCCTACCATCATCTATCCACCTAGTTACTTCCTCATAGAAGGCTATAAGGTTGGTCAAACATGACTTCCCCTTGGTAAAACCATGCTGACTGCTCTTAATGACCCCCTCATCCTTGATATGCCTAGAGATAGTGCCAAGAACAAGTTGTTCCATCACCTTTCCGGGGATGGAGGTGAGGCTGACCGGTCTATAGTTACCCGGGTCCTCCTTCTTGCCCTTCTTGTAGACTGGTGTGACATTTGCCATCCTCCAGTCCTCAGGCACCTTTCCTGTTGCCCACGACTTACCAAAGATGATGGAGAGTGGCCTAGCAATGACCTCCGCCAGTTCCCTCAGCACCTGCGGGTGCATTCCATCCAGACCCATCGATTTATGGATGTCCAGATTGCTTAACTGATCCCTAACCCAATCCTGATCTACCAAAGCAAACTCCTCCTTTATCCTGACTCCTTCTGGGGCTTTAGGGATCTGGGGCTCTCTGCTGACATATTTATGAAAACAGTTATTCTGAATCGGTTCTTTCTCCAAAAATGACAAAAGGAGAGGAATTATATGGGGACTGATAGTACGTATCTTTGACAGAAGTTATCTATATATACTTTGACTATATGCCCTTTAAACTAATGTCCATACCATTACTAGTTGGTTTTGTTTACTGTTAGCATGCATAAAATAGATTGTATCCCAGTTTAAAAGTATAATACACATCGTCATGCACACGCGTTCATTGCAATGCTCAAGTCATCACCACAATTAATCATATGCCATTGGGGTTTCATCAAGCAAAATAATATCCAAGTATTTAATTTTACTGAATTCAGGGTGTTTAATACGCTCTTTGTTTGATGGTAAAAAAATCTAACTTCAAATACGAGTGTAAAATTAACTACTATGTTACAGAAAACCCTTTCCAACAAATGAAAAATAAACAGCAATTAAAATTATGAACTCTTCAAAGCAGGGACTCTTCTTTTTTTTCAAGGCATCATATGGTATGACGTCTTTTCCATACAATCCCAATAAGGTTTTTCAAAGTTGTATCAACATGAGACAAAAATACATTATGGAGCAGTGAAATCAAACTGTGACACATCTGACATCTATTCATGAAATATGCTGAAAATAACACTAGCTAAAACTACTTAGCTGAGGCCATTTTTTCCAGCAGTTTTCTAAGACAGAGAATCACCAGTGACTTGCTACAGCTCCCATAAACATCCTACACAACCATGTAAACCCAGGTGTACTGGGTCAGACCAGTGTTTCCTGTATTACATATCCAACAATCCCAAAAAGCAATTGCAAGTGACAACATAAAAACAGTGACAGCATCTATGATATGCATCCACAGCCTCCAATCAGTTTTCCGTGCAAGTGCTTCCTTAGATAGATACATATTCTATAACATTCAGTTAATTTTTCAGCCATTAATTTGTCCCATCTCCTCTGAAATTCATAAAAAATTTTCACAGCTCAACCCACTTAAAAGACATCCATTCCTCTTACAGGCACTCAGTATCCCAGATCAACCAAGCACACAGAAAAGTAAAGACTGGTAATACATAAAATTTTTTTTAAGTGGAAAAAATATCCTAACACATCCACTCAGGTAACCAACTGACGAAGGACAAAAACCCTGTCCCTAGCCCGCAAAATCTTACAGTGTCAGGTAAGAGACAAGCAACTTTTAAGAAGAAGCTTGATGGTGTCATGCTTTGTAGGCCTTTCAGGTGAGGAACATCTTGGGAGGAAAGGGGAACTCAAAAGTTGAGGCTATGGAGTACTAATCCAAGCATAAGGTATCAAAAAATCATGTTTCTAAATATAGTAAACGGGGAACAGGGTTGGTCTTACACATTGAAGGAAAACCTAGTCAAAGAGAAAGTAAGTCCAGGAGGGGTGAAGAAGGTTTTGAACTTAGGACAAGTTACTAATAATTCATGCACCAGAGAAGGGAGACCAGTCAGGATATAAAAAGACATGGTCAGAGCGACAGTCTGTCACTCTGAAAACTATCTTTGTGAGAGGATTTGGACCATTATGACTGGAGAAAGACTAACCCTCAGTCGCAGTGAGGATAAGCATTTAACTGAAGAGCAGGCAAGAAAATAGATACAGCAGGGATTTTAGGCAGAAAATGCCTGCAAGACTCAGACATAGTCTCAATGCAAAGAACTTAAGAGCAAAACAGAGAAGTTATACTAGATCAGTAAAAAAAATATACAGCACAGAGTGTTCCTCTCCATAGCATCCCAGGTCAGCATCCAGCAGCCAGCTAAGTAAAAACTTCCTGAAGTTGAGTTGCATCATCAATGTCACATTTAATAGCTTATCGGAGGCATAATAGAGCAATGCCTGATCCATTTTTGAACCTGTTCATATTTTGACCTCTAAAATATCCTTTGGCAAGTAATTCCACCACTCAATTGCATGTTATTTTGGGACACTGGGAGTGGGAGAGGAAGAGCACACAAAAAAGTCCCTAAAACAAGAAAAACAAAAAATCAACTTCTGTTAAATGTTTTAAAACTGTTTCCTGAGAACTACACAAGATGTTTCCTTGTTCTCATAATATTGGAATTAATTAATAACTGTTCCTTGATTGCCTTCCAGAGGCCTTGCATTATGTTATAGCCAATTACTCTTTGTCATGTCTTTTCCAAGATGAAGTATTTTACATTATTTAACTTTTCCTCTGACAAAACTCCTTCCATATTTCTCATTGGTCTCAATGTCCTTCTCTGAAATTATGTATCTTTTTGAAATTATAACAAAAGTTCACACAATACATACACTGCACACACTGTGGATTTATGGATTGGCATGATTATATCAATGTTCATGTTTTCTGTTTTTCTATTGATTTTCTACTCATGTCAAATACTTTGCTAGCCTTTCTAATTGCTAAGCTATGAGGAAGAGGCCTGTATCAGTGAGATTGCCAAATTACAGACCTGTCCTAACAAGCAGTATGGCAGTGCTACCCTGAAAAGTAGATGGAGAGCTTGGAAAGAACTCCAGGAGATGTGTTTTGACTAAGGAATTCTAAGCTAGGCAATAAAGGGAGAGATGACAGAGAAGCAAGACTCTATTTTCATTCAGATAGAAACTTCATGAGCTTATGAATCATTTGCAACGAGATGATACTTGAATTCCCACATGATACTTGTGTTTCCCCATGAGATTGTGCAAAGATGAAGAGCACAATGAGGAAAAAAAGGGGGCGGCTGATAGACAACACGTTGCAGAACTCCCACACAAAGCTGGATAGTGAATGAGAAAGATCCTCTACAGGATGTACTCAAGAAGTGATCGAAGTACCCAAAGACAGCAGAAAGAGAACATTTGCCAAGAGCAAAAAGAACAGGGACATGGTCAACTGTTTTCACAGCTGATTGACAGGTTGAGAGGATCAAACCTTAAGATTTAAAGTGCAATTTGCATAACGATTTAGAAGTCTGTATCTTGCATGGAGAGACAGTCTCAGAAGCAACCCAATGGGCTCACCCCACTAGTTGCATATGCCTCTGCTCTGCCTTTTAAACATGCCCCTGGCACTACTCCTCAGCAGTGCCTTGCCCTCTGCATTTGTGTTTGCTCCCGCTTCACAGCTTCGGACTATAATACCATGCTAAGAAGCTGCTTCATTCCTACGATTGCAATGCTTAGGACTTCTTGTACAGCAACTGAATTTGCCTTATACAGCCCCCTGAGCAGAGGTTAACACTGACTGAGGCAGTACGAATTCCACCTGGAACTGAGTATTACACAACTTTATGAGACAAGCACCTGATTCTACCAGGAATTGGGCTACAAGTGGAATGGTGGCCCCACTGGTACTATGGATCTGCATCCCCTCTTCCTCCCCCATTCCCAGATAAGTTAACCAGATTAGCTACCTTCTGCTAAGCTTTCTCTCACCATACAAAGAAATTACTGAAAAATTTAATTAATACAGTTTCCCATCCTGAATTCTCTTCAAAGGATCTGTCTGTGAAGTGAGACCATGCAGATCAAAATTACTGTTTCAAAATTATTTTGAATCCTCCCTTTCCTCTCTATTTTGCATTCACATCTGTCATGAAAACTGTTTTGTAGATGTGCTACAGACTGCACAACAGCCAAAATGAGTAAGAAACTCTATAAACTGATTTGTTTTCCAGTGATTACACATGCACATACACATACTCGCTCACACTTCTATATATCAATGACTTCTGAAAATACAAATGGAAATGACATAGTAATCTTCCAAGCATTCTGCTTTCTTTTTCATTGCACACAGGAAAAAGAAAAAAAAAAGAAAAGAGGAAAAAAAAAGAAGAAAAAAAATCCACATTCGTAACTAATATACTTCAGTTATTAAAATTTTCTATCCCACAGAAAATAGATAAATTAATTATAATTAGCTCCCACTTGGATAATTTTGTGTATAGCATTCATATCAATGATCTGTTAAAAAAAAAAAAAGGCCAAACAAACATGTATTTTCTTAAATAAAGAACTTGCAAGAAACAAAGTCAGGCACTCAGTTCCTCTTTCATTCCATATGATACACAGCTGCTTCAATCCCATCAGGAAACAGGCAACAGGAAATTCTTAACATTCTGAAGAGAAATCTAAAGATGTGTCTCATCACCCTTCCTCCTAAAAGTGCTTTTTGATTGTCTAAAAGACGTTTACACAAGTTCTAAAACTATTAATTACTTTACTTAGCTTTTAAGTAGCTATAGGCCTCACCAAGCAACTAACAAAGAGTCAAAAAAAATTTTTTTTAAGTTGCCTTCACTTTTTCATTTCTTCCATCCCAAAATATAAATTGATAAGGAAAGCTTGACACCTATGGGCAAAATCAAAGCCAAGTACCCTAGCTATTGAGAAAATGTTCCTTCATAATGTGCTGCTCCTGTGTTATTTGTTTCTAACTATAGCTCTTGCATATATAATTCCATTATACTTTTATAAATCACGGTTTTGAAAAATGCTTTTGAACCAGTAATATATTTTCCTGGTTAAAATTCTTTGAGATGTTCTTAACAAGAGTCTTAGATAATGAATTTGGGCAAACTCTGGAACAGTCTTTACAGTATTATCATTCTCATTAATTTTCAGAACTACCCACTGTGTTGAGATGATTGTCATGGGCCTAAGACTTCAATTTGGCTAAATATTTTTGCATATATTTCAACATATAAGTGACTAACAGATGTTTAAAATGTTAAGTTCACATTCTAGAAATAGTTAAATGTTTACTGTAATATCATAATTTGTTTTTGCACTCATATTTATTTTGCTGCTTCTATCTTTAGACACTCCGTTAGAGTCCTGGTTGGCTGTAGACTAAATGCTTTTAAACGACTTCACAAGAAAACAAAACATACTCGATTTAGTAAATACAGCTGTGCTTTTAAAGAAATAAAAAACCCCACCACTTAATGGTACCACAAATGAAAAACAAAAAAAACTAAAAAGAAAACACTTAATGCTAGAAATGTTACTTTTACCTAAGGTCCAGACATAATTTTAATTTTTTTTTGCATTATAAAAGCTTTTAAATTCATATTTTATATTCACTTTAGAAACCAAATGCATTCTGCTGTCTTACATCATTACTAGAAGGCTATATTAGATGAAAAAAAAAAAAACAACTTTAAAAATGGTAATACACAGCATACACAGTATCTTACTTTAGTCCAGATTATTCTTTTTTCTTTGCCTTTTTTTTGTTATCTTTGAAGACTGCTTCTGTTTCCATTGTTTCATCCTTAACCATTCACATATCAGAGCAATAAGTATTTCATTACTGGTTTATCTGTCCAGAGGCTTGAGAAGCAGTAACAATTAACCCTCCCTTCACAGTGATTGATACAGGCTTTGCTTTCAATTTGTTCCACTACACAGATCATGAAATTCTGAATGCGATCATCCTTATTGACCTACACTTTCAAACACACGGATACAATAAGATGAAAGTAATTATTAAAAAGAACACAAGACTACTCAATGCTGAAACAAAGTCTTGAAAAATCTTTTAGATGACCTTCTCAGAAAACTAGCATTATTTTATGTGAAATAAAATGATGGATTTGCTTCATAATCTGGAAATATTACATTTAAGTCTGATCAAGGTGCGATATCATTGTATCATATATGCCCAGCTCTAACATCACATCAGATCATATCTGACCCAATAATCAGTGACTTCAGAGTCACCACAGTAGGATCAGGCACTACATACTTTAAAAGTTCCTCCATCAGCTTTATTTTACACCAGTTCTGTTTGAAATGTTGTGTTAAAAATGGCAAGACTGTAATTACTATTCCACTACAGTCTGCTGCAAAAAGACATGGCATTTCTTCTTAAGATCCTGGACTTCTTGAGGCACCTAATGTAAATAAGTACACAGGAAATTCAGACTGCTAAGGAAAAATGAGAAACTCAAGTCAGATTTCCATCATCGGCTGAGATGAACCAGGACCTAAATATACCACTGCTGGAGACTTACTGCAGTGGAAAAAAAGTGTTTCTCAAGAACCCTTGAAAAATATCCTAAACAAAATATTAATTTAGTGTAATTGATACATTTTTTTAAAATGCAAAAGAACTGGTAGGTGAACATTAATGACAGAACTACTTAAAATACGGGTTGCAGTTAAAGAAAATCAGGATAAAAAACTGTTCAGAAGGATGTTCTTACAGGCCTGAGGCTCTAATCACAAAACAGAGTGATGGAGATGAACCAATACTGCATGGATTAGCAATGAATTATTTTGAACTATAATCATATGCCAGCACAAAGGGGAGGTAAAAACTAGCCATTACTCACAAGCTGATCTGCAGATAAGAAGAAAAAAAGTAAAAAGGGAAAAAAAATTTATATGCTAAACTGAGTCAGGAGAATAATGAAAATCTAAAATGTTACACTTCAAGTAACATTCTATTTAATGTCTTCCGTGTACTGTATAAAATTGAGTATTTACACAATACAATCTGTAAGACGCTGGGGCTAAGGCAGGTTTAAATCAGACAACTCTTCTGCAAATTAGCACTGGATAATAATATGAGCTGAAAAATACCCTAATAAAAGAGTTAGTTTTAAAGTAACACAGCTAGGCACTAATTTCTCCCACTGTAAAATTTCAGGAAATACATATATACACGTATACGTGCACAGGTAGAGATAGGTAAAGATATATGCAAATACGCATATGCACATGCACACTTATGTCCACATATGCATATATAATGAGGGATTTGATTTCCATTAGTCCATCTGAAAGCAAAGCACCACCGGCTTAAGATTCATTGTCAGTTTTCCCACTCGGGAAAAAAAAAAAAAAAGAAATGTTAGAACTGATTTTGTGAGAAAAGAAAAATCAAAACTGCTATCCACAAAGATTCCTGAGATTCTTATGAACAGACTGTTTAAATGAAGAGCACTTTAATCAGTAGAGGAATCCTCACGTTTCTAATGTCTTGCTGTGCATTCTGCAGGTTATAGTAGCAGCTGGTAGAGGTCATATATCTTTTGTGAGCATCCCAAAAAGGCTCACTGCCAGACTGTTAAATTATGAATAAGCAATGAACAAAAGAATGCAGATACGGTGGTGACAAGATAATCCAAGCAAATTTATCTATGACAAATTTCACAGGATTAACAAATTACATTTACACAGAACAATAAAAATGTGAAAAAAAAAAGGATGAGCCTACTTTTCCCTCACAGCATTAGAGGGAAAAAAAATCACCATTCCAATGCATGTATTTACATTTAACTTTATCTGAAGTGAGACATTTATAGCTTGCAGAAGACAGTCAACTAGCATTATTTCCTCTAAAGCAAATACATATACTGTGTCTATCTAACATACAACATATGCCCACGCTTTGCAGTATATATGTATACAAGTCAATGGAAAATCTTTTAAAGTCTTCCTCACAATTAGTAACAAGCAGAATAAAGAATATGAATTTTGTTTTTCAGGTGGAATATTCTTCTTGTCTCTGTCAGTTAAAAGACATTATTTCTGCTTAATCATTTTGGGGTTTGTTCCTATTTGAACTGAACAAATATTGCAATATATGATAATTGCCACGAGAAAAAAATAAGTAATGAATAGGACATTATTTTTTTTTCAGTAGTGTCACAAACCCATTAAGAAACAATAAACAAAAACACGTAACCATCACGCTGAAAGGATTCTTAAATCCAGAATCTAAATACTGGATGTCCCTAAAGTTGGACATTCAGTATGTCAAATAATCTTGGGGGGGAAGAAGAGGGGATCTGCAGTGTTTGCTATATCCTGTGGTCTCCTATTCTGGTCTTGAAAAGTGATACAGAATTTTAAAAACTGCCCTCAGAAAGCATGGAAAAACAGCTTCCAAATCACAATTCTGTAAAGAAGAATTTTTCTTCCTGTTAACAAAGGGACAAAAAGAAAGACAGCACCTCTTAGTTCTGAAATTTGAGTGTAAGTAGAGTGACTGATAAAAGGAACAGCATATATATTTGAAAGATCTGGAATCTGCTGTATCTTTTCTATCATGCTTCTCATCTGAAGTCTGTTTTTTCTGTCACCTCCATTTATTTCTTGCTGTTCGTTTTTTTAATCTGAAACAGTTGTTTAGTAAAAACAGATCGTGAATTAAAATGTGCCTTCTGAAATCATATATACCATTTACGTATGAAATATATGTTCTTGTTACAGAGCACTGCCTACAAACAGGAAACCTCACTATTAAAGTGAACATCCAATTAATTAAGATACTTTAGTAAACTACTTGGATCCTTCAAACACTGCTGCTTGAGTACCATTTATCTAGCTCATTCAGCCGTTGAAAAAAAATTACCGTACTTTTGATTTTCCAGAAGAAATCCACGTTTTATTGTAAAACCAAACAGCAACTCAGAAAGAATGAATGAATAAATAAATTAGTCCAAAGCCTTTGTTTCTCTTTTTTGTGTTCATCTTCTATTTGTTATTTACCAAGAGAAAACATTTTGGTTTTTTACAACATAGGCTTTTTTGAGAACCTCCTGTCCATACTGTCAGTAATATATGCAAAGGTGAAGCAAACATGCCAATCCTACATCTAACTATAGTCAGACAAATAAAATCAGCAACTTTATTTGCAGCTATGGAGGCTGAAGTACCACTGGCAGTTGATATCTGTTTTTAAGACTTTCTTCCTTTTTTAATCCCACTGCCAGCACTGTCCAGATTCAGTCACTCAGTTCTTTCTATTGACCTCAACCTTGACCTGTGAAAACTGCCCACTTACATTTTTTCCCACAAAGTAACAAATTCTGCCTCCCATCATCTCTAAGAAAAAAACACTTTCTAACAAGCATTCTTTTAAAATTCAGTATGTTATACTTTTGCTAAATGAACTGCAGCTTTGGTAGGACAATTCTGAGCCACCTAACTCATTCAAGTCTAGGTTGTGAGTAAACTGATCGTAAATGTGAATTTGCACATGACTTTCAAATATGACACGTAAGCAAGAGGAAACACCCCCCTGAACCTCCCCTATCATAATAAAAATGTATCAGTTCTATGCATAAACTCATGCAAAACTATAACCCTTTAGGATTTAATCCACAATGTCTGTTCAAAGACTATTCATTACTCAATAAAATTCAGTTTAAAAGAATGTAATATGTAATGAAGCCTGTTCTAAATTCCTGTTGGAGACAAAATTCCCAGGCAAGTACTTTAAAAGAGGCTCTCAGGATTTAGGCACCCACTTTTCACTGAAATGCAGTATGAGTTGGATGCCTAAATCCAATAGGCTCTTTAAAAATTCAAGCCCTAGGGACATTATTGTAGATTACGTACATACATATTATTCAGACTATATCCCATAAGTTCACTATATACATATGTAAACCTAACATGCCTGCAGGTAACGGAACAGTACTTTTCCACTTAAATTATTTAACTTAAGTGTTGAACTTCTACTATATATCAAGCTAACAGCTAATTTTAAATTGCAATCAACCCATTCTCTGAAAGCACTTTATTTCAGTGGAGGTTTTACCTGTAAAAGAAATGTAAATTCGTCTAACGAAGGCAGAGCAATCTTTTAATACAGTCAAAATAGGGGCTGGAATTTTATTCCTAGTGCTAACATTACATCTTCTGCTACTTCAGCTAGTTCTCAAAAATGTTTTGTGCATTAACTATCTCATCAGTAAAACACAGAGAGCAGTGTTTACAGACTTTTCAATGTACACTAAGCTATATAAAGAAACTTATCTACAGAAAAACTCCTTATCAATATTAAAGTCTTCTTCAGACATCGTGTGACACCAGTGAGGAGTTCCCTAGAATAGACAAATGACAAGATACGGCCAAAGAGTCAAAGTCCAAAATGAGTCCAAAATTTACCAGCCAAAGAGAGGCTGGTAAAATACCCTGTAGCAGATTTTCAAAACCCTGCTTTCAGTAATCCATTTTGAATTCTTGCTTACATATCACTTGTTCTTTAATGTGCCTGACTCTAGCCTGCATGCAGAGTGTCAGGTAAGGGCTGACATAACTATCAGTATCTACCTGCAGCAGGCTGAGCTCAGAATCTTCTTGAGGACCACTCCATTTTTACTAGAGAATCTCAAGACGTTTGCATTTTTTAATAGACAGACACAACATTCACTCCTCCTCCCAGTAAGTACATTAAAGTTTGTCTTTGTGGTCTCACTGAGATCAAATTCACATCTATTGAATTATACAGTAAAATACTTTTATCCTTGCTTGTGATTCTCTGTAGCATACTTTAATTATATGCATAATTTCATTTGAGACTTTTTTAAAGATTAAGGGGTACAACTTGAACTCAATATTCTCCCAAAGACAGGATGTAGTTCTGCCAAGTTACAGACACAAATGCTATCCTCCTCTTAGCCTGCCTTCTCTGTTCCGTGTAATATACTACTACAGCATACAAAACTAACGAATATTTTTACTACTCAAAGTCCTGTTCAAATCAATAGCACAAGGGTCCTATTCATTTGACTAGGACTTTGTGTATTGCAAAACTACTGCTCCAGCTAGTCACAGAACAATGCTCTAGTCATAGAG
The DNA here is from genome assembly GCA_020745705.1 of Hemiprocne comata. NCBI lineage: Eukaryota > Metazoa > Chordata > Aves > Apodiformes > Apodidae > Hemiprocne > Hemiprocne comata. Next base: position 40,425,732 of record CM036590.1, on the reverse strand, counting down.
GACATGGGAGCAACCATTCCATTCTTACTACAGCACATCTTCTTATGCAGCAAAATGCAATATTATTATAAATTATCCTTATTATGCGAAGTTCTATTAAATAAAAACTCACGCACCTCACTCCCACTAACAGGGCTTTGTATGTTAAAGATAACATGCACTAGCCTTATAAATATTACACAGAAAGAAATTGCCTCTTCTGAAAAAACACAGTTATTACTGAATGAATTTTCAAAACATTTCATCTCATGGATATAAATCTCTGGCAGCTTCTTTACAAGAAAAAAAAAGGCCAAACATTAAGCATAAACAAATAAATGAAGCAAAGACACAAATGAATCAGTTGAAAATGCAAAGTTTTGGCTATGTACCTTAAAAATATCTCATATTTAAAATATAAAATTTCCAGGCTGACAGGCTGCAGACCAAGTTCTCTTGATTCATTTTGAAACAATGTGACTAATGCTGAAATCTCATCTCACATGAGGTGATTTTATGCCTGCAAGAACTACTAGTGACAATAATAGAAAACAAATCTGATGGACTGACCAAATGCAAGGTTTATTCACAAGAGATGAGATTTCAGGAAATGGTCTCATAACATTAAATTCTAAAAAACCAATTACTTAATTTATATCAAATGAAATTCTGCCACGTTTGTAAAACAGCTTAATCTTACTGACCTAAATGGGAGCATAATCAATCCCAAAATGTTAATAAAATGGTAATAGTTAATTTTCATGGTCAGTATCAGTTATTCAAAATTTTTATCTTAGAACACATTTTCCAGTAAAGAGGGTATCGTTACCAAGATCATTTTAGGAAACAAACATGCATTTCAACATTGTACTCTTTAGGAAGGATGCTGATGAAACTAATGCCTAGAATGTCAATTTTCAACAACTGTTTTACATCACTCTCTCAGTAAAACTCCCATCTGGGCTGGCAACTTGTGTGCCAAGTTTCAAACAAATGTGATTTGAAACTGCCAATATACTAGACTCTGAAATTCAAGTGAGACACTAATAAAAGGAGACGGACGTTGACAATATATCCTCATATTCTCTTAAAAATACCTATGGTTCTGGGTGCTGTATTAATCTGTTAACAAAACTCTCTAATTATAACTTATTTATAATATAGCATTAGAATAGGATTCCATTAAATTGCTACAAAACAAGCTGACTGGATATAACTTGTAAGAAAAAAAATAGTTGTTCTGTAAAGAATGCAGAAACAGTGCTGCACACAAAACCTTGTTATTCAGAATCCCATTAGTTACTGAAAATATGTAATATAACTTTTCTTGATCAATACTCTCATGTAAGCTCTAAATAATGTATGATTCCAGTAGAGAAAAATGCAGCAAATCAAATATGGTGGGAGAATGTTTCAAATTATGAAGAGTAGTATGACTGCTAATCCATAAATCAGAAATTGGAAAGATTGTTGTAATGTGGGAGGGCTCTATTTAATAAAGGTCATTATAACTCCTGGCTCTAGTGCTATAAGATCTAATATCCTCTCTGGTAGCTCTATGATATGCCCATGCATTACTGTTCTTGTTGACAGTCTGTTGCCTTGGAAATATTTCATTATTTCAGTTTTTCCATTTGTAGACCCTTGGCCTTGTGATATGAAGGCCACCCTATTTCATATTTTCGATTATCATTTAAGCAATCTTCTGGAGCTATTTATATAAAAGCAAGTGTTAGACAATGCATATCATCATTTATCACAGCTATGTTTAAGCTCATGCTCTAGATAGAAATGCCAAAATAAAGGTGGTTTTCTCTTTCACTTTAAACAAATAGGACTCTGATATTACGATATGCTTTACAAATCAATGTTGGCATATCACAAGCACGACACTTCTGTCTATTTGATTTTCTTGGTTATGTATCCACACAATTGTAAAACCCTAAACTGCTACTGTAACCATAAAATTTCCTAACAGTCATAGTTTAAAAGAAAATCGAACAAATTTAAGTGTTTAACTTTCCAAATACTCTTTAAAAAACCTGAACAATTGAAAAAAGTTTCAAAACAATTCAGGTGCTTGGTTGCATTAGAGACTACTACCTTTCACATTTGTTTTCTAATCACTAACTTCTTGCTTGACAAAATACAACACAATCTACCTAAATATTGTGGAAGTGAAGACTAAACAAAGAATGTACATAAAGTTCACTTACAAGATTCTTAATCTTGAGAACTAGTTTACTGAAGCAGTAACTAAGAGACTGCAAAACCCCTTCAGTAACTGATATGTGCCTGTATTTCAAATGGCCCAGCACACACAGCTGAAAGGATGTGTACAAAGCCAGCTTAATAGTAACATGCAAGACTTCAGGAGCACCTTACATAACTTTTAATAAAGTGTTCATAAGTACCTGTTTGTTGAAGCATTGAACAATCTTCTCCAATTTATTTTTTAAAGAACAAACAGATTGCCGTTATTTCTGCTACAAAAAAAAAAAAAAGTCACCAACTTCTACATGTAGTATGTACACCTAAACTGTTCCAAGCATTGTAAAAAGTGGTAACAAAGTGAAACCTAATGGCAAAAAACAACTGCTCGGACACTAGGCCAAGTTTGTGGCTATTAGTGTTCTAGGAATTTAGACTACTTTTTCCCTCTGAAATGATTACTCCTCCCACTCCCTACAGGGAAAAACTACTCCGATCCAACCTTTAAAATGACAGCATCAGAGCTGAACAAGAAGATGCTATTAAAGGGCATTAAATTAAATACAGTATATCCTCCTACAACTTCAATCAGAATTTCAGACCAAGTGTTATTTAGTTCAGCTCTCAAGTGGAGCAGAATAACAAATCGTGCACTTTGATTTACCTTCTCCGAATGCCAAATGGAGACAGGTGATAAAGAAAGCACTCATGCACAGGCTATGAAGTTTCCCCTAGAAATTAATTCTATCTTCAAGATTCCTATCTCAGAGAAATTCCCAAAATGGCACACAAATATGCTTCTGCTGGAGAGATTACTGAAGCTATCCTGGCAAATACACTTAGCACTAATATAGTGCCATTCTCAGAAGCAAGACAGCAGTATTGTGTGTTGGGGGGGATAGGACTTATTGATACAAATTGTTTTTCCAACAAAGAACTCTGCAGGAGAAAAGCCTACTGCTGTAAGTGTTATTAACACAGCAGAAGCTCCTCTGCAGCCACTGAAATGGAGATTTTAAAAAAGAAATATTTATAGTTGAAGATGAAAATCTGCAAGTTAAAGTCATTGACTTCTGAGGATGCACTGTTTCCTCATTACATGTATCTCCAAATTCTGCCACATATCAATATTGCCTTGTCAAAGTGCAACAGTTAATACTAATGCATCTAACACAACCCCACTAACATCTCAGTGGCGAGTATGAAATGTATGGTTACGAGGCAGACTACTTCCTTTGGAAAAATGTTATAGCTATTTAGATAGAATCTGTGGGGTTTGGAAGTTGTATTGGAAATGATGATCATACTAAAAAAATACAAGTTTGAAATTAAGATTAAAATGAGCCTGATTCCTTAGACTTCATTTTTGTTTAAGTATTTTTCAGACTTGTGCTGTGAAATACGAACTGAGTAACACATGATCCAACTACTTTTAAAAGCTGTCTAAATGTTAATTTCCATTTTTACAACTAACCGGGAACCTTCCTCACCCCTTACCCTCAAGTTCAAGAAGGGCAAAGGAGGGGAAAAACCCACCCCAGACCCCCCAGCTGCTCTCCTGGGCATACATCTAGCTCATTGCAGTGTAGCAAGGGAGCTTTGAATACTTTTGTAAGAATCGCAAAGTAACATTATATGAACTTGTACTCTTGTCTCCTACCAGTCACTTCTAGAAAGATTCACTTTACTAGAACAAATCCGCCACGGGCAATTCGTGTCACCAGCAGAGCAGATTAATAGCAAGCACTCTCCTCCAACAAAAGTGTATGGGGCAAGCGGCGGGCAAACAGGGGGTAATACGTCGTCCCCCGCCCCCCCACCTCCCTCCCCTGGCCCGCCGCACCGCCTCCCCGCCCGCCCGCGCACCGGCTCCGCTCTGCCCACCCCGGGGGGCGCCGGCACCGCAGCCCGCCCGGCGGCTGGGCGTAGCGGCCGGGCCGGGCCGGGCCGGGCCGGGCAGGGCAGCCCCGCGGGCGCAGCTGGCGGTGCGGCCCCCCCACCTCCGGCCTAGCCGCACTTGAACCGCACCGGCGCGGCCGGCCCCTCCACCCGGCAAGCCAGGCCTGGCGCGGCGCCCCACTGCCCCCGGGGCCGAGCGACCGGGACCGCTCGGGGGGGGGGGCCTTCCACCTCCGCACGCATACACACGCCCGCTCGCCAACGCGCCCCACCAAGCACCGGCTCCAGCAAGCCGCGGCGCGGCTGCCAGAGTGGGGCTGCTGCTGCGCGGCTCGCCGTGTGTGTGTGCGCTTGTGTGTGTGCTTTTGTGTGTGTGTGTGTGTGTGTGTGTGTGTGTGCGTGCGCCTGCGGCTGGCGGTACGCACTAGGAGGAACTCCCGGTGCCCGGCTGTGCGAGCAGCGGGTGCCGGCGGCAGGTCCCCCCCACCCCGGCATGGCAGCCAGCCCCGGCCCCCGGCGGCGGCCCGGCACGGCCCGGCGCTGCTGCGGCTGCTGCTGCTGCTGCAGGTTCAATAAAGAGAAAGTGTTACCGTTCTCGCCTGGAAGGATCCTGCTGAAAGCTTGGCTTGGTGGGCGCCATCTTCCTGGGATTTTTTTTTTTCCTCTCTCCCTTACTTTTCCCTCTCCTGATGTTGGTGTGTGTTGTGTGTCTAGCAGCAGCAGCGGCGGCGGCAGCAGCAATGGCCCTGGTTAGCCAGACAGGCTAAGGAAAAGTACTGAGGCCAAAGCATCGTGGGCTCCCACTCCTCCGCGCAGTCCTGGTGCAGGTTGCTTGCTCGCTTGCTTGCTAGCGCTGCTGCTGCCGCTGCCGCCGTCCATAAGCCGAGGAGCGGAGGGAGCCGGGGCCCCGCCGGCCCCAGAGACATGCCCAGCACAGGCAGCGGCGGCGGCCGGCGGCGGCGGGGAGAGCGAGCCGCGGCGCAGCCCCGGCGGGCAGCCCGGGCGCTGGCATCGCCCGGCAGGTGCGGCACACACACACACGCGCGCACACACACACACACACACACAAGCACAAGCACACACACGTACTCTCCTCGTACACTCGCACACACTCACACCCCGCACCCGCGGGCCGGGCTACGGGGGCTGCCAGGCCATGGGGCTAGCGGGGCGGGGGCGGGGGAAGGAAGGAGGGGAGTCAGGGATCTCCGGGCTTGACCGCTGTAAAAGTATTTCTGGGCATTTTCCAGCTGCTTCCCCAGCTCTGCTCCCACTCTGCGTGCAGGGGACACAACCTCCGCTGCCGGCGCAACAACGCCACTCAGTTGCAGTTTCGCACACTTTCCTGCTCTGGAGTCTGGGCTCCAGCGGGGAAGAGGGCTTGAGGGAGGCAGCGACTGTCTCTACAACTCGGCGGGTGCAGACGACGTGTCCCCCGTGGGCTCCCACGGCGGAGGACGGGCCAGCGCTGGGGCCATCCGCCGGGGGATACGAGCGCCCTGAGACCCACAGGGCCGCGCGCGGGGGTGCCGGTTTCCCGCCCGCAGGGACCGCCTGGGCCCAGGGGGACTCGTGGGCCCCGCGCACTCCCCTGGCCCCCTCCGAGAATGTGCTGCACGTCCTGCGAGTTCGCGTTAGGTGTCATGCTGGACACGTTAACTGAGAGCGATGAGCCGCTCTGCTGTGAAAGGGTGTAGCACTTCACGCTGTTTTACTGGAGTTAGGAAACTAATAATGAAATAAAGGAGAGGGGGAAAATAAACCGCTACCTTAATTGTTCCTTCCAGGAGATCGGGAAAACCCGACCTCTTTGAGCTTTTAAAGGAGAAATCCCTCCTTCGCAAAAAAAGCTTTCCATCTCCAAGGTAACTTTGAGGCTGCTCCACTGCTGCCTTGAAAGTACAGCTTCCTGGGCCTGATCCTGCTCCCAGGGAAAATCCAGCGGGCTTCCATGGGGAAAGGAGCAAACCCCGAAACTCGGGGGGGATTTATTCACGGGAAACGTTTCCGCAACAACTCCAAAAGTTTAAGGGTGGGGGAAGGGGGGCGTAAGCGCGTGTGAAGTGCAGGCGAAGAAGTTAGCAAAGCACCTTAACTTTGGCTGCGGGGGGTATTCCGCGCACCGGGGGCCGGAGGGTTTCTTCCCACAGAAATCACCGGGCCGGGTAACTTCGCGCGGAGCTGCGCGGACTGCGGGCAGAGGGGAGAAGAGCCGCCGCCCGCCCCGCGCTGCGCACGTGCGGCCTGCGCACGACCGTTGCGCACGTGCGCAGAGGGCCGGCGGGATGGCGGCCGCCTGGCCTTGAGTCCCCCCAGCCTGGCCGCGGAGGACTCTAGCCTGCTGCCGGGCCGAGGTTGCGGGAGACGGCCGGGGGTGCAGGTGGAGATGAAGAGCTGGAGAGAGAGGGGGGGTCTAGAAAGTGCCACATGCCGTTCGCTGCCGGCAAAGCTGTCTCCGCGCCTCCAACAAGAACACACACACAGAAAGTTAACAGGTGTCACCTCGTCTTTTGCAAGAGAATAAGAAGGTGTCGGTGTCTGCTCGATTTTAAGCGCTTCCAGAAAGCGCAAAGGAAAATCGTCCGACGTAAAGCACGCTGTTTTCGTCGATAACATATAGTAAAAATTTGGAAGAAGTGCAAAAATGCTTCCCCTTGTCACGATTGTGTGCGAGACATCCAGACTGCTCTGCATTCCTGTTAGTCAAAGTACTTCAATAGCTGCTAAGCACTATTTGGATTAGAGGTGTTAGTAGTTTGTCAGAGAAGTATTGCTTTTATAACTTCTTCCTGATTACAGATCGACATGATCAAACTATTAAACGCGAAGTACTAAAAATTGTCTGCTGCCTTGTCTGTATATCTCTGTTTGACTTGGAAGTCTCCAGAGGTCTCTCTCATTTGTCTAAAAGCCAATCTGACATTTCTGACCCTTGACTTCCCCACTTCACAGACTAAACTATTGTGATTGCTGCCTGTACTTCCTCGTTAAAGTGTCCGTCAGTTTCCATTGTAATTTAAATATTTTATGAGTGACAAAAATAATACAGAAACCATGAAAAGAAATAATCTTTAATCCATTCTTTATATCTCTCACATTCAAGCTTTTAAAATATATATATGAAAAATCGGTGTGTTTGCTTGAGGAAAACAAGACTGATGGTTAGTTTCAAATGTTTCTCAGCTAAGAAAGTGGTAAGGCATCATCAGGGATTATTTCAAGAGTATCAGCTTCCTATTATTTTTTCATTTATTAAAACCTACAAAAGTTACCACCATGGGCATAAAATGGAAAATACATAATGAGTTTTCCAAAACTTAAGGAAGCAACTCAAAGTTGCTGAACAACAAAACAGGTCGATTATTTAAATCTGGCTCCTAAACCGATTAAGTTTGAAATAGTACGTTGAAACTTCCTATGTGTTTTTTTTTTCTTTTACATCATAGATATTTAATTTGGATAGCTGAGATTATATCGCATTTTTATATTTAATTAAAGGCAATAGTGGAAATCAAGATACTTGGGACAGTGCCATTTCTATTGCATTTAAAGAACTGTAAATGTTCCGATTTCAGCTTACATTATCTGTTGTCATCTATTTTTATTTTTTTTTTGAGGGGGTGTTTGCCTTCGGTTATAAGCTTATCACAGAGAAAACTAACAAATTCAAACTTCAGGTTTCGCCTCGTAGAAAACACAAGTAAATGCCAGGTAATTAATTAAGCTTCATGTTAGTATCAGCACGTATCGATGAATTGTTAGGGGGAATGGGGAGGTCTTTAAACTTCATTATGACTTACTGCCAACTTTCTACACTTCGCTTCTAAAGGCGCTCTCTGTGAATTTCCTGCATTTGCATTAGAATGCATTTAAGATGAAAAAATAACAGTGCTGAGTATACTTAGGGTTTCGTGCTATATTTCCCTGTAGTAACAGGTGACATGATAATACTGTTTAACAATGTGGAATTGCAAGTGTGCAACCCCAAGTGAAAATTGTTCTCTTTCTTGGTTGAAAGCAAATTATCAATCAGCATACCATGATCAATTATCCCCCTGGCTGCCACACACTGGGATTTGCACAAGGCATTGACATTGAGAAATTCCTCTTTAGAAAGGATGAGCGGACGGGATCCCAAACTTTGCAGCAGACAAGCTAAGCTGCCGGGGTCTCACTTTTTTTTTTTTTTTTTTCCTATTGTTGCTTTCCAGCTCATCCAAGACAAAACTAGGAGATTGTGTTTACTTCTCAGTGCATTTTAAAAGATGCTGTATTTTAAAAAAAGAAAAAAATAAAGAAAAACCCTTCCCTCCGACCAAGCTCCCCCCCAACAAACAGCGAGAGATTTAAAAAAAAAAAAAAAAAAAAAAAGAAAACAAAGAAACACAAAAGCACAAAGAAAAAGCAAGTGAGGGAGCCTCAGGAAGAGCCGCACACCCTCTCCCACTCGGTGCTCACCGTTGTTGGTAGGAGGTGATGCCCTGGACGTTTTGCGGGTTGCCGTTGGCCGCAGCGCCGGCTCGCCCCATGCCCGGCGCCGCCGGCACCCCCCCGGCCGCCCCGCCGGCCGCCGCCGCCGCCGTCACCTGCACACTGAAATCCGGGAAGATCCTGATCATCCCCGCGGCTCAGCACCCGGCGAGTCTCGGCGAAGAGGTGCAGCAGCAGCGACTCTCCCTCCGGCGGCTGCAGCAGCAGAGCCAAGCACACTGCAATCCCATTAGTGAGTGGCGGCCACTGTGAGTGAGGAAGGGCGCTTTGATGTGAGCTGCTGGGCTGAGATGGAGAGGACTTTGGGGGGGCTGGGGGTAAAGGGGGGGGGGGGGATTTTACCGAATTGCAAACATGCAACGCGTGAAGATTGGGGGGAGGTGGGGGGGTGGCGGGGGGGGGGGCTTGGAATATCAGCGCTACAAAAAAAAAGGAAAAAAAAAAGGTATGCCTAATACCACTGGAGCTGTAGATGTAAGAGAAAAATCCAAGCTGAAGAGGGACAGGGAGAAGAGCGGGGGGCGCAATTACTTTAGCGGTGCAGTGAAAATGATGAGCAGCAAATGTTGCCTTTTTTCCCTCCTCCTTCTCGTCCCTCCACCCCCCACCCTCCACCCAAAATGCAAGTCTTAGGAGGATTTCTCTGTCTCAATGAAGTAATAATAAAGGCGGCTGACCACAGCCTGGGCTAGCGCCAACTGTGCGGGGGGGGGGGGGGGGGGGGGTTGAAAGGGGAGGTATATCCCTGCTCCCAGAGGCCTGAGGAGAGGAGGAAGAGTGGAGGATTGTTGCAGCACAAGTTCTTGCTCTTGGTAACTTGCTCTAGCTACCACCCCCCCCCTTTTCTTTCTTTCTATGAAGGGACGGTTTTCACAAGCGAGGAAATGCGCCGCTTTTGTGCAACGGCAGAGTTTGTTCCCTATTATAGGGAGCTGACTCTCCTCCCCTCCTAGTGTGCAGCAATGTTATTGCTAGTCAAACTTGTAAGGTGTGTGGTGTGTGTGCACGCACTGATTCTGCTGCTGCTTCAACATATCAATTATACCGCCGAGAGCTGCGCAAAAAACCCTTTCAAAGATCCCCTCCGGGTGCGGTACGCACCGCAGCAGCAGCGCCCTGGCGGGCGGCTCGTTCCGCTCCGCCCTCGCGGGACGCGGGGCCCCAGCGCCGCGGCTCCTTTGTGCCACCCCGGGGCTGCGCGCAGCCCTCCCCGCCTTGCGCGCAGGTCGCTTTGCCCTCCTCCTCCAGCTCCGCGGAGTGCTCACCGGGGCCGCGGCGCTGCGCGGCTCCGCCAGCGCCGTGCCGCTGCCCTGCCCTTGCTCCTGCTCCGGCCGGTGCCGCCTACCGGCGAGTCTTCCCGGCCGCGGCGCTGCGCGGGGGCGGACGCCGGGAGGGAAGCGCGGAAAGTTGGGCGGGGAGCGCGGATCGGCGGCGGGACGCCCCCCTTCCGCCCCCGGCAGCTCCCCCTCCTTGCTGTTGGCGCGGGGGCCGCAGGCGCTACAGGAGGGGGCACGGCCACACGAACCCTGCTCGCCATGGTCCTCCCGGGGCTGAGCACCGCGTCCTCTCCCTGCAGCTGCAGCGGGAGGGGAGGGGTGAGGAGCCCATCCCGAAGGGCATGAGGGAAGAGCGGCGTGCCGAGTCAGGGGCAGCAGGGCGACGGGAGAAAAAGGGACCCCCTTCAGCAGTAAGGCCCCACCAAATGTCCCCGCTTCTGGGGTGACTCGAAATCACGGACCTGTAGCTGGTTGCTGGAGCTGTAAGTGTCGTGCATGCAGGGGAGAACTGGACTCTGGCAGCCTAGCGAGCGGACAGCTAGAGGAGAAAGTACTGCACTGTGTTAGTGCACCTTACACAAACAGCAGCTGTGCTGTTGACTCGTTTCTGAGGAAACCGAAGCTCGTACCAAGAAGAGCTGCTTGGGACAGAACACAGGTTGCACTCCAGAATCAGCATGGTGTTGGAAAGGCTACGGCAGCGTCTCTGAAAGGGGCAGATATCCTAGGCTCACTCGCCTCTCCAAAGGCATTTTAACCTTTGCTTTCATAAATCAAAGCTGTCACCTGGGCCACTCTCCCCTTTTCCCATGCGACTGTGTGCCACTTGGAATCATAGCTTGGCTCCTAATCTAACAATATCCTCTTATCTTGACTTTTCTTTCCGTTGCTGTTCCAAACCAAATTAAGACACACCAAGTTTATGTTAAAACAGAGACTGCATTCAAATCCTTTGTATTAAATAGCATCTGTGTTTGCATTCTGTTTTAATACAAAATGCTCTGGATTGCAGCTAATACCAGGAGATATGAAACTGGTTAGTCCCCACATGTTGCACATAAAAAGAATTCATAATGAGCATCTGTGGGATGTGGAATGGATCCCATGAGTTAGTTGAAGACCTCATAACGTAAGAGCTGAGAAGCCTAAGTGAATTATGACTCTCTTTCCTCGCAAGTAGGATTAATTTTCTATCCCACTTATATTCATTATCTATCCTGTTTATACTATAGGGACATCAATTGTTTGACTGTTAAATATGAAGACTTTACAGAAACGTGTAGGTTAGATAGCTTGCAGAGAAGCGGGGGGATGTTATTGCTTGAAAAATGTTATTCAAACTCCATGTTTAAAGAGCAATATTAGATAAAGCTGCTCACTTTTTTTAAAGGACTGCCAATTCTACGCCTTTCTCTTACCACATATTTAAAATGTAAGGTTTACAAAGTACCCTCCATCTGCCTGTGGTTCTTCCAGTGATGTCAATAGGAATTGTGCATGCAGATGAAGGCCCGTATATGGCCTTTAGAGAGCAGGTCAATAAATGGCTGGAGGAATAATTAAAGACTTCTGAGCTGCTTCTTTCCTTTTTCTTACAATATAGTACAAGACTGGCATGAATATAGGCTGGGCTACCACTCTAATTGGCTACGGAATAACGCTGAAAGGAATTTAAATGTGGGCAGTAGCCATTTTCCAAATGATCACTCCATTACAGTAGTTTTGTCTGTCGATGTATGGCCAGGCAGTAGAGTGGATGTAATCATGTCGAAGTCTCCATGCATTGATTGTCACTCTCTGCTCTACAGTGGCAACTCTAGGCAGATTTTTATGTTTCAAAGGGACAGCCAGGACAGAGAGCCTGCCTTTAGTCAAGCTTGCTTCAGCTTAGTCCCGAAAGTGGCCGCTTTTCATCTGTGTAGGCAGAACCAAGATCTCTTGCTATTTCAGATCTTTTATGACTATTGATTAGTATCTTAATGTAAGTGTTAATGTAACTGAAAAGTCAGTCTTGATAACTTTGCTTGTGTAAGTAGTCTCACTGAGTCAGTGGAACTACTGACTAACAATTTTTGCCTGTTTTAAGCAGGATACAAAGGTAGGTTTGTGAATGTTTACAGAATACAGAAGCATTTTATTTTTTATAGCCCTTAAAAGATATAAATTTTTTAAAAACCCTCATACCTGGAAAAAAGTTCCATTTTGATTGATTGTATCTTTTTTTTTTCCTCCAGATTAATCACAATGGTAAAATTCAGTAAGAATTTCTGAGACTTGTTTTATGCATGGATGAAAATATCTATCATCGGGCTTATATTCTGTGCCATATTAAGTAGTGTGGACCCAATTCACCATGTATTTCACTGATGCTACAACATACCATGATGGATTTAAATTAATTCCGTGCAGTATGCTAGCGTAAATTAGATGAGAATCAAGCCCGGTATTTTTAATTTAGTTTATTTCTCATTTTGCTGAAATTATTCACAGGTTCTGGTGTCTAAGTGACATAGTTTTTGTCTCAGTACCATATACTATTGCAAGATATTCTGCAGGTTGCTTTAGTATTGATTAAGCAAAGAAATATTCTAAGAGTACTGCTATTCCTAACAATGTATTGTCAACCTTCCTCTCCTAGGCAAAAAAATAGTAAAGATAAAAATTAAAAACACATGACAGTGTGTAATATAGTAACATTTAATATTTATGCTTTACATGTACCTCTCTATCACAATTATATATTATGTCTTTATTTGCATTGTCAGTGTACTACTGTTACTTTCTTTCATAGGTGAAAAAATTCTCTTCTCTGGAAATTCATTTCCATTTACTTAAAGTTAAATGGTTTGACTTTGAATTTTCATTATCTGCTGTTGGAAGGAGCCTGTGACAGGTATGAGAGAGAGTACTACAAAGCTTCATTGTATCATCTAATTTTTGCTTCACTTTAGTCAGATATCATTTAGGTAGAGAGTAAAATACTATAGGTAGAACAGGATAAGATAGAACAAAACAGAACAGAAATAAAATAAAATGAAAATAGGATATATAACAAATTGCAGTAGAAAAATGCCTTTATCTTGAAGTGATTTTTTTTTTTTAGTTGTACTGATTCCTCACTAGTGAGAAAATTGAACTAATTCTATATAAAAGGAATATGTCATAACAGGATATGGCATTTATCTTCCTGAGATAGGAGTGACCTCATCATTCACAAGTGGCGTAGCTATGAATGAGTAATCAGCCTCCCCACCCATTAAGTGTAGATAAAGTCCACATCTTCTGTCTAAGTATTAAATATTCGATTTATTATTTTACAACTCGCCATCTCTACAAGTGTCCACTGACTGTTGCTTCAGTTGCTGCTACCAATATGTGTCATCAATGTGAAGCAAAAGAAGCTCCTCAAAAGATGCTCCGCATAATACTGAATGGAAGATGAGAAAGGAAATGAAAATAATACAGGAGAAGAAAACAAGAGAAGGTGGACCTGCAGAAAAAAAATATGGGCAGAACAGGGATAAGGAAACCCTTTGACTGACCTGTACTTTTGTTGACAGTAATATTCCAAGAGCTTTGTAACATATGTGCAGTGAAAATATTTTTCATATTAATACCTCACATATATCAGCTACCTCATATCTCATGCTATATTGCTGAAGTTATTCCCAAAGGAATTTATATACGTATAATGTGAGAAAAAATTATAGTTAGGAAAGAATTCCTTTTTACTATTTATCAGCAGTGCACATTAGAGAAGACCTGCAGTTAAAAAATACACTTTCTTTCTAGAACTGTATAAGATAACATAATTTTCTCCTTCAAATGATGTCACGTGCTGCATTTTGTTTTCATTCCTTTGTAAAAGCAATGAGTGCAGTTTAAAGAAAATATTTGGAGTTTAATTTTAAATCAAAAAGAACTGGCTGTTCTTCTGTTTAGAAGAAAAACCTCTAAATAGAACATGAAGTCAGGAAAAAGACCATCAAAACTTAAATAGGAAGTAGTCAAATATTTTCCATCTTCACAACTCAGGTTTGTATTCAGGTTTGGAAGAGCAGAAACGTCTTTCCTGAAAGGTTGTGCGGAGAATAAAGGACAAGATTAAGGTAGTCCCATCCCCCTTGTATTAAAAAAAAAAAAAAAAAAAAGCTAGAAGGAAAGTGCCTGGGGAAAGTAGCATCACTATCGAAATCATAAAAGATGTATAAGGACATCAGTGAAAGAACTAGAAAAACTATTAGAAGAATGCCCTACAGGGCTATCCCAATGGCTCAGCGATTAGCACACTGCACTGCCACTGGGAAAAGGTAGCTGAGGTTTGAGGCTAATCTTAGGATCTCTCTCATTGGTACTGGCAGCTGTGAGCTGGGCGAGGATGAGGAGTCCACAGTGGAGAAAGACTGATAAGTTTCTCACACACCCAAAAGTATGTGCCTAGGCTCTGTTTTGACCCACCAAAGCTGTTTCAGGAAGGAGTTTCTAGTTTTCTCTGTCACCAGCTATTCTAATTAGCTCGCTGTGGGAAAGCAAAAGAGTGCCTCTGGCTTCCCGTGTAATGACAAAGGATAGCTAATTTTCCACGGTTGGAACATCACTATTAAAGTCAGTCTCATTTGTGTTGTACACTTTGCTATGGCCCCATATTTTAGTGGATGAGTTATCTCTTAGAGGTTTACTGCAGTGTTGATCCCCCACAAATTTTATAGCAGCTCCAGCAGAAGACGAAGGAGCAGCCAGCAAGTTTTTCTGGGCTCTTCTTGCAGAAAGCATCTAATCTGTGATACTCCTCCAGGCAGTTTTACCACCTGTGTATCCATTTCTATTGTCTTCAAGATCAGTGTTATCCTTCCAAAGTGAAGTAATCTGCTACTTCATTGACATCAAACTGGGGTCATGGAGACCACAACTAAATTGTGCTGCTTCCACCTCAACAAAAGCCTGATTTATACCACACAGTCTGATAAGTTTAATTCAAGAAAGTGGAAAAGCAAATAATGTAGATGCTTTTTATTTCCAGGGTTTCTAAGAGATACCAGTGTATTATCCTATTTTCATACGGCATTCAGATTTTTGGTCCACTAATTCCCTGTGGTTCTACTTGTGCATAAGTGAAACTTAAAAGAGACACAGGGATAGTCAACACACTTTCCCCTTTTATTTCTCTATTTACCTACCTTTATTTTCAGCTTGTCAGTGTTCCTAAGCCAGAATGATTTGTGGAAACTGCTGGTGGTGTGTCCTGGAAAGATAGCATCAACAGGCAGCTTAGAGTTTTTGACTGTGTTTAGAGGAAGATTCTTATAATTTCCCTCACTAAATAGTCACTCACTTCTAAGAAAGAAGAAACAGAAACCAAACATGCTCTGTTTCTCTTAGTTTTTTTATGAACAAATCCAAGTCAATTATACATACAGCAAAAAAAGCACCAAGCTTTCTCTCAGAGCTCTTACAGATAAGCCTAGTACAGTCCAATGTGGCCTTTCGTCTTTGATAGGTACTATCAGTGCTCTGCTGAGTCATGCAGCAGTGAATAAGAGATACAAAGATTCTGAAATCTATCCAAACCTGTGTTTCCTCCCTTACTATCAAAGCTAGCAGTCCAAACAGCACGAAAAACAACAATGTAGTAAGTGGGAGCTGGGATCTCTCAGCAGCAGAGGTTGTAAACATCCAGTGCAGTTTAAAGCTGTGCTAGGTCCTTAAAGCTATAGTTTTCAATAATTTTTTTCTTTCTGTAACAACAGCATTTTTTTTTTCCACTCACTGAAGAAGATGGTACATTGTGTTCCTGTGTAGTGTGGTCCCAAGTGGGCAGCCATGTAAATCTGGAGACTCTACTAACAGTTTCTATAACTTCAAGTGTACATTAGAGTCAAAAGTAAATACAGCCTGACTGAAAATGTATCCATGTCTAGGCACAGGAATCTCTAACAAAGTACCGTTCTTATTTACAGCTATTTGTTACTCTTCAGTTTTATTTTTCACTGTTAAGAAGCTGATTGTCCAAATTCCTTCATTTTTTTTTTTTCTTAAGCAAGAAGTTCAAGTATTGAGCATATTCACAGGAGGCCTTCAAAGTTTAAACACAGCTCAAATCTGACATTTCAAACTTTTTTTGGGTTAAAAAACAAACAAACATTTCTAGTATTTATACATGGTCTATCTGAAACCTTAAAGAGACAGCTTTACTCACCTCAGAGGCAGACTTCCATCCACATGACTTGCACTTCTGTCGCTGCCATCCATAATACAGTAACCATTGAGAAGAACTAGAACGTGATGTGCAGCACCCAACTTTTCACTCTTCAGAGTTCCTTCCTTGGGCAGTTTAGTTTTGACAAAATCAGAAAATAATCAAAAGCCTTTTTAGTCCACTGCTAGACTTTTATTTTTTCATTTTTACAGATAGGGTAGTCCACAGTGTGGTCATTAATTGCACCAAATTAGGAACATGCTGAACTCTTAAGAATGAGTTTCTTTTGTGTTCTTTGGTTGTAGGTCTTCTCACCACTTCATAGTGTATTTTTATTATCAGAAATCGGTCTGGATTCTGTTTAAAAAAGGTTGAATACTTCATTCACTGGAGATTACCCAAAAAGGCTACCTAACATTCTTCTCTTTTCACTGCCAACAGGTCACATTATCTCATTTCTTTACAAATGAATAGACAACATAGAAAACATCTTTGTGACTTTTAAGACTTGCTCTATTAGCTATTGGCAACATAATGGATGGAGAACTTATGGACACTTAGAAGGAGATAAGCAATGTGATTGCTTGGTCATAGAATCACAGAATGGTTAAAGTTGGAAGGGACCTTCCACAACCTCCCTAGGCAATCTATTCCAGCACCTTACTAGCCTCATGGTGAAGAATTTCTTCCTGATGTCTAACCTAAATCTCCCCTCTTTCAGTTTAAAACCTTTACCCCTTGTCCTATCAGTACCCTCTCTGGTGAAAAGCCCCTCCCCAGCTTTCCTGTAGTCCGCCTTCAGGTACTGGAAGGCTGCTATAAGGTCTCCCTGGAGCCTTCTCTTCTCTAGGCTGAACAGCCCAACTGTCTCAGCCTGTCTTCATAACAGAGGTGCTCCAGGCCTTTGATCATCTTCGTGGCCCTTCTCTGGACCCTCTCTAACAGCTCCATGTCTTTCCTGTGCTGAGGGCTCCAGAGCTGTACACAGTACTCCAGGTGTGGCCTCACCAGAGCAGAGTAGAGAGGCAGAATCCCCTCCCTGGCCCTGCTGGCCACACTTCTTTTGATGCAGCCCAGGATGGGGTTGGCCCTCCGGGCTGTGAGTGCACACTGACAGCTCATGTCGAGCTTCTCATTTACTGCCATCCCCAAGTCCTTTTCCTCAGGACTGCTCTCTAGCCATTCTCCCCCCAGCCTATATTTGTGCCTGGAGTTGTGCTGACCCAGGTGCAGGACCTTGCACTTGGCCTTGTTGAACTTCATGAGGTTGGCACTGGCCCACCTTTCCGGCCTGTCAAGGTCCCTCTGGATGGCATCCCTTCCCTCTAGGGTGTCAGCCACACCACACAGCTTGGTATTGTCAGCAAACTTGCTGAGGATACACTCAATCCCACTGTCCACGTGTCCAACAAAGATGTTGAACAGCCCTGGTCCCAATACTGACCCCAAGGAACACCACTCAGCACTTGCCTCCACTTGGACACTGAACCATTGACCACAACTCTCTGGGTGCAGCCATCCAGCCAATTACTTATCCACCAAGTGATCCATCTGTCAAACTCATGTCTTGTCAGTTTGGAGACCAGGATGAGCTTTTTAAATATTACGGAATTCAGTCATTATTCTCTTGATTACACATTTGAGGCAACATATGTTTGCATATAGAGAATGCATCATTTGGGTAGATACGGATGTCTGTAGAAAGAAAATTATCATTTCTTTTAGTTCAACATTTTTTAAACAGGCTTTATTGTACCTTTCTTGTTTTTGTCCCAAGATGAATACCCATTTGTCTGTATTAACCTGACAACCAATAACGTCTGCATTTGCTTTATTTGTGCATACTACACAATTGAAAAAAAAAAAAAAGTTGACTCTTTTAGTAGTCCCTTGATAGGACTGGTTGATGAAAATTACTACTTGCTAAGTATGTCACTTTTTTTTCTCCATACGTTATACAGAAAAAAAATTGAGGGGACTCCTCCAGCCAAACTTTCATTTATTTTTACATGGGTCCTTTATTCTGGAGAAAACCCCCTACAGATTTTCAAGCCTATTTCATTTAATATAGATTTGGCCTTTTCAGTCTGGAAACAGATGAAATATCAGAGAGTTCATACAAGTAGATGTTATAACAACAGCAACAACATCTGCACAATGACAGGGTTTATTTTTAGTTGCAGCTTGTAATAATCACTGTTCATCTCCTCCGCTTCTCAATTTCTGCAACAGTTTTCTGGAAAAATGTTTTTGTTTCGAAGTCTGCAGCATCATGGGAAGTTTCATCATTAAAAAAATAAGAGGAAAAAATAACTTCCTTTAACTGGAATACATCAATATTTCTTTCCAAAATAAACCATGTGCAGATAAGAACTATCATACAGGTACAGCTAATTTTGTATCTTTTGGGGGCTATCCAGACCATATAGCAGCAATTCTTTCAGTACTCAAATGCAATCACTTCATTCATTAAAAAGTTATAATTTTCTTTTGAAGAATGTTATTAACAGCCCATGGTATTTTCTATGCCATCGATTCAAAAAGCGCTTTTCTCTGTATCCAGTCCTTCACTATATGCAAGTACAGCAACCACATTTATCCAAAATATACTATAAGAGTTAGAGGTCAGTGTGCGGGCTAAGGGTTATGATCTGGTAGCAATAACAGAGACGTGGTGGGACAGGTCACATGACTGGAATGTGGCCATGGATGGTTATGTGCTTTTTAGGAAAGATAGGGTGGGGAAGCGAGGTGGTGGAGTTGCTCTTTATGTGAGAGAGCAACTAGAATGTATTGAGTTTTGTGCAGGGGCTGATGAGGGGCAAGTTGAAAGTCTGTGGGTAAGAATTAAGGGGCAGGCTGGTGTGGGTGATACAGTCGTGGGGGTCTACTACAGACCTCCTGATCAAGGCGAGGAAGTTGATGAGGCTTTCTACAGGCAGCTGAAAGTAGCCTCACAACTGCAGTCCCTAGTCCTCATGGGAGATTTTAACTACCCCGATATCTGCTGGAAGACTCACACAGCCAGCCTTTCACAGTCTAGGAGGTTCCTCCAGTGCATTGATGATAACTTCTTAATGCAAATGGTGGACAAGCCGACTAGAAGAGGAGCGCTGCTGGATCTTGTACTAACCAACAAGGAGGGCCTTGTTGAAGCAGTGGTGGTCAGTGGCAGCCTTGGCTGCAGTGATCACGAGATGGTGGAGTTCAGGATCCTGCGTGGAAGGAACAGAATACCCAGGAGGACCAGAACCCTGGACTTCCACAGGGCAAACTTTGGCCTCCTCAATCAACTGTTAAGGGAAATCCCATGGGACAGGGTGCTAGAAGATAAAGGGGCTCAAGATAGCTGGTCAACATTCAAGGACCACTTCTTGCAAGCACAGGATCAGAGCGTCCCAATAGTTAGGAAATCTAGTAAGGGAGCTAGGAGACCAGCATGGTTAAAAAAGGAACTGCTGGGCAAACTTAAGTGGAAAAGGAAAATCTACAGATCATGGAAGGAGGGGCTGGTCACTTGGGAGGAATATAGGGCTGTTGTCAGAGGATGTAGGGAGGCAATTAGGAAAGCTAAGGCCTCCTTGGAACTTAACCTTGCAAGTCAGGTTCAGGATAATAGAAAGGGCTTTTTCAAATACATAGCTAACAAAGCTAACACTAGAGGCAATATTGGCCCACTGTTGAATGAGGTGGGAGCCCTGGTGACAGAGGATATAAAGAAGGCAGAAGTGCTGAACGCCTTCTTTGCCTCTGTCTTTACTCCTGCAGGATTTCCCCATGAGCCCCAGACTCATATAGCCCCAGAAGTAGTCAAGATAGATGAGGAGTTTGACATAGTAGATGAGGATTGGGTTAGGGATCAGTTGAGTAATCTGGACATCCATAAATCGATGGGTCCAGATGGAATGCATCCAAGGGTGCTGAGGGAGCTGGCGGAGGTCATTGCTAGGCCACTCTCCATCATCTTCGGTAAGTCATGGGTAACAGGAGAGGTGCCTGAGGACTGGAGGACAGCAAATGTCACACCAGTCTACAAGAAGGGCAAGAAGGAGGACCCGGGTAACTATAGGCCGGTCAGCCTCACCTCCATCCCTGGAAAGGTGATGGAACAACTTGTTCTTGTCTCTATCTCTAGGCATATCAAGGACATGGGGGTCATCAAGAGCAGTCAGCATGGTTTTATCAAGGGTAAATCATGTTTGACTAACCTCATAGCCTTCTATGAGGAAATTACTAGGTGGATAGATGATGGTAGAGCGGTAGATGTGGTTTATCTTGATTTCAGTAAGGCATTTGACACCATCTCCCACAGCATCCTTGTAGATAAGTTGATCAGGTATGGGTTTGGTGATCAGGTAGTGAGGTGGATCAGGAACTGGTTGATGGGAAGGAGTCAGAGAGTTGTAGTCAATGGGGCAGAATCTGGTTGGAGGTCTGTGACTAGTGGAGTCCCTCAGGGGTCGGTACTGGGACCGATGTTGTTCAACATCTTCATCAACGACCTGGATGAGGGTATAGAATGTACCCTCAGCAAGTTTGCTGATGATACTAAGCTGGGAGGAGTGGCTGACACACCAGAAGGCTGTGCTGCCATTCAGAGAGACTTAGACAGGCTGGAGAGTTGGGCGGGGAGAAACATGATGAAATTCAACAAGGGGAAGTGTAGAGTTTTGCATTTGGGGAAGAACAACACGATGTCCCAGTATAGGTTGGGGGCTGACCTGCTGGAGAGTAGTGTAGGTGAAAGAGACCTGGGGGTCCTGGTAGACAGGAGGATGACCATGAGCCAGGAATGTGCCCTTGTGGCCAAGAAGGCCAATGGCATCCTGGGGTGCATTAGAAAGGGTGTGGTTAGTAGGTCAAGAGAGGTTCTCCTCCCCCTCTATTCTGCATTGGTGAGGCTGCATCTGGAGTATTGTGTCCAGTTCTGGGTCCCTCAGTTCAAGAAGGACAGGGAACTGCTTGAAAGAGTCCAGCGCAGAGCCACAAAGATGATTAAGGGAGTGGAACATCTCCCTTATGAGGAAAGGCTGAGGGAGCTGGGTCTCTTTAGCTTGGAAAAAAGGAGGCTGAGGGGTGACCTCATCAATGTTTACAAATATGTAAGGGGTGAGTGTCAGGGAGATGGAGTTAGGCTCTTCTCAGTGATGACCAGTGATAGGACAAGGGGTAATGGGTGCAAATTGGAGCATAGAAGGTTCAAGGTGAATATCAGAAAAAACTTTTTTACTGTAAGAGTGACAGAGCACTGGAACAGGCTGCCCAGGGAGGTTAGGGAGTCTTCTTCACTGGAGATATTCAAAACCCACCTGGATGCGTTCCTATGTGATGTGCTCTAGGTGACCCTGCTCTGGCAGGGGGGTTGGACTAGATGATCTTTCGAGGTCCCTTCCAACCCCTATGATTCTATGATTCTATGATTCTATGATTCTATGATTCTATGATAATCTATTACTCTGTGAAGCTGAACTTTTGATTCTAGTCAGTTTTACTAAACTGTTGTCAGCTTATGGAGAAATACAAGGGGTGAAGATCTGCATAATAAAGAAGATATTATATGCAAAAAGCCCTTGAATTAATAAAATTACTAAAGCTGATATATCAAACACCTGAAATAGAAAAAACTCATTGTACATCTTACAGTTTTCATGGTATACATTAATGCTACTTCAAAATTTGCATATCTGAAGATAGGGAAAATAAATATTCTCTTCGAATAGAATGGTATTCTTAGCTTTCAGAATATTCTTATAATGGGTCCTTGCTATGTCCATTAACATTACTGTTTTGCATTCACTTTTTAGGTGAAGAAGAGTCCATTGGTGGGAATAACGCAAAATAATTTTACTTTTGAGAGACTGTGAGCTCTTTGAGGCTATTGTTATAACAGATGATGCTTGACACTGCAAATCATTATGTCTTGCTTTGACTTGTAAATCCAGCTATCTGTAATAGACTGCATACATACCATCATATGGTGCTGTTTGGTTTGAAAAACACACAAGGCTGGAGTTAAATTATTTAATTTAGAGTTCAGCATATGTGCTATCTTCGCTGTTAGTTAGGAAGATCTTTAAAAACTGAAAGAATGTATCTTAATATGGTTTTCAGAGAAAACAAGCATTTAAAAAAAAAAAAGAAACAAACATACCATAAGCATGCAGAAACTGCTAACTGGAGTGTTCCTTTATTACTACCAAACAATATTTCTTCAGGTATGGGCTGCATTTTGATATTGTTCATTTTATCACACACACATTATTCCATAATCTAAAAAAATAACATAGTTTTGCAAGCAGGTGCCATGTGATTTATTATAAGGTTCAGTTATGATGCTGGAGGAAGATAAAATCACTACCTTTCAAAAGAGGTCCAGAGGTAAATGTTCACTATCATATACAGGAACTAGAATTTTACTCTCCCATTAACTTCACTTAGAGTCAAGGGGAGATCAGTATCTTTGAGTGTCAAACCTCTGGTTTTCAGAAGGCTCACCTCATTACTAATGGACACAGACAGTATGCAGGGATTGACTGTAAACACTGGCTGTTCTGAAGTGTCCTAGCCTGGATAGCAGCAACAGTATCTGCTTGGATAGCAGATGTGTATGCCCTGCTCACAGCTAATTATTTCTGCAGAGTGACAGTATGATGGTGATTAAAATATATATATTAATATATATGGTGTATTAGACCTATAAATATATCTTGCCTGATTTATTTGGTCTGAGCTCATCTATAAATTGTCTGGCTTCTGAAGGAAAATGGCAAAATTGTCTTGCATGTAGAGGGATAGATTTCAAGTTAAATCAGTGGTTACAACAAAAAATCTAAATTAATGACCACCTCTGAAGAGCTCAAACAAGGCAAATTGTAATACATAAATATTAGAGGGCATGTTTATATCTTGAAAAGATAGGAAACCTGAGATCTGGATGGATGGAAGAAAAAAAAAGGTTCAGATTATACTTTCCCTCTGAGAAACCAAGAACAACAAGAGCGTTATAGTACAGCATAGTGGTTAGAACAGCAACACACCTTATTCTATCACAAATTTGAATAATAATTGAGCTGTAGTGTACTTCAAGGAAGCAAGTAAAAGCAAGCATGCTTGTCTTCCCACAAATATCTCCACTGTCAGCTTCATTTCTTGGGAGAATTCTGTGGTTTCCTAAAACATAAATCAAACCAACCCAACCTTTTCCCCCCAAAAAAAAAGAAATAAATTCAAACCAAACAACTAAAACAAAAATAACAAAAAAACAACCCCCCAACCCCCCACAAAACACCACATCACAAAAAAAAAAAATTGAATATATGATATTTTACTTTTCCTATGACTTTCATGAAGAACAAGGAAGACTGCTGATTCATCTGTGTTTTAAAATGTCATTCTTGTTTTACACCTTCTCCCTCACCCCACCCCAAGAAAAAAGTTTATGAAAGAGCACTAGCAAAAAGTCTGCAAAATGCTTCTTGTTTTATAAGAGGTAATTCAGTATTGCTTATCTGGGGTCAACAAACTACAACCACAAGAAACAGGTTTTCACTGAAGCATATTGAAGTTTGCTTATGTCTTTACAAAACATTTGAATATTTGGTCTTGAAAGTATGGTAGTGGAATTGTGGTCTGATGCCATTAAAAATGAGTATTACAATGAATTGAGAATAATTTTGATAGTGTTTCATTGAAGTCAATGGGCCAACATTATCAGAAGTGAGTCTCATTGAAGTTGTGGAGATTAATTTTTGATAGCAATCTATTTAAGTCAAAGGGAACAGGCTACAGAAAGTTAACCCCACACAGTGCAATTATGTTCAATACAGCCTTGTCTTGTGAAGAAAGAAAAGACTTTATTAAGTATGAGATTTGTGTATCATCGCTTTCACAAAATGTATTAAAAAAACCCACAGAGTACTATCACAGAGGCTGGCAGATTGACTGTAAACAGATGTTGCAGCAAGCTCTTAGGAAAATTGTAGAATACCATTTAACGGCACAGCTCACATATTTCTACAGCACATTTTCAGGAGAGAAATGTTAGGCAAGATATCACATATCATCCTTTGAACAGTGCTTCATGCCCTTGCTTTTACTAGATGACCAAGAGAATCAGGCTGAAGGAGTCCGATGTCTCGTGCAAAGGGTAGCAACTGTAAAAAATATTCACTGCCTTTCTCTCCCAATATGAAAGAAACAAGTCTTCTGCCATGAAAGCAAGAATACCTTCACTTCAGTGAAACTCACACACAGAACATTTACAGGGTTTGCAACATTTAACTAATGGAGAATAAATTTAGCTATTTACCATCAGGAAAAGGAATCTTCAGCATTTTTTAAAACGTGAATTTAATCACTATTAACTTCTCAAATGTTTAGAGGAACTCGCGTAAAACCAGCAGATGCATTACTAGATCCTGCTCTAGTTTGTATGAATTCAGAGTGAGAAACTTCCTTTGCTTTACCATTTCCTGGATGCTGTTGTTCCTCAAAAAATTGCCACTGTATAGCATTAAAAAAAAAAAAAAAGTCAGTGGGCAAATACTAGACACAAACAGAAATGTGAAGTGAAGGTATATAAATAGTTCAAAGTGATTACATATTGTCTAACTGATACACAGTTTGGGTATTTTTTCTCCACAACTCTAAATGTTCTCTGTGCTCTAGATCTATTTCCCATTGACTAAAAATAATTCTGTAAACATTTTAAATTTTAAAGTGTAAGTACAACAATTCCAAGTTTCATTGAATGCTTAATTCTTTATCTTCATGAGTGTCTATGGAGCTCAGAATAATTCTGTAATTACCAAATTAGATAGTGTATATAGAGTAACAAAAGATAAAGTGTGTGCAACCCAGTCAACACAGGACTTCAAAAGTCTAAGTCAGCCCATGGTAGATTAGCTTAAGTAGTCTCAAACCTATCCTCCATAACTCCAGGTGGGCAAAGATGAGAACAAAGCAGCAAAACAAAATGTCCTGTCTCCTTGAACTGTAATCAGTGATTTTGTTCATTCTGCTTTAGCTGCAGGAAGCAAATCAGGTATCTCAGTACAGAAGATAGGTAATTTTAAAGTCGCAGCAGCATATAACATGCTTTTCAGGTCAGCTTGGAAATGTTGGCTCCTGACCAACTACACTAGTCCAATGCTCTGTTACACTGCTCACACTGATACTCAAGTCTTTTCCTGCCAACTCTCAGCAAAGGTTGTGCAGAATTTTTTATACCCTTACATGGCCTTATGATCCAGCTTTATAGAAACATGCAGATGTAAGGAAAAGTAATTCTTTTTACTTGTTTATCTTACAGTTCACCTAGATTCTTGTCATAATTAAATCTGTCTTTCAAATCTTTCTCAAAGTCTTAAAAAAAAAAAAAAGAGCAACTGTGTGTTTGGAGATATTCTCAAAAAACTCTTCATAGAGCAACATTAAGTTTCTGAAAAGGATTTTGAGGGGCATTGCAGTCAATGCTTGTGCAGGTCACTGAAAATGACTTACTGGTTTTGGCTGAGACAACTTCTGTGTGTGTTGCCAGTTGTGCTTGCTTTCTTCCTTGGACACCACAAAGGGAGAACAATTCACAGTGCCAATAGTTTCTGAAGGACTAATATTGAATAAAGAATGAAAACTGTGCTTTGACACTTTATTACCTTTTAAAGAAAATAATTTAAGTAGGACAGTTAGGTGCTGGGATTAGTTAAAGCAATGTGACTTGAAATGGCAGAGATGATAAACCCGAAAAAGCAAATTTTTTAATGTTAGTTTTATCACACTATTCATTGAAGAAGGGCATATTTATAATTACGTATGCGTGGTAGAACCCCTGTAAAGTAATAACTTTTAATGAACTAGCCCTGTTAAAATAATACATTTCTGGGCACCAAACCAAATATGTACAGGAATACAGTGCAAACCTTCTGAATGATAAAACAGGAAACCAAAAAGAAAAATAAAGAAAACTAAAAAAAAAGAACATTCAGTAGGAAGTTGAACTGATAAGCCTGCTTACATTAATAGTTTTATGTTTTCATGAAATCAAAATAAATTTAATAATAAGAACCTTTTAAAATTACTATATGCTGAAGAAATATTATTTATTAAAACAAAAATATTTTTCCTAAGAGTGATGCTTCTAATTTAATCTTGTTCTGATTTCAGGAGAATTATACCAGGAATGGATTTATTCCTTTTGGAGTATTTGTTTCACCGTAGATGTATGTCTTGCTTTACTAGAGTAGCACTGCACACTGTTTGATAGAGATCCAGTCTCTGATCAGCAAACTATATACTTCTTAAAAAGCCTGACCCTATGCAGAGCTTAGATCCAGGTCCTTAAATAGTTTTAAGTACCCATTTTTTTTATTTTTTATTATTTTAAGAAAAAGTGATACTACCTAAGATCCAGATCTTCAGAAATGCTTGGTTTTCTAAACTCCAGTGGGTGCTGAGGTTATCAAGTCTCAGGAGGCAGCCAACATATTGATGCTTCAGACATACACTGTCATTCTCACATGACATTCAACTTTTTCCTCCAAATTTGGGAGCCAAAGCTGGCAATTATATTTTGTCCAAGAATGATGGGACCAGGGTATATGAATATTTGCTTAGTTTTACATAAGTAATTGACTCATCAAGGGAGGGACTGAACTTCCAAGGAACATATCAAACATTCATTTTTGCTTCCCTCAGTATCAGATTAACAACATAGAAGATCCTCAGGAATACAATTAGCTTATTAAGGCTTTCATTAAGATTGTATCTTCCAGCATCTCCTGTTCTAACATCGGATCGACTTGTCGCTGAAATTAAATCTCATTTTAAAAGGGGAGGAAACCAGGGCTCTAGGAGCTAGGGAAGTGACCCACCTGGGGAGGAAGCTTCCTCTAAGCAACAAAAAAGCCTCAAAACTGAAGAGTGCTTAAAAAAAGATGGGAAATAAATTAAGTTTGGAGAATGGATATTAAAGTGTGAGAAATAAAGAGAAGTCACAAATACTACAGAATAAAACAACCTCATAGCAAACTAATTTTCTAAATTGTGTTTTGAAGGTTGTGTTTCTCCCCTTAATAACACTCCAGTAACTGTTTCCAAGTCATTTTTGTGCCTCATGTATTCATCATTTCACTTTTCACATACCTTTGTATTTAAAAAATGTTTTCCCAGTTATTGTTGAAAACATATTATTACTGGGAAGTTCTAATAGGTTATACAAGAAGAGTAAAAGTTAGTGTTATAAAGATAATTATGTTCCAGATCAAGTTAATGGGTTGATTTTACATCTCATTATGGTTCAATCCAAACCCAGGACTACCTCTGTTTCCTGATGCTGACTGTGATGCAGCCTTCTGCCATGGTGACTTGGTCTGAAGTTTTCTGAATTAAGAGGCAGGTGAGAGTGCTTTAGATGTACATTTCTGTGGATGAAATATAGCAGATGAAGTGATTCTGAGCTGCTAACCTCAGCCTCTATCCTTCTAGTTCTTTCAGTGCTCTTGTGACTCATTGCCATTCTCCTGAAGTCACAGGGAAAGGACAGACGGTTTTAATTACAATCACAAAAAAAAGTCCATCAGGCATGTGGAGATAACAGCCCAGAATTTTTACGAGACCTTGGAGAAGTTGGTTTGCCAGAATTTGAAACCCTGGAAGTTGACTTATTTTAGCTTGGGAGAAAATTTCTTGATTGCCTCTGATTTTTTGCCAGGAGAATCTGAAAATAAAAATAGTAATATATGACCTTTGCTTAGAAATGGATAAAAGAGGGAAATTACAGACAACAATAGCTGAAAAATAGAGCACATTTCTAAGAAGTAATTACAAATTGTACTGAACTTTATTTTGGAGCCCTTCCTCATGAGATTTGCTTGAAGCCCTACCATGTTAGGTTGAAGTCAGTGAAATTTTACTGTGCCAGAAGGATTAGGTCCTTGATGAACAACATTATAATGGGTGGAAACAATTTGCAGAATAACCCAGCATTTAATTATTTGAAGTTTGTTGTGGTTTTTTTTTTAAATTAGTATTTGAAGGAGGATGGGGAGGTGAGAAGGCAAATTTCTCCTGCTATCCTGTTGAGCGATCAAGACTTCTTTGAAAAATAAATTTGATAGCAGTCCTTTGATTACTTTCCTAATAGAAATGCTACTAGTCAAAACATCACTATCCCCAAAAGAAGAATAGGCTTATTCCTGTTCTGGTGCTGAATGTCCTAATTTTTGCTGGTTTCCACTGGAACCAGAACCTTCTAAGAGGAGATTTTATAAATACATTTAATTTGCAAATCATTAAAACAACTCAGAGTCTAGCTATATTTAACTTCGTAAGAATAAACTTCTTGAAGGACACCAAACAGGCAAAACTGTTAACATTCCTGAATTTAGAGCTTCATAATACCGACTTTTTTTTCTGTATTATCTGTAGGAGCTAGTTTAATGGTATTTGGACAATATATTGTAACAATTTATAATTCAAAAAATACAGTGGAGGCAGAAGAAGCCCGTAATTAAGAGATAATAGAAGCAGAGAGTTCAGTACATAAAAGTTTTTTCACTCATTAATTTTCATCTAAGGTAAACATGGGGGACAGCGGGTGACTTCACAAAAGATGCTACATTGAATAAAGTATATAAATTAAATATTTTAAAGAAGTCTTTATCTGGCTACATGCATAGTCAGCTCCCTACCTATTGCTTTCCATGAATGAACACTGTTGCCTATGGGAGTCTGCTGAGGCTCATTTGACTCCAGGGAGGGCAGGGTTAGACTGTAATGTAACCAAATTCCCACTGGCATCATGGGTGCACTACCCTTTTAAGGATCAGAGATTTTTTTTCTCTGCAGAGAGAAATAGCCTAGCAGCAGTGAATTATGAGCAATCATTGACCATTCAGAGTAATAACCAGTTTATTAAGGGAGCTATTTACAAAGATACTGCAATTATAGCTGTCTTCTAAGTAAGTATACACAGACCGATTTTTTAGTGCCTCTAAATTATTTTCCTTTGCAACCTGTATTTCTTTTACAGACATATAGGATAAATCTTGAGCAAACATAACAGCATGTGGCTTTTACCCGAGTCTATTTTCTCTCCCTGCAAAGACATTCAAGAAGGAAAAGGGAGAGAAAAAACTAGAGACTGAAAATAGCTACAGCAATGCTGCTGCCTCTTGGACAAAAATCTAGGAAAACCAGAGTTAAGAATTCAGCCAAATTCAGAAGTTTTTATTCAGGGCCAAGCTGTTGTACTTACAATAACTTGTAACTTAGAATACTGACTCAGCAAATGTTTTCTGGAAGCAAGGGAGCGCTGGCTTTCTTCTCCCACACAACTTAAGTAGCACTATGAAGACACAGAGGCAAATTTCAGGTGTAGCAGATCATTGTGTAGCTCTTTTAACTTCCACGTAGGACTTGGGTAGTGAGTGATCAGCTGTGTTTACAATTTGATTTTGTCTCCCACATGGAAAGTTGCCATCATAAAGCTCAAGATGAACTCTGTTCAGCATACAAAACTCTCAGTAAATTTGTGAATTCACAATTTGTCAGTGCATTTTTCCCCATATAAAGAAACATTTAAGTATGTTCTCACAATTTAAATCAATCTTTACTAAATAGTCAAAATTCCACACGATGGTAAACACCAGCAGTGTTTGCTGAAGTCAAACTGTACCAATATGTAGTCCTGCAGAATACAGCTTCTCCACCCAGTACAAACTGGTATTACTCTGAAATCCACATTAGTTCACTATTCTCTCCTGAAAGTGTAGGAGTGGGAGTTAAGTACCTCTCAGTGCAAATTCTTACCTCCATTGTACATGCTATCTCTAAGCAAGCAGGCGTATAATGTCTTCTGAGGACAAGAGACCAGTGACCAAATTGCTATTGAATCAGTTTAACTACAAGTACAATGAAGCCCAGAGCTGTAGCCATTTGGCAAAGAGCCTTATGATCTGTTGTACTGTGGCATGGGTTTCCTGCAGAGATTTGGCTTCATCTCGAATGCCAGTGGCCATTGCCATCACTGTGTGATTGAGGTGAGGATGGAGTAACAATATGGGAGTAACGCTGGGAAACTCAGATTTCCTCCCCCCTCTTTTTTCAACTTATTTTTCCACTTCCATGTGTTTTTTATTCTGATTTTGAGGACAGAAATAATCATGCACTTACCCTGTAATAATGTAGTAATCTGTCATATAAATACCCTACCATTATATGGTAATTATGGTTTCATTAAATGATCAACAGCTACCATGTTAGCCAAGAATAATTACACATTTGTACCCTGTATCTTAAAGTGTTCTCAGCTCTGTTTTGTGTTGTGTTTTTTTATTTTATTTTATTTTATTATTGAAAGGGGGAAAAAATGTTCCCTTGTGAATAAGACCACAATTTGGCCCAATGCATGCATTTATTCAGTATGACTTGGAATGCCCCAATCTCCTATTTTGACTTTATTCCACAGCATACCAAGGTCTCATTTAAAGGAACTTTACCACAGCTATTATGGCTGCACGTTTTCAAAGTTTCCTGAATAAGGGGCCATTCCACATTACTGCTTTTTTTCCTTTTCACTTCCAGTGCCAGTTCATTACTTTCCAGAAATTTAATAACACACTAGTGTGTGGATTACAGCTCTCTGTCTGTACAACCCAGTTTAACATTTGATGCTGACCCAAACAATCTGATAACTTGAAAATTTATGTGATTTTCCTCAGCTCTAAATATCTTCTTAAGGTTAGTAAAAAGAGACATCATCTGCTTGCGAAATCTTGAACGTGAAACTGGAGATACTTGGTATAAGGAACATGTATGGTGTTCATAGAATTAGCATTAAATTATACTGAATAGATTGCTGTATGTAGATCTGCTGAATGTGGACATGGTAAAAAATTTAACATTTTAGCTGTACATTTTCCCACTGGTGACCTCACAAATGCATGATTACTTGCTACATACAGGTTTTGACCATTCATTGAAACAATGGTTATCAATAGCTCAAATATTCTGGATAAACGTTACGACTGAACTTAGGGTGCAGTTTGGATGCCTCGTCATGGGGTGGTAGACCCCTAAGTTATGCCAGGGTACCTGAGTCATTGACACAGAGCTGGCAGCTCCTGTGGGAGACCAATGTGCTCTTGGAGTGGCAACTGCAGCCCAGGCAGGATATGCTTGGGAAGCAAAGGTGACACTAGCCATCTACAGTTGGGCACAGAGTTGTGCCCTAAGGTCATGGTCAAGCAATCTTCCTCCTGGCCAGGTGCATGGTGGAGTCGAGAAGCTTTGGTTGAAATTGATGCCAAAGCTTCATTTCGCTTAACTGGACCAAGGAAGGGGGAGGACAGGTGGGAGGAAGGGAGGGAGGAGGTGCCGTTTCACAGCTTCTTCTTTAATTATCTCCCGTTATATGCATAGTTTTGGCCCATTAATTCGTATATTCCTCTCCTCCCACCAACCCATTTTTTCTGCCAGGTGCTTTCTTTTGTAGGTACTTTACACTTAGGGATGCACTCTTCCTCGTCAGCTTCCTCTTTTCCTGTTCTTACTGAAGGGCCTCTGTTATAGTCATTTTGACCTATTTGTCAGCATTTTCCCTTTCTTTTTCCTGTGTAATTTAAATTGTCAGCTCCAGAATTTCAGGAAACCTTCTGTTTCCAGTGTATTCATAGGCTCTGATTCAGCATAATAAGTGGAGCCCATGCATAACTTGACAAATTCATTAAAAATAGACATAAACTGAAATTACTGAACATGTGCTTCACAGAACATTTTCCAAAGCATTCCGCTTCACTAAAAAGTAAAAAGGGCAAGGTTATTACAACATATACTCTGTACTATTTCCTTGTGTTTGGAATAGCTCTAGAAGTATCTCTTTTCCTTTTAGATAAACACATATGACGTTTACATCGAGTTAAATGCAAGCAAAATTTCAAACACAATACAAACAGTGGTTGAAGACTGTCTTCCTGAAATGTGCACTTTCACCCAATAGAAAATTATTTCTTTCTACCATTTCCACATGGTATTTATTTATTTTACAAAGACAAAAAAAAAATCACATTCTGTGATATAAGTAATTTATCCCAAATTAATAGGATAGATTGTATTTTAAATGTTCAGGACAGAACCTGGATGGGGTTGAGTAGTGAAGTCTAATCTAAACGTGCTTTTTCAGAGACAGTACTTGTCTTTTGACTGCATGCCTAAAATCACCACACCAATCTGTTCTTAGACCATAACACAAACTGTTGTGTGCCATGGTTTATTGATTTGTAGTTGTTCGTGTCACCATTTCAAGTGAGATACAATATACTCAATAAGAAACAGGTATCCTAATGTGATCTTTCTGACCGTATGGGTCCAACAATCTGTTGTTAGTATAAATGCCCAAGAGGTAGGTGCTTCTGGAAAGATAATGCCAAGTACAAAAAAAGAAAAAGGTGTGCAATACAACAGAACACAGTATGCAGATGTAATCTTTAACCTTTGTAAATCATCATAGATGCCATAGGTTATGATGCACAGTGAAGTCCTGCACATGTTGCTGAATAAATAAGGAGGATCAGAATACCCAGAGAATTTCTAGATCCTATAGAGATATTTGTCTTCTGCTCTTACATTCCACTTAATCATAAGCCTTATTTAAAGACACTTTCAGAGCATCAAAAAAGTCTTTTCTGAATGGAATTTACTCATAATGTCTGTTGTTACAGTGCATTTATAAAGAAAATAAAAACCTCAGCAACAAGTATGAAAATGCAATCGAGACATTCAAAGCAAGATTTGTACTCTCACTCCCCAATTACCACTCAAGAGGGAAAAACCTGACTGTTGAGAGGGGAAAAGCAGCTCTATCATGTTTTATTTATATATTTATTTATTTTTAAAAAGCTTTGCTAAGAAAGGGAATAATTTAATACCAGGAAACATACAAAAGAAAGATGACCACTGATACCATATACAAGTAGAGCATACTCAGGTAACTTGACCTATATTTTAAAATATATATATTTATTCTGTCAGTGGTTGCCAGCACAAAGGCTCTGGTTTTGCACTGGAGACCTTGTTGAAGCCCCAGGCCTGTGTGGCATGCTCCTAGTGACAGGGTCTGCAGATGTATTCTGGGGTGGGAGACAAAGTTACTAACAGAGCAGTATTTTCTCTATGGTTGGCTTAATTGAACTTTCTGGATCCTTATACACTGATGGTTTAAAAATAGCTGAATATAGCAGCTGCACAAAGCTGGTGTCTTTTATTTTTATGTATCAGTCTCTTTTTTCTTTTTCGGTTATGGCTCGCACATTTTAAAAGTGAGCAAGTTATTAAGGATTTTATTGGTGCAAGGGAAACATCTTCTAGTGGTATAACAGAAGTGAGGGTAAAACATAAGAATGAGGTGAACAATGATATAAGCTTTGAACTTGAAAACATTTTGGGTTGTAGCTGAGTGCCTTGGCTAGAAGCCATACAATATGTGTACAACCCACATGGGCAGTTCAAAATGCAAATGATAAGGATGCAAGGACACTTTCAAACACATTTAGTCTGTCATGTAATTTATTGCGTAAGTCTATACTGCAGGAAAAAAATCACGTTTAAACAATACTAAAGTGAAAAATCATGGCAGGTAATGAAGCTGTTTGATAAACGTGAAAATCAAACTCTTCCTATGTAACACTACCTTTTAGAGCTGTGCCAAACCACTGGTTTGTTTTTACTTTTTTTTTTTCCCGAAAAATTTTTGCTGTGTTTTTGAGAGGTTCTGTCGTCTTTTGAAATAGTCCTGCCTTTCAAAGTGGGAAAACCTGTTAGTGAAAAACATCTCAAAAGAAAAAGAATTTGAAGTGCAGATGAAAGGCACTTGAAGTGTGACTACTATACAGCCTTATAGATCATGTCAGGTGAAACCAGGCAGTGTTTAACAAGGTATGCAGCTGAACCCTTGAGGGTGGCCCTCCATGGCTGCTGCCAGCCTGGAGAACTGGAATCTTCTTCACAAGTCTCTGGCTTTCAGGTTATCTAATTGTTGTGGTTTTTCTTTTGAGCTTCCTCGGGTAATTGCTTATTAGAAACAATGGGTACTGTCATTCTGATTTCCACCTTGGACAAATACCTTTTTCTTTCTTTTTTCCTCTGACTAAACACATTCAAAGGAAGCTCATGTTAGAATACCCATGACATTTTAGGTACTGGCCTTTATGTATACTACAATTAGTTCCTTGGGAGACCCTCAGACTAATGGGTGTTTGATATTTTAACTTCTACATTGTTCATTACAAGACAATAGAAAAAATACCAGCCCGTTAGCAGTCTGAGTAATGGCATCTCATATACAAGACTTTTAGTACACTAAGTCTGAAAAACAAGATAGTGTAGAAACTGGTTTTAGTTTATGAAGGATCAATATGCATTTTTATCCTCTACAGTCAGAAATCTGGGGTATTACTGCTACTACTACTACTACTACTACTACTACTACTACTTCTTTATCATTAAAGAGTAAGACTTGCTGTCCTGCAACAGTATGCAAACCCGTTCAGTTGGGTAGTCAAAAATGGGTGCTGGGGAAACAGTATCATCATTTAGGAGCAATGCTTTTCCTGGTATACACTCCCAGCAGTCAATGTTTTCTTAAAGTTCTGCTGCCTTACCAAAGTTGATTAACCTAACTCTTAAGCTTTATTTCCTGGAAGGTGTTGAAGGACCCTGTTTTACATACAGGACTGCTAGGATCACAAATTCTGCACTTTTCTTCATGTGAACATTACATTGAAGCAAAGCCATTATTTTTCCTTTAATGAGTTTTTAAAAGTGTATTTAGTTTCAAATCAGCCTTTCTTTGTCTTACTAGAGAGCAGGTATTTTGAAGGTTAGTGGGGCCTTAGGCTCTTGGGTCTAGTTTGCCAAAGTGACTTCAGCATTTAAAAGCCACTGAAGGAAAATCAGTAGGATTGAAACATAATTTCTGAGCTTGAGACCAACACCTCTATTATTTAAATATCTATGAACATTGCAGTTGATTTAGTGCTAAACCCTTACTTTTACATACATTAGTCCTGGTTTCTTTTTCCTTCCATTTCTGTGAATGGTAATGACAGATTTTAGATGCAGTGGGCTGGTGCTTAAAATGAAGAGGTCTCAGATCACCCTTTGTTCCACAGAATTCCTTGGTAATCCTGGAGAAACTGTTTACTCACTCTCTTACCTCTGTGGTTCTTTGTCTTTTTGTAGTGGAACTAGTGATGTTAAATTTCACTTTCTCATAGGGATAAGCATGTATGGAGTGGTCTTATAGTGTGGGGAGTCATCCTATGGAAAACTCTATAAATATGTTTTACTTTAATTACGTCCCTGAGTGCAAGTGTAGTCTTCCCTGTCTTGTGCACTTAGTGTTGTCTTTGCCATAAATAGAAGCTGTTGAGCAAGAATTAATTGCATGAAGGATTTAGAAACAGGTAGTTGGATCCCTAGCTGTCTTGAATGGTAAACAGTAAATGGCCTAATGTGATGCAACAAATTGAATTAATTCCTTTAATGTGTATTGTCTGCATCTAGCCTTTCTTTTCTTCTCTTAAAATAAAACAGGTCTTATACCCCCAATGTAAAACAAAACCATATGTCATAGTTAATTAAGTAATTGCTCTAAATTGCTATAACTAACAGATGCATGCCTAGGTATGTTCACATTGTGAATCCACAGAAAAGGGCATAAGAAATTAAGAGGTTTCAAATGGAAGAAAGATCACCAGATGAATTACTTTACCCTAAATATTGTAATTGGCCTCTATTACTAGAACAGATACTTTAAAATTCCAGAGATGATAAATGAAGAATTCATTAATTTAGGTCTTTACCCTTGAAGGAAATGATCTTTATATACATAAAATTTTTTCACTATCTCCTCTAATTTCTGCTCTCTTCTTTCTGGCTGTAGACATACAAAGCAGTATCATTGTGATCCAGGAATTTATTTGAAGAGATTTCATCTGGAATGGAGTCCAGCAGAGCAGTGGCAGGGGAGCTTTTACAGATTATGACCTGTAATCTGGTTAATACTCTGAAACACAAAGATCCAAATGTTGAATAATTTTGGACAAGCCCAGAGCCTATGTGGCTACACGCCTTTCTGACTAGACATCCTGGAGGCCAAGATGAAACCAGCTATCTTAGAAGTCCAATGTGAGATAAAATGCTGTTTATACAGCTACTGATTCTTAGGTGTAATATTTTCAACAAGAGCAACATTAACTTTTAATCACAAGACTATCTCTTTATTCTGTTACCTTGCAGGATGTTTCTCCTGGCAATAAAAGGCTTCACAGGACTTAGTGCAATATAATTTCATCCAGTCGTACTAAAGACAGCAGGGCAGTAGCCATTAACACCCAAAGCTTTTAATCTCTCTTTTGGAGTTCATCAGACAGCGAACTGGCCCACAGAGCCTGGCTCAAGTCCTCAGCTCTCCAGTGAACTTCACACGCTTATGAAAAAGCTACTTATGTAGATACAAGGTTCATCTAACTTCCTGCACCTGAGGAGCCAGGACAATGTCTGAAAAAAAAGCCCTATGACTAGATTAGAAGTTTACCTTTATTGTCAAATGACGATTGTTACAACCAGCAAGATTGTTACGGTTTGTAAGTAGCTCCTGAATGTGCTGAAGAAAGCTTTCCTGGAATGGGTGTATGTTTTATATGCTGCAGAGTCTCCTCTCTTTGAAGGGACTTCTGGCATCACTGTGGGGGTTTTTTTGTTTGTTTTTTTTTGTTTGTTTGTTTGTTTGTTTTTTTCTGGGAAAGAAGCAAGGATTATGTCAATAAAAGTCTGTCCAGAATTAATGATACCTAATGATGCCTCATTTCTCCTCATCCATTTTCTCATTTATATTGGCCCTCTTTGCCATAGTTTTGCTCTCCCAAACAGGTTTACAAAACAGACTAAAGACAAAATGTTTTAAAACAACATGTTTTACACAGGTGTGACTATAGAAACATAATTTTAAAAAACCCCTGCTCTGGACTGGCATGTACTAAGGGTGGTTACTAATTTTTGATGTCCAATTTAAAATTACTTGTACCAGCTTTCCAAAGCTATGAAACTTTGTATGATTTGAAGTCAATGGGGGCAATCTGTGAGAAAACTCCCACATCGAACCAGTTGCATGCTGCCATAAGATGAGTCCCTAAACACCGTGACAGGTTTTGAGACTCTGGCCTGAATGCATCGAGTTGTTTAGATCTTTCTGTGAGTTTGTGTAGTTGGAAAGCGTTACGGTGCCCACTTTGAAGGACAATTGTTGCTTTCCGTGATATGCCAAATATATTGTCAGCCCATATGACTGTAGGTAAGATGTGTTCTCAAGCTTATGGCATTCCCATATGTGCTTCTGCACAGATGCTTAACACCTCCCTTGTCTGTTAGGAACTGAAACATGAATACAACATCAAGGTTCACAAACAGGACACAAGATTCTCCCCCTGGAGGGAATGGGCTTGAGCAGGCAACATTGAGCTGCAGGTCCTGGTGTGATTTAGTTCTCGTGCCTAGACACTGGCCAGCACTGTGGAAAGCACGGATTATGGTGAAATTCTGTCTTTCCTCCCTTACCTGTTTTAGTAGCTATTTCCACAGGCAGCTATGCAACACACTGCCTAACTTTTGAGTAGTTATAAATTGGTAACCATAATACTCTCCCTTACTTCCCTCTCACTCAAGTTATGTTAATAGTTTAGCAGCAATAAAGGAAGATACAGTAAAACAATCAAGTGGATGAAAATCTAAGAAGGCAAGAAGTTAAATATACAAGATGTTTTATCCATAGGAACATGTGTATACCTTAAATTATTCTAATTTTAAGGCAATTTGTGATTTTAAAAGCACAGTACATATCTGCTGCGGAAGTTCAAAAGAAAGACAAAAAGCCTTTTCAACCTTCTGAGAGTCAGTAGCCACATACTGCAGAGTAAAGCCACAGTTTGTTGAAAAACTAAACCACATCCTGATAGCAGCCTTGCCCGTGCATCCAGAAAGAATATTTTCTTCATTTCTCTATTTTTAATATATTAAATTAATTAGCTACATTTCTCAAAACTGAAAAATTGGTTGCAAGTTTTTAAAAGCAGGAAAACTTCTTTTCTTCTTCTAGTCTATGAATAACTACTAGGGAAAAAGAATGAGATTAACGATTTATAAAATCTGGGACATAATGGCCAGAAAGAATCAGTTCTACTTTCTGTCTTCAGTAAAATCGGTTTAAAATTAAATGCATATTTATATGAATATACTTAATTGTTGTCAGTTAAGTAAAAAAACTTTAAATTTGAGAGATCTAAAATAAAAAGTTATTTATCAACATGTTTTACCACTCGTTCATTGGAAAGAATCAACTTTTCTTTAAGGAGAGTAAAGTACAAATGCACAACAAGACTATATTTAATGGTACAAATCCAAGCTTCCTGTGTGCTGATTTAAATCAATCCACCCTGAATTCAGTCTTTCCAGTCTCTATGCTTGTGGTAGTAGAGTTTTCTGGCGTTCCTTCAGTTTCTCAGTGTCTTTGTGGTAATGGTTGTGCCTAAAAAGGGAATGCAATGTTCCAAGTGACTTCACACAGACATGCCTAGGGCCTGATCCAAGCCTATTGACAGGGGCTGGAGTCCTTCCATTTGCTTCAGTGGGCTTTGAATCAGTTATTTTATAAGGACGTTGCCTCCTGGCTTCCTGATGCGGTAGGCACGCACAAAGAGGCCACATTTGCAGGGCTCCTTTTTTTGTACTCTATCAAATGGCATCTTCACATCTATCTCGCTCTCACCATAACTTACTGTCTTATTCAAAGAACTGTCTTAGCTCTCCTTCTTAGCTTTAGGGCATTCAGGATTAATGTACTAATTGTGTTGCCTTTTAGTTTTTGTAATTAAATCTGATTTGATTGCTTTCTATTCGCAAATCTAATTTTTCTAGATTTCCTCTGCTATTACTTCTCTGTTCCTCACAAGTAATGGCTACTCCTCCCAGTCCAGCATAATTTATGAAAATTAGTAGCTCTGTTTCCTGCCTTTCTGGGATCCTTAATGAAATTATACAAGGCCTAGCGTAAGAGATTCCTGTGGTAATCTAGGGGTTCCCCTCCCCTCCCCTCCCCTCCCCTTCCCTCCCCTTCCCCTTCCCCTTCCCCTTCCCCTTCCCCTTCCCCTTCCCCTTCCCCTTCCCCTTCCCCTCCCTCCCCTCCCCCCCTCCCCCTCCCCCTCCCCCTCCCCTCCCCTCCCCTCCCCTCCCTGCTGCCTCCTGAACCTCCTGCTCTGCTTTTTTTTGTCAGCAGAAACTGATCACATATATATTGATAAAAGTCTCATTTTGGCATCATAGGCTTCTTCTCAACTGGCGAGCTTTAAGTCTTTGTGTCTTTCTCATAGATCCTACAATCATTCCTCAGCTAAAATTTTCATATGTTTCAAAGAGCACTTTCTCTGAATTAAGGCTGTAGTTTCAGGTCTCTTTGGTGGCTTTCCACTACCAAATTTTACCTGAGTGATGAAGAAGGTGGGATGTCTTTGCACCATGTTTGCTTTATATTGAAAAAAAAAACAGCTGCTTTCTGCTGTGTTTTGGTTTTTGTTTGTTTGGGGGTTTTTGTTTGGGTTTTTTTGTTGTTGTTTTTGTTTGGTTTGTTTTGTTGTCGGTTTTTTTGTTTGTTTGGCTTGTGGTTTTTGGGTTTTTTTCCCCCAAAAAATAAAATAACTCAATCTTCTCTTATTTTAGACATAGGGCTCCCACTAATATCAATTGGAAACCCACCCGCACTTGAGAAGTAGACTCTTGTTTTGTTGTAAAAAAATAAGAGTGACCTGGTACATTAGCTGAAGGAATAACTGAAATAAACTCAAGAAACTTTGTAGAGTAACTTCCAGTCAAATAAACCTGAAGTGACAAAGACTGATTGTGGATCTTCAAACAAATAAGCAAAAAAAAACACCCCCAAAAAGGAAGGCAAAACCCTGGAGGATTGCAAGCAGTCTGTTTCCACCATTTTCTTTGTAGCATTAAAATCTGACTTTAAAATATCAGTCAGATGGGCACCCTCAGGACTGACTGGACTTGAGCTCTGGAATCATGGAGCGCAAGTCATTGTCTAAAGTTTACCCATGATGGCAGGGGATCTTGTAAATCTTTGGCTAGTCCTCCTAGTCTGATTGGTTTCTTACTTGCTTTTCTTATTTGTAACACAGGAGACATTAGAAAAATATATGATGCATTAAAATAACAAGCCTTTAGGAAAGCAACATTAGTCAACCAACTATTGTAGAACATGGTTTCAATGGGTGTCAGTAGAGAGCTCATTAAAAGTAATGTAACTCTCAGCCTATGAGAAAAAAATCACTGAATTTCTGACAGTCAGTTTGACTGACTCCCCAGCATCAGCAGATACTCTTGATTAGGATACAAGTCCTAGCTGATTTTTTTTTTTTTTTTATGTTCACACCGTAATTTGTGGAATAACAGGACTCTGGTCGTGAGTTCTTGTCCTTCCAGGCAGAGCTCAAACGCTAAACTTACCTCGTAAGTTTTATGTGTGGCTGCCAGGCAGGTAAAGACAACTGTCCTTTTGAAATTACAAAGCAGATTAAGCAGCCCGTGAATACCTTGCCACTCAGGCTGATACAGCCTCCTAATTTTTGGCACTGCTCCTTGGAGGAAAATAGTAATAATGAAATATGGTAGGGATAATTACCAAATTGAGAAAAGCGAGCTTTCAGATGAGCAACAGGCATGTTTTTGGGAAGGGAGAGGGTGTGTTTGTTATTTTTAATTAGAGCTCATTAGACACAGAGAATCAGCTCTCAAATCAGTGGGAAGACTGTAATTATTTCAGTAAAAGTCAAATCAGCAACCAAAATATCATATAAATCAGAAGTTTCTTCATTCTGTTTTGAATTGTTTCCTCTGCAAATCTGATTCTTTTGGCTGCACAACTCACCCTGCAAACAGAGCCTAAGATCTGCAGAGGAGAAGAGCTGGTGCTGAGGATCCAGCATCCATACCATACATTTTCTGATGTATATCCACCTGGAGGTGGAGAAAGGATTCCTTCAAACTAGCTTTACCCTGGTCCTCTACCTCAGAGCTGTGTGTCAGAGCTCCTGTACATTAGGGTTCATTACTGTTGAGGCAGAATTTTAGAGATGCTTTACCTGAGAGCAATCCAGATTGCATGCTCTAACACTACCTGCAGTGGGAACCAAAGCCTGAGAAGTGGAAAACATTGTGAGCTACCATTCAAAAGCACATTTTGAATCCAAACGAAAATGCTAGTATATTTATGAATAGTTTTAAATATGAGTGATCTGCAACAAAGTGAGGCTATGAAGGTTGTAAGGAAACAACTGAGAGAGATGTAGCAGCTAATTTTTGACCAGTAAATGTGTAAGCAAGAGTACAGGAAACTGTGATAGTAATCTTGCACTTGTCTCCATAAACAACTCTTGGTTAAGTGATACAACCATGAAATAATTTCTCTGAACATTTCCTCAATGTAATATAAGCACTACTAAATGCAGATTTGGTGTCTCTTGCTGTCAGTAAGTCTGTCATAGGGCAGTGGTTATAGAAAATTATTTGCCCTATTGCAACGTCACATTTTATGTTCCCTGTGTTAGCATTCTTTTGAGTCTCTCCTTTTTGTCTTTGTCATGTATTTCTCCTTTCATTTGAATTGTGGAAGTTGATGGATTTGGTGTAAAATTGGTTTAATTGAGATTCCATTTAGAGTCCACTACATAGTATGATGAAATGCTAACTAGTCTAGCACTTTCATTAATTAGAAACCTGTTTAGGACATGGAATGGTATGTCTCAATTTCTAAATTACCTATTAATAGAATCACATGAAACATTTGCTGATGATTTCATGAGGAAGTAGTACTGATTACTGTAATAAAACTCTTGTGGATCTGAATTCAGGAAGTACTTCTGAGACCTGTAGGAAGTGAAGTCCAAGGAATGTGCAGTATGTCCTAATATGTACATTAATTCTGACCAGTTGTAACCTTTGTGCCTGCTCTTCTCCACATTTTTCCCTGTGTCTATTTTTTCCTCACTTTCAGAGCTTATTTATGCAAAAGATTCTGCTACATGTGAAGAACACAAAGATTTCACTTTGAGCTATGAGAAATAGGCAAAGAAAGAACTCTATTTATATGATTTTTTCAGAATTTACGGATGACCCCATGTAGGCCAAGACCCTCCTCACAACAGTTTGGTTCAGATTTCAGGAAGATGGGAAGTTTCAGAAAGGCTGACGTATGCCTATGTTTACAGAGAGCACTCATCCTGTAATTCTTTGGGACATAATTGCTGTAGTACCCATCCCTAAGAATTCATCACAGGAAAGAATATGCTACACAGATCTTATTAGTCCGTTGCTGTCAAGAGTGCAATATTCTTGCCACAACCAAAAAGGAATCAATAAGCATATATATATTTTAAACCAGTGTCAGTGTTGGCTTTTTTAGCTGCAGTTTACTTTTCTCACAAAACTCTTCAGCAAATAGCATTTGCTAGGCTATCCAAAGACAGGCATCTCATATGAGTTAGTCCAACTTCTGGTTCAAGGCATTTGAAAACTGACTATTTTAAGTAATGGTAAAGCAGGGAAATACTTTCAGTAATTGTGGCTGATGTTTACCCTGCTTCTCCTGAATTCCAACAGAAATATAAAGTGCCTAGCACCAGAAGAACAATAGTTGCATGGTGTAATTACTTTTCCACAGGAAGAAAAAAAAATGCAGTGTAGAACTAATGGCATTACAGACCGGACAGATGAAATGATGCAACTGAGTAAAGCTTATGGCGCAATGATAGGTATTGATTGCATGTGTGCAGCAAGATGATGCAAAGTTCAAGTATTCTTTTCTGGGCCTCCTCTCAGAGAACAAAATGATAGGTTTTCTTCTGTGAAATCAGGGGGCCTCTAACCAAGATTTTCAGGAAGCTTGGAAAGGAAATGGGCAGGGATTTGTCATAGGCACTTCTGGCAGAGGTAAAAACCTCTTAAAGAGCAAAGGAATTTCAGGGAAGTTATTCTTCATCCTGTACACATCAACTAATATTTTCATTTAGTTTTGTTTAATTTTGCTCTGGGAACCATATTTGATATAGTAAGATAAGCATAGGAGTTTGGTGCATGTGCCAGAATGAATACTACAGCACTGGAGTGTGGTGCACATGCAACCACTCATTTATGTTTTCTGTTAATTTTGAGTTTGATAGTCATGTTTTGAGGGTCCATATAGACATATGCCATAGTGTAGGAAAGACACTGAGCATTCAAAACATTCCAAACCTTTTACTTCCTAACTTGTACTGCTTTCCCATTACCTATGCTTTTCAAAGAATGACATGAATCAAATTCTCTGTTCTCATATTGAAGTCGTACTTTTGAAAGGTATAATTCAGATGCTGAAATCCTGTCTTGATCTACATAGCAGAATTAGTAGCTGTTGTGTAGTTTTACTGCTCATCCAATTCACTGACTGAATTGACTTTTCAGAGCAAAACTGACATTCAGATTGGAGATCTCTTTAATAGTTGCTGTGTCCTTTCTAGACTTGAATAAAACCCATGGTATTAACTCTAAATTCCTCATTTATTTATGAAATGAAGATTATTCATGGAGTTCAAAACTCTTCATTCCTATGGTATTAGTTCAGCCCACTGAGTCTCTGTCCACACAAGACTCTCAAGTACTGTAGCTTTTAACCTGTGCTACCAGATCTTTTCCATCGTGTCTTTAATTTTCGTTGTCTAGAAAAGGGTTCTGTTGATTGAGACTGCCAAGGAAGACACTATTGCATTTAATTTATTTAATTACCTTTTGTAAGATATCAGCTAGGAAGTGGAGAGAGATCACCCATCGTATATAAATACACCAGTTCTACAGGATCTGTTAAGCTTCCCGCCAAGTGAACTTAAAGTACTGTCATCACACAGTTCTCAGAAGTAGCTGTGCCACAGCTGTTCTAATGTGGGTTATTCTCATTAATGATAAATTAAAAGCATGATAAAAAATCTGGGGAATAGTGTCATGATAGATCAGAAGCCAAGGTCTGAGCGATATGATGTAGGTTTAAAGGCAGAATGAAGATCCTTAAGTCAATGGACTTGAAAACTATGTGATAGCACAGAGAGTTTATATGGATATGGAAATAGCAAATAGAAGAAGACTATTTTGAGCAAATAATGTTAAAGTCAGAAGAATTTATTCCATTAATATTTTCTCTGAGGAAATCAGTATGTGAGGGACTAATCCTGTTCTCTACACAGACAAAACCCCCTTCAAGTCAGTGAGAGTTTTGCTGGTGTTAGAAATGCCTGATTGGTATCCAAATGTATTCAGATTTACAATTTGAAGCATCTCATAATCTTTCCAGCAAAAATACAACACTTAGTGGTCCCAATCCAGTAAAGATGTCCCAGTAGACAGATTCTTATTTACAGCCAGAGTGATTTACAAGAGCAGAGACTAAATCTGCCATTAAGATCGTTGACATAGCCTTCCTCAAAAGCAGGCCAAGAAACATTAATGTAAAACTCACTTCTTATTACTGAATGTTGTTTATAGCTGTTCAGTCAGTGCTCA
This sequence comes from Hemiprocne comata, assembly GCA_020745705.1. Classification (NCBI taxonomy): domain Eukaryota; kingdom Metazoa; phylum Chordata; class Aves; order Apodiformes; family Apodidae; genus Hemiprocne; species Hemiprocne comata. The sequence goes on along the minus strand of CM036590.1, from coordinate 40,381,041 downwards.
CCTCATATAGATTCAGTACAACTGTTCATGTATTCATTCCCCAGTGCCAATTTTTGTGCTTTATTTCTCCTTCTGTTAAAGAGGCTAACTGCAGTGAAGTAAATATTATTCTTCTGGTACTGGGAATATGGAATTTATATACAAATTCCATGAGAAGCTTTTATATCTAGGCAGGCCACCAGCTTAATCAGATGATTAAGTTCTGCTTGTTCCATTAAGCTGCAAGATCGTTCCATTTACATGGCTTTTTTTGACACTGTGATAGTGTACCATTGCATATGAGCTTGTGCTCTGAATAGGAATTTCAAAGCAATCTAAAAATCTTTTACATAGTGTTTCCTGAATATACCAGAAAGATACATTTGTTCTCTTATCATTGTCAGAAGAAGTAATTAATTAAAAAAACTACAAAAGACATCAAACCAAACAAAACAAAAGTTCCCACCACTTTACTGGAGAAGGAAACAGTAATTTGTTTTACTTGTTCACCAAAAACAGGTTATATCATATGGATAAAATATGTAGGTATTAATTTTGGAAAAGGTACAGTGAAGGAATAATCACAATGACAGCAAATACATTCACAATTTTGAAGAAAATTTGGAAGTATTTTCAGCTAACAGCCTGACCACATAACTGAAGAAATACCTTTCAAGTAAGGTCTTCCCAAAACAAGGGAAAATGAAGATGCTTTATGATATGTTGGGAAAATGTTTTTTCCCCTAAAGACTCAGCAACCATTGTGATGACTGGTGTTCTTTCAAAAGAAAATACCACCCTACATACAGTATCTTGAGCACTTCTCAGATAGGGGAGAGTTTAAATTACTCCAGCTGAGGAGACTTCAGCCTTCATTTTTAACTGTTTGGCTCATGCTATAGCCACAAGACTGCAAGGATTTTGGAAGGGAAATCCTTGTTAGTCCTGCCTGTTGAATTATTAAATATTCACAAGGAAGAAGACTATAAGCATATCCCTGCACCAGTTAAGACACTCATTGAACTATATGGTCTTGTAGTACAAAAGACTTAGCTTTAAATCCTCCTTTAGGAGATTTTAAAGGTGTACTTTCATCTCCTACTGAATTTAAACCAAAACCACTTTGAACATTTAAGTTTGCTCCAACCATGTTTTAAGTATAGCATCAATGTCATTACTATCAAGTGATGACTTAGAAAATTAAATGGCACCTGTCCCTATGAAGACAATGCACATTCCTTCTGTTTTCTTAGCCTTTCCTGTAAATATAGGCCATATGTAAATGTTTATAATCAATGAGGTATTTTATATGCATATGTATGTATGATGTAAGTTTAAAACTCAGACACCTTTATCATCTTTCAGAAGAAGCAGACAGTATCATATTATGCTTTTACTTTTGTAGGAGTATGTTATCAAAATAGATACCAATCAGATCACTGATTCTTTGCACAACGTCTGTATTACTTGGGCAACATACTTCAGTTCTAGCTTACTGCATGACATGTCGTTCCAACAGTAACTCTCCTGGGTGCATAATGGCCAGTTACATTGAGTTTTGTGGAATGAATAACTTTCTGGAAAGTAATGTATAATGAAAAGATAATGTAAGTTTTAACCTCTGCATTTGAAAAACTACTGTTGCACTTAAAACCCCAAACCAGCTTGAGTGCTTCCTTTCTCCAAAGCAAATAATTAAAAGTTAAATCCGAGAAGCATGGTAAGTTATACAATTAGTTATTGGAAGAGCACCTGGATCTTGAAAGATTTAGCAAGCACACGGAAATAATTGCAGTAGGATCTTCATTAGGTTGATACATTTTGCATAACTTCTTTTTCTATTAAATTAATCATTGCTGTTTGTCACTCAGCTATTTCTGAGTTAATTAACCTAACACACATCCTGGCTCTGGTCCATAGCGTACATCCATAATGCTCAGCTCAAGCTCTGTGGTGTTCTTGTTTTTTTCTGATGTGTCAAGGCAGAAGCATGTTTTTTGTACTTTTTCTCCAAAGCTCTGCTGAGTTTATAAAAGATGCTGAGCACAATAAGCCAGGTCATGCCTGCTGTTTAAAATATGCTTTGCAGAAGATTTAAGAGAAGAGGGGCAAAAAAAAGTCTGCTAAATACAGTGTTTTGTACTCATTGCTGGAAGCACAGTTTGTATTACAGTATTGTTGAGCTACATGTTGAGTTTTGCTTCACAGTCCATTGCTAAACTGGAGGATGATCTTTGAGTTTAAAGGTGTAGAAAGAGAAAGAGAGAATGAGAGAAAACAGGAAAGGCAAGGCCACAAACTATTTTTTCTGTTGAAAGCTATATTTAATATTTGCCCTTGATATGTAAAAGTTTTCTATCAGCTCTACAAAGCATTCAGATAATCAGATTTAATTACTTTGGACACCTAAATTACCTATTTCAGGTTTAGGAGCCTGAATTCAAGCTAGATGGCCTAGTATGACAGCTGTAATTTAAATAGGGGCTAATGAGAATTTCTGAAAACAACTCTTTTGTTTCAAGATTCAGATATAGATTGAGACCTCCAAATTTTGAGACCTACATTCCGTTATTTTACACTAGATGACCATGTTCTTTCTTGCTTTTAGGGCTGCAGTGGTTGGGGAGGGAACAAACAGTGCCTACAGCAGGGGTAGTTCTCTATTCAGAGAATGGTTTTGCAAAAAATTATTAGTTTCTGTTTTTTTCCCCACTGTTTTCTGGAAGCAAAATGAGAGAGTATATAAGGGAGTGTTAAGCCTTCATGGGTGTACTGTGAAATTCTAAGACTTCTTGGAAAATACCTGTCTAGGATGAGGGAAAAAAAAGACTGTTCTTTTGTCAGCCTTGATATTGAATGCCATAACTTAAGAGCTATTAACATTAATTGTTAGTGGTGAGACAAATAGTTGCTGTTGTCAGGAAGAAGTAGGGCGCAATTGTTAGAGGGGGCAAGGGTTCATAGAATCAAGGAAATGTGGCACCTGCAGAACTGAAGACATTTAACTTCCTTTTAGTATCTTTGATTAAACAAGACAGAAAGATGCTGTGTTATGCGTATAAAATACTTTATGTATAATAACTGTCACCAGTGTCTTGTTGATAAAGATTCTTGTTAATACAAAATGAAATAAATTAGAAGAAAGTTTCTATCAGGAAAATTATGTTTTGAACCAGTTCAGAAATTGGAATAAAGTAATGATAGTTTTGTCCCATTGCAGATGATGTTTTATACACTTCAGAAGAACATCACCTGTTGTGAAGATATTCAAGAATAAGACGAAATACATTTAAAAATTTTCTCCATTCCTACATTATCTTTTTAACTAATGAGTTGGCCTGCTTGAGTTGTAGTTACTGAAAAGTGGGGTGACCAGCTCATCCCTCCTGCATTAAAGGATTCTCAAGGGCTCCTCCAGAACTGAAAAGGCAACTGAAACCTGTTTACTTTATAAGGCAGGCAAAATTTTCCATTGCTTAAAATTTTGGCTTAAAACTCTTATTCCAACTGCAAAATTGTGCATTAGCCATGGGAATAAGCATGAGGTATTAATCTGCTTAGATTTCAATAATTTATCCTCTGAGGCACCCAATGGATAGCACGTCTAGCCAAGTAGCTTGAGGGAATGTTTAAATAGAACTTTTCTACGTGTTAAGCAAACATTGATGACTGACAGTAAAACATAAATTAAAGTCATAAGAAAAATAATCACAGAATCCATTGCTATGATAGAGAGCTTTGCAGAGGTACATGAAATCCCATTTGAAGCTAAACAATGTAGCCCATTACTGTCAGAATTTCTTCTCTTTTCTTAGCCTTATATCTGACTTACTGTATTTTTAAAAATTTTTGCATTGCTTTGATGTGTTTGGCCATGATTTGAGCTTCCCACTATGGGGATGTTCATGTCAAGTGACATCTGGATTGTGAACTATTCTGTCAAAATGGGAGTATTCAAAAATGTAATCAATAGGTGTTGGGGTTTTTGTTGTTGTTTTTTGGTTGTTTTTTTTTTTTGTGTGTGGTAACTTAGAGAGTTTTATCCCATATTTCCAGTCAATTGATTTGAAACATATTTCCAAGTTACCTCTGCATACAATTTCTCTTTCCCTCCTCCCGGATGTTGAAAAATTAGGTCAAACTTGATTTTTAGGTCACAGCAGAGAAGTACAAAAATCAGTAACTACTTCACACTGTGCCTTGTAATAACCCTTTGATTTATCCACCATCCTGATCTCTCATCAAAGAGGTGAGAAGTGATGAGTTTCATACTCACTGCTTATAAAAAAAAAGGCACATTATTTTGAATGACAATTCATCTTATTGATGTATGATAACTTGAAGACTTCAGTGATAGGTCAAAAATTTATTTTTATTTCAAGCTCAAAACCTCGACATTCTAGAGTTAGAATAGCTTTTGGAAGTGTTTTGCCTGCTTCTAAGACAAATCAAAGTTGTAGTTAAAAATCAGCTAAGATACTTCTATAAATTGCTATAGCATCATTGCAGTATCTTCAGAACTCTGAGTACCTATTAAAAGGGTCACTCTTCATGCAGGATTTTGTATTTGTACCCCAGTTAAGTGGGGCCTGCCAACGGAGGGATGGAATAAAGACAGCATTGCAACCAACCTGTGTCCTGAAATGCTCCAACACCTTGAATGGAGTTGAGTTTATGGCATCCAGAAATTAAAGCAGAGAAGTTCATTTCAAGCTATAGTCAATAAAAACCAGAGGGCAAAAACTGGAAAGTACAAAACCTCACAGATCCATGGCTAGGGCTCCGAGATGCTGCTTCCATACTGGTACTAACGACAGAAACAGGGGGAGGGAGTACAGGAAATAAACATGAGCTCTGAACCATAGCCCAAGCTCAATTCCAGGTTCTAGGAAGGGCTTGAAAAGGTAAAGTTACAGGCACTCTTAACTGTCCTTATAATTTCTGTATGAAATTATGCATTCACTAGGCTTTTAGGAAAGGAAGGGAAGGGAAGGGAAGGGAAGGGAAGGGAAGGGAAGGGAAGGGAAGGGAAGGGAAGGGAAGGGAAGGGAAGGGAAGGGAAGGGAAGGGAAGGGAAGGGAAGGGAAGGGAAGGGAAGGGAAGGGAAGGGAAGGGAAGGGAAGGGAAGGGAAGGGAAGGGAAGGGAAGGGAAGGGAAGGGAAGGGAAGGGAAGGGAAGGGAAGGGAAGGGAAGGGAAGGGAAGGGAAGGGAAGGGAAGGGAAGGGAAGGGAAGAGAAGGGAAGGGAAGGGAAGAAGGGAGGAGAGGAGGAAGAGAGGAGAAAAGGGAAGGAAGGAAGGAAGGAAGGAAGGAAGGAAGGAAGGAAGGAAGGAAGGAAGGAAGGAAGGAAGGAAGGAAGGAAGGAAGGAAGGAAGGAAGGAAGGAAGGAAGGAAGGAAGGAAGGAAGGAAGGAAAGAAAGAAAGGAAGAAGGAAAGAAAGAAAGAAAGAAAGAAAGAAAGAAAGAAAAAGAAAGAAAGAAAAAGAAAGAAAGAAAGAAAGAAAGAAAAAGAAAGAAAGAAAGAAAGAAAGAAAGAAAGAAAGAAAGAAAGAAAGAAAGAAAGAAAGAAAGAAAGAAAGAAAGAAAGAAAGAAAGAAAGAAAAAGAAAGAAAGAAAGAAGGAAGAAAGGAAGGAAGGAAGAAGGAAAGAAGGAAGAAAAGGAAGGAAGAAAGAAAGAAAGAAAGAAAGAAAGAAAGAAAAAGAAAGAAAGAAAGAAAGAAAGAAAGAAAGAAAGAAAGAAAAAGAAAGAAAGAAAGAAAGAAAGAAAAAGAAAGAAAGAAAGAAAGAAAGGAAGAGAAAGAAAGAAAGAAAGAAAGAAAGAAAGAAAGAAAGAAAGAAGCAGAACAGAATTTAGCTCTGGCTGGAAAAGTGGTAGAGATGAGGAAAGAACAGGCCCTTTCAGCACCTCTTCGCTATAGAAAACTCTTACTGCTTCTTTTGCAATCTTGAGAGAGGTCAGAAAAGAAGAACAAATGTGACCCCTAGAAAATAATCTCTTTCATCTCCCTTGCTTTGCGAAGGATACACTTCTTGTCTTGCAAATGGGGCCGTTTGACAATCATTGCTCTCAGTGTCTGGTTAAGCTTCATCTTTGGTGCTAACAACTAGTGCACTTTTGACCTCCCTATGCTGCCGTAGACATACAGTGGCAAAAAAAGGTCAAGGAACAACTTTTCCACAAAGATTCTAGTCTGACAAACCCTTTCCTCTGGGCAACCTCAGAACTTGGATATTGGCCTTATTAGACTTGATTTTAAGAAAATGCAAGGTTGCTCCAGTGTGAGAAAAGCCAGTAATCCTTCTGCTGTTGCTGTGGAGCCCCGATACAAGTTCTCATGGTGAGATACACTTTTCTTTACACTTTCTCCAGTGTGTTTACTTTCAGCTTTCTGTGCCTTTAAAAAGGGAAGGGGGGTAAGAGTTTTCTGGTCTCTGCAAAAGTATGGACTTGTCTAGCTGTGGTGAGAGCAAAGAGACCAGTTTGAGACAGGAAAAGTAAGTGCAGAGTTTTTTGAATCACTAAATTATTCAGCTGCAGAGAGTTCATACAAAAGCACTAGAAATACACAGAGGAATAAATAAATGAAAACATTAAAACTTTTAGTTTTACACTAATAGTAACTAAGCCTTTCAGCGTTGTCTTATGAAAATATTCTTAACTCACAGATTGTGAAACTAATAATTAGTGCAATACGTATTCCATTGTTCTGTCTTAAAAATAAAATAAATTTAAAATTTAGTCTCACATAAGCGGCCAGGAATTCAAATCCAGGCTCCATTCTATCACCTAATCTAGGGGAGTTATCTGAGTTTAAAGGTCTTTTCCAGTCATTACTTTATTTTTTCATGTTTATATCCTAGGACATATGGTATGCTACCAAGAAGGGGTCTCTGTCACTAGCCAGTGCTGGAAGGCAATTCGTCGTTTGCAATGGCACTGAGCAGTTAGCAACTTTAATTATGTAAGGGATCTGAATTCTGCAAAATCTTGTATTGGCAGCAATAGTCACAAACTGCCACGCAATTTAAAACATATAGCTAGTTGATGTATTATATGACTGGTAGAATTTCTTTAGAATGCAGGCATTTGTATTTCCTTTTAAGTGTGTGTTTTGTTACAGAACCCAATACTCAAATTCAAAGAACTATTATTTGCTGTTTCTGAAGATATTCACAACAATGAAATGTAAAGATTTGTTTATGAAACAAATGAAGTGTAAAACCTTCTATTTCTAACTGGACCTTGAAGCAGCTTTCTATATACAGAATGAAATGATGAAACCCTCTCTGTCTGATATTGCAGTAGTAAGTAATATGCAGCACTACAGCAAGCTTACAATTTTTTAAATGCCAGCTTGTTACTTTAACAATACTATTGACATATGATGAGTTATAGGCTGGATGAAACCACTGTAGCACAAAAAATTAACTATGCCTTTTTAAAGCATGCAGTATGCAAACATGTTTAAGGATTTGGGCAAAGGAAAGATGCTGCAAATCATTTGCCACACTTCAAAGAGGTGCTGGCCTTCTGATTCCATAGGCAGATTCATTCCACTTTATTAAGTCTTTAATGAATTCACATTAATTGCTTCTGGTTCCCACCTATGTAAGGGAAATGTATCTTGCATAAAGACTGGCTATTTATGGGGCCACTGTGGCATTTTTTCACACCATAACAACACTGCCTTTTTAAGCGACTATTTGCTAGAGTCATCCAGTTTCCCGTACTTGTCTCACCGCTTACTTGTTTATTTATACATTGCTTTGCCCTAGTGAATACAAGACCCCACTATCCAACTTCCACTTTCCAACACTGCAAAGGAAGAAATACTCAGGGAGCTTTTTCCCCTTTCATTCTAATCATGTCCTCTGTGCTGAGAACAGAATTTCCTGATAGGCAAAACAGACAATGAGAGTCTGTAGCCTGCTTTATGGCACAGGCATTGCTAGAAATGAAACTGCAAGAGCTCCCTTTTCAGAACCAGTACTTACAGATCCTTGTGTAGAAACAGCTTGGCTTCTGTTCACTAATAGTGTCAGAATATAATTACATGTTAGGTCTTCAGACCTGGTTTAAAATGTGGATGGGTGTAAATGGAAGAACTGTATACTGTGTGATTTTGCTTCTTTTAAAATTTAGCTGATGAGAAATGTTCATGTGTCTATTTGCAAGAAGGAGTAGCAAGGAAGTGTTGGTGGGTTGCTGTTTTTGTCCCCTTTAAATAAGAAATACTCTTCCAAAATCTAGTCAGTTGTCACCTTTTGTACAACGATATAGTCATAAAAGAAGTGGCACTGGGGAGAATGACTTAAATGAGATGTTAACCTGAACATTTGGTATGAGGTCCATTGGTAATGAAGCATAAGGACATTTTTGTCCAAACTGATAATATTTTAAGAATGATATAGTTACCAGCTGGGAACATTTTAAATGCAAGTATATAACTGTAACAGTTACAATAATTTTGCTAGTAGCCCACACCTACCTTGAGAAGTGGGTTTTTTTGATTGTGTAGAAGCCTTAGAAAAATCCTCTCTTCTCTATGTGCTGGCTCATATATATCACTTATCAAATTCTACTTTCCAAGCACTTGATCTGTTTCATTCCTTCCTATTAAAGATTGTCAGCTGCTGTTCACCAGAGTGTCTGGGAAGTTTATTCCACATTCTTAAGCCTTTGTTTTCCAGCTCAACACACATATTCAGTATTGAAAGTCAAGATTTTCCCCAGAGTCCCATTTTTCTACAGTACTAGATCGATATGTGTTTGTTGTAGATACTAAATAACTGCAGTTCTAATACCTCTAAAAATGTCACGTCAAACCTTCTTTTTAGACGAGCTGGATGAAATATCTGCCCCTGTTCAGAGATGCCAGTGGCAGTAAGTGAGACAGGGCAAGGCAAGAACATTGTTCTGGTAGTGGCAAGAGTTACTGAAAGGATGTTCCTGAAACAGCTTTCTTTGTTATTCTTCCACAGACTTCATGACCATATTTAAAAAACAATTATTAGAATGTAGGTTTCTAAGATTAACATGGAATTTCTTCATATAGTCTTTTTTTATTTGATTAAACTTAGGAAATACATGCAAAAGTATTTCATTAGTGCATTTACTGTTGTGATAAGGATCAGGAAAGAGAAATATTATTGATCACCATTGAAAAACATAAGAAAATAATTGACATGTATATAATATTCTAAAAGAACCACCTGAGTCTTCAGATGAGGATATACAATGGCTTGAAATTGAAACTATATAGTTACTGCTAAGAAAATGTTAAAATTAAGAGTTCCAGTTGTATGCAAAATGTGGTTTCCCTCCTGGCTTCTTTTAGACCTATAAAGTAGAAGTCCTGGTATAAAATTTTGTTGAAGTAAAAAAAAAAAAAAGCATATGATTGCATAAAACTTTCAAAGTACAATGGAAGTCTAAGAGAAATATAATTATTATTGTCAGTTTATCACCTCAAACATGTTGTTGTAAATGTCATTATATCAGATGAGTTTGAAAACAGGTTTTCCATTTTCCACTTTATTTGACAAGGTGATTCATTGTGTAGAGCAGTTTAAGATGTCAGTCCTCGTGGAAAGAACTGAGTCGTGCTGATGTGCTTATGAGCATTCCTCCATCAAAGTATATGATTAAAGAAGGTTTATTCTTCTGAAATATTGTTACCCAACTGGTCTGAAATATGAGTGTTTTCTGTATTGAAATATAATTTATCACAGTTAACTTCTAGTACCTTCTAGGTCACCATGTATATGTTTCATATGGCATATGGAAAGCTGGTTACAGTTATCCACAAAATAATATTTAAGAAAATTTCTTATGCTGCAGCATGATAATTGGTCAAGTAATTGAAATAGTTTGCTTCTGACATCACGTCTTCATTCTCAACAGGGGAATGAAGAGGAAAGAAAAGACACACAGGCATTTTCTATGCTTTTTTTTTTGTGCCTTGTGTCTGTCAGTGACCCGTTTTGATTGCCTCAGAGAAAGACAGTGTCACCAAAACAGGCAGAAATCTTCCATCTTTCTTTGGCCATTTTTTCTTCAGGTTTGGAAAATTTCCCCTGTTCTTTCAGAGCATGACAGCTTTCATCATGGAGAATTATTGTAGCAATGAAATTCCACAGATTAATTATATATAATACAAAGCAATATAGCATCTCCTTCCATCATGTATAAATTCACTACCAATCCATTTCTGTGAGTGAGTTGGTATTATGTGGCTGGAAGAAGATGAAAGACAGATTTTTCTTAACCAAACCATTCATTATTTTGAATACTATCATGTCTGTCATGTCACAAAATGCTATCAAATAGCTATAGATATGTCCTGTAGACATTAACTCAACTTCCCCTCTCCCCCTCCCTTCATTCTTCCCTCCCTTTCTATCCTCTTCCTCCTTCCCTTCCCCTTCCCTTCCCTTCCCTTCCCTTCCCTTCCCTTCCCTTCCCTTCCCTTCCCTTCCCTTCCCTTCCCTTCCCTTCCCTTCCCTTCCCTTCCCTTCCCTTCCCTTCCCTTCCCTTCCCTTCCCTTCCCTTCCCTTCCCTTCCCTTCCCTTCCCTTCCCTTCCCTTCCCTTCCCTTCCCTTCCCTTCCCTTCCCTTCCCTTCCCTTCCCTTCCCTTCCCTTCCCTTCCCTTCCCTTCCCTTCCCTCCCCTCCCCTCCCCTCCCCTCCCCTCCCCTCCCTTCCCCTCCCCTTCCCCTTCCCCTTCCCCTTCCCCTTCCCCTTCCCCTTCCCCTTCCCCTTCCCCTTCCCCTTCCCCTTCCCCTTCCCCTTCCCCTTCCCCTTCCTTCCCCTTCCCCTTTTCTTCTCTACACTTGTCTAATACGATGACCTTTACATTTCTGGATGCTCTTCTATATATGACAATCCAATATGCAGGATATATGGCCACAGGGTAAGGTGCTGATACTTCCTTACTGCCTTTATCTCCCCCTCTTACTGTGGCCATAAGAGTGGCAAGTGGCACAGAAATATGTACACACAGATTTCAATTTTACTTTACTTACAATTGATGATAATTTTTAAGAACACATCCCTCCTCCTCCAAAGAACTCACACCCTTCCCCCTCCGAGAAGAACTCTCCTCTTCAACACCCTATGTTTAATGCAATCAAATGTTAATTAACTGACAATGGTACATCTGATTGATATGCTTGGCATACTGAACAGCAGATTCAGAAAAATGAGTATTCATTAATAGTATCACTTTACAGTTTGCAATAACAAGTCTAGCAATAGAGAGAAATCTGTTTCAATGCAGTGTATGTTAGTATCATTCTACAAATATTTTACCAGAACTAGTTTCCATCAACCATCCTTGAAGCTCCACCTCCTCCTCAGCTTCTCTCTTCTTTTTCAGCCGTCAGCCAGCATGACACTTGCAGATCCAAATCCTCCTTCCAGCCTTTCTGACACAGCTGCTGCATTGCATATCTACCAGCCACATTCTCTGCACACCAAGCTCCCATTGCTCTGCCTGCAACTTGCCCTCCTTTCAAAACATTACCTGTGATTTGTCTGTTACAAACACATGTTGCTGAATTTTGCAAGAAGAAAGGTAGAAGTTGTGAATTATTCAGCTCAGAAAACCAAAGGATAAGAGATGCAGGAATATATAAACTGAACAGCAACAGATTTGAGAAATACTTGTCTTCGAATTAAAGGCAAATTCTCCTTACAGGGGGAGCTTTCTTTCATAGTCATGTTAATAGTGGAAAATAGAGTTCTGTGTGCATGCAAAGCTTTTTGAAGGCTTTGCCTCCACAAAATACGGCCGAAAGCATCACTGATCAGCTGGGCTAACACAGATGCTCTACAATCCAACAGAGCTGTGAGGTTGTTTGTTTTTGGTTTTTGATTCATGACATGATTTTAACTACTGAAAATACACTTCCATAAGCTTTTCAGCACTTGTAAAAGCCCTACTTTGAGGTAAGTAAAGCAAAATAGAGACATACGTCTGTCTCGTATCAGTATGTCAGGATAAATAATGATCAGTTAATAGAACTATCATAATCCTACAAAGCTTAGAGTATTCTTGATTAAACTGCTGGTAGGGGACCACCAGGATTTACAGAAAGATTGGGTTTTCTGCTTTCTTTTCCTTTTGCTTTTTTTTTTTTTTTTTGGTCTGCCATTGTATATGATGTAAAATCTACTTTCTACAACTTCATTTTCAAGCTTAGACGTAGATGTTTCTCAGCCCAAATTTCGTACTGAAGAAACAACAAACCCCATGTCCTGTAAATGAGGGTCTGGCATCAGACTTTTGGCTTGAGACCTACAGAGCAGAAGTTCAGGTATATATATACGTATACAGTAGCCTGTATGAAAAATTGTCACACCATCTCACCTGAAGGCACATTATTTCCAGTAGCATTTATCTTACCCTAAAAAAAGGGATAGATTTGGGGTAGAGGTTTGATGCTTTGTATCAGTTCTTCCAGAGTCTGGTTTGTTTTCATTCTGCAAATGAAGTGTAAGAATGATTTGTGCTTTTTTACTATTGCTTGAAATCTTGTCAAATATGTTTCCCTTTCCCTGTCACTTTCATGTTTCTTTAGAAAATGCTACAATTGGATCCTTGCTGAATTTAAAACATCCCCACAGCAATTACAAAAAAGATAAAATCTTTTTAAAATTGCAAGTGTTTTAAAAAATTATTTTCACTTCCGTTTGCAAACAGAATCACAGAATCATAGAATCACAGAATCTTAGGGGTTGGAAGGGACCCCGAAGATCATCTAGTCCAACCCCCCTGCCAGAGCAGGGTCACCTAGAGCACATCACACAGGAACTTGTCCAGGCGGGTTTTGAATGTCTCCAGTGAAGGAGACTCCACAACCTCTCTGGGCAGCCTGTTCCAGTGCTCTGTCACTCAGAAGGTCACAGAGATATGAGCTCAATGTAAGGTAGAGGTAAAACCATTTACTTGTCTAATTGTTCTTCTCCCCGCTATATAATTTCATTTTAAGTATGATGTAATTCTGTACTTCTTATCTTTTGAATGACAAGTTCAACAATAACTACAATACCTTAGTAATATTTGTACATGAAAATTACTTATTTCTACAATTCTAACTTCACTTTTAGCTTAGCATATTTCCCCACTGCCGAGAAATAAAGTATTACTACTTACTATGGCATAGGAAATTCCATTTTTAAAGCACTGAAGCACTTAGAATTCATCCAGTGCACAGACCTAAGTGATGCCAAGTTCATTTATGCTTTAGTCCTTAGAAACATTTCTAAAATCAGGGATGAACAAGCATTTACTAAGTGAACAGTAGCCACATGAAAAATGTAAGTGATCTGAAAAAAATAGACACACAGCACTGAAGGCAATAGATCAGATGTAGTTTGTTGGCCAAAATCCTTCTCAAAGTGATGCTATTATTAGGAATAAGTTTGTAGAAACTTGTCAGTGAAGGCGATTGACTTGGCTGAGGACTTGACATCCCCGTTAATCCTCTGAAGCCAAATATGAGTACAGTCTGGCCTAAACAGTAATAACCACTTCTCCATTTGCTGCAGCAGGAACCTTTACAATATTGTTCCTGATGTCTTCAAAGCGAAAAAAAAACAACAACAAACCAACAAAAAAAACAAAGCAAAAAGCCCTTATACTAGATACAATTTATCTGGTATGTATCCCAGATACATGGGTCTGGTATCAAAATATGTTGTTTTGCTCAACACAGGGTAATTGGATTAAAATTCTAAAATATGTGATGCAGGAGGCTATGTCACCCATGGATCCTGTCACCAAGGAGGAAGGTCGAGATGTCATCTGACAGTGACTCTTCATTTGAGATTATTGTGAAACAAACAGAAACAATTTCAGTATCTGTGCCTGTGTTTGTACACTTACATGTACACATGTATGCAATGAACAACACAAACATAAGGGCATAGAGATGCCACCTAGAATTCTCTACTTCTAACAAAGTTGCAGAGGCACTATTCCATAAAAACTCTTTGACTTACCTTGGGAAAAAGGCAACCCGTTAAGTGAGAGAGACTGGGGACATGCTTTACAAGGCTATCCGTACATAAAACTACTGTGATTACAAAACACCTTTTAAATTGTAGTCCCAGTTTTGTGTTTTACCACCAGTTTTAGAGTGTGTTCCCTTTGCTTAGAGCTGGAGAGCTCTGGCTCTCCGTGGAAGGAATGTGAAGCAGGCAGGAAAGGGAGATCCACGTGTCAGGGATGTTGCTGTCAAATGGCCTCCTCACATATTGCAGATGTTGTTCAAGCATGAGCCAGGGAGTGTGTGGAATAAAAAGCAGCCTATGGAACTTTAGATGGGGATAAATGCTGCAGAACACTTGCTGCATGCGTCTACTGAACAGAATTTCACCAGCAGGGAACAGGATCTATACAGGAATCTGTGTATGGGCTGATCTTAGGGGTAGTATTGGTACAGCAACACTAATTTTACACTATACCAATATTTTTCTTTAGGGACTTAGCACTAGAACTTCTTGCAAGTTCCAGGCACAATTTGGCCATAAACATATGACTTAAACTAAGACATTAACAAATCCTATAGAGTACAGATCAGAGATTCCTTTTCCTTTAAAAATCAATTTTTATTGTTAAGTCAAATATATTCTGAGAAGAAAAATAAAAATTGATAAAGCTTCTAACCATTCCAAAAAAGGAATAGTTGATAGTGATAGGTCTTGCATCACAGTAATAAAAATGATTACTTTATCTCATGAGACCAAATAATATAGATCTGGGAATTCTAGTTAAATTAAAATGTTCAGCATCCCTCAAGAAGGAACCACAGATATTTGAGTTGTGGCTCTATAATATTCCAGATATTGTATGATGAATATGTGGTTTATTGATTTGACATGTACTAGTGTTTTCCCCTAGGAAAAAAGTGAATTTTTGGCAAATGGCCTAATAGAATGGTACAAGTAATTGATGGAGTTCTGCACAGTCTGTTGGGTGGGTTGACAGATCTGAAAAACCTCTGACTTTTTAGTTTTCCTGTCATCATATTGTAAGGTATGACTACAGTCAAAGTAAGTTTAAAAAATACAATATAAATCAGAGAATGGTAGGGAGAAAAAAAGAATTATTCTAAACTCAATTCCCATATCAAGATAATTTTTAAAATCATGTTTGAAATAATGAATAGTTAAACATAATTGCCACTGTAAATATTTTACTAAAATTAGGAGCTATATTCCAAATTACTTTGTATAAAATTCAAAAAATATTGATCCTTAGCTATATAGTTACACATTTTAGGTAACTATAGTTTATCCTATTAGATTTGTACACTACAAGGAATGCAAGAGCAAGAATCTTTACAGATTCAAAAGGCTCTCTTACAATTTGCCTCTTCTATTTACACTTTTCTTTAAGCTAAAAGTTGTTTCTGCAACCCTAGCCACATCATAGCTTACCCAAGGCTATGCAGTGGAAATTTAAATTCAGAGATAAATAGGGTTTTTTTCTTGCAGTAATAGGAAGCTGTTACTAATTTGGAAAACATTAGGGTTTTTTTAAAAACCTGTTCCTTCAGAGTTGGATGAATATATCAGCTGGTCAGTACAGTTCCTCTCAGCTACTAGCTAAGCTTGTCAAACTGATGTACTTTTTTAAAGAAAGAAGAATCTTGAAGCTTTTTGTAAAAACATTTATATACTTGGAAAAAAAATGATAAAATGTGGTATGGCAGGACATTCCTTGCCTTTTAACTTTCCTGACATCCCTTTCCAAGAGTGTTTCTAGGAGATGAATGCCATGTTTGCAGAGGTAGGTTATAAAGCTGTGTGGCTTGTTTTGGCCACCCAATGTAGTTTTAGCACAAGATAAAAACATTCAAAATGTAAAGTCTAAGTCATTGAAACAACCAACTGTAAAAGTGTACATATATACCTTTATATAAAGCTTATTCAATATAATTATGGAAATTAATGACATTTTAAGAATCAGACAGCACAGTGTTATTGATAAACGAAATATCATTGCCACCACTGCAGTTGGCAGTGTAGTAGTTTAAACTACTAAATATTTGTGTCTCCTTGTTTGGCCCAAAAGACCTGCAGAATCTTTAATGAAAAGGTTCTTTGCCTCTGAGCCAGGTAATACACACCTTCACCAGCTGTGAAATTGTGTATCTCTAGGGAATATTTGCAAACAAAACCCTATTCTTCTGTACTTAGATAAAGCATTCTGTTCTTGGAACGCAGGTAAAACAGATCACCAGTTCTGCTTTTTTTATTTTCCCCAATAAACTATGTTTATTACACCAATTCTAATTACCATGCAATCTAATGGTTTTAAGGCTTATATTTTCCACATCACTGGACATCACAAACATGAAAGCATTTTATACTGTCATTATACATCAATGTTTGCACTTGGTTATACATATATACAGAAATTATTCACACATCTTTACCTTGCTATTTCCTCCTTTCAAACCAACATAATTTTACTGTGAAAGCAGCTTTTAATAAATGGTATAAGAAATACAGCAAGGCACACATTTTTAAAAAACTTTTTTTCTCATTACCACCTCAAGAAGCATAAAAAACCAAAATGTTGTACTTAATTCAGTAGAATGTCAACAGTTCCTAATATACAACACCATGTAGTTGTTTCTTGAAGTGTTGCATAGATTAAATTTTAAAATTAAATAAATAAAATGCCATTTATTTTAATTGCTTAATTTTTAGATGCATTGAATCAAGAGGGCTAATGACTTCTTTTTACTGCAATCCAACAAAATCGTCACTTTAAAACAGTTTCAATAAACTTATGCATTATACACATAAAAATTAAATTTGTTACATAAAATAGAAGAGTACTGACAGGTACAGTTCTGAAAATATGAACCAGACTGATCATGACTTCTGTAGATCTTCAAAACTCTAAAGAACAGAACCAGTGATAAGTGGTACAGGAGCATCAGATTTAGGAAGGGGAGGTCATTAGAGGTAGCTTGGGAAAGGAATCCCTATGAAAGCAAATGGCCTTGCTACAGTACAAAATTATCACTGAAATAGGACTAGCATATGCAGCTTGATCACAAAGCCAACATGGACAAATCACATTTGGAAAGAAAATTTATCTTGGGAGTCAGTGTAATGAAAGGCAGTGATACAATGGAATTGGAGGTCATCCCAGGGTTTACAGGATGAACCTGCACCTGAATTGCAGCCAAGTTTCTAAAGGAAACAAAAAAAGTAATAGTAGGTTACAGAAAATGAAGTTTTATTTGCAAAACATAGCTCTTCCAGAACAACCATAGTCATTAAATGATCACATGGCAGAAGCATACAGTAGGCAAACAATGACTTTTAACAGCCTGAGGTACAAGTTAGTGTAAAAAATTGTATTGATGTAGAAAACTCATTGATTTTTGTAAAGACTTTGTTTCTAAAGAAACAAGGGAAGTCATCAAATCTGACCTTTTCACTGGATCCTGTCCTCCTCCTTGCCTGCAAACTTACCTTCAGCACACTCAGAAGTGCACCAGTCAGTGAAAACATAGGAATTCTCAAAAGCTGAGCAACAAAACGATCACTTACTTACTTCAATATTTATGTAAACATACAGAATGAGATTTAAATGGAGAGGAGGAAAGGATTGTCACAGAAGTGGTCCATTAATAGAATTATCAGTGTCATCACTGTATTTTTAAATTGTAAATAGCTGTTTAGACACTTCTAGTACCAGCAATGAGTTACATTTTCATACTATAGAATTATCCAGCTCAGAGTTTAGGGTTAAACTGTTCACCAAAGAGCACAGGTTTATGATATGGCTTATGAAGAAAAACTGTCAGAATACAGCTCAAAGATCAGTGCAAAGTACAAGTGATAGGCATTTCCTAAGAGGCAATCCAGACATGCAGGATTCCAAATTAATTCCAAATTAAGCAGGATTCGTGCTTAATTCCAAATTAAGCAGGAATATCTGGATCTATCAAGTTACCTTTTTCTTTGATCTTATTTGCCATAACCGACACACCTCCCTGCCCCAGCATTTATAGAGGAAATATACTTACATGAAAATAGTTAAAAGCTCAACAGTTTTTTAGAAATTAATGAACTGATCTGAATTAAGGGGAAGATTGTATCAAAAGGTTTCTAAAACTCTGGCATGAGTTTCACACGTATAGTAAGAAAAGTCTCAGTGATGGATTATGTCAGGTTTTTGAAAAGTTGTGTAATTTACAGACAATACAAGATTATCTGTCCATTCTATTCAAATTTTTCAAAGTCAGCTAATGTAAGGAGTTAAAAAGACTGTTTTAAACTCTATAAAGAAACATTGTATTATCGACCTCCTTATAAAAACTTCTAGGAAAAAAGTAAGAAAAGATTTAGGTCATTCTTGTAGTTCCAGTCTCTAAAAGTAAATTATTACATTTAACTATTGTGTAAACCTGTATGTTATTTTTCTCCTGAAATTAATGATTAAATAACAGTACTTTGCATTTCTCTATCTTTTTTCTGTGGATCTCAAAACACTTTTCAGCTAATAAATCATGCTTCACAGGTCCCATTGATCATTATTCTCGTTATTTTGTTGCTAAAGAAACTGAGGCAAGGAAGGAATAAGTCATATATATAAAAAAAAAAGTATTACTGAGCAGGAAATAAGTCAGGCCTTCTGAGTACCAGACCTGGATTTTTCCTGGCTGTAGTAAGTGGCAGGATATTCTGGCTAATATTGCTGCCCTGTCACATAAAACCAATGGAGCTTTCTTGAGCCTAAAACATTTTTTCCCCTAAATTAACTTTAAAGTACAAATTCTGTACAAAAGGAAGGAAATAGCTTTTGTGACTTACTTGTAAGAACTAGTGTAATATTACACACAGAAGTCCTCTAGAATGTATTCTCTTGAAAAGACTTTGGACATATCACATAAACCTCCATAAAGTATTGATCTCTATGCATATTGACTAAAATTCCCATCCCATTGGTGAATCACGGGTCACGGGTCACAAGTCACTGTGCAGAAGATTGCTTGACCTCATACACAGAAAAATAGTTCTTTCAAGCTGTCCCCTACTTGAGAAATGAAGTCAGCATTGCTTTATGAGCACCAGAACTCTGTGTTGCCTCATAGAAGAGACTAGTCACTGCTGACAGAGATATTTTTAAGCCTGCTTATAGCATTGTTATTATTTTTTTTTGTTATTATTAGGGTAATTTTTTTTTCCTAGCACACTGCTAAATCATAGGATTGCAACATTTGGCAAAAATATTTTCTTCACTGCTACTTTATTCTCCTCTACAGCCAAGGCAAAATGCTAAAAGAGTATAAAATCAAACTACATTTGAAACTATGCCTTCTTCAGCTTTGAATTCTCAGTATGCTTTTGAGGTACACATATACTATAGATTATTTTTCTCTAAGTATTGCAGCTACACATGGAATTACACATTTAAATGAGCTTACAGCACAGGTGCTACAGGAAAAATAATGGTGTTTGCCATTTATATTTCAAATTAAATAATGTGTTTTTAAATAGTAACTTTTTTCATAATACACTTATGGGAACAACATTTATCTGTCACATTTTAAAAGATGTATTAGTAATAAATGTAAATTACCTTTGGAAAATCAGTAATTAGCCTCATCAAAAAATAAACAATCTGCCACCAAAAAGATAATCTTTAGCATAGTTAAGTATAATAACTGTTATTTGAATAAGTTAACAAATTAGGATAGATTGCTTCTGTAATTCATTCCCCATAGCATGAGAGATGAAGTTAAAGCACCAAGCTTGTGAATGGGGGAAGGGAGCTCAGGCTTTAGTAAAACCAAATCTAACAGCTCACATTTTCATTTTTTGATGTGCCAGAGATAAACTATACATATCCTAGGGCTTCACTACTGGGAATAATATAATACATAATTTCCATGGAAGCAATGCTACACGCATTAGTTAGAACCAGTGTATCCTCCTAAATGTAAAAAGTGGTATGTACTGTGAAGGGCTTTTTTTACCTTAAAAAGACCTGCCAACCCCTGGGCAAAAATTAAAACTATAACATAACCCTATCAAGTTGTTGCATACAGACTGTTAATTACATTTGATTGCCTTGAGGGGCATTTATAAGTATCTCCATCCTCTATGTCCAATCTTAGTCCTTACGCCTTTTAAACTGGATATTATCATATCCCAGTCTTCTGAAAAACACAGCTAGCCATCATGGAAGTAACTAAGAAGTTCTGAAGAGTGAGAGGAAGTTTACACAGTATTTTGAGATCCTCAGAGGAAAAGTACTAATGAATTGAAAAGGCATGCTATTATCTTCATCAGGGAAAGAATGAGAAGAATAGAATCACACTCCCTATAGTAAGTGTTCTCCCTCAAATCAATATTATAAAAATTAGTGACAAAAATAAGAAAACTAAAAACCCAGTAATTTAGGAAAAGCTTATGTTGACATAATTTTCAGTTACCAACCTAGACTTTTGTCATCATCTCAATTTCCAAATAGGGGCTTCCAAATACACATAATCCTTTTAATGCAATTCTTGAATTTGTACTAGTATCTATGACTTTTGTAATTCTCCAGTTGTTTGGATGTGTCCAAGTGTTAACCTAATTGGCAATCAACAGGTCATGATAGCCCATTTCAAAGCCATTCAAGAAATGTCCTCTTTGCTGTGATGGTTCCAAGATAATGCGTCATTCAACTCGATAAGTGTTGAAAGAGAGAGTGGCAAGCTCTAGACTATTACTGTCATAACCTAAAGACTTTGCTAGACATATTTATAGATATGTGGATGTGTGAATGTTGGGTAAACGAGCAATGTATGAAAAAAGAAAGCCCAAAACATAGTAGAAATACAGCAAAATCAGAAAATACAGAAGTTAAGTACCTAATAGCAGTAAAGCAATCTATTTTGTATAAATAGGCCCAGGTCCTCTGCTACAGCTATGTATTTGGCAATAGGAGAGCACTAGTGGTTTTCATGGGCAGTGACGAGTAACAGCCTTTTCTCCTAGCAACATCATGGAACCATAGAATAACTTAGGTTGGAGAGAAATTTCAATGTCATCAGGTCCAACCTCCTGCTCAAAGGAAGGCAACTTTCAAAGGTAGATCAGAGTATGCAGGGCCACATCCACTTGAATTTTGAAAATTTCCAAGGATGGAGATTACAGAACTTCCCGGAGCAACATGGTCCTTGTGTCTTATTGGAAATTCCCTTGCTACAGCTTCTGGAAAGCAGCAGCATTTGCAATTGGAGTGGCATTTGGAGGTGCCATGCTGGCTCTGGTCTACTGGAGGAGTTTTTGCAAAGACTAACAGCATTCTCATATAGCTATACTGGCTATTAGGTCCCCAAACAACTACCAAGACTTAAAGCAGCAATGCCACATGCTAGAATCTGATCCAGAAGTTGCTTTGTAGATCTTCTTTTGTCGTTAAATGTGGAATTATTGTTAAATATTTATGTGAGGTCCGAAATTCCAGATCTGAACCACTTTCAAACTTTGGAAGAGATCAGAGCCACTTTTTCGTATCAGGTTCCACCATCTTACTTATGTTTCAAAATGCTTCACACATAATAGAACCAAAGCTTCCAGTACTGCTGTGTGGCTATCAGTTTCCATCTGCTTTGGTATTCATGTCTTTATTCTACATTAATATTATACTCTTGAATAATGTTGCAAAGATTTCTTATTTTGGAAACATCGACTTTTGGCCTTACATTGTGTTGTAATAATTGTGTCCTTAATAATGGCTCACTGGGCTTAAATCATGGCAAACTGACATCAAGAGATGACTTATTTTCTCTCTATTTATTCTCCAGTCTGCTTAGCGGCTTGTTTGTGAATATTGTAGAACTCCAACCCACTAGTCACTGACAGTTCTTCTAAAACCAGAAGTTCAACTTCATCAGGTTCTTTTGAACACCTCATAAGGCCAGCTGACTGTGGAGAAGGGGATCAATGAGTAGAGCCAGTTTCTGGTTCCACAGCTCAGTTGAGGAGGGAAGAGGAGGCTGATACAGAAATACTACTTTTGAGGAATTCCCAAGTTCTGCAAGATAGCAATTTTGTTCCGGAAGAGAGCAGCTCCAGTTAATGCAAAGCCAAAGGGCAAGGAGCAGTTAGTATTCACTGCACTTGTTGACCAGTGGCATGTAAATTGGAATTATAGTGTAATCAAAACAAATGTAGTAACACTATCATAAAACAGAAGCCCTGGATGGGGAGTCACCTCCTTTCAAAGTTAAAAAAAAAAAAAAAAAGGCAAATAAATGAAAAAAAAAGAATGTGCAACTTGTAGAGTACATACCTGTTTTTAAGATAATGTACGTGCCTGGAGAGATTTACATTCTATCTGTGCATATTTATATGTCTCTCCTTATGAAGATTCAGGAGATTTTCTTCACAAGTAAGAGTTCTACTGTTCTGATTCAGAGCTTCATTTCTTTGTGAACAGCCAGGCTTTAACTGAATTTCTATATCTGAAGCCTCTTCAGAAGCAGCAACACATCCTTTGAGGTCTTCAGTTCCAGGTGATTTTCCTGTACTAGTCTTTTTAGTGCTAAGCTCTGGAGAATTATTTTCCAAACCTTCAGTTTGCCCATCCAAAATCAACAAATTGTCAGCAGCATTTTTTAAATCATTTGATGCACTTTGTTTGTTAGGGATGTTTATATCATGGTAATCATCACATAAGAAAGATAAATCCCTACTTTCAAATGAAATTTTGACTTCTAATGACTCTGGAGTCTCTTCACCAAGTGACTCTGCAGATGCTTTAGAAATAGTGTTAGAAATAGGTTGCTGCTGCTCAACTCGTGCTTCAGGAGTCCCATTAGAAATTGATTGTAACTGCTCAACCCTTTCTTCCTCAGGACAGGCTTCAAAAAAGCATTCAATATTTTCTCTCTCATCTGTGAAGTCCAGTGGCACAGGAGTGCTGCTCTTTTCCTCTATATATTTAATGACCTCTCCACAGTCACTATCATGAGAAGAAAGTGAAAGATAAGAATAGAAGTCTCCTTTTCTTAGCTGAATGGGTCTGTGAGAGTGTTCTAACACTTTTTCCTTGATCTGTGCTAATGAAGCCGGAGCAGATGACTCACATTCAGGTTGTGACTTACTTTTCAAAGCTGTTGATGCCATGTCTATGATCTCCTTCACAAAATTGTGCACTGAGCCATCTTCCATGCTTCTTTTATCAAAAGCAGCAGATTCACAGTTACAGCACAGATCAGGACCATTGGTTGAAGAATTGCATTCTGCTTCATTAGATTTCAAGGCTGTACAGCAATCAGCAGATTTTTCAGCAGTGCTTATTCTATGTTGTTGACCATGAGGTAAGGATGTTTGTAAAGTTGCATCTTGTATATCTACACAGTTAATTTCTGAGGGAGATTCAAGACAAGGCTTTTTAGCAGGAGAGGAAGCAACAGAGTAACAATCAGGCTGAAGATGATTTTGACATTCTTTTGGAGTGTTTCTGGATCCATCTGATGACCGAGCAGTCTCCTTGCCATCCATATGTGAATCATCTGAACTGTCTGTAAATGATTCACAGACACAACATTCATTTTCGGCTTCTCTAACATCAAGTGATGCAAGACTTTTGGGTGTTGCAGATGCTCTAACAAGACCTTCCTTTTCACTGTCAAGAGTATTTTCAACATTGCCATTCTCCATATCATCCACAAGCTGATCCTTCACAACTTGAGAGAGATCTTTCACCAGATGACTCTTTGTCCCTTTTTCACGATCACATAGTAGATTCTTACTATTGCCATTATGTTCTGATATTTTCTGAACTGAACCATTCAGTAGTGTTTCAATGCTCAAGCTATCTGTGGCTTTTGATGTCTCATTACTAACTTCTTTACTGCGCTGAATTTCATCACTGAGGTTGCTTTTTCTCTTCTCCCTTGACAAAGAAAATTTTGGTCTAATCCAAGTTTGGAGCTCATTTTTTATATAATCAAGTCCTGAAATTAAATTGCATTCTTCATAAATATCCTCATCAGTTGCTATACTGGAATCATCATCTTCATCTTTGATACCTAGCTCTTCCTCAGTTAAGGTAAGGGTGGAACTTGAAAGCAAATCACTGTCATCTTCATCATCAGTACAAGCAGAAGTGCAGGAGACATTAACAATCATGCTGACATTGACATCGCTCTCATCAGCTACAGATCTATTAAGATGTTTTCTAAATGATGCATTTGAATCTGGCATTTTATTTCTGTGCAGTACAATGTCTTCAGAGCAGAGAGAAAGATCCTCACTGCTGCTGAGTTCAGTGAGAGAAGCTGCTGAGTCTTCATTGATTGAGGATGCAATATCTAGAGACAGCTGTCCAGTAAAAGACATTTTTTGAGAGCTACTTTGCAGTGTTATATCAGAGATGCTACGCTTTATCTTTTGATCTAAAGGACTCTGGATGTTCTCCAAGCGATTCAAAAGATCTAGTGTCCTTTTGCTGAGCTCTCCAACAGAATCACTGCTTGCACTTATGTCTCCTGAGCCATGATGACTGAAAAGATCTTCGTTGCTTTTGTAGGAAGTCAGCCAGCTCTCCAAAGAGGTGCTGCGCTGAAGACTGTCTCCACTTCTAAAAATACCTGAGCTGAACAAATCACCTACTACAGACAGAGATTCCAATGAAGAACTATGAGATAAAGTTGAAACCTGTCTTGTGTTCTCTGTAACAGTTATTTTTCTTACAGTTTCTGCAGATTTACAGGAATTGAGATCTGATTCTCCAGGGATACTCGCCAGAGTATGGTCATGAATAAACTCATCCTGCTGTGACTCTCCAGGCTTATGTTCAGATTTACCAGGTACTTTATCAAAACAAAAGCCATGAAACAAACTGCCCTCTGTATGTGTTTTTTCAATTTGTGATTCTTTGATTATCATTGGTAATTTGAATTTGGAGCCTTGAAGATATGAGTAATCATAAAATGTAAACACTTCATGTTTTCCTTTCAATTCTTTCAGACAAACAGGGTTACACATGGTAATGCTGTCCAAATCCTCATCATTTTCACTTCCACAACACGCAGAAGGTGCCAACTGGAAATCATCTGAGAGGCTAGCCTGGTCTTCTTCATCTTGCTTTATTTTTTGTTTTATTACTTCAACGATATCATCCACTTGAGTTTCTGCATGTCCAATCTCAGGATTACCCTGAGTACTTTCAATATCATTTAGCAAAAAAATTTCTGAGTTATTTGTAGTTTCTGTATCACATTCACTCACTATCCCACTCTCACTCTCAGAATGCCTGCTTATGTTTCCACTCTGATACATATAGTTATATGGTTTGGCCAATGTAGTTGCCCCTATTAGGTCCGGCAGGGATTTGGTAGATGAAAATGATGAGTCTTTGCTAAGACTTTTGTTTAAAATGTTAGACTCTGTTACGTTGGAGAGTTTGGATGTTTTTTTCAAGAACGGCATGTGTTTTTTTTCTGATAATTCAATATTATGAAGACTATAGACCTGATAGATGTGAGGATTTGGAGGGGAAGTAATGCTAGGACAGTAAAGAGGACTTCCACTACCACTGATGATTTCATCTTCGTTCACATCATTATCTCTGCATCCTCCTAAAGCAGGTTTCTGGCTTAGATCCTCCTTCTTGAGTTCATGATCAGGATCACTTAAGTCTTCATGAATACTGATCAGCTTATTACTTATGTCAGTTTCATCCCATTCTAGTGCATCTTCGCTTGGACCATTTAGATCCATCAAACTGGGATCAATAGCATTCAGAGGCTCCTGCAAAAAAAAAGTCAGAGATTAAAAATATTTACAGCTGCACTTTACATATGCTTCCACTGATTTATGGGAGTAAAGGTCATTTTTGGAACAATGATCACTAATAGATTTAATTTTGTTACAATTTGTGAACCATTAAAATAATAAATTAAAATGAAAGCTATTAAATTGTGCTTCTTAGGGTTGTTGTTTTTTTCTGATTTGCTGTCAAAATATAATACAGAAATTTTACTTTTCTTTACTACAGACTAATTGTGGTTAGTAATTTTATACATAAAAAGCTTTAACTGTTCTGCAGGATCACATAGGAATGAGCATATTAGTAAAAAACATCCGGTTAGCACTTTATTATGTTGCATATACAAGAATGTCTCTTAGCCTGCTTATGTTTAAAATAAAGTTAAGATATAAATATTTATTTAAGGATATTCAAATTGCTTATAGGAAACCTCTGTGTTGTCAGCCTTAAAACAACAGAATGAACGCACTGGAAATCACAAGACTTGATTAATTTTTGTTACCATTTCTATTTAGTCTTTACTTGATAATAAAGGCAGTACTAATGACCAGTAAGACTGACTAATGAATTTTAATATCTTCAGTTGTAAGCACAATCAATCAGTCTAATAAAATACTACATGAATTTCAAATATTGTCTGTGCTGACACCTTTCTCTGGGAAAGGGCTAATAAATAATTAAGCTAAACTTTGTTGTTTTAAAGACTTTTGTAATGTAGTGTAATATAGTAGCAATATTAGTTTCCAGTAATATCTGCTATTATGGGCTTACAACACATAGTATCAGAAATTATTTCTTTGAGAGATGTGTGGTGGAGAGAACTAACACCTTGACAACTTTTCTCACTCAAATGTGAGGTGTAAAATGGTCAGCAGTGCTGACTTACCTTAAACCCTGTCAAAATAAGATGAAAGTGGTCCCTGATTTTGGGGCTGGTTCTCTGAGCACAAATTCGTTTAACTTTATTTTTCTATTTATTGAGAGGCATCCACTTTAGGGAAGACTCTGCTTATACAATAAATCTTGTAATAGAACTGTAAACTGATGTAGAATTGTTTAGTTTATATCATCTTAACAGCTGAACAATGATCACCGCATCCAGAAAAACAAGCACTTTTTCCAACAAACCTTTCAACTATGGTCTCTCACTCTCTTGAGCTTTCTTGGACCAAGTTTTGTTTTTCAGATACAGCACTGATCACATGCCAAACAGCACAACAAACTTTAAAAGTTACTGAAATACAAGGAGATAAAATGAGACTGTGGACCAGTTAAGTGCTGTTGCACACAATTTAGTTACTTAGATTCATCAAGACTTGGCCAAAGTTACTTGTGCAGGGGAAGGCACGTATTTCTGACTTCTGTTCTCAGCTGGGAACTCTCTCTTTGAAGTAAGAACTAAAGATGCTCATCCCTTTTGTGAGAAATCATGGGATGCTCTCCAACAGCTCAATAGTTAGGGCACTGATTTTTGTGTGGGATACTTTGGCAGGCTGACTATAAGAGCCTTGAATCATAGAATCATAGAATTGTTAAGATTGGAAGGGACCTTAAAGATCATGTAGTTCCAACTCCCCTGCCATGAGCAGGGACAACTTACACTAGACCAGGTTGCACAAAACCTCATCCAACCTGGCCTTAAAAATCTCCAGGGATGGGGCATCAACAACCTCCCTGGGCAACCTATTCCAGCACCTCACCACCCTTATAGTGAAGAATTTCTTCCTAATATGTAACCTAAATCTCCCCTCTCTCAGTTTAAAACCATTCCCCCTTGTCCTATCACTATCTTCTCTCATGAAAAGCCCCTCCCCAGCTTTCCTGTAGGCCCACTTCAAGTACTGGAAGGCTGCTATAAGGTGTCACTGGAGTCTTCTTGTCTCCAGGCTGAACAGCCCAACTGTCTCAGCCTGTCTTTGTAACAGAGGTGCTCCAGCCCTCAGATCATCTTCATGACCCTTCTCTGGACCCCCTCCAACAGGTCTGGATCTTTCTTGTGCTGAGGCTCCAGAGCTGTACACGGTACTCCAGGTGTGGCCTCACCAGAGCAGAGTAGAGGGGCAGAATCACCTCCCTTGCCCTGCTGGCCACACTTCTTTTGATGCAGCCCAGGATGGGGTTGGCCCTCTGGGCTCCAGCACACACTGGCAGCTCATGTCGAGCTTCTCATCTGCTACCATCCCCCCCAAGTCCTTTTCCTCAGGACTGCTCTCTAGCCACTCTCCTCCCAGCCTGTATTTGTGCCTGGGGTTGTGCTGACCCATGTGAAGGACCTTGCACTTGGCCTTGTTGAACTTCATGAGGTTGGCATTGGCCCACCTTTCCAGCCTGTCAAGGTCCCTCTGGATGGCATCCCTTCCCTCTAGGGTGTCAGCCACACCACACAGCTTGGTATTGTCAGCAAACTTGCTGAGGATACACTCAATCCCACTGTCCACGTGTCCAACAAAGATGTTGAACAGCCCTGGTCCCAATACTGACCCCAAGGAACAGCACTTGTCACTTGCCTCCACTCGGACACTGAACCATTGACCACAACTCTCTGGATGCAGCCATCCAGCCAATTTCTTATCCACTGAGTGGTCCATCAGTCAAATCCATGTCTTGTCAGTTTGGAGACCAGGATTCGTGTGGGACAGTGTCAAATGCCTTGCACAAATCCAGGTAGATGACGTCAGTTGCTCTTCCACTATCCACCATCTCTGTAGCCTTGTCATAGAAGGCCACCAAATTGGTCAGGCATGATTTGCCCTTAGTAAAGCCATGTTGGCTGTCACCAATCACCTCCTTATTTTCCATGTGCCTAGCAGATTTTCAAGGAGGATCTGCTCCATGATCTTGCCAGGCACAGAAGTGAGACTGACCAGCCTGTAGTTCTCTGTGTCTTCCTTTTTCCCCTTTTTAAAAATAGGCGCTATGTTACCTTTCTTTCCAATCAGCAGGAACCTCACCAGGCCACCATGACCTCTCAAATATGATGGACAGGGGCTTAGCAACTGCATCAGCCAGCTCCCTCAGGACTGTAGATGAACCCCATCAGGTCCCATAGACTTGTGCACCTTCAGGTTCTTTAGATGGTCACGAACCTATTCTTCTCCTACAGTGGGGGGTATCTCCTTCTCCCAGTCCCTGCTTTCACCTGCTGTGGCCTTTATGATGAAGCTGGAGCACCTGCCAGAGAAGACTGATGCAAAGAAGTAATTGAGGACCTCAGCCTTTTCAATATCCTGTGTAGCTAGCTCAACTGTTTCCTTCAGGAGAGGGCCTACATTTTCCTTGGTTGTCCTTTTCTCCCCAACATATGTGTAGAAGCTTTTCTTACTGTTCTTAACATCTCTGGCGAGATAAAATTCTAGCTGGGATTTGGCTTTCCTAACCTGATCCCTAGCTGCTTGGACAACCTCTCTGTAATCCTCCCAAGGTACCTGTCCTAGCTTCCAGCCTCTGTATGCTTCTTTCTTCAATTTGAGCTTTTCTAGGAGCTGCTTACTCATCCACACCAGCCTCCTGGAGTTTTTATCTGACTTTCTCTTAGTTGGGATGCATCACTCTTGGGCCTGGAGAAGATGATCCTTATATATCAGCCAGCTTTCATGGGCCCCTCTTCCCTCCAGGATGTTATCTCAAGACATTCTCTCAAACAGATCCCTGAATATCCCCATTCTCAGGTTCCCATTCTCTCAGGAGAAGCACTACCTACATGCTGTTTTGAAAAGAAGCTTGGTGTAGTAAAAGTACAGGTGCCAAAGAATTTTTTCCTTCTTGCCAAGTTAGAAGGCTCTTGGGATTTTGAGAATCTGTCAAGTCCAATGTTGAAAGTTAGAGTCTCTTTGTGGATCTAGCTACTCCAAAGCTTTTATGGAATAAATTCGTTAGAGTCTTCTTGTTTTTTCCCTCTGACATATTGGCTAGTGATAGCTTAAAGGTGAAATTCCCACAAAAACACCCATTTGCCAAACAGGTATAGCTATCAGACCAGTTTTGTACATTATGGAGTTCAGAAATCCGTATTTGGATTTGCCGGTTTGCCATGTTTTCATAACAACTCCTGGTTGGTACTTAGTTGGACCCAGTTTCCCACCTTCAGCTGACCCTTAACCTGTCAGTAAAAACTGGTGCAAGAGAATGACAATAATAAAATTAAGTTAGTTTGAAAACCTGTTAGATTAAACCAGAAATGAGTGACAATTACTAATTTTCTCTGAGGAATATTTTACGACGGTTGTAATTAGCATTAGGAAGACATTTCTGTGAAAAGCTTCCTAAACTGCACAATTTTACTGTTTTAAGCTTCTGCCAGCTGCAAAAAAAAAAAAAAATCACGAAAGCAGGAAATCAGTAGCAGGTTCCAAGGATTTTATGTTCCATAGAATCTGATTTTGTTTCTCAAAAACAAAACATTTGGTCCTTATTGGTCAGGAAGATAACCTTCCCCCTGTAAATCAGCACTTGGCTGCCTTGCTTGTTCTGCAAGTCAGATGGACTAAAACAATAAAACATGTAGAGTTGTGACCTCAGCCCATTCATCTTCGCTGAGTGCTCCTTACTTCAAAGCCTATTTTTTATTTTTCAGCTGCACATGCTTTTCTGAGGCCTGGTGTATACTCAAAAGTTGTGCAGGCAGAGCTATGATGGTA
Source organism: Hemiprocne comata (assembly GCA_020745705.1). Lineage (NCBI taxonomy): Eukaryota > Metazoa > Chordata > Aves > Apodiformes > Apodidae > Hemiprocne > Hemiprocne comata. The sequence goes on along the minus strand of CM036590.1, from coordinate 40,350,625 downwards.
AGGGATATTTTTTAATTGTTTTCTGATTGTCACGGGTATACTTCCAAAGAAGTTCTTATGTAGACATGGTCATTTTACCAGCATAGCTTTCTCTGTCCAAGGAACTGACTGAATTTATATTAGTTAATTACTATTTTTAAGCATCATCTCCCTTGAAGTACAACTGTAGTGTTTATTGACTACATTGGCAGCCCTTCCCAAGTTTGAAATAAACCACTCACCTTAAGTCACAAACATTTTGGATTTGGCATTTTTAGCAGGAGTATATAATTCCTTTTCTTTTTTTGCAATATTTAGCAAGCTGCTCAAACAAGACACTTTAAGCATTGTGGTAGTTGTTGGCAAGAGCAGCACCATACAGACTCTTGAATAAAGCCCTGGAGTGAAGAGTAGAAGATGGTATCACTTCAGCTTATGTTTGCACTGCCAGCAGTAGCAAGGTAAAATCCAGGAATCTCTGAGGACTATTTTTATAATGTCAGATGTCTCCTTATCAGGCTACTCAGTGCATAGGTAGGGTGCTGGAGGATTAGAGTTATCCTGATAGTAATAAACTAGTATGTCTGGCCAACAGAACATTTAAAACTCTGCAAAATGATGCTTTACTTGGTGTTATATGAAGGATGGGAGATACAACACAGCAAGTTTCAGCTGGTGCCAGAGCTGAATTCTGATTGCTCACTTTACTGGGAAAAAACGCTGTTGTTTTGTCTCCTGTCTATCTTGTTTTTCACTCCAAAGAACTGTATAGTATTGCACAATTTTTACATGAAAAAGACAAACCTTCTATTGCCATTTCCAGTTGGGAAAACTTTGCTCATGTGAGAGCTGCACCATGTTTTTTTATCCCGTTTCAGTTAATGATGAATGTGGCCTTCCTACAGAGTTTGCACTTACACACTTCAAAGGATGTTCTACCTAGCCTGGCTCAAGGTACCACTCCTTGAACCACAAATACCCAACAAGAAAGGGGTCTGTCACAGATAGACATGCTGATCTTCACATGTAAGACTACAATTAAATTGTGTGACCTTTAGATTTCAATGGGGTGAGCCCTATACACTCACTCTTAAGAACTGGGCGTGCTGAAATCTGTGACAAAACATGCTGCAAAGGTACCATCCTGGCTGGCAACAATTCTGTGGATACCAGCTGGTGTAACTGATTGCACTACATTTCCAGGAATTTAGAAACTTGCTTTGCAAATGTGCAAGAGGGGGTGTGCACATAAATAACACACATACATATATGTCTATGTGTGTGTATAGGTCATCCTTCTAAAAAATTGTTATCTTTAAAGTAGGTCAGAGGGACTTCGTAATTATAAAGTTACTAAATACCACTATGTCTAGAGTAGATCTCAATGGTCACGTGATTCACAGTAAAAGAAGGTAGTTTTGACCAAGAAAGAAAAAAATAAAGATGCAATAACAACAAAAAGATGCACAATATTATGCATATTCCTATTTAAAAAATATTACCACTAGATAAACAACATTTAGGAAGCATTTACTGTTGCATAGAAAGTTTCTAATACCATTAAGCCAAGACTCAATTACAGAATCATAGAATCATAGAATGGTTATGGTTGGAAGGGACCTTAAAAATCATCAGGTTCCAAACTCCCTGCTATGATCAGGGACACCTCACACTAGACCAGACTGCACAAAGCCTCATCCAACCTGGCCTTAAACACCTCCAGGGATGGGCTTCCACAACCTCCCTGGGCAACCTATTCCAGTGCCTTACTACCCTCATGGTGAAGAATTTCTTCCTGATGTCTAATTAATGACATTTTCCTGATGTCTAGTGATTAAATTACAGACTCATAAGAGTGAAAACTTGAATGAATTCTCAGGTATTTGAAAGTGGTGCTTTGAGGAGTTTGGCTATTCCTAATTTGAACCCTGAACTACTTTGCTCAGGACAGTATTCCCATTTCAGTGGGAAGATTATTAAACCAAATAAAGACATTTCCTCAACTCCAGTGCTCTTTAAGAAAAAGTCTTAAAAATGCATTTTTTCATTTGTTTCCTTTATTAAACACAGATAGGTTTTGGGTTGTGGTTTTTTTGTGGTTTTTGTTGGGTTTTTTTCCATCAAATTTTATTAAACAACGATTCTCTGTTTCAGCTTCATTTGCATGAACTACTCCAGTACAGATACTTTGTGTTGGTGAAACAGGCTTGTAATGTTACCCCTACGTACCATTATATTTTTTTTAAAGGAATTAACATGAAAAAAAGAGCTTTTACAATAATAAATACAAACTCTGTTCCTGCCTCCCCTGCGACACATCCTTCAGTTACTGTGGACAAATCATCTAAACTCAACAGCATTTGGGAGCCAGAGGAAAAAGAAAGAGAGAGAAAGAAAACCATCCCCCATCTCCAGGAATGTGTGCACATTCAAGGAAGACAAACATGATTTTGTCTTCTGAAAAATGCAAGCATGCCAAGTACTTCTACTGAGGGAAATGGTCATGTGTACAGTACTCACTTCACCTCTGCTTCACTTAAGTTCATTTTCTAAGTGGGGTTCTCTATACCACAGCCAACATGAAAAATGTCCCCATTTCCCAACACCAAAGTTTCAATATGCATAATATTCCATGTGCATAACACTGAAGGCACCTGCACTTTACAATATGGTCTCAAAATATATGGAAGCAATATACTATATACAGATCACTAGGGAAACTGCTCATCATATTTGTTATAACTGCAGTTAAAAGAAGAAGGTACATGTTTGTTTCCTGAGAAAATAAGATCCAGATCTCTGTTTCATACTTTCTCTTGCTTCATGTTACAATGATTATTGCCTCCCTCTATGAAGTAATATGCCTAATCCTGCACATACAGAGTTTCTGCTTTTCTATAAGGCTTTATGTGATACTTACAGGTACTGCCAAGGTCCTACGTTGGTGATTTTATGTACAGATTCCTGTACTGCAGGAAGGACACTGACTTCACCTCTGCTCTCTGCAGTCACAGATGTCACCTGCAAGGTTCTCAGTGCAGGCTTGGTCATATGGGAACAACTGAGGTTATGACATTGCTCAGGCACCTGTATTTATGATGATGTTTGAAGTTTTGCTATACTGCTCAGAAATAGAACTCTAGAGGATAGGACTTTCATGTCTGGATTTTAAAACTGATAATTTTCTTTATCATGTTAGTGGGTTTGTGTGCACTTCTTCTAAGCAACAGATGAGGTTGCCCAGCTGAAAACTATTGGTCCCTACTACTAGTGGAAGTGTTTTAAAAAGTCAGATAAATTGGCCATTCTCTAACCATTCTGCTGCTATTTAAATGTTGCTTGATGGTGTTAGGTTGATGGTTTTCTGGGGTCAGTCATGCCTACACATGAGTCCTATGAGGGTGTTCTAAGTTTCTTGGTAAGCTGCCCATGGTGCCAGATGGCCACAAGAAAGAGTGAAAAGCTCCAGCGCCTTCACCACACACCAGTCGGTGCAGACAAGGCAGGCTGAAATAGAAGGTGAGCTGGGTCAGCAGAAGGCCCGCAGGAACTTATTTCTATCATAGACCAAGGCAAAAGCAAGGACTCTACATGTTTAGTCCCTGTGCTGTGCCTGGAGTATCCCTGCTAACACACTACCCATTATTTGTTTTCCAGGCTCTGTGGAAGCAGTGGCCACCCTTTTTGCCACCGTATCTTCATTCGGGTTTCTAACATCTCTGGTTCTCGTTTTCAGGAGAAGCCCTTTAAATGTTACTAGAGAGCAGCAGAATATCTATAACATTTTTTTTTATTGAATCATATTGTCATACAGATAGGTTTACAATCCCAGACCTATATTCCATCTTGTGTATTTGGGGTTTTTTTTGGTTTTTTTCTTGTGATGAGAAAACCTGGCTACATGGCATATTTTACTGACTGTTGTTTTTGCTGCTTTGTAGTTTTCTTTTCTTCTGTCAAGAGATTACATGACAGGATTTTTTGCCCTTGAATGTCATTTCAGTCTCACCTTTACTTCAGAGGAATATATGATTTTCTTTGTGCAAGAAACCAACACAAGCCCTTTATGAAACTCTTATGGAACTATTCCTAGCTTTAGTCAAACCCAAAATGTTGCCATGCACACCTAGTTCCGAAAGGAACAAATCTTGGCACTCCACCTCAGATACAAGTTCATGCAAGTTGGTGGGAGTTCATCCATGCCAAGTCTCAGAATTTGACCCAATAAAAGATAATTCTTTATGGTTAAAACAAAACAAATTACCAAAGCCAGGGAATCTGTGAAACTGACCATGCTTAAGCAGGTTTACCTATTGCTTGTCTGCATTGCAGAACTTTTTTCACACCCATATTGATGGCAAATCAATTGCATTCTGCATTCAGATGCCCATGAACAAAATTGTACTGGCAAAGTTAGAGTGGCATAATAAATTCATTATTATTTTGCCTTTGTACTAGTTAAGAGTTCTGCATACTGGTTAAGAATACTTTCAATTTAGTATTGTTTACATTGGAACTGATACTTCTTTAACTCTCAGTTAAACCAGAGGAACTCAGTGGACACTATGAACTGACTCAGGAGACACAATAGCCACAATAACCTACAACAGACACATCAGGACACCTGGAATCACAGAGTTTTTAAGAGCTTTGTTTCAGCAGAAATGATTGTTTGTGAGAAACACTAAAGAGTGAGAATCACCATAGAAACCGGTAGATATAAGGTACAAAAGGATAGGACATAAGCCCTTGGGAGCTTGACCTTACAAGAAACTTAGAAAAAAGGTATTCTCACTGAGAGCTGGAGGAGAGAGGCTTGAATTTCTACGTAGAAGTTCTTCTTGTTTACTGGGAGACTTTATCTATTATTTATAACAGGACTGCATGAAGAATATCTAGCTCTATCATCAGTTTCTCCTCCTCATGAAGCAGTTGAAAGGCTACCAAATTTAGCCTAATTCATGTTATCAAAGAGAAAGGACTCTTTTTTCACCCTTGTGGGGAACAGACCTATTCCCCCTTTTCAATACAATATCTTTGTATTCTTAGTTCAGGCATTTCCTGAAGTCATTGATTCACTGTCTGTAAATTTGGGTTATTGACTAGAGGGGAGCCAATAACCAAATACTGTGAAGTCAAAGGCTAGAAGAATGCTGCATATTATAAGTACTTTCACAGCCTGCCTACCTATGGATTTCCAAGCATTAAGTTAAATGCCACTGTTGCAAAAAGTGGCAGAGTTCTCCTGGTGATGAATCAAAATTACAATGGTAAGCAACTTGAGGCTCCTTGCCATCACACAGTCTATATAAGAAGTGCTACTTTTGAAATGTTGCAAAAATAGAAACACTCGCCTTATCTCCGTGTGGGAAGTCCCTAGGCAGAGCTCTTTCACTAAGATCTCATCCTTCCAGATTTTTCTTCTTATTTCCGTCACTGGTAAGTGATGATGTTTATAGTTTTCTCTGTATTTAATAAATGTCAACACAGCCCTGAAGCTGACTGTAAAAAGGATTGGAATTTTCAGTCTAATCTAGCATGCTGAATGGATCCTGAGCAATGCCTCAAGTACCAGTGTTACATGCCCATTTTGGTTGGTCACTTGAGAAATTATTTAATATAAGCATAATTTGTAGAAATCCACTTAGAAGAACATAAAGTGATGGTCGACTACATCTTGTTATGGTGAGAGGTTTATATTTGCCTGCCTTAGCTTGGTGGGTTATAAAATTACAATGGGGAGTACCTTATTGTCACAAACCCACTATTGCCATTGTTCAACTTTCTTCTGTTACAGGAGAGTTTATTTTAAATGTTACACATTTAAACTTGGACTCCAATTGGAGCATAAACCAAAGATTTAAGTCTATCCATAAGTGCTATTTTCAGTGCAGGGGAGGCACAAAAAGTCCAATGTGTACTAAGAGTTTACAAAATGGTGTAATAACTCAGAGGGACAGGGATATTAGTATTAACATTATTAGTACAAATGTTGTTCATGGCCAACTTCAAAGTTGAGAACTCAAAGTCTTTCATGTGATTCTACAGCAGGTTCGGTTTGTACTGAAACCGAATGTTTGACACTCACCTTTTGTGCAATGTTTAGAGATTTTGGAATATTTTATGATATTTGATTTCACACTGAGGCAATATTCCTGCCCTTTTTAAATATAAAAAAGGATTTTAAAAATAAGGCATCTTTCTGCATTGTTCAGTAAACCTGCTGGATGAACTGTGGCTCCATAAAGTTTAGGAACTCATTTATTATGTTGCTAGATCAGACACTGCATTTATTCACACAGTGCATCTCTAAAACCTAGCTTTCATTAGAGCTGTGGGGAGGCCCAGTCTTTCTCCCTTCACTCGAGAAGGTGAAGCTCAAGAAGATAATTAACCATGAAACAATGAGGAGGCTTGCTGGGTAAGCACTAGTGTGAAAACAGTTACTCCTCACAAAAGAGGGGAAATTAGCTGGCTGGATAAAAAGGGAAGTGTCAGACTGGAAGACTGAAAGGACTGCCAGCACAAGTAGATAGCTCTATGCATCATTAATGCAATTTTTTAAACACTTAAACTTCACTGCTTTCTAAATTTATATGCATTTATATGCTATGTGTTAGGGGAGATTAATATGCCATTTTAAAATAATTTCTCTTAAACTTTCCATTTTCACATTTCACCAGCTTTAGTCACCCTTCCCACGTATAAAAAAATCACTGCCTCTTAGTATTGTATTCTTGTTTACAAAGGCAATGTAAACAGAGCATTCTAAAAAGATTCAGTTCACTCATTGTATTTTACAAGCACATTATTTTATACTAATACAGATATTTTTATGAACTGAAAGTTTGTTTTGATTTTACTGTTTCACAGAGTAAAGACTTATGATGTGTGTTTCCTTTCAAAACTTCCTTCTACTCAGTGTTCCCTGAAGCAGCCACATTTTTGGCAGAAATTCAGTTATATGCTATGCCAAAAGAAATAGAATAAACAAACACTGCTTAATGCAGCTGGCTAGGTAATTTACATATTACTGCACAGCAAATATGAAGACCTGAATATGGATTAGAGCTACAACGATGACACAAATGTCTTATCTGTAGTAAGAAATGAAATTCTGATCATCACTGCTAACAATTTTCATGTTATTATTTAATATATATTATAGTACCTCTGACACATAAATGTATATACTTATTAAAATATGAAGTAGCTGTATGTATTTTATTTTCTTTATAGTTTACAGAAAAATGTGCTAGAAATATCTTGAAAAGCTGTTAAGCGGGTACATTTTTCAAAGCTTTCTCGTGGTGAAAGCAAACTATCTAAATGACCACATCCCGGTCCTTGGAAATTATGAAAAAAGCAAATACAATGAAAACCCTCTAGGTGTTCCTTAAAACTTCTTTGCTCTATACAAAATAATATAGTATAGGTAGGCCTTCAAATTTGCAAGTTCATGTGCTTTCAAAAAGCATCTCTCATGTTGGGTAAGACGAACAGTCCATTCAGCTGAGTCTGTCTCCTGCAGTGGCCAGTATTGAATGCTGATGGAGAAGCTGGAAAATCCTCAAACACACAGAACAGTATAGAAGCTGCCATCCAGAATTTGAGAAGGCAGTCTGTGGGGACTTTCAGAGCTGGAATTTATTAAGCATTAATTGATGTCTCCTCCATTAATTTGTCTAATTACTTATTGAACTTATTTGTATTTTTGTTATCCACAACATCCTGTAGGAACAAGTTTCAGTTTTACTATGCGCTGCATGAAAATAGGATTCCCTTTTGACTGTTGTAAGTCTCCTGCCCAATAATTTCATTGGGCACTTTTTACTTTGTGTGTTAAGAAAAATGCTGAATAATTGTAACCTATTTATTTTCATGCATTTTTAGAAGGTTTTTATTGTATTCCTGTCTGCTTACAGCTGATGCAGCTGCTAGAACATCTTATAATATTGAACAATGAAACACTGATTATGCATATACTTACTGAAGATCCTGCAAATACATTTCCACAATGGCTGAAGGATTAGGACCCTATCATCCAGACTGGAAGACACTTGTAAAATGGAAATAACTACTGGACAAGCTGTTAGAAAATAAGTTTTCTTCATTTCTTTCTAAAAAATGTTTTGTTTAAGAACTCTTGAAACAAAATATAAGAAAATTAGCTTCAATTACACTTCTATACCACTCCTAGCAGAACTAAGGTCATAAGAGATGCAGTAGAAAAAGTCATTAAGTTAATTTAAAAAATCACAAGTTTGTGACTTCCCCTTAACTCTGAATTTTTAAACAATGCTGGCCTGCGTCATGATCTTATGATTAGTAGATATTAGGTGTCTAAATAAAGTGCTGACTTCATCCTGTAAGCTGAACACAATGAAAATCGTTATCTGCTGAGTACTTTTAAATATCTGGCCCTACACTTAAGCGCCTAAAGAGGAAGTTTGGTTTTTTGAAATAAGACGTCTGTCCTTGAAAATAAAAACCTAGCCATTTTCTCTGTCTTTTTTTTTAAAATGACTTATTTTTGCCATTTAAATGATGTTTGACATTTCTTTCAGCATCTGCATGCATTGGAAACATGATATTTCCAGTTTTGGAGTATCACATATTTTCCTACTAAAACCAATTATCCTGAAAATTCACTTGAAGATTTTATGCATCTTACAGTTCTAACAAATGTTTCAGGAGCAGGGAATATCTTTTTGTCAAAGCTGTGGAAAGTGCTTTATTCACAACGTTTTGACCATTATTTAATTTGTGGCACAGTAAAAAAGATTAATAGATTGACACTTGGTTGGTAGATATATATTTAGTAATACTGTAGTTATCTATAAATGCAAAGAAATTAGGAATGTTAGATACACCACCAATGAGGGTCAAATGCTATTACCCATGAGAGGCAGGACAGTGTTTTCACGACCATAGGTTGAACTAAAAATGTGTGATAAACTGGCACTTTTGAAGGCCTCACTGGCAGTCTAAATCTCTTGGGGGTTTGTAAACAACAATCATTTAAAATGTCTGATCAGAGAAATTTTACCAACTTTCTATCAGCCTTAAAATTCCCTCACCCGACTCCAAAACAGCAGCAGTCTGAAACACAGAGTCAGCAGCAGACCACTGAGTAACAGAAGGCTCTTCCAGCTGCATGGATGAGTACAGAAGCTCTGTATAACCCCAAAAGATTTCCATCTTCTCACTGGGTAACACAGCACTACTGACCAGCCTTGGAAGTTCCTGAGAGATAACAGTGTAGAATGTTTAAGCATGTGGATATAATAATAGAATCATACAATCAGTTTTGGTTGGAAAAGACCTTTAAGATCATCATGTCCAACCATTAACCTAGCACCACCAAGTCCACCACTAAACGGTGTCCCTAAGCACCACATCTACAGGTCTTTTAACTATCTTCGGGGATGGTGAGTTCACCACTTCCCCAGGCAGGGTTTCTTGCAAGAATGTAGTGCATGTAACTTATCTCTAATTAAAGTCTAAGAAAAATTTAGACCTATGTTCACCATTTCTGTAACTTCCGGATCCTACAGATAATTACTCCACATCACAAATCAGACATGCAATGCTACCCAGATGCTCAAAACCACATACACCTCAAGTTCAAGGATGGTGCATCACATCACAGGCTCTACACTCAACTATCAATTCACTTAAAAATATAAATTTTAGGGAAACACTGAAGTGAGCAGTCTTCCATGATTAAATATGAGTAAAGCAAGAGAACTAGCAGAAACTAACATGAACAATCATGTTTGTACTTTCATAACACTATGAAAAGTTCCAATACAAAAACAAAAACTACTTGGAATAGGTAATGAAAAAAACAATTTTTAAAGGTTCAAACATAAGTCATTATATAATTTCTTTGTGAATGCCAGAACATGTAATAGGTGTTCAGCACTTTACAACATGCAGCATGTCCTCCTCAGCTCAGTTAATCATCCCTCAGTACTTTCCTGTGTGCGGCATTTCTGATGAACTCCTAAATTTTATGCAAGATTTGTAGCTAGATCACACCTTAATAACTAATGGCATGTGATTAAATAAGAATCTTTTAAAAAACAAGTTGTTGTTTAGTGAGGCTATGTAAGAAATAACTGAACAATGACAAATTCATTTCTTACCTCTGAAGGCAGGTTTTCTGTATTTATTTTTTTTTTAAGCTTAGAGCAAGTGTCAGTCCATGGCTTGAAAAATTATTGCACTAGTGAATTAAATATAGAGAAGTGAAGGAGGAGATACCATCCCTATCATTATTAAAAACTGTTTTCCAGAAAGTATCACAGAAAGAGTTAAATAGAAAAGGATGAAGATACCAGATCAGAAACAATACAGTATTTCTAAACAACTTATTTTTTGAAGTTCATTATAAAGACTGAAACCAAGAGGAAGCTGGAAAAAGTCCTAAACAGAGCTTTAAGCAGGCTCTTTACCACCTAAGAAAGAAGCTGGTGGAAAAAAGAGAGGTGCTTTATTTTTTTTTTAAGTGAGCTGTCTCACCATTGCAGATTTTCCCAAGTCCTTGCAACTCTAATTAAAATGTGGTAATTGGTTATGTTACCTCAATTACCATGATGCATGGACATTGATGCAAAGTGACACCAATTGAATCCCTTGGGTGTTATACCCCAAGGCCATCCCATTTATTGTGGCCTTATTATTTTCAATTATGTGGCTGGATGTGCAGCATACTTTCAAGCCAATACAGACAGGGGTTTTGCTGGACATACACTGTAGTGTACACATGGAGTGATTCAGGAGAACAAGAGAAATAAAAATAATTTTTTTTCATGAATCATAGTAGTGAACTTGGTGATCAGACAAATCAATATTTCATATATTTTCAGGACAATGTGAGAATTACAACACCTTAACTCAAATTGCCTTAGCTCAAAATCTCAATTTTAAATGCATGGTTATTACTGTCCTTTCAATAATTAGCCCTCTCTGTTGAATAAGAAAAGAGATTGTATGCTCCATGAAACAGATATGTTTCTCATTTAATGAATGAGCAGTCTGGAGAAAAAGCAGTTTCTCCAGCCACCAAATAGGCAGGAATACTGAATTGCAACATAAGAGCTGCAATTCAAATTGTAACTTCAGAGTTAAAATCCATTGGAAGCCACAGTTTGGTCTCTCCCTCAGCCATAGCAGTAGAACAGTTTTATATACCCCAGTATTGGTAAAACTGTCCCAGAAAAGTGAATTTCCACAATCACCTTATTATAGCTTTCTATATAGAAACATATATGACCTGGACAGGACATCCCCAAACTGTGCACATCTGCAGCTGCTGGAATAATACACTGAAGGTAAACACATAACTTTTATTAGGTATACCACTGGCTGAGCAAAAGATTAAAAAAAAAGGAATAAAATAACTTACTAATTCCATCTTTGACTTAACTGTTGTAAACTCGTGTGCACGACCATGACTGAGTCTGTCCCAAATCCTTTTTTAACTGTTCAGCCTTTCAAGTAGATTAGACCCTCTAAAGCAAAGTGCGTAGTGAGTTAAAGCTTCTCCAGCTGTTGAGCAGGAATTTCAGATGGCAATTTTGGGTTTAGTTGAATGAAGACTGTTGCTATTGCTGTTGCAATTGCCAGATAGACTCCTTTTTCTTTTAAGATGATTGCCAGCAGGGTCTTGTTAGGCAAACTATAAGGCATCTGTGTTATTCTGAAGCTAAAATTAAGGTGACATACAACATTATATCAGCAAACTATGGAATGATAAATCTGGGGGAAAAGAATTTACCACAAAAAACAGATGGGTGAAATAAAAACCTCTTTTGCTAAAACAGATTAGGACTGCTTCCAGCAACAGGCAAGTGTCCTACTATTTTTAAAAAGAAATCTTTGGTTTTGTCACTGTATGAATACTTCACTCTCTTTATAGCTAGATTAACCTACTGAATCTAACAACATTTCATTCTTCTGGAGTGATTCCTATTGATTGTTTCACATTCTAGACATAACTTCTGGCTTAGGAGAAGGACATCTTTTACCAGGCTTTAGGCTGCTTGTTATTTATAAACTTAAACATTGCTGAAATCCATCAATGAAGCCAAACAATTCAAAAGAAAACTAAAATTCTTTTGTGGGTAATTCCAGCATACCTCTTTAATGCTATCCATGGCCCAGATAAGTGACTGAATGTAAAGAACAGAAACAGGACTAAGGAAGATCCCAGTACACAAACAAAGAAGACAGTAGAAGATGCAAGTGACTCTTGTACTTATATGAGGTATTATAATCGTTTGGACTATCTTATTTACTGTCAGCAAGTCAGATGCCATGAATGAGTCAGATGCCACTGGGGTATAAAAACATTTAATTTGTTTTAATAAATTACAGTATTTTGTGGGCAACCACAAATGAAGGCTTGTTACCAAGGGATACTCTTTGTGTGCCAAGACTGGTACACCATCAAATACAGAGAGATAGGGAAGCAGAAGAAACAGTCCTGGTACCTACCCAAGAGATGACTACACAGGAACTGAGTGAAAAGGAAGGCTAGATCATGCCAGCTCCAGCCAGGAAAGACAAAGAAACCTGAATCTTTAAATGTTGACAATACAGACAGTTTTACCAACATGAGAAACTTGTAGATACTGCCATACTTCAAAGAATCATATTTATATCAACAAGCCCAGGATGAGAGGTTCCAAAACAAAACAGGCCATGGTAAAAATTAGATGAGCATCATGATAGCTTCAAATGGCTTTCATTTCCCAGCAGAAAGAATGGTACACTCCCTGCCTGGGGAAAGTAAACTCAGCCCAGCAAATAACTGCAGATCACCTCAGGCAAAGTGGGAACAAAGCCGCATGCACCTTGTGAAGTTTCAAGCATCTGGATATCAAGCAAGGTGCCATACTCATACCCTCACCGTGCCTCAACTCCTGATTGGTTGCAAACCCAAACAGAAACATAAGATTTATTTCACTCCTGCTGCAAGAGCAGTGCCAAGCTGTAATTAGCTCATAACAGTTTATTTAGAGTAACTGCAGGTACAAACAGCAAACTGCTTCCACACAGCAGCTGCCCACATGCAAAAGGAGATAATATGCTTTAACTACAGTAACTTGGACCTCTGTTCAGCACTCTCTGAGCTATCTCACGAATGCAACTTCTTTCTGTACCAAGTTCAATAGAAAATACATACTTATTACAACTAAGTGGTAAGTTTGGTAGATGAAAAAGGAAGTTAATAATCTTTGTGGTACTTTACCTTTGAAAGAAACACTGTAGAAACCCAGTCCAATCTCTCTTGGTCAGTTATAGACTCAACAGATATTCAGCCTCTTGTAACTAAAATTCAGGATTCTGAGAACTAGGTTTGGGGTTTTTTTTTGGATGTTGCCTGATACTGCACACTCTTGTTTTTTGAAGCTTCAAAATTCAAATGTTTTTTCTGCTGCTGGTCAACTCATTAACCATTTTGTGTAGCACTAACCAACAATTTACCAGAGCTGTTGATGTATATATTAGTATTATGACTAAAAAATTCCTAAGATGGAACAATCATGAATATATAACTAGTATTTCTCAAGACAATTGAAAAGCTTTACTATTATATTTTCTTTCTTGATCAATCTTTTCTATTCCCTAGTCTCATATTTATCTCCTAACCTATTTACTTGCCCAGACTATTGAAGTGCTGACTTGTCTTACTTCAGTTCTCATTTCTTTTTCTGTCAGATTCATCACCATCAAAATTCAAGAATTTTTTCTCTGTGCTGCTGTTGAGATGGAATTTGTCTTGACTTTTCTCTCATTTAAATGTGAATGTATTGTTTAAAATTCCTATCTCCATTTTCTATTCAGCTTCGTTCTGGATCCACACTAATTCTGTTTCTTTCTTTAATTCCACTTAAATTTCTCTAACATTTTCTCATAACCTTATTTAGCCAAATTCTGTTTTACTTTTGACTCCACTTAATCAGATTCTCAAAAAAGTACTGCCTTGGATTTTTTTTGCTCTCTAGATTCCTTTTCTACTTACTTGATAGTATACATTCAGATACCTGCAGTTCTCATCTCTGGACTGAGGGCTTAGGTAAACTCCTTTGCATCTCACTCTGCCGTTCTGCTGGTCTTCTAAAATATCTCCTGCTTATTATCCATTAACATAAAGTAAGCACAGGCAAAATGAAACTCTTCCTCTGTCCTCTCCAAATCTTTTTTCTTCATGTCCCGTCAGTATGACTGCTCTCCCTCTGGTAATCTGCATCACCTGTGACATCTACAGCTCTCACTAGCTCTGTGAGAGGAACCTTAGCATCACTAAGATTTGATCTTTTTCTCCTGGTCATGTAGTGAAAGCTCTTAGTTGATCTCCTTGGTTGTTTCCAATAGTATTCCTCTTCTGTCAGGACTTCCCTCTCTGCACATAGGTGTACAAGGACAAGCTGAAAAAGAATATTTTCTTTTCTCTATACCCTTGTACAATCACATGTAGCTTCATAATTTGTATATTTCTTCCAACAAAGTCAAATTTTTGAGGACTTAACTCACACTCCTCAACTATCTCCACTTCTTACATTGTCAGTTGAGTACTCCCACAATTATAATACCAATGTTGACACTTTATCTGCTTTTCAATGGCATCTTCTTTCTACATCACTTCATACAAAGGCAGGCCCCTTTTTACTTGGCCTGAAAATCTATTCAAACCCTGTTCCTTTTATCAAGCTCCATTCCTATCTCAATACCTAAACCAAAGCATCCAATAAACCAAGCAGGTAGAGGAGCATTCATACTTTACAACATTTTATAAAGGTAGGCAGGCAACATTTTCTTATTACCTTCAGTGATTTACTTCTCCACTGCATTGTCCTCACTAACTCATTTTTTGGCCCATTTAGACTAACAGTATTTTCACTTAGGAACTGCTAATGTTTCTGAACAGTACCTTGTATAACTTCATACAACACTACCAGAACTGAACAAGAGAATTACAGCTTCCCTTATTTTTGTAAAGGACCTTTAAGAAAAAGAAGTCAAAAGTAGTATTTCACTGTTAGCCTGATAATTGTTAGGAAGCAAGTAAGTGTCAAGGATATTTCCTGTTATTTGCTTGATATAAACCTAAAAACCTATGTGAGACAAACGCTCTAATCTCATCAAGGCTCTTCAGTATATGCACTACATAGGGTTACCATTGCTGTCAATATAACTGCAGTATAAAGACTTCAGCATTATGATAGTAGCACAAAACATGCTGAGCCAGTTCATCCATTACAGTCAATGGTGTTACAGTAGGGATTATTTTGTTCCCCCTATGGTTCATTGTTTAAATGTACAGACTACTTTGTAATACAGTTTTATGCTGTAGAAAATCTGTCTAATTCATGCCACTTAATGGATGGTTTAAGCAGACTGCTATTTTGCCTCTTAGGAATCATTTCCCTGAGATAAAAGCAAATTAATGCATTTTACTTATATTCAAATAACAGAGAATTGTATATTAATCACATACCCGTGGCATTCTATGTGAAATACAGATCTACTGCTGGGATGCTAATTAAAACCAGGCTTACTTACACAGAAAATATTTTTTTTTCTGAAATATATATATACAATCAGGGAAATTTGTCTCTGGGCCCCATTCTGTTAGGTACTGAGCAACTTGGCAACAGAAGATTATTTTCCTTGCTAGACAGGATCAAATCTGATGTGACTAGATATGCAGCAAACAGAACATGTGTATTGTGAGTTTATCATATTCATCAGTTTTGTCCACAGAGCACAATGATTTGTGAAAAGCTGAACTTTCACTCATTGGCAGTAAAGGCTAGGAACGGCTTCTTCAGTCAGAAAAAAACACTCTGAGATGAATGTGTATGTCTTGCACTGAAAAAATGTCTCTCATGAAACTACATGGGATCTTTTTAAAGCAAGCAGCACTCACCGAGTCTTCTTCCAGCCTCTTCTGTAGCCTTGTTTGCCACTGGACAGCTTGCATGACGATGGCTTCCCACCTTCTCTCAAGGTTTACGATTATCAACTGCATGGACTGGTGATCTGCATTTAGGTTGCAGGTCTCCTGGTCATCCAGGAGGTGCTGGCATAACCTCAGCACAGAGGCTACCCCACGACGTCTCTGTTTGATCTCACAGCATAAAGACTGCAGGATAGACAAACAACAGATGTCAGCATGGAAGACTTTACAAATTGAAACATTAACTATTATCCGATATTTAATGGTGCCCAATTTCTGTCTTACAATACTTTTTTTCAGCTCTTCAGTAAATTCTCATAGTTGGTGTCAAAACTTAATGTTTTATTTTCAAATAAACAGTCTTAATAGCACAGAAGGAGTAAAGCTACTTTCAGTCTTCAAACAAATGCCATACATAGCTAACTGTCTCAATAATGCTGAGAGTTTTATGGTGTAAATTGGTTTATTCTTCCTTTTTTTTTGCATTCAACTGGCACACATCTAAAATGAGTTACCCTGACAGACATCAACTTCAGAAATTCCTCAGGAAAAAATTAGGGGTAAAATTGTAATCATGCAATAAGACTACATATATATATATGTATTTGGAAAAAACAATAGAAATTATGGGTCATATGGACCCTGTCAGGGGATAAACCATAAGGAAGGAGAAACTTTGGTATAAAATTCTTTACAGATGTTTTCTGTTATCACGAAATATTTCCAGGGTAGTTCCATATTCAAGTAAATGTAGGAATACTACGATAACTATATCCTTCTTCAAGATGAGTTACTCACTGCACTTATTTCATCATACTGATTCCAGTGCTACCAAGAACGCTGTCTGACGTGAACTGCATGATGGGAGACAATCGCCAAGCCCTAATATTGCTGAATATTGATGGCAGCCAGGATATGTTGGTTCCTCTCCAGAAACCTAAGTAACTACACAGAGATTCACATTGAACAGCAATATAAGTAATGCAACCTGTGTGCCAAAACTGAAAAGAGATCTACCATCCGGAAGCAGGCCATGGCATGGGGTGTTTTGAGCATGGTTTTATCCACAATCACACTCTACCATCATTCAACATCAAATCAGGGTTATACTAACTCATAATGCATTTTAATAACAATATCTATGAAGCTGGAGTACAGAAGGCAGAGATACATCTGAGGATGACTGCTATAGCCCAGCTTCTGAGATCCTACACTTGTGCAGCATCACGTGCGTCAAGAATTCAACTGTTATCATAGGCCTGTGCTACTCCTGAATTTAACAGAACTGTGCTCCACAAGTGGGAGCTTTCCAGATAATTTAAATTTTAACTTGCCAACATCTGTTTCCCTCTGTGGGATGCCACAGATGAAAGTGCATGACCCCATGAGAAAATCTGAACTATCATCTTTTTTGAAGAGAAGGTATTTGCCTTTAAGCTTTCGTTTGATCATAATAAGCAAACAAAAAAACCCCCACAACAAACCCACCAAATCTCTCAGAGCTGTTCACAAGCATTAACTGATAAAAAACACAGGGCCTGCCCTCCTGAATTTTATTAGCTAAAAAATAATGCTTTATAGGAAGAGAATTCAAGTTCCAGATTTTCATGTAATTTTTGCTTTAAAATTGGATTTTTTAAATATTGTACCTCAAAGGAGTATTTTGCTGCTGGAAGTTTGTGCTTGATCAATAGTACTAAGCTGAAAATCTGAAGCAAAACATTGGCGTACACATCTAAAAATAGGTATCTTTTCTTTGCCTGTGGATAGTGTGCAAGTGATTTTTTTTTTTAATTCAGAGCCTTCAAGAGAAATTATGATTAAACCCACAAACATAGCTGAATTACTAATCTGCTTTCGCTGGCACAACTGGGCCTTTCTAACAGTTAACAGATTGCTTATTAATCAGCGAGGGTAAACAAGACAATGCAATCTCATTTAAAGCAAAAGTTTCAATGCCTATAAGTGTTTGTGTTCAAAATGTTAATCCCGATAAGGGTTAATTAGAAAACATCTGAAAATGATTAAGTACATTTCATTGTAAAGTACACTGAGTAGTATATCAGCAGGTGGACATTTCATACAGATGTTCCACTTATTGATATAATGCATTCTATAGCTATTGAAATTACCCTAACTCTATAATAGCTGGAATTCTATTACTTCTATAATGAGAGAACCCTGTACCTTTAATATTTCTGAATTTTAAATAAGGTGAATGACAAATTCCCAAACCACTATTTATGGGAAAATATGACCAGGAATTTTATTATTCAATTTATACCAGAGCTGCGTTTTCACTTACATTTCCTGCACTTGCCCTTATTTATTTTCCTAGAGTTCATTACTAGTTCCCTACACAGTTCTTGATGCAACCACCACATTTGGTACATTTCCTTTCTGATGCTGTTCATTAGCCTAACGTCACATTAGAAAAAAAACCAAAAACAAACAACAAACCAAACCAAAAATTCTACCTGAAGATGAAGTCCAGGTTTCTAAAGTCAGGGTCCTTATTTTACATGTCCTGGTAGCAGTTAAATCTCTGTAGATCTGCATTAACTTCATGGAAGTCAATACAGCTCAGAATCTGCCCCCAAAGCATTAACTTAGCTTAATCTATCTGATTATGTCATCCCCTATAAATATTGTTCTTTTTTGATACAATACCATATAATATGATGAGGTAAGGAGTATTTCATTCATAAGCCAGTATATAGGAGTTGAAGTGAGGCCTTTACATTGTGTTATCCGAAAGCATAGCTACAAGCATCCAAGTCCTTCCTAATTTACATCAATTTTACACGAGCATAATAACAGTAGCTTTACTGAAGCTATTTCTGATTTACATGGCTGTGACACTACAATTAGGCCAATGGCACTTTTGTTTCAATTTTATTACATGATATTATGGTTAATACTAAACAGGAGAAGAATGAAGTGGTTGTATCTAACAGCATGTTGAAAGACTTGGCTGTAGCAAAAATACTTTAAAAGACAGAGAACTTAATCCTGTAAAGACATCTTTAAACCCTATATAATAGCACCACCAATAAGGGATCTAAGCGATATGAGGTTCTGGTATACAGTGTCCTAAAGGGACACAATAATTGCCTGTGTCCTATGACATGACACGTCACAGTGTTGTATATCCATAAATGTTCTGCTATTGTTAAAAAAACATGCCTCTATAAAAACCTGTCGATGTGGCAATTGTACATTCCAAGCATGCTTCTAGGACCACAGTTACTTCAATTATTTGCAAGGAACATTCTACAGTGAGAATTAAAAATTCTGATTAATTATTAATAAAAAAATTGATTATTAATTAAAAAAAAAGAATATTAGTATCTCTACTGAGACTTGGGCCTGATGGTCTATAGCTGCTACAGTGAGCTACTGGGTACTTGACGTTCAGAAATTGAGCTAACAGTAGACAGATGAGCATCACTCAGGCTCACTTAGTCTCCTGCATGTAGAGAAGATTTGCTGAAGTATAGATTAGGAGATCAGTCACATATGATTGTGCCTCCTCACACTATCATGCAGCCGTTGAGCTGCGGTAACTGTAAATACAATCCAAAACCTTACAAATGTGGGAGAAACACATTCACTTAAATCATTTGCATCAAGACATAAATTAATGTATTTGAATTTTTTGCTGCAGGCAATGAGTATACACAGTAACTGCAGCTGCTGTGTATGGATTTGACTTTGTGCCTGA
Organism: Hemiprocne comata; assembly: GCA_020745705.1. Classification (NCBI taxonomy): domain Eukaryota; kingdom Metazoa; phylum Chordata; class Aves; order Apodiformes; family Apodidae; genus Hemiprocne; species Hemiprocne comata. The sequence goes on along the minus strand of CM036590.1, from coordinate 40,330,949 downwards.
GTCTTTTGCTTTGCAACAGATACCCTGATAGCATTGAGGTGTTATTCATGATAATGTTATTACGACTCATGGTTTCCCATACTGAGGAATCCTGTCTGTGCTGTTAGACTCTTGGAAGCTTTTTCTTCCCTCAGCATACTCCTGTTTTCAGTGCTTTGAAGTTATCACCTGCATAGCTAAAAAGGGCTAGCTGAAACTGCTTTCACAGCTTGTTAATACTATGCCTTAAATCATCTGGAAAAGCCCCTGCTGAGTCAAAGGACATCAAACACTCTCTCCAAGCTATGGGCTAATGGCACTATCTATGGGGCTGGAAGTAACCATGTTCTAAACAGAAGGTGCTCTGCATAGCTGTGTGACTCCTTAAGTGAATGGCCTATGACCAGAAACATGTGTGCAAGCTTTGGGCAGTGCCAGACAGTGTGGAAGGCATAGAAAGGTGGGAAGTTGAGGAATATTAGAGCCCCTCAAGCCCCAGTCCCTCACCAAGCCTCAGCCTTCCTGCAATGTATCCATGCCTTGGCTGTGCCACACTATCTGCTCTGCACAACTAAGGAAGCAGGTGGGAAGTCAGTCAGCTTTCTCACACAATTTGGTACATGAGTTGGCCACACTAGCAATGTTATATCAAGGCTCTTGAGCAGGTTTTTAATATTAATCAGTAAAAAATGCTAAGGTTCTCCTTGAACTCTGTGGGACTTGTGCTTGAAAGTAGTTTACACATAATCCACACATAACCACCACATGAAATATTGAGATATGATTTTTGTATCATAATTTGTTACATATTGTTCGGGGAATTACTTTTTATGTGATCTGAAGTTATTTCAAGCATTTCCATCTTTCTTGCTTTCATTCTAAAATTAGGAATAATAAAGGTCCCTGTAGAGGTGGCCAGAGCTTTGAAAACAGTTAGAAGATGACAAATGGTAACTAAGATGGATTTTCTTTGTGCTTTCAGGTTCAGAAGAAATGCCAAGCTATGCTGAGACAAATGTTATTTCTAGGCTGATGTTGGATTCTGGTGTATGGGCAGTACTGGAAGTTTTTAGGAAAATGAAAGAAGCTCCACTGTGGATAAATCTGGAATGACCAGATCCATGAGAAAGTTTCTGTCTAACCTTGGTCTGTTAAAGGCTTACTCTTTCTCCTTGTTACGGGATGTGGGTATGTGAGGGTTGTCTCTTGCTGGAAGACAAAATGAAGATGGGACTGCTCTTTAGTAAAACAGTCGTAAGCAGAATTTAAGGCAAAATCTGAGAATGGAAGCTACCTTTCTGAGTACAACAATCAAAATGCAGCTCTGAAAAACATCTGAATTTTGGCTTGTGTAGCACTTAAGTTTTCAGAAGTGCTAATGTAAAACTTCTAAGTATCATGGCTAACAGCACTAATACATCAATAAAGGGAAAGCAGGAAACAATATGTTTGCAAATGTTGGGTAAAATGTAGTTTTCAGTGTTCTGTGAAATAGCAATGCCAGTTGGAACTTCTCTTGTCAGGGTGATGTATTTCAAGTTCCATTCTTACAGGACATATGGTGAAAATAAGAATTTCTGTTTCTGAATGAAAAATAAAACCAATAATTCCTCAAAAATTATTAGTAAGCAATGAATTCCTCAAAATAAAAAAGCTAAATGGCAAAGATAGGAAATGAGTGATGACTTGTCGTATTTTAGAAAAATACTGCCAAACCTGTGTGCTTTTGTGGATTTCAAGGTTAAAAGAAAATGTCACCTAATGGGGGAACTATACTCAGTTGAATACTGTGGGACTTAATCTATACTGAAGCTAAATATTCTATAAGTACGCAGTGAAGTGCAAAAAACAGCAATTGAAAAATGACATGATTAAATGGCACAACATGCAATCATTTGCTCTCAATTATATCAATGTATCTTCTTCATTTCAGGGAGTCAGGCAGAAATATTGTTTTTTAAATGCCTCTATTAAATTGGGCACCAATAATAAAATAGATGAGAGTCCTAATAAGCTCATTTACGTAACATACATCACACACCACAAAACTATTCTCTCCAAACAGGTTTGTTCATAGATTTGTCTCCTGGTTGTCACCAGTCTTGCCTATGCTAAAAGATGTTAAAGGTACAAGGTTTGCAGACCATTCAGTGGAAAACCTTTGTACTTAACCCTTGAGAGATCCTTAATGCTAATTATGGAAAAAGTATTGATATAATATCTTTGCTGTCACATTTTATTACGATGATGGTCACAACAGAATCTGGTGCTGACATTTTAGAAATATCATCTAATTGCAACTCAGAAATACAGAATGACAGCTTAAAGTAGAATATGACTTCTTTCAAAACCATGAACTGGTTTCCTTTACTTAAAAGCCCTACTTTTAATAGCATTACAACCACTAAATTGTTACATTGATCATATCTCTCTGTTACTCACTGCTTAACGAAGTGTTACAATATCTCTCTTCCAAGACCAAGCACAGTTCACTATATTCCTTGTGAATTGTGCCTGTTTCTACATATATTAAAATGGCAGTGAACTAATAGAAAAAATAGCTTCATTTTTGTACTGGGTTAAAAAATCAACATAGGAGCTCATGTTCTACATATAAACAAGAGTTTAATAGGATTAGGTTAACTATTCATTCTTTTATTTCACTAGCATTAAAAAAGTAAATGGGAATTTGTGTTTATTTGCAATCAATAATGCAAATAAATTGATTCGAGGTAAATAAATTTTTTTAAATAAAATGTTTATCTTTAAATAGCATTCTAAAATTACCCAGAAATAAAATATATGAATTAAAAACAGTAACAGTCCAGAATAGATGCTTCTGGGGTCAGTCCATAAAGGCTGCTGTTAAATCTGTATGGCATTCTTTATTTTCTTTGTTCTATTCTTTATGCTCACTTAAGTACTTAAAAATATTTGCTTGTAAGAATATAGTTCAACGGTCTGATATTTAGCTCATATTCCCATGTAACTAGTAATATGTAATATACCTCTCTTCATAAATTAAAAACACCATTAAAATTCCAGACATAAAACAATATGAAGATTAAGTTACTATAAAAGAAACTATAATAGCTTACAGATTGCTTGTATCATTACTAAAGCGTTGGTATCTATTACAGTGTCTCCCTGGAATAAAGAATGCACTTCTGGCAATAATCTGTTAAAAAAGTGCCCATTATTGTTAAGATGCTCCTATCTTAGCTCTAAACTAGTGTGCAATTACAGGAAGGTAACTTTTAAAAATAAAAGAAAAAAGTGTGTTGGATGTAAATGCATCTTCCCTACTGAAATACGACAGAGTTTTCCCAACTGTTATTTTTCTTGTGCTTCATATGGGGGATTAATTAGATTCATTTGCACACTGAAATATTTTAGAGACACTTACTACACACTGCAAAGTTGGGGCTAACTTGGTTCCAGGGGATAAGCCAAGTCATTCAGACAGGGGAGCCAGATGCGATGGCAGCAGATTCCATTTTTCTAATCTGGCACTCTGTGTGTTTATAAATGACTTCAGTTTGTGCCCTCTTTTCATTCAATTCAAGAAGTTCTCTTTCCAGAGAAACAGATCCAACAGAGAAATATTGAAAGACTTAGCACAATTTTCTAATGTTTCGTTTTTGCTCACTTCGACTGCTAAAATAAAAGTAGGGAAAGCATCAGATAGGTAGGATAAATATCAGTGCTATGTTTTGCTTTTGTAGTTAATCCTGAACCATACTATCCAAAAATTCTTTTGCCTGTAGCAGACATTAAAAAATTGAAATTTTTGCTAGATCACCACACTGGACAGAATTTCCAATGGATGTGTAGAAATTCAAGAGATCAAATGACTTAAGGCACAGGTGTAAACTTCACAAATTCAAGTGGGGCAGAAATTAGGCCCAACTTCACTTCCATTTGTTGGATTTCACCTAGAATTCAAGCTTAAAAGAAATCAAGAAACTCCCTCCAGTCGTCTAAAAACTGTTAGGATTTCAGCCATCTTTAATGAACATTTAAAACTGTTAAAACTTTGTATCCTGTCTCAGAGCTATATAAGAGGCTTTAAATGAACAACTTCCTTGCATGGATGTATATCAATATCTGCAAACCTCAGGCTGAGGTTCAGGTATTGTATTTACTCCCTTTCTCAGTCTAGTTCTCCCCCAGATGGTAGACACACATTTTTGCTGCCTATGTGCAATGGGCCTGGTATATTCTGAAATGTAGTGAGAATTTATCCCATTCTGAATTACAGGAAAAAAAACATTCTGCAGTGCATTGGTATCACCTTTTTATGGAAAAGCAGGGAACACAAAATAAATTAGACTAAGCTTTTGGAGACTTCAGGACACGCAGGTGATAGGAATGGGAAAATAAACACATGTAATGAGTAAGCTAATTTTTTTTTTTTTTTTTTTCTTGCTCCAGTGAAGCAAGTTTAGCCTGGATTCAAAAATGTACAGCTTGAGCTGCTCTGGGGTAAACAGAGGAAAATATATTATGGTGCTTTCATGTGTATCTATATATGCACGAGGACAACAGCAGACTTTTCTAGAAATGGTGTTCCTCATTTCAAAAAAGCAACACATCCTCAGAATGGATTTATCACTAAAACATAACAACATTATTTTCATTCTTTTGCCACATCTTAATCATAAATATACACACTGACACACATTTTTTTGGTTTCAGCTCAAGACAAAATGAAAAGTCCCCAACAACAGAAGTTACTTGTAGCAGAATCAACCAGAGCCAGGCAGCACTGCGAGGAGGTAGGCTCATTCGTGTCTGAAGTGGGCTAGCCTGCCTCAGGATGTTACTTGCATAAATAAGTTTTAGCCAAGTGTTTGCAAAGAGGGCACAAAACAATCTTTCTTTCCTCCACTAGAGAACATAACAAGATTCCTCTTACTGAGCCCAAAACATGGCATTGCATCATCAACTGTTGGAGAAATGCACATAAAATCCACCAGGATAGAGGCCAGGCCTTCAGTTTTATCCTGGGCTGATGAAATGGAACATTTTCCTAATGAACCAGTAGGCAAATCATCCTGCAAGAGACAGGGATCCACGTACTATTTTTTTTTTTTTCCCTGTCTTTATGCAGGAAGCATAATCTAAGCTACTCTACTGTCTCTAGTAATATGTTGCCAGTCTGCAAATCCCATTCCTGACTGACATCTCATACTTGTGATACATAATATACTTGTTAAGGATTGCAATAACACTTCAGAATGTATGCTGAAGCCCTGTTCTTTTTATACTGATATTCTTACTCATACTGAGTTACACTTTACCCTGTAAATAATTCTACTAAAATCAATGGGTTTCCTGGCAGTCTGAAATTATTTTTAGTGTGAGTAAAGGTATTAATGCAGTCTATAATAGTATTCCCTTTCAGGACTACGATCTATTAACTTACACGCAAAGATGAAACTTGGGAAACCTGTCCAGTACTTAAACCAAAATCAGGCAATGTTCTACTAGGTCAATGATCCACCAATTAAAGAAAAACCTCGTTAGTAGGATTTAATGGCTCCAGAGAACACTATTCAATCAATAATCCACTAATATTGGAGAGATTTGCACCTGAAAATGCAATGCTATGGCTGCTATAGACAATGAAATAAATCATATTATCACATGGAGTAGAACAAAGTGGACATTAATGGAAACAGTACAGTGATTTTTTGTTATCTATTTTGTATTTCCAGTACACACTGTCCTTGTTTCTCTAAATGTTGCCACTAACAAAGGAAACAAAGCTTAGAGTCCAACCTAAGCACCAGCCCTCATTGTAGATTGGTGCAAGTCAGTTTTGGCTTATTTTTAGGTAAATAATTATTTCTGTTTTTCTTTTTGTTATATTTAGCAACAGAAGACAGATTCTGTTTTTGCAGTAGTTAGATTTTCAAGGCAATAGCAGGACAATAAGCAGTCACATTTTCAAGGAGTCATTTGGGTAGGTCAAAAGAAGAAAACCTATTAGATCTTCAATGATAATGGCAATAATAACTGATGGAACTGAGAATGTTCTCTCAAAAGACTCCAAGTCAGCTATTTTCGCTTCTATATATCTGACTCTTCAAGAGCCCATGTTTGAGAGAGCAAATATAGCCCAAAATCTGCAGATGTCATTGATACGTAAGGTTTAGGAAAGATATTGTAAGCCATTTGTCACTATGAAATTGCAAGTTTTGTTTTGTGGCCAGTTTGGGACAGCTTTCTCTGTAAGCCGGGGTGTCTTCTGTGTTAGTCAGCCTGAGTCAGACCTCAAGTCTGAGAAACGTACTTATGACATAAGAATTAAATGCAGACCTTCCCAGTACAGTAAGAAAGACAGGGACAAGAGCCCCATTGTTGCTTTCCCACCAGCTTCAGTCAACAAGAAGGCACTGGTTCAAATAAGCACCGTATTGCACATTCAGGAATGCTGAGAGAAAAATGCAGGCTCAACTTTTTTGGAAAATAAATAAGCCGGTAGTAAGTGTGGGAGAAACTCACAGATACTAGCAGTAAATCTTTCTGAGATGGGACGGCAGTTGCCACTACTTCTTGAAGTCCCTCAAGTTTTAAAGACATTCCTGATGGTATTCATCTGAGTGATATGCGTCTGAGCTAATGGAGAACTTGATGCCTGAGCTTCACCTAGAAGCAGGTATTCCAAGGTACAATACATCTTCTCCATAGCCAGATGCTTAAAACAGGACAGATTAATTGCATCCCAAAAGTGGTTTTTTCTCCCCAGTTACTATAAAAGAAGCTCAGACAAGATCTCTGCACTGTAGGTATCTAATGCTAGCCTGTTTTAACATACCTCTACCATCTGGCTGGCTGGCTGCAAGGTAATCATCTTGGTATACCAGAAATAAGGGGACAGTACAATTAATTTAAAAAAAAAAAAAAAAAGAAAGAGCTAAGAATGAAGTAAAATATTAATTAGTAGCCTAAAAATACCCACTAGGCTATCTTTTTCTCTGCCAAAGGATTCCATGTATTGCTATATCTGAGTTCTGCTGAACTCAGGGTTCTTCCTGTTACTGCAGTAACCTCCATCTCACACCCCCGTTGAAGTCTGCAAGGCCATGGCCACTGCTGAATTAGAACTGCAGGCAGATACTTTATGATACCTCTGTGGGACCATGCACCATATCAGTTCGAACCATCCCTGGGGGGGTCAATCTTCCCTGCGCCTTTCTTTTGCCCAGCAAAGGGAGCATTTGTGTGGCAAAATGGTTTTAGACAACAATTAATTTTGATATTTTAATTAATTACAAAAAAGTAACAATGTAAAAAAACTCAGAGAATTCACAGTTCAAGCTTCACAGTCCAAATGGGAAGATGCTATCTCAGATGGGATGTTTAGTCCTAAATGGGAACTGTAAACTGTATTAGTCTTGCCTTAAACAGGGACAGCTTATTGAAACACAAACTGAACATTATTTCAGTAAGCAATAATGTATATGAAGTTAAAATCTGAGTATATTATTTGAGTATTGTGTGTGTGTATATATATACTATTGAGCATTAATATTTGATGATATTAAAATAGAGCTATAAAAAATTGATTGTATTAGGACCAAAATACCACATTTTTGGCAAAAAAATACATAGAGCTGCATTACTATAAAGAGGTAGCTTCTCATTTAAGGGATCTACAGAAGTGCTATTTGAGACAGTGGCTCATGTATATTCAGTCTGAGTTTGCTTCAAACCATTGTAAGTGGCATCAGGTTACATTTGTCTTTGGAATTCTACCTGTTTTTCATAAGATTTAATAGTGTATGCTTACCTGTTTGTTAACAGTTATTCCAAACAAAATTTGAGTAAACATTTTTTCATCTGTAAAAAGAAGATTTAGGGCTCTGAAGTCACAGTCTTTCTGTTAAATTTATTAAAATTATTATTTAAAAAAAAATCATCTTAGAGGTATAAAAAGGACTAAACTCTGCTTGACTTCTTTTGGACTACTAAACTCTGCTTGACTTCTTTTGGACTTTCTATTGGAAACTGTTTTGCATACTTTTGTTACATGCACATTGAATTTCTGTAATTCTTTGATTGCAGCTCTGCCAGGAACATCATTCCAAAAATTGTAAAGGATCCAAAATGCAGCAGTGAAAGCAGTTCCTGGCACCTGTAGGAACATCCAGCCCTTTTCTCCAATCTCTGAGTCTCCAAACTTTTAGGCAAAGTTAATACTTTTATTTCAGTTTAGCCATAATCTTATATGCTCCCAGAGTCACTTGTGTTTTATTTGTTGGGATCATGTTTAACTGAATTGTTTGTAAGATGTGCAGTGCTGACACTTTTGCAAAATTTTCAGTTAAAATGAAAAGGATCATAAGGAGTACCAGTTAACTGATGGACTGTTAATTACCAATGCAACATATATTGTTTATTCAGAAAGTTTGGTTGCTTCAGGTATTGCAGGAATAAGAAATGGTGCAGAGAAAGACTTTTTTTTTTTTTTTTTTTTTTTTTAAATGACATTGCATCATCTGGTATGCTCAGTCACAAATTTAGTGGAAGATGAAAACATAGGCTTCTGAGTGCTTCTGGTCACTAGAAATAGTTACAAATTTTCACTGTTTACAAGGCAAACAGAAATGGCTGCAAATACTCCTAGTTGTGGCATTCAATAAACCGTTGACTTTTAGAAATATTGAGAAAACATTTCCCACATCTTTTGGTACAAATAAGCAGTCTGATTTCTTTAATGAATACATTCACTAAAGTAAACAAGAACTACAAGCTTTCAGTACTGCTGAAAATCAGGTATCTCTTTTTTAATGGCTAAAAAATGGATTTAGGACACAGGTATGACAATATATATAGCATGTTGCTTATTACTTCAAATAAAACCAGATTGGGAAACAACATTGAACAAAATATTACTGTTGCCAGAAACCATAATTTAGCAGAAAACCTCTGCTAAAATCCTCTTCTGAACAGAAAAATTCTGTTCTCACTCCAAACCACGTTTGGATGGGAAGGAGAACATGATCCTCCATAAATCTTGCTATTGGAAGCAACAGAAGCTTTCACAGCTCGAAGTGATTGAGAAGGGGTTCTGATATGGACAGATACTTGCAAGTCTAAGCTTGTTCTTGAGTAGCTGGTTTTTGAGCCAAAGCCATAACAATTACCTTTTTGATGCTGATGGGTCATTTCTCTATATTGAGCACTTAAAGTTGCAAGTTTTATTGCGAGTGACAGAAATATATGACTAATTATTTAGCCTTCCTTGCTGTCTTTTGGAGAGCATTTTGCAGAGAAAACAGCATGCTTTTTGAAGTCCCAGACACATAAAAGCAAATGTGGCAGAACTCTTCTACTTACAAACCAAAAAGCACACAAATTTCTGGCTAAACCCTACTCAAATGAAATATACTAAAACTTTCATGAAAGAATGTGAATTATTTTTATTATTGCCCCTCATTCTTTCCTGCTCCAAATTTCTCCTGAACCACAAAATTGCCATACATCACTAGGTTAGGAAGTTGGTTTTGCTGATTATTAGTCTCATGACATTAGGACCTTCAGCTGTGAGAATTATATGTTTATATGAGCACCTTATATTTAGTTTAAAAAGTATGTTTCTGGTTCTGGTCCTCATAATTTCAGTGAAAAGCTAGAAAAGATGCACTCAAAGAACTCAAAAGGCAGAAGAGAAATACGAAGGATGAAGAAATAAAATAAATGTACGCTGGTAGTTTTGAAGAGCTCATGAATTTTAAAACAATCTCTTGATTTTCCTAATCCAGATTAATGGGTTTTTTTCATATTGCAAAAGAAGAAAAGAATCATAGAATCATAGAATGGCTCGGGTTGGAAGGGAGCTTAAAGATCATGTAGTTCCAACCCCCCTGCATGGGCAGGGACACCTCCCACTAGACCAGCTTGCTTAAGGCCTCATCCAATCTGGCCTTGAACACCTACAGGGAGGGGGCATCCACAACCAGGCTAGACATGTTCCAGCATCTCACCACCCTCACAGGAAAGAACTTCTTCCTAATGTCTAGCCTGAATTTCCCTTCTTTAGGTTTCAAACCATTGCCCCTTGTCCTCTCACTACACACCCGTGTAAAAAGCCCTACCCCAGCTTTCCTGTAGGCCTTCTTTAGATACTGGAAAACTGCTATAAGGTCACCCCGGAGGCTCCTCTTCTCTAAGCTAAACAACCCCAACTTCCTCAGCCTATCTTCGTAGGAGAGGTGCTCCAGTCCTCTGATCATCTTTGTGGCCCCCCTCTGGACTCTCTCAAGGAGTTCTATGTCCTCCTTATGCTCGGGACTCCAGAATTGGACACAGTACTCCAGGTGGGGTCTCACCAGAGCAGAATAGAGGGGGAGAATCACCTCTCTTTACCAGCTGGCTATGCTTCTTTTGATGCAGCCCAGGATATGGTTGGCTCTCTGGGCTGCAAGTGCACATCGACAGCTCATGTTAAACTTCTGGTTGACCACTAGCCCCAACTCCTCTGGGCCATCCTCAATCCTTACTCCTCCCAACCTGTATTCATGTGTGGGATTGGCTCGGCCCAGGTGCAGAACCTTGCACTTGGCCTTGTTGAACTTCATGCAGTTGGCACAAGCTCACTTCTTAAGCCTGTCAAAGTCCCTCTGGATGGCATCCTTTCCCTCCAGTGTGTTGACTTCACCACACAGTTTGGTGTCATCAGCAAACTTGCCTGAGGGTGCACTCAATTCCACTGTCCATGTCGCTGACAAAGATGTTAAATAATACCGGTCCAAGTACCAACCCTTGAGGAACACCAATCATCACACGCCTACATTTGGACACCGAGCCATTGATCACAACTCTTTGGGTGCGACCAGTTAGCCAGTTCCTCATCCAACGAGTAGTCCAAGAAACCACAAGTAAGACACCCATGCTCTCTCCTTTATAGCTGGGCAATTTGTGTTCAGTCTTTCCCCCTTCTTGACAGGAGTCAAGTCTGGGTTAGGATACATTTGGAAGCTCCCTTAATGCTGCTGTGCAATAGCCAGCAAGTGTCAGTACACACTGAAGCGAAGTTCATGCCTCTCCTTTGTAACTATGAAAATGTTTGAGGCAGCCAGGAGCACAAGCTGGTGGAATGAGTAACAACAGGGCTCTGCAGACTGGCTGCATGTTGTGTTGCACAAAGATCCCTGGGCTGACCAAGGTATACCACATAGTTTTCGCAGAACCAATACAGGACCTTACATAAGCTGGGTAATGACCTTAACTAATAATATTCTAGTAACTCTAATATTGAAATTTGTTAATAGCAATAGACAAAAATCAGCCAAACATATTCAGCAGGATTTGAACTTTGAATTTAAACAAGAAACAGCAGTAACATAAGGAAGCAGTCTCTTTTCATCAAATATGAAAATATAATATACTGAGAAGTAACCTAGAGGGAGGGAGGGAGGGAGGAAGGCAGGCAGGAAGGCAGGACGGCAGGCAAGCAGGAAGGAAAGAAAGGAGGGAGGGGCTGCCTTGTGGTTAGTGCCAAAGATCAAAGATTAGGGTCACCATAGCAGGGTTCTACCCTAACACAGCCATTGACTTTCTGTGAAAACCAGGAAAAGTCACTTAATCTCCACGCATTTTATTTCCTTCATTTCTAAAAAGGAGATAGTAATACCTACCTTATCCTTGACTGAATAGTACTACAGAAATGTTAAGTCTTATTATTATTACTGCACAGCAATATCCCAAAAGAAAAGAAATGAAATAGTACATTCTTTAATAAAAAGAACATTCATATAAATCTGGCATGATTTTTTATAAAAGAAAACAAAGAAATTAAAATAATTTTCTTCTAGTGAATTTAATGATCCCTCCTCCCACAATGTTATTCTTATCTTGGGTCCCTGCTGCATGTGAACTACACATTCAATTCACCTTCCAAGTGCAAAATGGAAGGAAAACACCTGTAAAATGAAATAACTGTTTTTCCTAAGGCATAAGTGTAATTTAAAATAGAAGACTATGGAATGAAAAACAACAGCATTGTTGTGTATTTTATTAAAAAAGTCTCTCTGCATACAGTGCGTATGTGTATAATTGGGATGGGGCAACACACTAAATTTCCATCTAGAAACAGTGATTCACTTATCAGAGTGAAAGCAGTAATAAGGTTAAACTCTTCAGTTAAGTGGAAAGTAAGTCAAACTAAACCCCAGCAGGTTTCCTACTAGTGGCGCAGCTACTGATTTTGAAAACATTCTAAATGTTCTTTCCCAAATATATGTAGTATACATTGCAGTATTGTTAATTATATCCATTTTCTCTTTGAGATACTTCCCCAGGAGATCGGTGAAGAATGGAAAACTTACTTCTAGTGGATTTCAGATTTAATGAGACAAAGATGGTTTAATATATATGACAAAGTGATGTGCTCTCACCATATTTGATAGGTAATTATTTTTTATACTCAAATGGCTATCATTTTGAAAATAATTAATGTATTATTTATGTAATTAATAGATAATCAACCAAGTAATGAAATACTCTGGACACATCATGGTGGGTGGTACTATCCTGCTTAACACCTCTAGAGCTCTTTTCATGACATCAGGTCATATATATATATTAAAAGATTTCAGCTGAGAGATTTATGCACATTTCAAATACATAAGTAACATTACTATGGTATTTGTTCATATATATATATATATATAAAAGTCTTAGCCACATATTATAAAGCTTTCTGAAATCAGATTTTTAAATCCATAGTTATGCACTTAAATTAATGCCATAATTTTCCACAGAAATAAAAAGTATCCAGCATTTCCTATGGAAAACATGGATCTATTGCTGTGAAGTTCTGCAGGTCTCTCAGCAGTCCTTCATAATCAGTAGCTTTGAAGCTTGCTGATAGAACAAACAAAATCAGCATGATTTTTTTCTCTATTAGCAGAAGACCAGAAATCATTTTAAAAAAAAAAAAATAGGTGTCATAAGAAAGCTTAAAATTGCATTCAAATGAACATGCTCAGGAACCTGTAAAAACCCCTACCAACTTTATCTACATTGACACAACTTTCTAACTAATTCTAGTAATTGGAAAAGAAAGAGTTAAGGAATGACCAACTGGGAAGACACTAATTGTTGCTGTTGGTTTTCTTGAATGCTTGTATAAAAAAATAGGCTTAGTAGTGTTTGCAACATACACTCTGAAGTATTTAATAAACTGTCCATCACTTTTTGAGAGTGCTGTTGCCCTAGACACTGTGATGTACTAGTCGAAGAGAAAAACTTCTTTACATCTAAAGCTCAACAATTACTTGTGATTCCTTTCTTATTCTTTGGTCAAAGATCACTTGCAGAGTAAAGTGACCTGTAATGATGACTCAGGTGAGGCTTTATTTAGAAGTGATAGCTATGAAGAGAAGAAAATCGCATGGTTCTACCAGGTTTGTTTGCTAACTTCATAGCCCTCTTTCTTAAACAGTCCCACTTATGTTGGGGAATGGAAAAAACCATACAACGTCCATTAAGTCAGCTGCAAAGCTGAATGCTGGCCTTCAGTTGAAGGAGCTTATCCATTCAAACACAGCATTGTGACTGCAATTCTTTTCCCTCCTGCCCATCAATTTAGGTTTAGGCTTAAGATGTGGCCTAGATGAATGGAAACCTCATAGTGTATATGTCTTCTTCCACATATCTATTCATCACAAACTTTAAAGCTTTTTCATGTATGCTAAATTTATATCTGTAACTGTGACCTCAAATAGGTGATTCTTGACTCATATGTGGAGAGAAACAGGCTATTAAACTGACAGTCACACAAAACATTAACAAATTTAACTGATGTGGGGAGTAAAATTCAGAGTGGAGCTTTTTGTGGCAAAACTCAGCTTTATAGTGATGTAGAAACAAAGAATACTATTGCTTTTCCAATTGCAGTGTGATTAGCCCTCTAAAGCTCTCTTTTACGAAAACTCTAAAAAATAAATATTATTGTAAAGATTCAATAAAATCAATATGAATGAATGCATAGGACATAAGTGAAGGTGAAAATACGAATATATGATTACAGAGTACATGCATTGCCTTTCGTTATGTATAAGATAAATATTTTATCCTACCATAAAGGAGCCTCTCTATGAAGACTATGATTGTTTTTTTATTACCTTAAAATATTGCAGTTGTTTCTCAGCATTCATCGTTCCTTCATTTTCTTGTCTCAGGCAGGAATTGAAGATGAAAAGCTCTGTATCTCTCAGCCACCCTTTCAGCTCTTTGATCCTGACCTCCAGCTGCCTTACCAGGCTGCCGCTTTCAGGCGAGAGCAGGTCACGTGGACCTAACCCACTGTGCCCTACCATTGTGTCTTGGATCTTCTCTCCTAAGGTTTTCTAATGCAGCAGATAAAGAAAACATAGATTAGTCTTATGTACCAAAACATATATAGGTTAATGTAAAACAAGAAGCATCTGTTAGATAACTAGAGATGTAGGGTTTTTAATAATTACTACCAATATCAATCAATTTAATTCTTTGTTTCCTCATTTCAATCAATTTCATTTTTTGTATCCTTGTTTCTCACTTATGCTGTTCTCTCTGGGTCACTGACTGCTGGAAGCATGGTAAATCAATGTTTATTAAGAGCAACTATGGACAGAGGAGACAAAATTGTACATAACTTTCTAAAGTAGTTGCTCTACAAAATTTGTCCATGGCTTTAGACATGACCATGAGAGTTACTGGTTTCTAGGTCAGAATAGAAAATATGACAAACATTGAGTCCTCCAAGCTCTTATCCAAGGTACAAAGTTTTTTGGGAAACACTGAAATATTTTTTGAGGTATGAACTGTCAGGTCATAGTTTGTGAACTGGTAGCCCTGAGGTTGTATTCAGGAGCAGTTAGGTCACAAAACAGCTGTTTTGCTTTTAAAAGTTGATGAGCCCTTGCAGGCGCCAATAAGCTAAAAACTGCAAAGCCTCAATGTTCCTGAACATCAGGCCAATTATTTAGGCAACTAAATTTGGATTTAAGTTCTCTGTGTTAAGCATCCACTTTAAAAATAATGGACCAGAATAAACATTCACCTCTGATAGCTAATGAAACTAATTCACTATAGCTTTTCAAAGTAGTATTTCTAATAAAAGAACCACTGAATAACATTTTGATAGTGGATGTGGGGAGCATAATGAATATTCTGAAGAGGCCAGGAACAGAAAGTTACCTTCCTTTTCAGTATTTTGAAAGGCAATCCTTTAACATCACAAGGGAGATATGCTGTTGACTGCTTCTTCTATGCTATGCAGTATTTTATCTGACCTATAAAGGGCTGTCAGGCTGACACTTATTATAAGCACTAGATCTGTGTTACTGATTGTAGAATATTGAATATACACTGACAATCACATCCAATAACCTTTTAAACTGATAATTAGCAATGGTTAATTGTTGTAACATGAAGATACAGTTTTCGGTGACCCAGTATGGCTGTCTGTGGAAAACACATGCTTTAGGAAGCTACTGGAAAAGAATTTATAATAATGTAGTTAGCTTCCAAAAATAAGCTTTAAACTACAAATAAAATTAGACCAACAGACATTTATCTACTCTGTGGCATTCTGTAAACAACGTCTTTAGGAGATCATAACTGAAAAACATGCCTTCTTGGCAACACCCTGCTATTTTCATGGTGGAAATATTGATAATTTGAAGACCCTCAGTGGAATCCAGCACTAGCTATTGTTTTTATGCTGTAACAAAAGTAGCAGCAGGAGGTGAAATCAATGCCCTTGGAGGGTAGGGTCACAAAAAAGAATTTATTGCCACTTTTTTGTTCTGGAACAGTTTGCAATCATAAATTCTTCATAAACAGAATACTTCAGAGAATGGTCCGTCTTCATAAATATACGACAGAGGACATCAATTTCATTTAATTCACAATTTGTGTCAGCACAGCAGATGCCAATGCCTGCCTTGATAGGGTTGTTTAATATGCAATTGAGACAGAGTAATATTCAGCACAGGGGACAAAATTTCACAGATTAAACTGTACGCACCACTGACATTTCATTCTAATGTATTTCCATTCCACACTGTTCACCTTAGATGAAAGTAATATTAAAAACCATATCCCTCTATTTTACCATTGTTAGAAGTTAAAATCCTTGTCTTTAATTTTTTTCATGCCAATTAAAACGTAATCATGCCAATTAAAACAGTATGCCTAGTGCCGTTAGTTTCTGCAGAGGTTTTTATTGAATTAAACAAAACTCTATCAAACTCTGCTTATTATTCATGAAACTGCATTTAGTAGGAAAACTATAATAGTTATATTTTATTTTTCTGTAAATGCTGAAATTAATGGCAAAACTTAATCCAGAGGCATATTTCTATTTTAACATACTTAGAAGAGGAGGGCTTCAATTTTTTTAAAGCAGAGTTGTTCTAGATTTTTAGAATTACGATCAGTTACTTATCTCATAGTTTTACATCTTACCAGCTCTAATCAGTGACACCGAATTAACCTGATTAAATACATTGAAAGTCAGAAATACAAGGCTTACAACTGAAATTATTTTAAAAGCACAAGTTGTCATGATCAGATGTAAAAGAATAGGTTAAGAAGTCCCATTTTTATCAGTAATTTTTTTAATGTTCAAATAGTTTTAAAATGCTTGTGTTGATGATGCAGATTAAAATTCAAAAGTAATAACCTCACTATTTTAACTGACTTTAACATTTTCTGACAGTTTACGCATTTAGAGAATCAAGTATTTATCAAAAACTGTGCAGAACTAAAAAAAGCCCCACCCTCTGTAAAATAGCTATTGCAGTACCAAATAAGCTAAACTGGCACAAGTCAGTATTTAAGATGCTGTTGGCAGGTGGCATGTATAGCTTAGTCATAATATGTTAGAAATGTTTTTTAAACTAAGATAATAGCATGCAAAATTATGCAATATAACTGTATTGCTAATATCACACATCTATAATTAATCATTTAAAGTAATTTATAAATTTATCTTACCCTTGATTTGAAGTGAAGGCAATTAAGGAGAGAAGTGGATGGAAAAATATATAGTTTGACCTCTCTGTCTCTCAGCTGTTTTACAACAATAGGACAATAGTGTCTCCTGCACGGTGCCATCACCGGTCTCTGGGTAACCGAATCACTATATTGCTTTTTTTTGCCAGATTCTTGTATCTCACTCTTTGGCTGAGACCCAGCCCATCATAGCGTGAAATGAATTACATGAAACTTTTTTGGCTTTTGTCAAAAGTGAGCTGGATACAGCAGCATGAAACATATCCTGGCTCTATTCTTAGCTTCAGGTATTCAGATTTGTACTGAATCTGCATATTTGTTTTTGAGCCATCAGTGTGACCTGAAATATGCAGTGACAACCCCACTTTTCATCTTAAGAGTATAGTAAATAGTTAAACAGTAGATGTCTCTAACATGTACCTTCAGAATAAATTCTATTAACATTCACTCAAGCATGACAGTCAGTGTATATCAGATATACTGCATTTATAGTTGACTTGGTGCATACCCGTAATACATGGCATATTTTACTTACATTTTTTATGTATTAAAGAACTAAAATGATTAAAGTCAGGCAGGAGACAAGCATGGCATAAAAAAAAACCAACAGAAGAGGAAAATACTACGGAGTTTTTTATAATAGCATGAGTAGCTTGTTTGAAATGTGCGTGGTGAATTGAAAGAGAGAGATATTTGTGTCTCAAATTAGAAATCAGACAGACAGCGTACTTCAACACACAAAAATGTACACATAACCCGCAAACAGTAATAAAAATGCAAATACCCCAAGCAGTTCCCATTTTTCATTAATTGAATCCACTTTTTCAAGGAGATCATTTGGTAGTAAAACACCACTTTTCTTCAGAGCTTCAACCTTACTAAGCAGTTCCATCTTTTTCGGGTGCCTGATTGACATTTCTACACTGTATCTCTAAAATGAAAATAAATAGATAATATTAGCTACTATAAAGAGTTTTCTCTATAAAAAATTAAACTTTAATTCTATGTGGCCAGTTATGATCATGCTCACTATGCCATCTTAGAAATTTTATTTTTGTTTAAGCACACAACCTTCTCTTGACATAATGTGAGAGATTTAAGTACCAAGCACGTAGCCTTCTGGGTGACGTATCTATGAAGGCAGTTAGCAACTGATTACACATAGTAATATTCACTCACTCACAATATTCACTTGTACAGTAATATTCACTAACACTCATCTGAAGTCTGATCCCCCTTTGTCTCATTCAAGTCAGTGGTGTCTTATTTTTCAAATATGCTACTTCAGCAAGTAACATTGAGGCTTTCTATTGAAAAAATCAACAGCAAGGAAATAATGTAATCGTTTTGTTTCCTGTACAGTTTATTTCTCCTCTCTCTCATTCAGTCTTCTATATGGGCTTTAAATGCTATTACATGTGAAAAAGTCAGAGTTTCACCTTAGAAAAACAATTAGACATAACTCCCTTACAACACAATACCAGTAACTTGATTTTTATTGCACCAACCAACAGGAGCAGTGAAATGGCACACAAACGAGAACAGCCACAGTGCTCATACAGCCCAATAGTTTCTTCAAGCTGAAACTACCTTTATTTCTGGCACTGTTATTTATTGTTAAAAAAAACCAAACAAACAGATAAATCAGGAATAAAAACAGAAGTTTCTTTCAAAATTATTTGAATATGACTTTCTAAATATTTTAGCGGTGTAATACTTACATAATCCATAAAAATGTATTCTAACCTACAGACACATTGGCAAATGAATCTTTTATAAACCTGTACTCTCTGAAAATCTGAATTAAGTATTAAATGTAATAGCTACTATAGCGATTAATTATGTTTTAGTAGCTGGTACAGTAAATCAAAACCCAAAATTTAACACATGGGCATCCACTCCTATACATTCCCTCTATATAGTTAAGCTAATTCGCTCTCCCTCTTATGTATAAAAGAGTCATACAAATAGAACTTCTGATCTGGAAAAAAATACATCTTTTACTAAAAAAGGAGAGTTCAGCACATATTTTTTACAATACTTACATAAATTATGCATAGCTATTAGTAAATTGCATCCTAAACATTAAGCTTTCTTTACTTTAAATTCAGCCAAGAAAACTGCTATAGCAGTTCATATGGAAAATGTTAATAACTGGGCTAAGTAAAAAAATAAACTAGAATAAGGAATGTTTAAAACATGGGTGCCTTTGCCAGATCCAAGAACATGCTCTGGAGGAAAACAAAGGAAAAATACAATTGGAGACAGCTTAAAGAAAATAATAAAGGTGTGAAATCACTGTTTCAGCTAACAGGTCCTCAGCATTTCTATGCATATGTTTGCATATTGTTAGTTTCATATTTTAATCTCTCATTTACACAACACATGCACATCATTTGTATTATGTAAACTTCAGCAAATATTAGTCATTTGTGGATCATAGAGCAAATGTTTTAAATGAGGTGATTCAAACAATTTCTCATTATTAATGAACACTGATCAGGTGTCTGTGTATCCAAAATTACATGAATATGCATACTAAAAAACAAGGAATTGTTTATAAAGAACTTGCCTTTTGATACTTGGTGTACTGTGGCTAAGGTTTTAGAAATGTACAACGGTTGGTACCAACCAGGTTTGGCACTAGGGAACTGGACCTGCCAAGAGGCAACACCATTTTATTGGACTAAAGTGCTCAACGAGTGTGCTTCTTGGTCCTGTATTACTGTCTTTTCAGCTAGAACAGTTACTGGAGGAGATTACAATCTTCTTTATGTAATCTGATTTCTATTTAAAGATGATATAGCTGAAAAGGATTTGCATAATTATTTCCATAAGTACGTGTAATATCAAGGGGAATCCAGAGTCCAATTTGCTAGGCACTGAAATCCAGTTCGTGCGACTCCCTTTCTTTTGTCAAGTGAATTAATAGACTGAGGGAGTCCTCTAGCTGCGTGACACTGCTGCAGGCACAGTTATTACTGCTTACCACCTCTTCTAGGCGGGCAGTGGCTGCTGCCTGGACTGGGGCTGAGCATGTTCCTGGGCACTGCAGGGCTGCTCAGATGAAGAAATAAGAAATATTGCCTGTTTCATACCTACAACGCACTTCTTAACATAGAAACAGAAGACGTTCCATTGAATTTTGGACGAGATAAAATAATTCGGTGCAGCATAATCCAACTAGTGTGACAGACGTTATAAAAGGTTATTACATCAAAAAATAAATAAGCTAGATTTCGTGTATGCATTCTGCCTCTGTCACCGTGTAACCTACTGTATAAACAAGCATGATGAAAGTGCTGATTGATAGAAAATGCATTATACTGTAACTGTAAAAGATTAAAGAATTCAGTTCATTATTAAGTGTATTGGTATGTGACTGAGAGTCAGTATTGTTTCACTCCTGGATAGTTAACATGCAGTGTATATTTTAAGTTAAGGGAAGATCTTAATGTACAGGAGGTACGGTTTGAGAACTGATAGCACAAGATAGTACTGCTAATGTTATTTTTTAATCCATTAAACACCTACACTCTAAGCAGTTGTATGGAAAAATTAGCTACCAGCTCTATCAGTGCTGCACAACCCTAGTTTGGTAGGACTACTTAATCCTGTGGTGGGAAGATAATTTAATCTTCAGGTTCATTCTTTCCTCAGCTTTAAGTGAGCAAAGGCTGCTCCATTGTGACAGTGTGTGGATGCTATGATATAGATTACTGTTTAATAGCCAAAAATGAGATTAAGCAAGTTAAAGTCACAGGTTTCTCACAACTGCCACAATAATAAATAAATGAATAATATTTAATTGCCCAAAACAACTGTCCTATTAAAATACTGGGGAAAAAACCCCTCAAACAACATACTGGAAAACCTGCAAAATATTTACGGCATGATTAGCTGTGTGCATGCATGGCTGATTTTGTGTTCCTGAAGCCACTCAAAAGAAATAAAAAAATGTTTTATGTAAGTTAAAGAATGTTGGCTTTTTATTCCTTCTCACTCAAAATGAGCAGTATTTCTCAAAGAACAAAGAGTGACATTTTTTAAAAGGCAGTAGCATCTATCTATTAATAAGTTTGGCAAAATATTTAAACCACAAGAAGTTGAACTCCAAAACAAAGCAACTTAAAACCTTACTTTCCCCGATAAAAATATTCTAAGAAATCCAGGCAATCTTGATTGAGCCACATGTTTTGACAGTTTATATTAAATTGTGCCTTTTTTTTTCCTCTTTAAAGTTTTTTTTTTTTCTTTTCTTTAAAAAATTATATAAAACATTTTTTTTGTGTGAAAAATCACACCCGAAAATTCTGTCCAAATGGAGACTGGAACAATGCCTTGTAACAGTGTTAATTGTCACCATGGAAACCAGAAGAATAAGCCATTTTGAAACTGGTATAGAAGGCACACATTGAGCAACCCAAGCATTTTTCAGCCTCCCTCAGTGTTAAGGAACAAGATGCCTAGTCACTGAGAGGTCAGAGAAAGAAATCATCATGAAAGGTTCGTAGATGTGCACTGTCTGGTAAACAATAAAAAAATCTGTACACAGTTAACAACTCGCACAGCATCTTTCAGAAAGAGAAACACCACAAAAAGATGATCAGGTCTGGGGGTGCGGATTCCACCTCTTAACCAAAACTTTAGGGCAATATTATGCGAACCTTTCCCCTAAAGCTCCCTGGGAATTCTGTTGTTGTAATAAAACTTCAGAAGAGGAAAGAAAAAAAAAAAAAAAAAAAGCCTGCATGATGGAATTCAAAATAATGCTCTAAAAGCACACAGAGAGATTAAGACATCCATTGTAAGACTTTTGTATGGTGCTTCTGTTGGTTATAGTGAAAAGAGACTAGACATACTGAACACACAGTGGAGCTATGGCTACGAAGTACAGAAGAATTAAGCCAGTGAACTTTCTCCATTATTGGAATAAGGGTGTGTTATTTGTTGATGTTCTGCATTCCATCATTCACAGAGTAACAAAGTACCTTCAGTCAATTGGCACTGAATGATACACAACTGAGATCAGAACTGAGTCACCTGCAATTTTGGTTTTACCTGGACTGGATCTTTAAATTTTAAAAACTTGCCTTTTGGGGTGTTTCCAATCCTGCAGACTCAAACACATACACATGCATGTTCAGTGTCTGTATGTGCGGGCATAGTCAGCACTGGCACGCATCCACAAAATACACCCCATGCATAACATTGAGTAAAGATTACTCAGCAAACAAATTCAAAAAATATGTAAAATAAATATATATAATCATATAGCAATGTACATATAGCAATATTTGTCCATCATCTCTTCACACACATTCTCATTTTGCTTTCTGGGTAATGTTTGCACTCTTCATGCTAGGCTTCATGGTGGCCCCTTAGGAAGCCCATGCCTAATGCCATTCAGTGATTAACAAAGACTCTTTTTATTCCAAAGTCCAGGGTCCAAAGCTCAGCTGTATACAAGCAAAGTGAAGGAATCTGATAGAGGCCAGCCTACCCTTCACAATAGCTCTTATGCTTCTACCTTTTTCGTACTATCAGTGTGAAACATTTTAGAAACCATCCAGAAGCTTGGTTATATTTTTTACATTGTCAATAGCACTAGAACCTTTGGACAACATTCAAGATCTGAACTGAGTGATCTGTCTAGATAAATAGCAGTTGCTGTTTCTTGCAAACTTCATGTATTTCACTATTAGCAATTTATGGCAAATAATTGCACAGGGAAATTATAAAGACTCCTACAATTGTCCTTGTAAATTAATAATAGGCTTTCTTGATTGGGATAAATTTGCTGCTGAGCCTTTGGAAAAATTAAAAAGTGCAATGTCATTTAAAATTGCCAGAACTCACACAGCAAATTACATCTGAGGTTAAGAATCAGTTTTTCCTCTTCTAGCTTATTCCATTTGCATGATCTGGAAATCATATTACATTGGCTATGTATTGTTAATTGGACATAGATTGCATTATCTTTAATATAAATCAAACTACAAATATTAAAATGAATTGCAAATTCTCTAATAGAAGATCATAAAACAATCTTTTTAAAGTATCTCCCATTAATAATTTAATTCCAATTATATCACTCAGAAAACTCAAGAAGGAGAGCACTAACTTATTTCCATTTGCTTTTTCTCCCTACAAATAAGCATAGTGGTACAATATGTATTTGTGTGAGAGTGCAAGTGTATATGGGTGCATGCCTGCAAAGCAAACAAATCTTAGCACTTTTGTCTTAAACCTCTGCAGACACCTTGCTTTTTTGTTTCAGAAAGTAGCAAATGCGGATTACACTTCCGCTACGCATTCCTTTCTGTGGCTGAGAAATAAACACATCCAAAGAAATGTTAAGTAACTTCATGAACTAAATTTTGCCTACATTAAAAAATTATGCGGTCAGTACCCATTGTTCTGCCTTTTTTTAAAGGCAGGTGATTCCAAGCCTTTAAATTTTACTATAAATGTAATATCTTTTTGAAGACTTTATATGCCCTTTAATGAATTTATATTAAATATTTAATACTGTTTAGGGCATATCCACTACTACCAAAAACAGTTATATTCCCAGCAGTCCCACTGTTTCAGGCAGAGGGCTTGATTGATCCTCCTAGCCTGAATTGAGTAGAATGAAAAGAAGCAGTTGGAAAATAGCTGCAATCATTTAATGCAGATGACCTCTGACAGGCTCACAGCTCTTCTATCTGAACAGAAATTTGCATGGGGTCTCTGTGCAGAGGAACAATGTAACCTAAATGGTAGACAATCTTTATTCTAATGAAGTGGGTGTCAAGGTCAATGTAAAACTGCAATGATAAATGGTGCACCACTAGGCAAGAGAAGTTGCATAGGCATTGTAGTGCTTTCACATTAATTGAAGGCTGAAATGCACTGAGTGAAAGCACAAGACTCTCTTTTCACCATAATGTGTTAATGCACAAATGTTTAAATGTTTTATTCAAGCCCCTAGCCTGTTGGCACAAATCTTATTGCAAACAAAAATACAATAGTTGGCCAATAACCAGAAAAATAGAACTTTTTATTAGCTTGCCTTATTTCTTGAATCCCTAACAACTTCCACAATCTACTCAGAGTACAAAAAGAATAACAAGTCTCCAGACACCTAATGTAATTCCCATGATCCTTTTTCTATTTAGGATATCTGTCTTTAATTAGTTCCAAACAAGCAAGCCTTTAGACAACTCTTCATTAGATACCATTCCCAATGAACAAATTGCTAGAAGAAAAGTCATGCTTCAATATTATTATTTCCTAGATTCCAAGTTTTCTTTTAGTATATAGTTAACATCTCCAGGTGCCTTTTGTTCTCAGTAAGAATTAGACCAGTAAAACTGGGTTTTGTAATGCAGAGTTGTGTGCCTGGAGTGGGGACTAAACTACAATCTGTTATTGTGGCTTTGTCAAAACTGCAATACAACTATAATTATAGTACTTCATCAGTCGATCAAGCAATTTGTAGAAGGCAGTACATTTTGTCTTATAAAAATGAGGAGGACAGTAAGCTGCTTTTTAAAATCCTGAGCTGCTTAAGCTTGTTAAGGGTATATTGTTTGCTAATACACTCATTAGCAGCCAAGCATTTTAACTTAATCAATTAAAGGGGAAATGGCGTTGCACCATTAGTTTCACAAAATGCTAAAATACAGATAGCAGTCTACAGCTAAGAATTTCAGAAAATGAAATTTCACCCACGAGCTGCATTATACACTTAAAACTGTTTTTTGGGCAGCGACATATATACATCAGGGAAGGGGGGGAGGGTAGTGGTGGTGGGTTTCTGTGCATGAATGTAGGTGGTGAAAGCCCTGCATGTAGTTGTGAAGCTAATCATATATATACACATATACACCCACTTAAAATTTCCCAAGTCTCTCAAGGATTGCTGCTAAAGCACAGTGTCATTTCTTGACACTGATGAACATTTACTCATCTGAGTAATCCCAAGGATGTCAGAAGTTTATTCCTGTGAGCAACAAACAGCTCTCCTGGATAACTAACGGGTTCACAATATGGATGAAAAATTTTGAATATTTATCAGCCTTTATAGTTTTAGGCTCTTCCGTGCAAATAGATGTTAACAATACAATTACAGTTATTAGACAAGGAGCTATAGCTTGTTACTAATTAAGAGCATCTGCAGTACTTTCAGTTTCTGTGAGACTGTGAGTGGCACATACTATACAACACTGTTTCTATTTTACATCTCGCCCGTGCAAGGGAATTTTCCATTCAGAAATCAGTCTTCAGGGTACTGCAATTCAGAGAATAAACTCCAGTGGAAAAAAAAAAAAAAAAAAAAAAGTATAGTGTAAAGGCAAAAAACCCCAACCCCATGTTACTGATGAAACTGTTTAAAAAACTGTACAGCTTCATCTGTGTGTGATTTGTCAGGTCTGAAGCTTTGACGTGCCCAAGGGGCAGACCCCAGCGGGGAGTAGGCTGCAGAGCTAAATAGCTGTGAAAGAAGTCTTAATGTAGGATGGAATTCAAACTAACCTTGACATGACCTCGGGAAAAATATGCAAAAAGTAAAATGAATGCACTCTGCAAGATACATCCTAATTTTGTGGCCGAGCTGGCTAGTTTCACAAACATAACTGGGACTTTAAAAGCGAAATAAAATGTGAGGAAAACGGGGAAACTTTGGAATTCAGAGTAAAAACTTTAGCGGGCATGGGGTGTTGCTGTGGAGGCATATGAACCATTTGGAAACAATCCAAATAAAAACCAACACTGAACAATATTGTTGTCAGCCTGTCTATTCAAGAAAATTGTTTTTTTAGGTTGAATATAAATGACACAAAGCCAAGATTACATCATTGCATTACAAAGTCTGTTGTGGCTTTTAGCCGAACAAGCCCCATGGATCTACTGGCTGATGGCAGTAATTCAGTAAGAAGTTTTAAAGCCTTCTCTCTTTTTTTTTTTTAAAGCTTCGTTACTCTAAATACAGAGGAATTTTGTTTAAACACTGATTATTTAAATTCTTTTAAATCTACATGCCTGAGTTTGTTCTGCAAGCTTACTCCTTGATAGAAACAATAAAAATTTCTGTGGGTATATTAAGTCTTGATTTGGCTTTATTATGCATTTTGCCTGTCTTGCTCAGTGTTCAGTTAAGCAGGAAGACATCCACCTTAATACAGCAGCCAAGAACTGGCTAATTCACTAGATATATGGAAATTTTAATTGAGTGTCAACTTGTGTTGAAATTCAATCCCATTACTTTCAGAATGCAATTTTGTAGCAATACCAGTTATTTACTACACTATTAACCAGATTTTAAATATAATTAAATTCCTAAGAACATATAGCCCAAATACAGCAGTTTGAATTCATACAGCAAGAATAGTCAAGTATCAGGTGAGATTCCACTAGATCTACAAACTGCCACCCATCTACAAATGGAGACAAAACCTGGTAGAGCACAATCCCACAATACAGGTTACAGCACAGTTCCTGTAAGGCCACAGAGTTGGTGAACTTCACGTTATAACAATTTATCAATCTTGTAAGCTCTGTGTTATACTGGGATATTTGGCCAAGACACGAATGAACTCCTGAGAATCATCTTGTATTGCTTGCAAGAATGCTGTTAGAGCTCTGAGGGTTTTCTCACACTTTGCACCAGAGGAGACTTTTGGCACAGGCTAATATAGGTGCAACCAACAGACATGCTCAAAATATCAAGTGTGGATTTAGCTTTATTTACATTTATTTAGTTGCCTGGAGAATAATTGATTTTAAATAAACAAAAAATAGTGCTCTTTAGGAATGAATAACTACTATACCTTTGGGTTAGGGCTCAGGTAAATTTATTTAGGAAAAAAAACACAGAGTAAGGGAGACTCCAAAATACTGGTGTAGACCGCAGGTAGCCCATTACTGAGCAGATAATGTGTTTGATGGCAGAGAAACTGTTTGGTCTGGAAACAAAAAGATGGAGTTGCAGCTCCATCCTTAGCTGGATATTCTGAAATGCTGATCCTACAGGTACTAAATCTCATATAGCTACATTTTTACATTTACGTTTTTACAAAATAAAATACAACGATATAAGATTATGGAGATTTTTTGAAGAAGATAATCAAAGAAAGTAATTTATAACCTGTTATCCTCCCTTCTGCTAAGCTGCGCCTGCTTCTAGAGAATGTATGAAACATAAAATTGGAACTCCTCTACACAAAGATTTAATTCCAATTGCACCGACTATTGTCAGGATGTGTGTTACAGGCATCATTCTATTTTGAAATGGATGTTCCTGTGCATTTATCTTTCACAGACTGCCTCTTCTGAAGTCCTTACTCCATCGTTACTCTGCCAGAATGCTAATGGTGGTCAGTAATAGCCTCCCGTGAGTGAAGTCTGACTGAAAATCGACAAATAAATTATCCTCTCTTCTAGCAATACCTACTGGGATATGTTTGAGGGTAGAATATCTTTGGATCCTTCTTCTTCTTATCTATTTGCTTTACTGTTTCATGGGAGAAGTTGTTCCCCAACGCAAAAAGAGCCAAATGGAAATGTAAGTTCCACAGACCAACAGAAGCAGAACTCAAAGTCTCTACTAAAGAACAGGAGAATCCACAAAGATTGGTACAGCCACCATTTAAGGCACACTGGCTTTAGTAATCCATGTTACTAGACCTTGTCAACTGCGAGAAAAGAAAATGTTCCCTGGCCTGTGGTGATAGCCCTGCAATCTCTGCAGGCTGGTGAGTGACCTCAGTTAAGACCAGACAGAATCTGCATCTAGCTTGCTCAGTCTCTGACCTCAGAACATGTGGATCTGAGTTCTCATTACCTGTAGTATCTAGGGTAACAACACGATCTTTAAAGTATTTGAACTCTTTTCTACATGACAGAGCTTACATCTGTTTGAGGGCCCACCTAGGTGCTGATCAGAAAGGGTGTTGACAGCAGATTTCTCAATTTACTCCAAAGTTATAATGAAAAATGTCATTTTTATTTTAAATGCACATCATGCACTGTGTTAAGTAAAGGGAAAGTTAATAGTTTTTATAATGTGCTATTTGATTTGTTCCTTATAATTTCCCTTGAGTTATGTCAAAGTTGGCACAAGCAGCAGGTCCAGTGGGAGTGCTAAAACATCTCCACTGACTATCTAAAACACTGGCAATCACCATAATTCCTTTTACAATACCATTACAACGTACCACATCAAAACTATTGTTAAAACATGTTAGAAAGAAACTTATATAGGTAGCTACTTATTCTCATCTCCAGACAGACATATCCTGAACCCTTCAAGAGATAAAGAAGATAATAGCTAATAACTTTTTCAATACATGTTAATATTATTAAAACAAAAAGAGAAAGTTGGCATCCCAATGCCATTATCTGTGTTAACAGCAGGTTAATCTCATTTTGAATCTCCATATTGAATTTTATAATTTCTTAAGAACTTAATATTTCATTCTTGGATATTATTCTAGGAAAAACAGTACTTTTATAATAAAAGAAAAAATAATCTAAAGTTGAAAATTTATTTTTACAATCAACTACAAACTACTTTCAAGAGGAAATTTATAACAGAACTGCTGACACAGCCAGACTATTGCTGTGTGGATGCTGCAGAAACAGCTATTTCAGAAAACATTTTTAGCATTAGGAGAAGACCAATTTTGTTTAAACCTGAACTTATTTTTTACAATAGCAAGTAATGTTAACAGCATGCTGAAAATGTTAAGGCTAAGTGTACAGTGTCAAAATAGATTGAATCTCTCTGAAAACTGGAAATTTAAGCTTTTTAAATATAATCCAGATGTTTGGCTTTTAATCACATTTCAAGAAAGAGAAAACTTATGCAATACAAAATTCATACATGCATATTTCATTAGTGCCTTTCCTATCACTGAAATAAAAATTTATAACATATGTTTTCCTCAAACAGATAATGTTTTAAATTAGAAGAGTTGGCAAGAGTTGTACACCTCACAAATGTCATTGAATTATTTTAACATGGAAGAAAATCTTTCATTTTTTTACAGTATTAGCAGCTTTGTTAGTAAATTCTACAGCAGTGACCATTTTTTGCCTTATGGATAGGAAGTTCAATACTGCCTGAAACACACTAAGCGTATAAAGATGATGAACAGCAAGATCTAACAATTAGCCTGTTTCAGAATAGCTGAGACTGGGAACACCCTGATGGATCTATCGACATTTGACACAGATGCCTTCTCTCTTCCTCACTGGTGTTTGAAACAGCATGATGCCGTGCCCAAGCAGCTTCTTCAGCAAGAGCCAGACTACCCTGAAGGTGGAGAAACTTTTTCCAAGATATATTTCAATTCTGGAACACTTAACAACAGCACTATACTTGCCAAATGATATTTAAAGACTACATCACCGTGGCCATTATTTCTAAAAACTAACATATATGATGAATTATATTATTTTTTTAACCTTCAGAGTCTTAGAAAATTAGACTCTGAGTTAATTTCTAAAAATGGTCTTTGTGAATGTAATAATATTTAAGTAATTTAATCAAGATAAAATGTAAGCAATACAAATGAGAACTATCAAACATGGGAAAGGAAAAAGGAAAAAGACAAAGAAATCCTGCTTCTGGCCACCTGCATGAGACATTGGGTTTGCTCTTTAAGAGCCTTTTAACTTCCAAGGAGCATATGAAGTATGATCATGAACCATCAGGAAGAGAAATATGCACTCTTACTCTGTGGTTTGAAGTGATGGAGTGAGATGTCACTATGAACTTCAGTTCTGCCCAGAAATGTTGGAAACTAAGCAATCCAGGACATGCTGAAAGCCAGTCTCTGCTTCTCTAACAGCTGCTGTGCCTAATTAGCCTCTTTCCAAATGGCCACCAGCAAGGGTAGCCTGAACTCAGCCTTTTATAGGCAGGCTCAAGCTTGCCGTTCCTATGTTCTGGATAGTTGCAGACTTGCAACAGTGCTGTGAGGTGGAAAAATATTATCCTCAATTTAAAATGGGAAACTGAGATAGAGACAGATACCATGTCTGCTGTCAGGGGACATCTCTAATGTGGGAACACAAGTTTTTGTTGAGATCCGGTCCAGCTTTCCATCCAAAAGAATATATTGTCTGAGCTCAGAATTACTTAACATTGTTTGCCTCACACTAGACTAAATAAATAAATAAATACTGTAATTATAATAATTTTTAGTCATCATAGAAAATATGTCATCTCTAAACTCAATAAATCTTGAGAAAAGAAAAAAGACATTTAAGAACCAACATGGATGGTTACCTTTAAAAGAATACATGAATGCAGTGGCCCTAAACTCATCTTGTCTACTGAAAAACTAGTGAGACAGAAGCAAAATAAACTTTTCCTGTGCTTCTTTATATTTCCCTGGTTTCAGGTGCCTCTTTTCAAGGATTTATGCTGCTGCTAAATGTGAACTCTGTTATTTGTTGGCATGATGAAAGCTGAAAGTGTCTTCTCATCTCTAATGGCATTCTGCCAAAATACTCTCTGACAAAACTTGGGCTGATTCACAGATGTGAAGTTCAAGAAATTGCCATAATGTAACCTCACCACTTGTATAAAATGTGCCATAGTCTTACCTTCTCTTCCTGCATTAAGCTCTCAACTTTCTGTCTTAGAGAAGATCTTTTGGTATTGCATCCAGTCCTGACTTAAAGATGTTAGTGATGAAAAATTCATATCATTCCTCAGTAAGATGATAAATAACCAGCTTCCTTCACTCTTGGAAACTGTATGGCTTGTTTCTAGTTAGAATTTGTTTAATTTTAACTTCCAGATGTTCTCTCTTCTCATACCTTTGCCAATAGCTTGAATGTCTGTGAAAGCATGATGTTACTACAAGAATCAATAAAGAAACCAGATGACTTGCACTGATCCTGGGTTAACTCTGCTGTTTCTGGGATTACAATTTATAGAACCAAAACATAGAATCACAGAATCACAGAACTACCAAGGCTGGAAAAGACCTTTAAGATCATCAAGTCCAGCCTATGACCAACACCACCACACCGTCTAGACTATGGCACTAAGTGCCACATCCAGCCTTTCCTTGAACACATCCAGGGATGGTGCCTCCACCACTTCCCTGGGAAGTCCATTCCAATGTTTAATCACCCTCTCTGTGAGGAAGTACTTCCTAATACCACAGAATCACAGAATCACCAAGGCTGGAAAAGACCTTTAAGATCATCAAGTCCAGCCTATGACCAACACCACCACACCATCTAGACCATGGCACTAAGTGCCACATCCAGCCTTGCCTTGAACACATCCAGGGATGGTGCCTCCACCACTTCCCTGGGAAGTCTATTCCAATGTCTAATCACCCTCTCCGTGAGGAAGTGCTTCCTAATATGCAACCTAAACCTCCCTTGGAGCAGCTTCAGGCCGTGCCCTCTTGTCCTGTCACTGGTTGCCTGGAAAAAGAGCCCAGCCCCATCTGAACTCAAATACGCATACTTCAGCCATTCTTAAAGCTTGATTTTTCCTAGGGCTGCCAGAAAGCCAGTTTTCAATAACTTGGCCCTGTTATAACTGAAAAATAATTTGAGCTTATGGACAATATTGCCTGTACTAATCTTTTGGCTTTTATTTGTTAGGCTCTTCTGGTTCACTTGAAGTTTCTTTTCCGCTTCTATTCATGCTGGAAAGGATGATGGGGAGAAGGAGAAAAACACCCCAGTAGCAGATGAAGTGGATGATATCAGTGAGAATTTCACCCACAGGAAGAGTATTTTCTAGTGTGTAGCACCGACTAGTCTAGATTCACTTTGGAAATTTTAAAGTTGGATGTGAAGTGATCTTGACAGATTAGGGAATCTGCCTCTTTGTGTATAGCATTCTGCTTTCAGAGAAGCAGCACACAGCGTAATGACTGTATTTTAACAGAATCTGTATTTCAGCAATTAAAAAAGAATAGTTCTGTAAAGATACTGCAATGAAACTGTAGAAATGGATTTTAGAAAAACAAAACACAAGTTCGTGTTGGCTTCTGTGTACTTGCGGAAATGCTAATCTCTGTGCTCTAAGCAGACTGATAGACTGGTGACTATAGCATCGATATTCAAATCTAGATAACCCTTGCAACGTCAATGGATTTAGAGACTGGTAAGTTATTGCTATTTTAATGTCTGAATTCTGTGTAAAGAATATGAAAAAGGCCTGTCTTGAAAACTGGAAAACATATGCACATATCTGAGAAGGAGAAAAATGCTTCAAAGGACCACAGCAGTAGGAATATCAGGACACAAAACCAAAAGTGAAGTAACATGAAGCAAATCCAGGATATATTTAATCTACTTCAGCTATAGCAAACACTAGGGAAGATGTGAACTTTTGTCTTTCTGGCATTCTCTCAAAACATTCTGGTCCTGCTTTGTGGAAAGCCTATCCTGGTAACCACGCATGCCATGATAACTGGCAGTTCAAATACAATTTGGAAAGATCTGTACCCATTGAGACAAGATATATGCTTAAAGTAATGTGTATTGATGTCTTCAACTTTAACTGTTGCCTGCCTTATTAATGATGTTTGGGATACTATGCTGTATATGTAGGGAATGTAGTCATTCCGTATGAAGATTAAATAATGTAAGAAAAAAACTGAGAAAACGATGAGGGGGGAAGAATTAGATCCCAATACTTATACTATGTTTTTCAGATTTTTGAAGGAATACGTTCTATTGAGAATATCAGGAAAAAAATGCGACTCCGATTATCTATGAGCACTCCAATGACATAAAGTGGTTTTGCTTCCTAGTTTAAGTGGCTGCACTTCCTAGATTAACAATTGTTTCATAATTAGTGACAAATCTAAAACTAAAAAGTATACCTTGTTGAATAATCCATGTGCCTAACAGTACTAGGTTACTTTTTTGTCAAACCTACATCTGAGTCAACTATTTTAGGTAATTTTGTTAGCTATTATGCTAGAGGTATAGTATGTTGCTATAGAACTGAAGTTTAAAGAAGGTAAAGTCATGAATACATATTTTAGAACAGGCCATAAAGCTTTTATACATTAAGCAGCTACACTAGCACTACATTAACCCTATAAAATGTAATTTTCCCAGCTCATTGGTGATTGGCATTTGGTACTGATGTTTGAAGAACTATCATTTCATTGATTTTATTCTTTGCCTCTTTAATAAAGTGTGGAAAGAATGGCAGAGGTAGAAGTTAACTGTCCTTTGGTAAAGCCATTAAGCACTTAAGAAAAAGGTTTGAATATTTAAACCATGGAAAAATCTTAAATGACTTTATATATGTTTTTAATTTTGCAAGATTTCATAGGCCTGAAAAAAGTCCCACTAGTATGAATGTATTTCCATTTGATTGGTACAACAAAAAAAACCCGAAGATGATGAATAATACCGTCTAATAACAGAAGTGTTAATAAATATTCTTGCACACCCTTCTCAAGCCGTGGGTGAGGGCACACGCGAAGAGCACAGTGTAGCAGGCCACCTGGTGGTCAAATCTGCTAATTAGCCATTTCAAACAAACACAAAATTAGAGGACCATACGAAGAAAAGAAAAACATGAAAGAAATGTATTAAAACCCACAGACTAAAGCCTGTTGGAACTAATGTAAGTATAAATAAGAGAGAATGCTTCTTCATCTTATCTTAGGTTTTCCAGGAGAGGTCACTGCTTGGGGCAGGACATGAAGGTTGATTGAGAATTGTTTTCTTGTGTTAAAAATTAACAGTAGCTAAGTTCCTTTGTCTTTCTGTGCCACATCACAAAGTAAGGCTCCTTAACAGGACAGTCTATCACACTATATCCCTCAGTTACCTGGGAAAGATCAGAAGAGACAAAAAAAAATCCGGGTTTTCCAGGAGCTTCCCTGGGAAGTCTGAACACATGGCACATAAAAATGTGTTGGCCAGCACCACTACTTGGAATGACATAGGAACTAAGACTACTATATCCACAGATCTGGATCCAAATATCTTACAGCCATACAAAGCAATAGCAACAGGCATCAGTGCAAAAGATTGTACACTCAGACTCACAAAAGAAGTGTATATGGATTGTAAGGTCACTGCTGACTAGTGACAAGTAGCCTAGATGCCTGAACAGATGAGTTAAGGTCAAAACTTCAGAACAATCCTGAACTGTTGGATGACCTGAAAAGCAACGATCAGAACATGGGAGAGTGTCTGGTTTTGAGATTTAATCAATCAGAACCCGGTGGTGTTAAAATGTATAGTGCTAGGGTATCAAATTCTGGCCCTAGCAGATTAAGTCAGCAAGCTAAACGATATAGTACAAGAAGAATTTAAAGATGCAGCAGTGTCTGAAGAACCTGGAAAAGGGACCATATTTTCAGGAGGGAAGAATTTATAAAGTGCTGGAGAGCAGAGCAATATGCATGTGACTGGAAATGGTGGGTGTTCTCTGCTATTTTTAGCCTTATAGACCCATAAATACCAATATAAAAGCCTTTTCTCATAAGACCTCTACATTAAATTAGCAAACAAATCATATGCATGATCCACACGGTCTATGCTGATTTTGATGAAACAAATGCCTAAACCATCAGGTCTCCCATTACTCTAGGTCTCCCTGTTTGGAGGCTACCCAGACAATGAAGACATACTCAGAACACATACAGGCACACCTGAGCATAATAGTTTTTAAATTATGTGGAAGTTATTGTAGTAGTACATTTCTAGTGACTGGTTTGAGGGGAAGGAAACAGGGGAAATTGGTAGAAGATAAATTTTCTGGCATGAATTCACTTAGGTGAAATGCAAGAAATATATTTCCTCACTGTTTAAAATGTCAGGGACAAACCAGAAAACTTAACTGTCATTTGAGAGTGCCTCAGCACCAAGGTCAGGATTTATTACCTGCTGGTTTACCATGGTGATCTGGTTTGAGCCAGGGTGAAGAGAACTTTGTCTTTGCTGATTTTTGTTTCTTTCAGTGAACTTCTTTTAGCAGCGCCAGTGGACTGATAACAACCAAGGTCACTTCTTCTGCAGCCTCCCCCCCTACAGGGGAGCAGATTAGACTGAAGGCAGGATCAGCAAATCAGAATATTCCCTTCTCATAATATTTTCTCTATTTGGCTTTCAGTATAGGTTAAGACATCACGGAAGTCAAGCCTTTCGTTTCCTTTTCCACTCACTTTTCTGCTTACTGTCGCTTCTATCGCCCTCTCTTTGGCTCTCTTTTTTTTTTTCCATTTTTTTTTCTTCACACCCGAGGACCCCGTCCGTGTGCCTGGACACTCCCCCCTTCAGCTGGGAGTCACCAGGGAGAAGAGTTGCTGTGAGAGTCGCTGGGGGAGGAGGAAGGGGATTGGGTGTTGCACATCCCTTTATAAATATATATATATTCCACTATCACTAATAATTAAAATCAATCTGTTTCACTTTTCAACCCAGAAAGCCTCTCTTTCTCATTTTTCTCCCTCTTTCCCTACCTTGGGGGAGAGGGGGGTGAATTGAGAGCATTATTGTTATTGGTTTGGCTGCCAACCCAGAGCCAAATCGTGACAATAATTAATTGGTGAGCCAGGCAGAAGCTGAATGGACACCATGTCTACTGAAGGTATGGATGGGTTGAAAACTGAACAGATAATTTTTGCACCCGACATGCAGTTGTACATGTCCTATGCGGCTGGGATACTACTGCTTAGTGTATCTGTTCTTGTTACTGTTCTGTGGTTTATTGATAAGACTATAGCCATAATCAACCGTGTAATAACCTATTTAGTGATAACAGGGGTCATGATATTGATCTGTATAGTGATACTTTGTGTGTGCAGTGTGAATGTGCATGTGGATAGGAAGGTCTGTGTTGGTAATGGCAGACTCAGTTTTGCCTTTCCACTCCCACTCAGGTTGAATATCCCAGCTCTTGATCTAAAGAGCATAGTTTCACTGGGGATGCTTCTGTTGAATGCTTATAGTGTCCTGTGGATGCGTAGAGTGAGGTGTTGTTCCACTCACTGCCAATCCGCCCCAGGCAGTGCTGCTGCCACTGCTGTTACTGCTGCCACTGTTGCTGCTGCCACCTGTGATGCTGCTACCACCATTGCTGCTGCTGCCACTACTGGTGCTGCTACAAAAGCAGCTGCTTCTGCAAAGATTAAGTCTGCTCCCATTCGGTTCAAATGAGTAAAAGTTAATCCTGTGACCAGGGGCAAAGAAAAGGCAAAAGATCCTTATTCCTGCTCCTGTCTGAAATATCCAGAGTTTCTTCAAGCAGCATCAGAAGACGTAATTGAGGAAGCAGACAATTCTAAAACAGATGATGGAGCAGGCCCTTCTAAAGCAGATGATGGAACAGGCCCTTCTCAAGGCAATGAAGAGAACTGTCTGTGGAAATGGTTAGTTCAAGAGACAGAATACTCTGCTGTTCAGCCAAGAAATAACTTGTGGGAGACCTGGCTTTTAAAAGAGATGAAATAAGCTACTCACATATATCCCACCTATCCCTCCCAATAAGCACTTCTGCTTGCTGTTGCCTCTTGCAGGTCGCCAACAATATTCTACCTCTCTTGTAATCTGGTTTCTAACAGGAAGAGTTGACTTTTAATTAATGTGAGCCAAAGAGAAACATTTTCCATGAAATACACATTTTATTGCTTAACATTTTAATACTCTGAGTAACTTTTAAATGTGCCAGAAATAGCAAAGCTCACTTATTTAGCATTTGTGCTGTTAGACAAAGTACATGTATATTGATCTGTATCTTACAGACAACTGAACTAAATGAAGATATGTGTCTTTAAATAACTGTATTATCCTTGCTTTGCAGCCATACTAAGTTCCTAAATATTTTAATCTGCTTTTATGGACGTCTCAGTACTGCTCATTCATTTGTAGAGAAACATCCATTGCTTGAATTGAGATTTAAAAAAGGTGAGGTGTGGGTCTGTCTGCAGCTGAAGGTAGCAGGTGATGTCTTAAAGGTGAGATATTGCCCATCAGATAACTCGTGGTACATTACCTCTCCTGGAAAACAAGTGCATTGTGCATGTGAAGGGAGCAAGATGTGCTGTTGCTTCTGGGTAAGACAGAAATTCCTAGTTTCACTGATTTCAGAAACCAGAGCTCTCTGGGGATCTCTGTTGGAAAGAATGCTATTTTCATTCTTACTTACTCCTACTCTCATTCACTCCTTTTACAACTGTGCTGGGAAAAATTATAGAAGAGCTGCTACAGGAGCTCCATATCACCATGATATTCTCCTAAAGCTCTACAAGTCTGTAATGGGGATACCCTACTTTTTATAGTGGAAGACCATAGCTCAGTCCCTTGAAATAGTCTTACTATTTAAGGACTGATACCATTTTTTTCATCCCCACCTCCCCCTCTTTTATTTTCTCTTGGTCCTTTAACTTTTTTTTTTTTTTTGACTCAGTCTGTATTGACCATGGCAAAATTCCACAAGCTTTTGCCAAGTGTGTAAAAAATTTGTAAAAAAGTTGTTCATCTCTGCGAAAGACTGGACTGCCTTTCTGTCAAGTGTTTTGTCTGTTTCCTGAAAGGCTCCTTCAGTCAGTTGAGTCTGATTCTTTCAATTTTTCTCATTCTAGATTGATACTTCTGCTCAAGTGTCTATTTAGGAATTGCTTATGGATTGCCCCTTTGACATTTCTGTTTCCTATGTTTAGATTACCATCAGCTACTCCCTAGAGGAAGGGTGCCTAGTCCATATTACACTGGAATACCTCTAGAAGCATAGACTGATGAGCATAAAAGCCTACAGATACCTGACAAAATATGCAGCAAAACAGTGGCTATGTTATTCATTCAGATCAATATGCCAAAATGTGTATTTGACATCACAGAGAACACTGTTGCTCTGAAAAAATGTCCCAGGATTTCAGCATTTTGTTCAATTACTTTGGAATAAATTTACTCCAAGATTTTCTGACCATTAGCAGACTGTTTATCCACTCTGCATTACTTTCTGTGGGTGCATGGTCTCTGCTTTGCCACGTTGCCTTTTTCAGCAGTTTTTTACTAGAGTAACAGAATCCTGTTTTAGTGGACTCTAGGGTAATTTGTGGGTTTTCATGCTAACTTTAATGCAATTTCATAGTGCTCGTCTTCTTCAAATATGCTATGTTGAGCTAGAATGCTAGGGAGCAATGAAAGTGACTTTCCTGTTTCTTTCAGATACTGCTTTGAATATTGCCTTCCAGATGAAACCAGAGCTTGTATAGGCCTGTGGCCACGGGTGTGTAGAATTCTTGCAAATGACTACAGTAAACTTTAAGTGATGACATCTCTTATTTCAGGGGCTCCTTATTGACTGACTGCATTTATTCACTGCTGTCATAATGATTTCATTGCACATCTGTAGTGTTTGGTTGCGTCTCTCCAGTCTAATTTTGCTCCTTATCAGTGTTGCACTGCAGCTGGCTCCACAATCCAGCTGGTATCAAATTAGTCATTGATCTAATAGCATAGTTGCAAATATAGCAATCAAATGCGTGGCAGCCTTCTGCAATGCCAAAATACTGGGAATCTTTAGATCTGTTGAAGTCATATTACAGATAGCTCCTTCTTCATTAAAACCTTAAATTCTCAATAGTTTCAGATGCTGTATTTTAATTTCAAAGGTAACTGCAATATTCAATCTGTCTGCCTGGCTCTTTTTCTCAAGAACATTTTTCCTTTTACTTTTCATGTTGCTAGCTACTCTACATGTGTTGCACTGAAACGCCTCCACTTCCAGCCAGTCTGCATCTGTCCAGCTTCATGGGTTTCTTTGACTTAATTCTATGTGTGTGTTCTGCTGTTTCTGTTTTGGCACTTCTCTGGATAGTTCAGTCACTGTTTGGAAGCATGTATTAGATTGGCTTTACTCTAGTGTCTTCCCCGTGAATGGAAACTGTGTATGTCACAAGTGATCTTGGGAAGAGTTACAATTGAGAAATGTTTCATGTCTCCAGTTACACATGGGTGCTCTAGTTCTTAGCACCATACCATATCCCCTTTTCTGTTTCTGGTATTGGTTAAGAAAAACTTTCTATAGCTATAAAATTACTTAGAATTATTTGTATCATTCTGATAAATTCTTTTTAGAGACTAAAATGTTGTTTCTATTGCCTCACAACAAAGCCTTTTTTGTCTGGAGTTCCTTTTTTCCTGGTGCTCAGAGTCACTGCTATCTATATCCTAAGATTTTTAGGTGTTTGTTTACCTGGGTGTTCATAGGTATTTACTTCCTCTCTAATGTGACCCTTGTCTCAGATCTCATATGCTACATTTGGGGAGATAACATGGAAGAATTTAATATTTCTAGTCTCAAGCTGGCTCTTTATTCACTCCCTTGATTGATTCTTAAACTTTGGCAGGCCCAGGGAGACCAGACCAATAGTCTTCACCTGCAATGAAACCTCCTCCCTTGTGTCTAATCCTCTGGGCACTGGGCATTAGCTACCAATCTACCATGTGTATTCATGAGTTGATGATGAACTTCTGTTTGGCCATATTTACAAAAAAAACCCTATTCTGTATGTTTATTAAAAAATAATCAAATATGTATCTTCATACCCATTCCAATTTTTAATAGGCATCTTATAATATCATCAGTGTCAATGGACAGAAAGGTCCCAAGCTCAGCACAGAGGCAAAAGTGGAAAAGAGGGGTGATTTTCATCCCCTGCTATACTCTCTCTCTTTATTTAAACTATTAAAAGTTTCAACCTCTGATGTAAACACCTTACATATTCTAGTAGATAGCTAACAAAAAAGAGACACCTAAAAACCATAACTGGAGATTAAATCAGGTAGAAGTTCTAAAAGTAGAATTTTTCTTTGGCCCAAGACAAAGTAATAAAGAAACTAAATATTTTCCTTATGCACACTATGAGGCATTTGACTATTGACTTACTGGAGAAAAGTGAAGCCTGACTATAAATTACGTCTGCTTACCAAAAAAAAAACCCTAAAAACAATAGAGTTTAACTTTTTGAGACAACAAAGTGAGATCACATGACTAACTACTTCTCACCTCTGCTGATGTTTATTTGATCTCTTCACACATGATAATAAACTAAGAGATCTTGGGAACTGTTCTTCCACCTGCATAGTAGACACACAGTCCTCCTTGATGGAGGTCAGCAAAAAACCTGTGTCAGTCTCAATACATCATTTAAAAAGCCTAATGCTCATCTTTAGAAAGTTAACACCTGAAAATCTCTCAAAAGGCAATTCTGTATCTATCATCTCCCACTTCTAAGAAAAATCAATGGGTAAAGCAGAGATGATCAAACTCTAGTGTAATGTCTGTCAAAATCTGGATGAATCACGGCAGGGTTTCAAACTGGAATACTGCATAGACATGACACAATGGTACTAAAAACCCCTCTTTTGATGATAACTGAGTCAGTGAGAGGTAACGCAGAGTGAGGCTGATCTTCATAACCTCTTTATACAATCAGTGAAGAGAGAGAAAAGGTTTCTTCTGAAGCTATTTTATAGTGCTTGACTTAAGCTTCTGCTCTGAATCACCCGTTAGAGGAACCTCTCAATACATGCTGGACTACTTAGCTCGCTTAGTAGTCTAAGTCAGTCTTCACAGATGACTCCTTCTCCCAGTGTATTACTGGAGAAACCACAATCTCTCCATAGCCCTCCCGGCAGCCTGTGACAGCATGTTGCTGGTTTGCTCAGTGACACTGCTGGAGTATGTCCTGCACATCTGTAACACCTCTCATTCTGCAAGAATGGGATGTCATGGGTACAACAATGTCTTCCTCCCAAAGCACCTCTTGATAGAGTCAACTTTAACTGAAATTCTATAGCAACCATGTGCTCTGCAATGCTAAAATATCAGCATCCACAAGAAGTTAAGGAAGCACCACAGACATTTCTCACTGGCCACAGAAGCTGGCTGGAGCCTACTCTAGGACCCCACTAGACCTGTTGCCACTGCAACCACTATGAACAAAATTGTAAAGATTGCTTATTTTACCTTGTTAGAAGGAGAAGTTAGCATAAAATGCTGTAGCCGTTTTTAGTACAATGTATTAAAAATGTTTGCACACAATGTAAAAACATCATCTAACCTTAAGTATGTTAAAAGGTTAGAAATATCTACAAATAAATATTTTATATTGATACTATATATTGACATTTTATGTATTTTCAATATATAAATATAATACATATTCTATATTTCTAAAAATACAAATAAAATACATCACAAATGAAAATTCAGGACATTACAAACTGGTATACTTCATTGTAACTTATTTATATAATTTAGATATATATGCATTGAGTGTATTGCCACTGCAAGTTTACAGAGATTTTGTGAACTTGGGTCCCATATAGAAAATCTGCTAAAAAAGTTTTCTGTGGTATTTTGTTTTTCGTTAATTTTTTAA
This sequence comes from Hemiprocne comata, assembly GCA_020745705.1. Classification (NCBI taxonomy): domain Eukaryota; kingdom Metazoa; phylum Chordata; class Aves; order Apodiformes; family Apodidae; genus Hemiprocne; species Hemiprocne comata. Next base: position 40,289,568 of record CM036590.1, on the reverse strand, counting down.
AAAGAAACATTACAGTATTGATTATTTATGATGTATACTGATGAGGAGTAATTTGGAAAGGAAATGGTATTTTCTGTATTATGTTTATGGAGCAAAACATCGTGGATAAAGCACATAATTCCTATGAGTTTAGAAACAAATATATTTTCTCCTAGAGTATGAGGTGAAAAAATAGGGAAGTGAATTAAAACCTGACAACTAACTTGAGGAATAGGGTAATAATACGACGCTATATATTTTTACTAATTTTTATTTTTATCTGCCTCTCTCTGAAACAACCTAATCCAGCCAGCTGGATCCAACTAACACGTTCACACACAACTTCGAAACTTACTTGTCATTGTGTTATTAACACTCCTAATTTTATCTTACTTCAATATATTATTTGGCAAGACCAGTGGAAGGCAGCTATAGAGCAGACACAAGCACACACATACTGCACAGAGAGTGGTTTGTTAAAGCATGGAGCAAAACCTGTGGGACTCCATGAGGCAGGATGCTGTGGCTTCTGTAAGGTTATGTAGGCTCAGGATTGCTGGACCACCTCATGGAAGAAAAATACCTTGGGAAGTACATAGGACACACTATTCTCTGTCCTGATGGAGTAATTTTTGTGTTATATAATCATCATACAAGATCGTACATGGTTTCACAACCCAGAACAAGAGCTGTGAAATTTGATACTAAAGCTTCTGAGATAGAGTGTGATAATGAGAAACCAATCCTGGCTTCTTTAAATTTCTTTATTTTCACAGAGGGCTGATCTCCCTTATTTGGCATAGCTGTATATGAGATTTCATGAGTGAATTGTGACTGCAAATTCACAAATCACTTCATGAGATGTTTTTAGTCAGCTTATTCATATGAAATTCCATAAAATATGCTGGAATGTATTAAACACTAGCCTGAGTGGGCAGCTCCTAGGACTCTGCCCTGCTTACATGTGTTCTGCATGTGATCCAGTGTATCAGGAAACCAGAAAATACAGATAACCTGAACTTCTTTATACAAATAAAGTTTTGAAAGGTTGTGCTAAGAACTATGTAAATCAGAACATGCCCATGCTTTGGAGCCTCGTGTGGCCTCTTTACTCAGTTCAAGGCAGAGAAGACCATTGTGGCACCAGTACTGTTGTCCCTGGTGTTTGACTGCACGTATAATAGCACAAGTAGATCACCTTTTCTCAGGGACTCTTGGTCCAATTATTAGGCCGGAGTGCTTCTATTCTTCAGCTATTAGTACTTGTTCATTAGAGAATGTGAGTAATTCAGTATATGAGAGACTAATCTTGAGACCTTTCTACGTTGTTTGGACACTAGGCAGTCCTAGCATATAGAAAGCAATGAAAGTTGCAACTTTCATAATCCTTTGGGTTAAATTAAGGTGTCATTTCCATTTTTTAAAAACTAAAAATGCTTGATGAACAGAAAACAGCTTTGGGTAATTTACTGCTGGATGTATCCACTCAAACCACCACAGTTGAGTGTGCCAGACCATTGCTTCAGTGCTGTATATTTGACAATGCTTTACGGTCTCACTCCTTGAGACCTTATCCTGCCATTTTATACCAGGAAGGGCACAAAGACAAGGCATGTGGAGTTGACTAAGATGCTTGACGTGATGATCATAAATTGTCCACGTTTTGCAGCTGTAGTAAGGAATGGTGATGACAGCTATGTGGTACACATTTACTTTTGTTTGAATTGAATGCCTCTTTTATTCTAGACACACTGCTTTAATCTCCCAAAAGCTGTGCTGGCTTTTGCTACAAGCTCAGTAAGTACTGCTTTGCTACAATGTGAAGTTCATCTTCAATGTCATGCTGGGAAGAAATGGGAGAAACCCACTTATTCGCATGAAGCCACTTCTTGAGGAAATACAGGGAGTCTGCTCCATAGAAATTAAAACACTACCTTTAAAAATGCATGTTTACATTTAAAATGTATTATAGAAGCAACCAAGAACATGTAAAAATATTTTTCATATTCTGTCTTTATCCATTCTCTAGAGTTACTTTGTAATTCCATAGGCATAGTAATTAGTGTTTTCCTGTCGTAATTATATAAGATATTAAAACAACATTTATCTGCTTTAAGTGAGACCTTTCGCCAACAATAATTTTCTTTTCTGCTTTCTAAAATATAAAATTTGCCAGAAGTAGCAAGGAATTTAATCGTATTACAAAGTTAAACATATGGACCACTGAAAAACAAGCTGGTTTTTATAGTATGTGTCACAAAGGAGTTTTCACTCTGTTCTCCAGTGCAACTGAAGTGAAAATAATTCCGTAGAAAAAGTAAAAAAATTCATCACCCCCTGCAATAGGAGACCAGGAAACTTTGTTGTGTCAAGTCCTGAACTAATTTAGTTTATGTTCTAATAGCAGTCAGATTTTTACTGCTGCTTGGGTTATCGGTATTTATGAGACCTCTTGTACAAAACAGTTGATTTTCCTTCATACTGTGGAAAGTCATTGAGGTTCTTAATCTGTTGAGGAAAAAACCCAAAAGCCTAGTACATGAACATTACTGGACTTTGTGAAGAACAGTAACTGAAGTCAGAGTTTTCTGCAAAACTGAGCTCAGGCATTTTACTACGCATAGCAGTTAATAGTATACTACAATGTCAAAGGCAAAGAATAGCTTCTATTGAGGCAGACATCAATCCTTTTATGTTAACATAAGTAAATGTTATCATTTACAATTGCTAAAGAGTATCTCCATTGAGATTATTTAGCAGAATATATATATATAATTATTTCCTCTTTTTTTTTTTTTTTTAAGTGTTACATGTATTTTGTCAGATACAATCACAGCTTTCACTTTGGGACATAATTTGCTAATAGCATTAAGGTTGTATTTCAAAAAGGTGGTAATTTTTGCCAGGTAGCCTAAAAGTTTATTAGCAAACTATAATGACTATTCTGATTGCAATTAAAATCCCTCCCAAATGGGTCAACATACCTAAGTGCTATCTGCAATCACATTTAGATTTTAACATCATGGTTATTACTTATTATCAGGCTGCACAATGAGATATTGATTACTTTTAACCTTTAGATCTAAGAATTCAGGGAAAGTCAAGGTAGTAGCACAGCCTACCTTTCCTGTCTGGTAAACTTACAGCTTTTAGTGGAATTCTAATTATTTCTATTGGCAAGGCAAATCTGAAATTAGTTTATTCTCTTGGCTCAGACAGAAATGATGACATATCTAAAAATATTGCATGCATAGCAGATTTGTAGTTGCTACCTATAAGGGGCTCAGTCCTGCAGTGTGCTGAGAGCTTGCTCCAAAGTGATGATCATCATCTTCTCCCACTGACTGTTTTAGCAGCGCCATGCAGGCACTGACAGATTACCAGACAGACAGAAGGCATCCTGGACCATGCAGAATACACAGTATAGCAGCAAAAATCTTCACGTTTTCCAGTTCACATCCAATCGCCTAAGCATATTGTCCAAATATATCACTCTACACGCTGTTAATCTTTTAATAAGTTTTCTTTATAAGGAAAATCTGCTTGAAATAAAGACTGAACTAGAACATGGCTTCACTAGGTACGCAGGACTCATTTTAAATGGAATGAAGTAATCCAATTAAACTAATCTGTTTTACAAGTTAAAATGATACAAAGCACATTAATTGATCCTTATAGGCTGCTGCTATTTGAGCCCTCTCTCTGTTGGCACAGCATTTGGAACCACTTTGCACATTTGTATCCTCTAACGGCAGAGAACTCAGTCCTCCAGTTCAGGAGAATTATGGGCAAGAGAAACATATAACTGTTTTGTGTTATATTAATTTGCAGAACACTTGGCATTATTATTGCCAAGTAGTCAAATTGTTCCAAGTTGTTCCGGAAGGTTGTTATTAATAGTATGTTTTCTGGGGAAAGTTCTGTCTACTTTTGGAACTGCATTTCTGTTGCCAAGGAAACTCCTTGAAGCACAGCATTCTAGGAGCACACTGCTGCTTTTGTTTGCCAGTATCCTATTCATATCATCTAAGTAAGCACTTTACATACTTCAGCCTCCAGTTGCAAATGTTTAAGTTTACATGTATTAATACTACTGTGTTAAATACAGTTTGTGCTTATTTTTAAACTTGGGGACTCTTGCAAGATTACATTAACAGTTGCATTAAAGGCTAGTTGGTTGTGTTTTGTTTTTTGGTTTTGTTTTTGTTGTGTTTTTTTTCCCCCACAAGTTTGCAATAAATTAGTTTTAATTTGAATAATAGCTCCATAGGTTGTAGCACTAGTCCTTAAGTGTTAATTATCTTTTCACTCTGAAATTAATGTATTCATTTCCTACTGACTCCTCTACACCATTATTGAAGTGCTGAGGAAAACATGTCATTGAGTTCTGAGCCAGGACTGTTGTTGTGATTAATCCTGGTCACATGGCCGATCTCTGCCAAAAGGAGATCGCTGAAAAAAGGTGACAAAGACAGTGATTTCCTGTCAGCAAAGAGTACGACAGGGCTGTCTAGAAGTGATGCAAATGAGGGAAACTTTCACCACGGTTTGTTTGATCCACTCAGGGCCACAGCACACTGAGCCAGGGAGAAAGGCACAATGGAGCAGCAGCACACCCAGAGGAGAAAACGAACTGCACCTTCCCAGGAGGGAGAGCTTCCAGTAGGGAAACAAAAACTTCTGGGACAATTTTTTTTTCCCCTTAACGTTTTTGAAAGGTATCCTTAGCTTTTGATGTGCATTTTCATGTTATTTAATACAGTGAACCGCTTCCCTCTGGTGAAATAGTTTAACAGCCATTCAAAAGTTGTGTCAACTATAAGTTTTCAGAAATCTTTGCACTACTACTTAAGGGTCTTTTTCCATCTATCATGACCATTGATGCTGAAGACTTACTAGTGAAGACTTGGGGCTTATGCAGTTTGTATTTAAAACACCATACATTACTTGTAATCAGACAAGAAGTTTTAATTTCTTTTATTTGATGTTTAAAAATGTTTAGTTAATTTTATTCTGAACATAGTAACAATTTTAACGATCATACTGTACTTATTTAAATGGGGTTTTAATCTAACACAATTAAGTTTTGCAATTAATCTTCTGAGGAAAATGGAAAAAATTATCATTAACTTTTCTGCCTAGTATACTAATTTCTAATCTCCATAGTTCCAGTAAATACTGATTTGCTTCATTTTTGAACATTCAAGGTACAGAATTACTCAAGTTCCCACTAAAGGGCTAATTAGCAGAGTTTAAATTCTTTGGGTTTGATCCTCCAGAAACAGCATATGAATACAGCTGAAGTCAATGCAAGTTCTGTGTACTTAGGGCTTATGAGATCAGGCTCACATGCAGTAGATTAAAATGAAATAAACATGATGCATTTGGCATTAAACTGAGCTACTACAGCAGTACAAAGAAGTGAGAGTCCAAACACATGGAAATGCCCCTTTTAATTTTTTTCTTAGTTAATAGATAAAGCATTAGAGGACAAATAAATTGTCAGCAATTCATTACATGTCTGCCATTTTATCAAACACTAGTTGATTTTCAAAATCATTAGCTGACTGTGAGAGATGGAAGAGAACAGTGAGGAAGAATAGTTTTCTCTTTTTAAATCTTTTCACAAAAATCTAGGAAATCAAGAGGAAGTCATACATACATATTCAGATTTATATTTTTTTAAAAGAGTGATAATAAGGATCCTAATAAAAAACTATGAAGCTCCTGGAATATTAAGGAAAAAAATTAAACTGAGAGTTGACTTAAATCTGTATTAAATCAGAAAATGGAGTACTGGGAAAATAGTCTAACCATGAAAAAACATTTTATTTTCCCATATGCAATTTTAGCATTTATATACTACACTATGCTGCTTTAATGTATGCTTTTCCCTTCCGATTTACCCGTTTTATCATTGCTCCTTCCCATTCATAGCCTCCTTAGGGGCAATGATTACTGTTGGTAATAGTGATACCACAGCAGGTTCCCTGGCAAAGGCAGCTTGCTGAGCTGGCTCAGAGGTGCAATTACTTGTCAGCTCAATAACTGAGAAGAGGGATCTGCGGGTTTAGGAGAATCCACCAAAATGCAGAGAGTGCAATTAGCAGGTTCATGTTTGAAGCTGTAACCGATAAAGTATAACTAAAGCAAGACCTGTGTTTTCATAACACCCCACATCATTGAGAAATTCTGATAATAATAGCTGCCTGAACTTCCCTTTGCAGCTTTCTCTCCCTGCAGACCTGAATGGCTGTGTTCACTAAAAGGCGTAGGCAGTGATCCTGCCCTTTGGCTGTGAGCACCAGACCATCCACAGCTCTGTATGAGAGCCTCCAAATAAAAGGGTGTCGCTATTGATAAGAAGAGAGGTTTACTAGGCTAGTTTTATAAAACTACTAATACTCATTTTGAGGCCATGATTCATTATTACATGAATCTCTGAAATTAAGGATGATAAAGACCTAGTGATTTATCCCATCTCTCCTGTGTTAGTGCAGAATTGTTCGCTCAATTACATTTGCTAATGTTTTATTTTGTCTACTTTTAAAAGAAGGCTGAAATTATGGGGATGGGGCTTCCAACACTTAAGGAGTTGATTTTTGTTTCTTTTGGTTTGGGTTTCTTTTAAAGGCTAATATGTTCAAGTCTTTTACATTAGCTGCAAATACTCCTCCTGCTTTATGGACATTCCTTAGTCATCTCTTAACCAAACTCCACATTTCTAGTTAAGTCTTTTCTTCAGTCCTTAACAATTTGCTTGCTGCTTTCACTAGAAAGGGATATGCAGAGGATAATCACAGCGGGAGGTCAGGCAGGCTGTTTCTACCCTTCTTCTCAAGTGGTTTTGCAGTGACCAGATAGGTACTTTTGAGATGGGGGCTTTCTTAATTAGCAGATGACCTCCCTATGGAAACTGCAGAAGAAACAAGCTGGAAGCACTGCTGGTTTGTTTGTGCTGCACAGACTACCGACTCAGCTACTTTATCTGATGCAAACTATCATAATATTTATCACAATACAGAATTTCATAATATTAAGATAATATTACTTCTAATTTTCAATATACAATATTCCTCGTTTTGCTGCCATACTGTACTGGAAACTAGTTCTTAAATTATTGCCCTCTTTTACTCTCCTCACCATGCGTTATTATCCCAGCCTTGCCATCTATAATTATTCTTAATGGTTACATTTGGATATTGGAAGTACCCTAAATAGCACCTAAAATACTTGGGCTGCCTGCTTAAGCTTTGCTCCTTTTCATACTGATGGATGGATTGTTTCCTTAAAATTTATGTTTATTGATTTTTTCTGAATAGGATTAAAAATAGCTGTTTTTATATGGACAGGCACTACCAAAACACCTTATTTTAGATTTGCAAGAAACTTTTTATTCATTTCTGACATTGTTTATTTCTGAGCCTCGCCACGGCCAGGACTGTTAATGTGTGATTAAGTCTGATTAAGTATCTAGTAAGTTAGGAAAAAGACATTAGCAAAAATAAGAAATCATTGTCAAAGCAAGAAATGGAGGCCTCTGAATTAAACTGACTTGCAGCCCAAAATAGTTTGGATCTGAACCATATTTCCATTTATAAACATATTTTAACTCATGTGACAACACTTTCTCACTGGGTATTTTAAATAAAAGAACTAAAAGTGGAAAGAATAAAATGCAAGAAAACCATCAAAAAGTTGGGATGCCAAAGCAAGAAAAAAATATAATTAAGAAATTACCAAATCATGCAACCACAGAATAAAGAAAACAACTCCTATTTGACCTTCAATGTACCATTTATTCGACAAGAAATAAAAAAAAAGCTAGAGGGTAGTTGTTTCTTGTCATTATAGTGTTGCTGATTCTGTGGTTAGTTATTAATTTTATTTTTTATGATTCACAATCTGCTCTTTGAAATATGCCATATGCTCAAAGCAATTCAAGGATGACAACTGTCAGAATTACTCCAATAAAAATTGCCTAAATGAGGAAGATTTACTGCAGCCTGATATTTCTGTCAAAAGCCCCTCCTTTCTTTCCCCCACCACCCTTCAGACCTGTAGACTACAGCTTCTCAGACATACAGTGAAGTCTAAATCAATTTTAGGATCAAATCACACATTTTGGGGAACTTCTTAAAAATACTGCCTATCTAAAAGAAGTGATAAAGCTTGTAGGCTAAGGCTGTTATGCCAAATGAGAAACCATGTGTGTGTGTGTGTGTGTGTGTATATACATACATATATATGCATATATATATATTAGATAACGACCCTATAATCAATATTCAAATTCAAAATAATTTTGCTGAAATCACAAGCAAGTGTGATGACTTAACGTGACAATGTCTGCTTTATGTATAGCTAATAAAAATTAAATTGGAAGAGTCCTGTATCCTGGCAGCAGCAAACCAAAATCAAGACAAATTTCTTTCTTCCCAGATGAGGTCTGAAAGGTGGATAAAAATCCAGCTGAAAGCTCCAATCAAAACACATTTTGTTAAACGCTACCATTTCATTTTTTTCCTTCATTTTGTTTCAGTCTATTTATTAATGCAGTTTCATTTATTTCTATTCATCTTGAAGACAAATCTTTGTCCTTCTATAGAATTACACCAAATAGAATGTGATAAAGGGAACTTTCTTGCAATTATGATGTCGGTGCAGCCTGTCAGCGCACAGGGGATGGAAATGAGGTTGGGGACAGGGAAGGGAATTCTAATAGACACCATGATACATACAATGAACGCAGCGATATCCTGTGAGAGAAAGACTTGTCAAGCTAATCAGATCTTCTATAGCTAGGTAAAGGCAGTAACGGTAGCGCTAACCTTGTAAAGATGCTGCTGCTGCTCCTCTGACATCATCAGGTCATGGCTGTCCATCACAATGGATTCCATGTCAATCAGCCAATCCCAGAGCTCCTGGTATTCCGAATCAAAGTCCAAAAGGCTGTAGATAAGGAACAAAATGTATTATGCATAAATACTGTGTAGTTGTTAAAATCTTGTATTAGAATAATATATTCTTGAAAACTCATGATGTTCCTAGTTATATTTCTAAAGAGACATTCTGTATTTATGCAGAGTGGATGAAAATGAAAACTGAAATCCAATTTAAGCCAGTGCCATGACCTAAATTCAGCGGCTGATGCCAAACCCTGACAACTGTTGGCATACTGCATTTGCTTCAAAAATTTTGAAATAGAAATTCCCCATAGATGTTGTTGTTTAATGGTTTTTAAAGCTCTGGCTTCATTTTGAGCAAAATTTGCAACACTCATCTTGCTATAATTCATATAAAAATATTGTTTTCATCGAAAAATTACTCAATCCACTCAGCCATTCCTCTGCTGTCTATCTGCCTATCTCTGTAAATATCCTACATTTATTTTCATGGATGAATAGCTAGCATTTCAACTTAACGCCTTAAGATAGGCTTGAGTGAATATGGTAAGCCAGTGAGAACTAAGGCCAGATACAGTATTAGACAGGTGTTCCCTACAGACATGTAAGAAACAGAGGTAAGGACAGGAAGTCAAAACAATGAATCCTTGAATAGCCAGCAATCATTAAAATTCAAAGGAGGATCACTACGGTTTTCAACAAAATAAATCATTAGAATAAGGAGCTTAAAAGGATTAATGTGATTCTCTATTGAAAGCCTAGTGAATGAGTAAAGCATAGATTCTTCTAAAACACTGTGATGCGAGGCAGAAGGTACATGCTGAAAAACTGCACATTCGTCAAAAAGATACCCCTTGAAAAGGGATCTTCAAACTTGCAAAACTGGAACTAACAAAAGCCTTGTCAGTAGTATCAAAAAGCCATATTGATCTAACAATAATGCATGTTCCTTTAACACTGATTTCTCCAATTATTAACCACTTTTTTAGCAAGCCCATGAAAAAATCAGAAGTATTTCAACAGAGAAACAATAAACCAAACATGGTTTTAATCTTACTAATAATACTGCATTTTCAGTTGTTGTTCACTAGAATACCACACGAATGGTAATTTTGAAAGCTTATAGATAAAGTTGTGACAAGTAGAACTGTCTTTCTGGAAGAAAGCAAGCAAGAGAGAAGAAAGCATTTTCCTTCTCTGGTATTATTTTCAATGAGTTGACAACAAAGGAAGTCTAGTATAATGCACAAGTGTTGATTCCTGCTTCTGAAGGAACTCTCTGGTTTAATCCACTGTACTTAGTATACTTTTACTCAATAATTTATGAGGTGCACTTACTTAAAATTGCCTGCTGCCCCAAGAAGTTAAGCAATGATGCTATTACAAAGAAGAGCAAGCATAAAAGAGCAAGTTTTACTATTGTGAAACAGAATAGTTTCATTTGAAGTTCAGGGCTTTTATCCTGTTTCAGGAGGTATTTGATTCAGATATCATTTTGAAATGAAAATAAAACTAAACTTCATTTTGAATGGTATATTTGAAGTGATACTGAATCTTTATCCCTTCCTCAGAAAGCAGTATAAGCATTCTGTATCTTCAGTATCTACTGCTCCTTTTTTCCCTTTCCATCTTATCCAAATAATATTCGAAGTCATAAAACTGACAGGCAGTTATTAAAACATAAGTTTTATTATATAAGAGGCTAGATTTAATCTCATAAATTGGTACAGGTTCAGTTGGACTCGGAGAGCTTGTACCGGTGAAAAATCTAAATTAAGATATGAAGATGACAGGCAACAAAACCTACATCCAATGTTCATGAATGGCATGGGATGCTTTTGGAAACTGCACCAGGAAGTGGGCTGGGATTTTACTATAATAGGCAGATGTGCTGGGTCCAAACACCTGCTTTGCCTCTATAGAACCACATCATAGTTGCAGTCCAAATTGGTCCATTTATTGGTGTAATAGAACAAAGTGATCCTTTAAAGACACGCAAAAGCACTTTTCCCTGACCTTTGTAAAACCCTGATAAGCACTAGGAAAGAGCTGAACATTTTTATTTCTAGCTAAATTTCTAAGCAGGAAGTCTACCCAAAACATACAGTAAGAGAAATAAGATTCACTGGAAAAAGCCCAGGAAGGGATGCAAGAGGTAATGGGGATTTTTTGTCCCCATAGTTTACATACTGTGCCTATTCCCCTTTTTTTGGTTTTCTGCCTAAAAATGTAATCTGGGAGCATTTTAACAAACTGTCTATGGAAGTTATTTGCCCAAGCCTGAAGAATATGAAGTCAGCCTACAAAGCATCATCAATATTTCAGAAAATTTGATTGCAATATTTTTAATAGTTCTAAGATAAACTCTATTTAAGAAAAAAACCCAAACAACCAACTTTGTTTTTAAAATGAATGCTAACATCTAAATGGATGGATCTACTGATTACTATTAAATTACTATTTGGAAGAGGATGTGAGCTACTAAGCCACTAAAAACATACTCAGAAAATCCAGCAATTGTAGGATCTGTGGCAGATGAAGATTAAAATGTACCTGTAGTATTTCTGTGGTATATTGACTATTTCCTTTTTATTCAGAATCTATTTTTTTCTGGGCTTAGCAGATCTTTTTTTCATATTGCCAGAGGCAGAATCAGGGAAAGCATAACTTCTGAAACACTGATGTGTGTTACAGATGGAAGAACTATAGAAAACATCTAATTTGGTTTGATTATCCAAATCCACCAATCACTAAAAAAAAAGAAGAAATTATGTCATCTGCTTATTGCAAAAAAATACTACTCCATTAAAAGTGTCCAAACACTGTGAACAAGAATGCTACAATATTAATTAAAGGGCAGGTAACTACAGCTTCCTTAATATAGGTTTCTTGGTTAATAAGCTAAAATCATTAGCTACATAATAACTAAAATGACATTAAGAAGTATATCTTATCTTGGTAAACAGGGAATCAGATATGCAGAGTTGCATGTCTAATCCCTTGAACCCTAAACATATTTCTTAAAATGTGGACATCAATTTATTATTTTGAATGAAAATTCATGAGCACCTTTCTCATGAGAAAACCAGTTCGTCTGTAGCATTAATAAATAAAAAGGAATGTGAAGCTCTTTCCATCAGGCCTTTAACACACACTTCCAGTTTGTATTATTTCTTTGATGGCATAACTCATATGGTATTTAGAAGTACTGTAAACACATTGCTATGCCTACCAAAAATATTCAGTCAGACAAAAAGTTCTTCTAAGTTTCTGGGTCATCATTTTTGGGAACTTCTTTCACTTGCTTTTCTTAGGAGTATACAGGAGAAATCAGTTCTGACATTAACAGCTTTAAAACTGTGTTACGGTCTATGCATACTTGAAGCCCCCTCTAATGCTTTATCTCAAAGCCTCATTCATGAAGGCCCAATACTAGGTGATGACAGGATCCCAAGACCTCATGATCATTTTGTGCCACAGTGCTGTAAATACTATATCCATATCTACCAGTAGTACCTGTGTAAAACTCCTTCCTAATTTTGAGGTGATGCAATATTTCCAGCCTGGTTTGCTGGAACATTTTGCAGCTGCACTCAACTACTCTTGTTTACCCCTTGCTGCCTGGCTAGCTGGTGTTCCCTGCAGTGGATATTTACTCTCCTCTCTTTCATTGTCACTTTAGACGTTTCCATGCACATATACGTACATCCTCTCTATGGCTGTTGTAACAAGATGGCAGGAAATCTCCTGTTCTTCATACACCCACTAGCATCACCCTGTTCTACAGATACTACCTTACCTATCTCAGTTTAGCTATTTCCTACACAAGGCACCTCCAAATCTTTTCCCCAGTATAGACACTTCATCTGAAGTAATTCTTGCTCTCCCTGTAGAGGCTTTTCTTTTTCCTAGGTCACAACTCCACAACAGCTAATGGATAGATATCCTAGTTTTCCCAGTTATGCAGATAGCCCCTTGTCTGTACAGATCTCAGTCTCGAGCTAGGTCATCCTACTGTGGAATTTCTGTCCACAGTTTTTATGCAGTAGGGAAATGTTGTATCAACTGTATTTTCAAACTGCTGAAAGGCATTTCCATTGTGTTCAGTACAATACCTCACACTGGTTCAACTGGAAGTTTTCCATCTGAATCCAGCCCACCCTAGTTTCTATAGTGGCTGAATACATGGTATTGTATTAGTCTCCCTCTGGTCCTTTTGCCCCTTAAGCCACTGTTGTGCCTCTAAGGGCTGGGATGGTCATAAGGGCCCTGAACAGTGGCCACAGCCCAGAGAAGGTGGGGAAAACTGGTATATTACAATTCCCAGTAATAAGCATGTAATTAAGGCTGCAAACAAATGCACTTAAGAGCCTATTTGCTTTACACATAATGGTACGTAAGGTTGCAAACTGGATTTTTCCATGAGGCTTAAAGCTTTATATCTCCTACTCTCAAGAAAATAAAATGTCTGTTGATGTCTCACTGTCTTATACCCCACAAAAAATTCTAACCTTAAGTCTTGCTCACTGTGGTTGCAAAATTAGAAGCTGTTCTTGAACATGTATCCCCCAGTGCACATTTATATACATATACACACCAATTCTGAGCAAATTATTTTTATGGTTGGCACTAGCTGCACTGGCGTGTTTGAGAATCTGACAGATTTCTGCATATGTAATCAAGATCTCAGTAATCCTACATAATTAGCTCACATCAACTTTTCTAAAACAGTCATCTTTCTGTATAATAAGAGGGGATGTTTACAAGGCTCATTTATCTTTAGAGTTGGTAATTTAATAAAACTGTGTTTCCGAGATCTCAACATTGAGTTAACAACTGGAAAAGGAAGTTCTGGAGATAAAGAACTCATGAACACCTTGGTCAATTAATTTCCTTGCACAGGAAACTATGGACAAAAGTTGTACTGTACTTCCTGGTTAAAAGAAAACTTCTGTCAGGATGAGGGTGTACCCAAACAATAAGCACTAGTTGGTTCCTTTGAACTGTTTTTGCCCCACTCTATTATGAACTCACAGGTATGTTCTTATGTTCATTTAGGAAAGCTAGCAGTTGGGAGAAATGGTTTTTAAAAGACCTTCAAGAAAAAAGTTTAAATCAGAACTACAAGTTTTCTTGGTTGTGAAAAAGAGTGTGGCAGCAAGATTTAATTTTAGCATAATCAAGTGCTTCATTTGACCAAGATTCCTTGCTTAATCAATTAAGTAAGAGTGTTTTTATATATGCACTGACATATATATGTGTGTGGGTAGGTATGTGTATTTACATTTATTAAAAAACAGACGGGAAAGACCAAGTCAAGGGACAACAGTTAAAACTTTATAGAAGTCCAAAACTGGGATGTTTGAACTGGTGAAATATAGGTGAATGGCTTCACATTCATATTTCCTAGTTACTAGTAGAATAATTATAATAGATAATTGTCTTGCAGAGGTATTACTACTTTATGAAGATTCTTCCGTGGAAGATGCTAAGAAATTAAAATATATGAGACGATCGAAGGAGAAAAGCCTGAAGCAAAATGGCACATTATATTTTTAAAAATCAAAATAATGGAATGCTCTTAGATAATCTAGTTAGTCCTATGAACAAACCATGATTTTGATAAATTATCCAGGGCCCATTATTTTTTACATTAATATGTTAAAAAATAGAGAGTTTTCTCCTGCCTCTTGGCCTAGGAAGAAAAGTCCTGGTTAACTGGAAGTAAGAAAAAGTATATCATGTAAAAAAAAATACAGATCAGTGAGAATAAAACAACAAAAAGAATGGTTCCCTACCCATTACTTCCCTCTGTGTGAACTTTTGACATATCAGCAAACTCTTCCTTTCGCTTGCTACTACTGTTGTACTGCTCACTGTACAGCTTTAAGGACATCTGTTCAACAGCATCTCTTTGTGCTTCCAGATAGCATAGCTGAACCTCAGCCTAGAAAAAGAAAACAAAGAGAAAAAACAACACAACAGAACTTTAAAAAAAAGGAAAAATTCAGAAAGAATGCATTTAAAATACTTTTGGACTACAACAGCTTTAACCAAGTGATTCACACCATCATTTTTCTCCTTGCATAGTAAAGGCTAAACCATTAAATTAGAGAAGTGTATTCCCAAATGCTAGAGCTGAACTATTTAGGTTTCTAATAGAGAATTAGCTAAATATTCCACGAGATGTGTATCCAATCAAATGCTGCATAAAAATGTCTGGATGTGAATAAACAGTATATTAGAAATCACATACTAGGAGAGAGCAGGTAGATACATAAAATTACATTTGTTACAGGCTTCAAGACTGATATTGTTAACACATTGCCTATGTTTCATAATTAATGAAAGCCATATTGCTATAGGTAATTTTGTTTTAAATAGTAAATGTAAACAAAACCAAGCAAATTGGCATTATTCACATTCTGCTTTCTGATATCTGGCATCCACTGATTACTCAGCAATTCTAATTGCAAGGAAAAAGGCAGTAAGCGAGACGTGCTGTTTTCCATCAGATTCTGTGCCTGGCCAGAAGAATGTTGAATAATATTTGGTATCATAACTTATTGACTAGACACTTTATTTATTGCAGCTGTGGTAATCAGTTTGATTCTGAGGCTCAGAGAACCAGATGATAAAAGGATGAAATCTGCTGTTTGCCACACTTGCCCCTAGGAACAGGACAAAGAACAGAGGGTAGAGTAAGTTCAAAAGCACTTTGGGACCAATATGCTATTGTTTTCTTTTAATATGCTTCACCAAAAGAAAAACGCATTGCAAATTCTGATAACACTTCAAAAACTGCTACTGCTGTGTAACTACATACTCTTATTTCCACTAGGAGGGGAATGCCTGCTTAACTATTTGGTGCTATGGCAAATAAATGCAACAAGCATGGAGGACATTTTGTATCAGGACTCTCTTGCATTTTCTACTGTGGGAGGCAGGGAAACGAAGATTTTGCTTGGCTGCTGACAGCACAACTGAGTTGTTACCAGTCTATGGAACAACTGCAGCTGTAAAGAGGAAGCAGTGAAAGGGCTAGAGAGGAGAAGGAAAATCTGAAAAATCTAGGAAAAATGCAGGCAAGTGAAGGGAAATAAGCACCAAAGAATGTAGGGAAAGTCTGAAGGAAGGTTAGAGTGTCTTTGTAAGCTTGTGGTAATAACAGTTAAATATATTTGCTTATGTCTTGCCTTGGTGCAATTTTTGCTGAGCAATAATGTAGCTGATTTGGAAATTCCATTTCCTTTTTAAAATTTCTCTTTCAATCATTTACAGCTTTCTCTCTCAGCTGCTTCTCACAGTGAGATTTGTTATGTTTGGCAGTAAACCCCAATATATTTTTTTTAGAAATTGAAAAAAACCAACCAAGAAAAAATACTAGCAATTTTCCAAGGAGATAAAAGATAAATATTCAAAGTAAACCATGCAGGTCTTTTACTGTGTACATAAATGAAATGCAAGGCTTTAATACCTAATCTAAATAGGGGAAAATTAAACCACAAGGGGTTACCAATGAAGAAACATTACCTGAATATAAAGACTAATCAGTCGGCGCTGTCCAGTTCAAGTAAAACATTAAGGTTTGATAGAGATATAAAAGATGCTCTTTCAGAAAATATAAATAACACTGCTGTTTGTGTAACACAGAAATTACAAAAAGCAGCAAAAAAACACACATCATCACCTTCCTGTTCCCTTTCCACCTCCAAGTAAATTTTCTTTTAAGTTGGTAAACAATCCCCTTCCACAGTATACATGGATTCCTGATCAAATTTCTTCTTTGGAAGGATTCTTCATCAGTAAGGATAATCTTGTAAGTGAGTATTTTGTATTGTCCACATAACACCATGAATTTGTTCATTTAGCTTAAGTCTTAACAGAAAGTCTTAACAGAAAGCAGTTCTTCATTGGTTCTTTTTATTTTTGTTATGCTTCACATGACATTTTTAGTCTAAAGCCCTGTTGCAAGTGACAAGTAACTTTCTGAAACAACTACATTATGAATTAAAATCTTCTGTGACTGTTTTAAGCCTAGAGGTGGATCTCGTGGAAAACTTAAAGCATATAATATCCCTGATTTTCAGGATGGGTTTCAAAATCAACATAAATAATTCTTGCTTTTTTCCGACGGGTTTTGGGTGATTTTATGGTTGGGTTTTTTTGAGGTTTTTGGCTGTTGTTGAAAGTATGTATAAAACTCCCTCCTTCTCCTTTGCCACTGTACTCCAAAAGGAGGGAATTCACATGTAGCCTAAACTCTGGAACCTCGCACGTATGAATTAAAACTCAGCTCTGAACTGTATGATCACATGCTATTTCTCAAATTGAACAACTATCCCAATACTTGAGATACATTTTTTTTTTGCATTTTCTAATTCCCTTTCCTATAATTTCCTCTACATTCTAAAAGAAGAGACAGGAGAAAAAAAAAAAAAAAAAAAAAAGCTTTTCACAGGTCTTTCATTCTCTGTTCCCTTGCAAAAATATTTGTAAATAGGCAAATCATTAACACATATGGAAAAAAGGAGAAGAAAAAGGAGGAATAGAATAGTGGGGGAAAGAAAAGACAAGATGGAAAGGGTTAGTAAATATATGCAAACGGATGAATAAGAATTCACTATTTCTTCCTCACAGCTATTAGGCCATCTTGTACGGATTATAAACTCCATCAACATCATACTGTATGAATCCTGAATAGAAGCAGTTGTGTCCCAGTTCTTGTACCTCAGAAACACAATCCCTCTATAAATCAACTCTTTTTGGTTTTAAACCCAATCTCTGTCTTCAACGATTGTGAATACTTTCAGCAACTCAAACTCAGGCAATGTAGAGTTTCAGATGGATCTCCCTGAATTCTTTTCTGTATGAATTCATCTATCTCACTGTTGTACCTAAGCATTTTTTTGTCCCTGTTCTCCTGATATCAACTGCAAATCCTAAGAGGCTCCAAAGACCTCAAGGAGGTATTGATCAATTTAAGTATCAAAAACCTACATTCTGCTGAAGCTGAACAGGCACAAGGCACAATCTAGAAAACAGTGCACAGCACAGATATGCAATAAATTTACTGTAGTTAATTTTCAACATAAAAACTTAAATTATATGGAAGTTTTGCAGTATTCTGGCAGAATAAAGTAGCAATTTATTAATTGCTAATAAAATATAGAAAAGCTACTTGCTTTACCTTCTAGCTTATTTAAGTGTGCATTTTCAGATTGCCCTACATATGCTTTCTTGTTACTTAACACAACTATGAGAACTTAATTTGTATCATGAACACACCTCTATGGACATGGATATCTAGCAAATCCTGGGAAAGTCTACTGAGATATCCATCATCCCAAGTACATGTAATAGAAACTGTGTGGTAGGCAATGATTCATTTATTCTTAGTGCCCGATCTTAGAAATGGAATTCTGTTTCTTTTTTTTTCGGAGGATGTATCAAGTCAGATTCAGTGAAAAACTGAACATGGAAAAAAACTGCCAAAGAATGATGCCCATCAGTTGTTTTCTGCTTCATGGTTCTCTTCTAAGTGATCATTTTTGCAGTAAAAACACAATAAAGATGGCAGTGATGGTCTGGTTACAAACTTGTACAGATTTGCTAACAGTCACTGTTCTACCAGGACAGAATGAGTTTACAATATTCTGTTGTAAATTAAACTGATATATTTCCAATAATCAAATGAGAAAATGGTCTCATTTTCCTGAGCCTGGAGGATCCAATTTCTGAACAAGACTATGAAAAAACATTAGTCTCTGGGGATAAACAGTGAAAAAAATTCTATACCAGTGCCAAATATTCAGTTCTAGTGATCAATTAATAATGGTAAATACTTTCAAGGCTATTGTCAGAAAGCTCATTTTCTAAAAAGCAAGACCTTATAAATAAACAGAGGGAGCCTGGGGTGCAGAATCTGTTCCTTAAGACTGGCTTTGCATGCCAATATAGAATGTCCTTTACTATACAGATCACTATATAACACGAAGGGGTAATCAGTGACAATACAAATCGATGAAAATACATTGTATTTCTTGTTAGACCTACATGTTAGAATGACCTTATTCTGAAGTGGAGAAAGACAAGACAAGGGATAATTGCAGTGATGGCAAGAGGAAGGAGATTGAAAGGTTATGTTGCATACAGAGTGTCAAATGAGAGACTCAAAATTTTCAATAATGTAAATTGGAAATGAGAACTCAGCACTAGTCTTGTTCTGATGCAAAAAAGTAATACATTGGAATGTACTCAGATAAATATCCCTGAATTGGTTTTGAAAGGAAAGTATGTTCAGACACTGCTTCCTAGGGAGCACAAGTCTTTTCTTGGGAACTATGTTACTGTAAACAAACTATTCTGTGTTTTAAATATCCAAAATATAATACTTTCAGTTGAATTTGAGTTATAAAAGTATCCTATCTTGAATTATCCTTTCTCTACTTTCTCTGCTGTAGAAAAGCTATGCTACTGCCATGCTAGGCAGTAATTACTGTAGAATTACATATGAAATCCAGACATTGTTCAGTTCCTCTGCCATCAGTTGAACTTAAGATGGATATAAACATTGTTTCTTATATTAGAGCACAAATGTCAGTTTCCACCAAACAAGGAGGTGGTTAAACGGCATTATGCAGAACATAGATTTAGAAGGCTCACCTTTGTGTATATTTTATAGAAGTGCAAACATAGCCACACCACTTTAAAAGGATGTACATCCCAGCTTGGCACTCTTTATATCTTTGTAATTGGTGAATGTCTTGAGAGATAAAATTGGAAGTAATTCCTAACTAGAATTAAGCTGATCACAGTAGCACTTATGTGGTCATATCTGTGCCCTCAAGCATTTTTTGTTGTTCTATTGTCTATTTCTCCACATTATAAAGGTGTGGAGAAGGCTTTATTGCAGGACATGAAACAGACCCTGGCTCTGTCACAGATACAGCTACTGAATAAATTATGTTGAGGAGTACACCATTCAAAATATCTTCAATGGAGACGTAGCTTACAGAAAGAATTGGACCAAAGACTATACTGACAGACTTGATTATCCACTGCTCCACCCCCACAGCCAGCCAACAGGTCTTCTGTTGCTGAGATCACTTAGGGTGGAAACAGTACTTCCAAGATGTTGTCTCAGCATTTTAAATGGCATTATGTAACAGGCGCATAGAAACAGAGAATCATTTAGATTGGAAAAGACCTTTAAGACCATAGGAGTCCACAACATGGCAGTGTTAGGCTTTTTGGACTTAAGTGACTTCTTGGAAGTATTGTTTCTACCCTAAGAGTAGGCATTTCTTTGAGAGGGTTTTTTTGAAGGAGAATGGTAACTCTTATCTTCTATTGTTTTTTTTCTTTTCTCTCCCCCCTGAGCCTCAACCCCCTCTTCTCCCCTTCATCATCTGCATAATTGAAACAAGGACCTTGCTGCAGTTGACTTCTTTCTTAGACTGTTACCTTTCCTGCTTTTGGCTCCCCTGTCTCTTCCATCCTTCATCTCGCACACTCTTCAAGACTGAATCAGATTAAAAAATAATCCTATATCATAAAATGTGTTTACTGAAAGCTGAACATTTGATAGTCCTATTACAAAGGACACACTGTGTTTTGATCATGCAGGAAATTAATTCTGTTAATCAGAGCATGCTTGTTACCAGTTAAAATTTCAGCAAAGCATTTTTATTGTCATAAACCTCAGAAATGCTTTTATATAGGTAATAACTTTATCACTTTGTCTTTCAGTGTACTAAAGCCATCACAACAATGTGAAACCTTCACACAGAATGAGCAAAATGACAAGGCAACAACATTCTTACTTATCAAGGTACTTAAACTCATCGTAGAGTTTAAGTAACAGCAATAACAGCACAGTGAATTGAAACCTGTCCACAGGAGCCATAAAATGAAATTTCAGATAGAGTAGGGCTGTGTTATAGCAAGACAACTTCAGGCAGTTCCCACAGCCATCAGAAATAACAGGGGTGGAAAAAAAGCAAAAAAAAAAGCTAGTAAATAACAGCAATAGCTTTTTGTAGGGTTTCCCTTGGCTTTCAGGAATACATAAGGTTTTTTTCTGTTTCATTATAAAGATTAGGAACATGGCCTGTGACTTCAGGACTGTGGAGCGCAAATGCAATCAGTACTGTGGCCTCAGCAGCATTGTCTGATCAAATCCATGGAGTTGTCCTGATCATGCTGTTAATTTAAAATCTGGACCTCTGCTGTCTAATTCCTGACTGCCCCTTGTTTGGTTCTGTTCAGTGTAACATTAAATACAACACAAGAGCGCGGCATGCCCTGTGCATCAAACAGATCTCAGCTCTGTATCCAGAGAAGTTCCCTATATCACAAATACCAAAAAGTATTGAAGAAAAGTATGAAAGGATTTACCTCTCCAGAGACTTCCAAGACTGTCAATAGTTTCTGACAATAGCCTCCCAAAATTGCAAGGTGAAAAAAAGTCCTTGTAGGAATGGGAATTGAACAATGGCCAGTATCTTTTGTTACTTTTCTTGTCTTGCAGGTCTGCAACTCCAGCCTGCAGAATGAGAGTGACAGGCAGGATGCAAAAGAAGGGTTTGCAATAATTGTGGGCCAGGAGGGGAACAGGCTTGCTCTGAAAACATAATGGACTAGGATGAGCGAGTGCTGCTTGCTAAAACCCAGCAGAATATACAAACTAACTAGGATGCAGATCCAATCAAACCCATCAACAATAAACGTTAGTGTTCATTTCATCAAAGCTGCCACATGCCGTCCAGCTCCTTCAGTGACAGCTCTCCACGTGCCACAGGAACTGTAAACCCAAACAGTCCCATTCTTACAAGCTCAGAAGAATTTCTCCTATAAAAGCAACAGTTAATCAACACAGTCTTTTGTCTGTGTTTCTTTTCTGTCTGGCAGAGAAAAAAAATTGTCATAGGAGGTCAGAACACAGATCTATGGTACTTAAACACAAGGCAGAATACCTTTCCAGGCCAGCCTTGAGATCCCCAAGTAGTCAAGAAGAGGAAAGACTTTCTGTGTCTGACTAGTCTTTCCTCAATGTGGTAAAATTGTAAACTTAATCTTACTTAATTAAAAACTCCACTATTTGCACAGTTCTGATTGTTCCTTCCATTCCCTCTGTTTGCACTTTTAGAGCAATGAAGTGGTTTAAAAAGAGATTGTTAAAGAGTCTGCCTGATGTCCAAAGCACTGACAGTTCTAACAGTCATACCCCACTAAGAGGCTTCTGTTCCAAACCACGTGGACATGCAATGCACCAGACTCAATCTGTAGGGCTGGGTGTTCAAAATGGGCATGCTCTTAAGGTCAAATGCACCAATATTCAGAATTCAGGACAGCACCCATGTGCAAGAGAAATTCTAGAGTGATGGTGAACATTCCCCCACCCCCATCTCTGCTGCAGATTGACATGTACATTTCTATTTTAAAATAATGACAGAAGGTAGATCTTGCAAAACCAATGCATTCTGGGGAGAACTACCCAACACATCTCAAGAAGGCCTGACTGAGCTAATACAAATATGTTATGGCCTTTTTCTTGGAAATTTTGTTCAGAGATCTACCTTGTGCATATTTTGGAGAAATCTCTTTTCTCACCGCTGGCAGCTGTGCTGCCTTACAGTAAAGTGAAACCTCATGACTTACTTGCAGAAAGGGGCTTCCAAGTCATCCACATTTATTAAACTGAAATATCTCATTTGGAAGTATATATAATGTAATTATTTACTTATTTAAACTTGCAGTGTAGGAATCTGAAGTTACTTTGGTAATACACATTGCCTTTTCATTAATTTTACCATACTGTAGTAGTATTCCTGTTTTATGTTTTGCTATCTTTTAATGAACAGATATTTTTGTATAATTCTGCTATTTGTGCTGAAAAGAACCTACATAAAATGTAGAAATGACTAGTAAAGATGATGCCATATTACAGAAAAACGATGAAATATTTTTTTGTATAATACTGCATAATTTGTGAGCATGTTACATAGCTATT
The DNA here is from genome assembly GCA_020745705.1 of Hemiprocne comata. NCBI lineage: Eukaryota > Metazoa > Chordata > Aves > Apodiformes > Apodidae > Hemiprocne > Hemiprocne comata. Next base: position 40,266,669 of record CM036590.1, on the reverse strand, counting down.
ATTTTAAGTAGTGCATAAACAACTTGATTTTTTTTTAGTAGCTCCACTTTAAACTTCTATATACTCGAGAAATGTTTCATATTTATTAACCTAATCATTACATATATATATGGTTGACAACTAGTTCCACAATTTCCTATACATACCAACTCACAAAATTGTGGAAGTTTTGAGCTAGTGTCCTTTTAATTCAATACTTTGAGTCGAATATTTTGAGAGGCTCAATAGTTTCAAATATTTCCAAGTCCAAACTCATACCCAGACTGTACCTCAAAGACTCTCACTAAATGCTTATTTGACTTGTTCTGAAATTGAAGGAGATTCTTTTCATGCCTAGATAGTCTATTTGATGTTGTATTACCCCTGGTGATGGGAATGTTTTCTAATTATATAATGCAAGTGCTTTTGTTTCCTTATTTGTGTTTTGGGTTTTTTGGTGTGTCATATTTTTGTATGTTGTTTTTTTTTAAATTAAGATCACTTTTTGTCCTGTTACAGGGAGAAACTGCAGGAGTTTTTTTCAACAACTTTTAGATATTAAACTATTAATTATACAAAACTATGCAGATATGAACACAGGACTGTGTCTCCACCACAAGCTTAAGAATAAGCAGACTATGTAGGAGGATTAAAAACTACATGTAATTCAATTGGTTTATTTACGAACAGCAGGGAAATGCAGGCGAAGTATTTTTTTCTGAACATTATTTTTCCTATCCATATATAGGAGAGAGTTACAGATTTTTTTTTTCAGGAAAATTAGAAACAAGTAAAAAAATAATTCTGAGGATATTTAAAAATATTATTAGTAAAAATATTAGTAATTATTGTAGCAACAGCAAAACATATAGCTTAATATTTTGATTTGTACAATTGCCTTGCCATGTAAAAAAGCAAGCACAGACTGCTTCTCCTTTTAGTTTATTTATGATCCTTAGATGAGGAGCCTCTTGAAGAACCTGACACCTACTGAGGTAGAAGGAACTGTAAAAAGATAACTGTTTTAAACATAAAATATTTGTATTGCTGAGAGGTCAGCTTCGCTGCTGCTGACTTCATCGCAATTTGCATACTATTAAAGCGTTACCCATAATGTTTGTAAAATTTAATTCTAAAGCTACGCTGTTAAAGATGTTTGCTGAATTGTAAGCACCTAGGACATTTGGGAAATTTGTTAACACTTTCATAGTTACAGTATTTCTGCCTCACTTTGCTTCTTTATTAACCCCCCCACAATCACACACTTACTATTCTCTTAATCCATTTTACCGCAATGAATCTCATTTTAATGCAAGCTGAGATATTTAAAAAATCCCAAGTATACTGCCACAGTACGGTAATGGAGATAACGTCTCCTTTTATTGTCAATATATTTAAGTTTTTTATAAATGTCACTACCTTATTTATTTACTTTTTGCTGGGGGCTGAGATCCAATTATACTTCTATAGGGTAGAGGTGATGGTTATGATTTTCTACTTCACTCTAATACAAGCTCTCTCATTAAATCTCACAGCTCGGTAATCACAGTCATCACATTTGTGTTTCAGTGCTGCATTCATGCTCACAGTCTCTTCCCCTGGATTTCCATCCTCCTTCCCCCACCCCTTCCCCCAAGATTTTTATTTATTCCCTGGCAGAAACTGCAAAATTAAAGTTGTATAATGTGCAGATACAATCTTTGTTTCCTTTGCTCTGCCAGACTAACACTTCACTCTAAAGTACACTCTCTTTGGGAACTACTGATATTAACTTGGTTACTATAGCACGTGAACTACCGTTCCCCTTTGAAGTACTATGGAAAAGTTGTCCTTAGATGATAATAGAAAGGATGGAGTAAAGCAGGAACAACGAGAATTACTTTACATACTAATAACAACAATTTAGTTATCAAAACAGTACAGAACAAGACTGCCTTTATACTATTCTTTAAAAAATTTAGCTTCCTAGGGTTCTAATAGTCTTTTCCTATGGTTCAGGAATGCACAGTAGCACTCAGCCCAGTGCCTGTATCCTTATTTCAAAGAGAATCATTCAAACCGACATCCACCCTGTCAAGAATCTTGACTTTGAGCTGCTAATGCAGAATAAAAATCAATATAAATTTTGATCATTTGATGAATATTTACTTCTTTCTTTGGAGCCTGGGGATTTAGAATTGAAAAGTGCTGAATCAAGTCATTTTATTTTTTTGTGTTTGTGCCAACACCAATTTACTACCCTCCTGAAAGTTCCTGAACAAGATGTCTCATGTGGCACACATGTTGGTTTTTCCTGTCAATCATAACTGTGTGCCAGCAGGGAACTGTAAACATTTTCCTTTCATACTCTTAGTTCTCCAAAAAGGGATATTTTGATTACTTCCCTGGAAAAGGTAAAGTTGTCTTATTTAGACATACTGTAGAATGCCTATATCTATCTTTCTAGGACGGCTGCTGTGCCTAAGTTGATACTACCTATTAAACATTTTCTTTGCAGTATGAGTTGCTTCATACAAAGAAACAGTTTACAATCACTGCAAACAAAGCTTAGTAACACAAACCAGATAGAGATCTATGCTGACATTATCACCTCCCCTATATATTTTCTGAAAAACTGTACAAAAATTCTGACCAGTATAATCTGCACCAGATGTTTGTGATAATGAAGATAGATCCAACAAGCGAGCAATTAAGATGTGACTCTAGTTTGCATTTCATCTTAAGAAGAAATGTACCTTCAATCTTAATAAAATGAGCTTCTAAGAAACGTATATGTAAAGCTCCTCTGTTTCTGCAGTGATGGGGTGGGGGTGGTAGAGGAAAAAGGAAAAATGATACTTCTGGATTTGAAAAAGACCTAGATTAGTTTAACAAGAACTGTAAATGCAAGCAATTTTCATCTTGCAAATTTTTTTATATGTGACTCAGTGGCAGACGGGCTTTATCTTAAGGAGCAATTTTGTTGGTCTCTTATAAATTAAATAAAAGTGGCAGCAGCTGTCTTTCAGAAAGCTGGTATAGGCTTGTATAGTCATATGATATTATGTAGACAGATGTTTTAAATAAAATAAAATATTTAGATTGCTAGATACCTTGCTAGATACAAAGGCAATTATAGGATGTCTTTGTTAAATTAAATTTCTCATTCTTCTGAGAAGAAAAAAAAAATGAATTGTTCTGGAAACTGTACCAACAGGAAATGATCCTATATCTAAAACAGCTGGAGACTGTAACTAATATAAATTTACTTGAAAATAAAAATGCTGTATGCCTCTAGAGACATGCAGCAACATGCAGTAAAAACAGATGTGATATAAGATTATTTTTAAAAACCTCAGTTTATATATACATATAAAATATTAAGATATGATCCAGTCATGTAGAGAGACTGTTCAAGGCTAAAACAAAGTAACAGAACAATTAAAGCCCTAATATATAACAAAAGTGACATCTCTTTTTTAACAATAAAACCTTATTTTTTTCACAAATACTGCCTTTTCAGAAACATGTTAGACACCTTACTTTGAGAAGGATTCTAATGTGATAACACTTTATTGCATTACCACGACAAAATTTAGTGGCAACCTTTTATTTCAGCACTTTAAGGGAGATTTTGATTCACATGTATGTTATGTGTGTCAAAGCTCCAAAAATAACTTTAAAAGAAAAGCCAATATCCAGCACTCAGATTCTTTAGATACTGTATTTAGGAAAGCTTTCCACAGTGTGAAAGGGAGTTTTGCCAGAGTAAAGACTGCGCTATTGGGTCTCATGTGAACCTTTTTAAAAATATACCACGTATTCTAGCCCATGATTATCTAGTGTGATTCAACCTATTTGTTCTTCCCATTTTTGTTTAAAACACCACAGTATAACAGACTGCATTCTATCTACTTGTAGTTGTTTTACTCTTCCCCAAGACCTCTGTTATAAACTTGTCATGACTCCAGGCCCAGACCTGCACAGTTGATTTGGCTAAAGCACCTCAGGTTTCCACTTACTCATAAAGCAAACATTTTGGGAGGTGCACATCTGCCAAAACATAAGAATAAGAACTTTTCAGATGTGCCTTTCAAATCACCATTGACAAAAGCCTACCCAAATTTGCATGGCCTTCTTCTCCCTTGTTCCCTAATAAAATGATACTGTAGAATCACTTGTTCAAGATGTTTTTTATGTAATATTATTTTGTAATTTAAACAATGAATTAAACTTTTTTTCTCTCTCTTATACTTAACAAAAACACCTCTGCTGAATAAAACCAAACCAAATACACCCATGATATTGAAAGTGCTATATTATGGTCCCTATACAGCAGGAGAAGTAATTCATGTTAAAGATTCCTTTCAGAAAGCTTCAGGTTGGATTGCTTTCATTTTTTCCAATAGCCTTAATTGGCTAAGTGCCTTTGGGCCAACTAATACCCAAAGAGACCTAAACTCAGTAATCTTGTAAATAAAATGATTTGAACAGATTTTCATCAAAGACATGACCATTACACAAGATGCTGCCTGTTCAGTGCTGTATTATTCCTCATTTAGAATGTAGTTAAAATTGCCAAATTAATACAAGATTTATTGTTACAGTATTCTGTGCTACCAAGAACCAATCAGGAGACAGTTGGCTATTTTTATTTAAGTTTAGATGCATATTTAAAAGGAAATGAACAAATGTTTTAATTTCACAAGGAAAAGGAGCCAGGTCCAAATCAGACTGAGAACAGTAAAATCACCCCCCAAAGATGTAGATGTCCAAAGAGGACATATGTGTACAACAAATGTTCATATCACTATACAATTTTATAATTTAATATTTTTCCTTCAAACAATATTAGGAAGTATAACTGAGATGACAGTAACGTATCACAGTGTAATACACATACCTGCTGCATCCTTTAACAACTGACCAGTGAAAATGTGACTTTCTGCAGCTAAAATAAGATACATATTGACTCAAGGAAATTGAAGTTCAATTACTATAAAACTATCTATTAAGAGAGAGCTTTAATTAAAACATGCATATTTCCAGTAAACAAAATTTCCATAAGACAATACTTTGTGGCTAGGGAGTACATGTAAAACACATTAGACTGTTAACAAAGTTGAGAATTACTATATGGGGCACTCAGATCATGATAGACCTTAATCTGTTTCCAGAGACACACAAAAATAGTGAGTTTCAAACCACCTAATGACCTTACAAAATTATGTGGGACACAGGCTCCTTAGAAGTGAAAATAACAGAAATCATTACACACTGATTAATCTAGACCCAATGAGGTCACAAACTGATAACTCATAAGTCAAGGTTGGTTACAATATTTTACATGCAGTTTGGTAAAATGGTTTTACTCTAATCTCACAAATTCTTTCAACGATTGATCGATACTGCAAAAATATTTTTTTTGCTTTTGTCATAGCATTAATTAAATTGGAGGCAGTAAGCCTGAGTGTTACAGTACAATATTACAGCTTTTATTAAGAGGCACAGGCAATCTATTATACAGGCAGACAGCACCCAATGCAATGGGAAGGTCTAAGGCTTAAGGACATTTTTAGAAGGAAAATACATCGGTACAGGTGAGAGATCCTGACAAAGTAGCCACATTAGGTTCTCTTTGCTGAGCATGGTTAAAAAACTGACTCCAGTGATTTGTTTTCACAGCGACCACCCAGGAATTATGCTTGGAGTTACTTTTGCATTACATGTATGAACAAAATTTGGATCCTTCCACGGAACTCTACCTCCATTCTTCAACTGTGTGTCTGAACCAACAGAAGTTAGCATGCTTTTTTGGATCTTTGTTTCATTACAACGGAACCATCCATGTCTTATTGAAGTATGCTCAGATAAAAAGTTCAAGTCTTGGAGCTATCAGGAATAATTGCCATAGAAAGTTGTATGGTAGCAGGACATTACAGTCTTGTTTATGGAGCTTAGATAGAATTTCCAATCAGCATGATTGCATCTATTTCTAGCACTTTGCTAATCGCTTCCTGAAGCTGCTCATTAAATGCTCCTGTGTCAACACATAATGCTGTGGTGGCTGAAACAGAGATTGGGAATACAATCACATCTCTTGGCTTGGCTGAGAAGTACACTGCAATATTGCACGCTTTATCACAAATGCTGCTTTCCCATTTGATAAAATGCCTTACCATGTCATGGAACAGTGGTCATTTATTTCAGAGGAACAAGCTGAATCTTCACCATTAAATGCTAGATGTGAGCAAACATCAGTCTATTTTTGTCTCCCTCAACAATGGAGTTGCAGTAAGACCCAAGTACAGCAATTTAACATCTCTCTTACAACAGCCACAGAAGTGATGACAGCCCTAGACAATAAGCACTTGCCAATGCCAGAGTACCTACCTACCAACTGTGAAAGCTCTCACAGCCGTAGTCAATAATTGAACCGACCAATTCCACTGTGCTGCATGTGATTGGTGATATTATCCCTTTAAGTGTGTTATTTAAGTTTGCAATGCAGTTAATTGAAACCCTACTAGATGCAAATCAAAAGTTTCAGCCTTAATTGAGATATTTTGAAAATTGAACCCATTGCTTCAGGCAGGTGCTACATGAGATTCCATTAATATAGGTAATTAACATTAGCCTCTGCTTTAATTAACATGCACACTTTAATTAGTAAAGCATTAACCAACATTAAAAAATCTGATCTTCATGCATCACAAAAACTGCAAAGTTATGACTATGTTATTTTTTTCCAAGACTGTAAATCATACAACACATAAATTCTTTTTTTCCTTAAATACATAAAGATATTTTAAAAATATACATATAATGTACATCCTTGTTTTACTGAACGTTTAAAATGGTGGGAAAGATTTCTTAAGAATATCTATATATGAAGAAAGCTCACATAATACTTCAAAACTTCTGTCTAAAATTCATAAAGACATATATTATGTGTGTGTGTGTATCTACATAGTTGCTTTATAACTGAAAATAATTCAGTTGTAATCAGATCCACTACTCACTGTTAATTCTATGCCAGAGTCCAAGACAGTATTTACCAGAGCTAGCATTTTAAAAATAAATGTCCTGTCAACAATACCAGCTTTGTTTCCCATCATGCTTGTTTGAACACTTAACATTTTAACATCTTGCTGCTCCCCAAAGTAAGTCTGTGCCTGCAAACCCATTTACAAACATGAACTGAACGTCTTCTTGAATTTGCTCAGAGCCTTAAACAACATCCTCAAGAGCTCACCTGTTGCTCCAAAACATTTTGTTCTTCTGTGTCACAAAGGTCACTGCTGAGCACCATCACCTATGGAAGCTCAAGTAACTGGGGAGCTGGAGTGATATAACTGAGCTGGCTCCAGATCAGCCCTTCTGCCCAGCAGGTTCCACTTACAGTTGTACAATATACGGAAGGGAACTTGAACAAGTTTCACTAATGCTTTCCAACCAATTGCAGGGATATTTATTTGATACAGACAAGGTCTTTATGACTCTGGCCTGTTTTATTTTTGCATCTGAAGTAACAATGTCTGTTCCCAGACGTATCTAACATAAGGAACTCCATCAAGCCTGTGAAATTAAATGGTGCAAAGCTCCAGCTTAAAAATCCTTCTTTAAATAAAATTTAACATCAGTATCTTTCAAAATACATTTCCAAACAATTCAAAGATACCTTCATCTTCCTAATCCTTTCCTTCTGTTGTGCATTTAGCCATATGATCCCGACAGCTTTGCTTTAAATATGCTAAGTTCCATTTCTACAACTTCATTATTATCACAAAGAAGATTTCTGATCCACTGTATTTCCTGTGCTTCCTTCCTCAATACATAGAGAAGAAACATATTAATTATTGTTATACAATTTTCATAACAAGATGCTGGATGTGTTACCTTGAATAATACAGCCAGTTGAAACCTAGATCTTCTTCTAAAATTTCTGCACATTCTGAACCTCCACTGCATTTGGCAGGGAAAGGAATGGACGATGTTAAGACACTATTATACTCTATTCATATTACATCCAAATATCTGCAGATCTCGAAGACATCATTTACATGTGCAGAGAAAAGACTATGTCCTTTCTGAAGCTCCTAGAAGCACAACATCAATGTCATATCAGGATTCTCTTTCTTTTTGTTAAACAAGAAAGAACTTTCATGAAAGAAGCATGGAAACAGGAATAAAAAAAACCCCAAAAAACCAAACCAAACCAACCAAACATACAAAAAAACTTTAAAACTGGAAAGATTATGGAAAGATTAACTTAATTTTAAGCACTTTTTCTCCATGGGAGTAAATCCTACATTCTGTTTCATATTCATAACACACACATCTCAAATGTAAGGCTTTCCAGTCATTGAATCTACAATGCTTCCAGCTAAAAAAAAAAAAAGCTAGACCTCTTTGGTGGTATTCGCCAGATTTTGTGGGATTCTGCAAGACATATTGTGGAATTTCGACAGTTCTCCCTGAAATTAAAAGAGCACTACAACTAAAAGAATACTTTGCTGAGTGCTTTTCATGGCATGCTGTTGAAGTCACCATATTTTGTATCCTGCAAAACTACAGCTAGACTGAAACCAACATAAATAGTCAAAATCTGTCTAGCTTGCATCTGGGTAACCCATACAGATCAGGAAACTATTGTTTTCTGTAGAGCAATGTGACAATACTTTTGAGACAGTGACTTTCACAATACAGAGTTCTTCAAGGCTTGTGCATATTCAGATTTACGCGTAATACTAAATGAATCCACAAAAATAGTTTTTGTCTTCTTTACTTGGTTGAATGTAACTATATATATTCTTCCTATGGGAAGTAACAAAGACACAAGAATAAGATATGTAAAGAAAGTGCTTAAAAAATTCTAAGCTGCATCTTGAGAATCAAGGTAGTCCCATCCTGAGATGGAGAACCCACAGTGTATTGATGACACAATGATCAAGGAGCCACTGAAACCCCTGTTCCTCTGTAGAACATTTGATAACTCTGTATAAGGCCAGACCCTCTAGAGCCCCATCAGAAAATAATCTTTACAACATGATGAAATAGCTGGCTCTACCTACCACTCTTTCACTGCTTCTGAGGAATCCTCCCTATTGTTGGGCAATAGGGACAACAGAAGAATACAATGAGAAACTTTGACTTTGACTGCAGTGATTTTCTGCAAATGTTGGGTTTGGGTAACAAAGAGTTTCTGCTTGCTGTCATAGCCAGCTGTACTACTTACACAAGCCTGAACTTAGGGTGATGGATTTTACAAACATTATACTCTTCATTAGTCCTGATACCACAAAGTTAAAATAGACACACTTCAATTTTAATACCAAACTAAAAGGTGGGAACAACTGGCCCAAAAATTCTAACGTATAAAATCAGGATTTCATTGATCTCTGCCCCTATTTCTGAGTTTCCTTATGTAAACTTGTTCAGATTCTTCTTAAAAACAAATGGCTTAAAAGAGTCCTAACATAGTAAAAATACACATAATAAATATTATAAATACACAACTTCCAAATCCGCTAAATCCATCAGTTTTAAAATAGGAAAATTGACTTCTCAAACAGGTCTGTGTAGTAGATATGATGTCCTTCTTCAGTGCAGTGGGATATTTATCAGTAAACAATTGTGTAAAAGAAGTTTCAGGATTTCCAGTAACAGAAGTATTATAAACATACAGGGAATGAAGTGCATTGCATTAATGACATTTGGAAAGGTTTTCTTTTTCTTTTTCTTTTTCTTTTTCTTTTTCTTTTTCTTTTTCTTTTTCTTTTTCTTTTTCTTTTTCTTTTTCTTTTTCTTTTTCTTTTTCTTTTTCTTTTTCTTTTTTTTCTTTTTCGTTTTATTTTTATTTTTATTTTTCTATTTTTTCTCTTTCTTTTTATCTTTCTTTTTCTTTTTCCTTTTTCTTTTCCTTTTTCTTTTTTTTTTTCCCCAGTGAGGCCTTTAAGGTGTTAACATTCAAAATCTTCTAACACCTCTAGCAAAACAGACTAAACCTAGAAAATTAATGATGGATTCTATTCTGTCAAACTAAATGGCAATTTTCTTCTTATTGTTTCAAGCAAAAAAATATTACAAATCATGTGACAAAAAATGATATATATATAAACTCGTAATTTCAAAAATATGGATTCCTGACACTAACATTCTGCATATTTTTAAGATAAAGAATGCAGACTGTAGCGTAACTACCATGATACAGGGTTGTAAGCCAATAAAATTTTGAAAGTAAGTGCAAAGGAGTCAATACTTTTCATCAGTTATGGGAAAAATTGAATTTTACTGCTCTAAGAATAATGTAGCTCCCTTTCACCATGAGGAAACCAGGGCAAGATAGGATTCGGTTAGTAACGGGCTGGAATTTGAAATGTCAGCCTTGCTTCTCAAATACTGCTGCAGGAAGGAAGGCCTGGGGACACCAAATCTCTTTTGTTCATTGTGGGAAGAGAATTGTGCCTTCCTGTACTAGCTGCCACTCTTCTACACCAGCTACATTTGCAGCTATAAGTTTCCCATGACTTAGACACAGACAACTGCAGACAGCAGCATCATGTCTACTATAGACAACTGCCAACCTTGCATCGTCCTGAGAGCCTTCCCTAAGCTTTCTGTTCTTTTTCTGCTTCTAACAGATGGTCCAATAAAAGATGTTAAACTTTGCCTACCCTGTCTACAGTTCTTAACTTGTGCTTACAAACTAAAGTTATGAGCAGTCTTGTACCATATAGAGTTTGACATGTTTTGAAGCACTACTTTAAACATGCCTGGAATACTTCTGTAATTCCTAAAAGCAAAATATGTGTGATACACCCTGATGTGCTTTTGTTAAGTACAGTGATTTTTCTTAGGCTATGAAAACACATAGCTAACATCCTTTACGAACTGGAATGATAACAATGAGTTTTGTCTTGGGGAGATTTATGAATAATTTGGCAACTGTGACTTCCATTTACAAAAGCCACAATGAATATGACAATGCAACTTTGAAATTTACTCACTAAACCAGTTTTGAAAACCTATATTTTATTCTTCTATGTTTAAAATGCCATAATATAAATTACACTGGAACGTTACAAACAGGCACTCTGATAGGCACTATGTTACATGGCACGTCACTTACAGAGCCACTTTATTTTTGAAAAGACAGTAGAGCAGGACACCTTAGCATGTTTCCAAATGGCAATGTGTACACTGTAGTGTGAGCTTATAATGCCAATTAGTATGCATTTCAATTTTACATAACCTATTTCTAATTACATGAAATCAACCCTGAACTTAAACTCCTACCTTAAAGCAGGAGCAGTCCACTTAAATGTTGATTTTTTCCCTGTGCTTTCATGATTGTCCCAGAATCCTGGAAAGGGTATTTCTTTCTGTGTTGATCTTGCTGCTTGCCAATACTGCTCTTCACTACCTGTGTCTCTGGCAGAACTTTTGTTCACCACTTGATTTACTGTCCTTTTGAGACATTATCAGGAGCATGGCAAGTTTGCTGTCACACTCACAGAGAGAACCCTTTCTGTTTCTGTTTTCCTTTTTATACTCATAATGAGAACATCAGCCTTAAAAATCCTCTGTAATCAAGTTATAGATTTCCCTTCAGTATATATAAAAGATAGAGAAGCTCAATATTTCTCATTAACTGAGAATTTTTTGTTAACTTAATTTACTGGCTAAATTTGTGTTTAGTTTGTTTAAGTGCTAATAATTTCCTAAAAAACTTTAAAGTGCAGTACACTAACTTCACTCAATGAGGAGACCTTCTGCAATAAGTGGAAATACCCCAGGATTCATTTGCATTTTGCATCTCTAGACAGAAAATGGAAAAGAAATTATAGAACCTTATCAAAAACTTTGGAGAAAAGTTAAAGGTAGGTAAATTTTTTATCATGTATTTCTTCTTGCCAATTGACATACATAATAGAAAATGGTAGAGAACAGGTTAAACAGTCTAAAGGGATTTTAACCTTAAATTTGACAGAAGCTAAATGGCTGTGACATTGGGTTCTTCTACTTTATTCCAGCTAGTAATCCACCTTCAAAGTTCCTGTCAGGTAAATGACCTTGTATTTCATTAACTGATAATTAAATGGATTTATTCCACTAACGGTTTTAATTAAAATGCTAGAAATATTGATTACCCCTCTCATCCTTATTCCCCCAGATGAAAAAAAGGTTTTAGGAATGTTTATTTAGAGAAGACAGAGAATTAAATTAGATTGAATCTCTATGAGACCTGAAGACTGGTTCTTTCATTTCTGCTGCTCAAGCAGAAAAAGGTTTCAATTTTTTGATGTTTGATTAATTATTTTGAAATCCATTTATGCTTACCTTGGTGTTTAATTAAAAATGTCATTTTTAGCATAATTTAATTGGCTATCTGTGGAAGACTAACTTCGAACTTATATTTTAAAAATGTTGTGTTTTTTTTTAATTTGGGGTAAAAGAAACTTTTTACTTATTTGCTTTTGCTATAAAGGTATCATCTCATGAATGAAGAACTAGGAAGGGCTGGAGCTTAACTGGATTTTCTACATTTGAATATGAGGATACATATACTCATGAGTAATGCAGCTTTCTTTGGCTCTACACTTGAATCCATTATCAGTCATTTAGAAGCTCTAATCTAACAAACATGGAGTGTGTGGCTCCAAATACTTTGGATTTACTGTCACTGACACTAGCCAAACGATCTGCACTGTGTCCAAAAATGCTTTCAATGTGGGTTGGGACCTTTTTGCAAATAATATAATACACAGTATGTAATACTGAAAAAACCCCATTCAGTTCCATTTATAATCAGTAAACAAATATTAAAAAGGAACACTAATTTTAAATATTAATTGAAAATTTATCTACTTAGTTTTGTTCACATGTGTGAGGATTTAATTGTTTTGATACCCTATTGTCTTACCTAAAATTTGTTTTCTATATGAGCCACTGATCCAGTAAAGCACCAGCCAGTATGAAGGAAATTTAAATCAAACTGGGTTTTAACTTTTTCATACCAAATAATATGTTGTGGTCGTATAAAGAACACATTTTGTTACCACTTGCTTGCTCTAAAACATTTGATCTAGAATATTCTATATGAAAAATGACAGTATTTTGATAGTAAAAATGCAAAATCAATAACTAAAGCCCTAATTCTGGAAAACACATGCTTAACTTCAAGCACGTAATCTGCCCCATTGAAGGGCAATAGGATAACTCTCAGTTACCACTACAAGTTGTGGACTTTTTTAAAGGTTTTGGTGACTCCATCATTTCATACCCACATATTTGTTCCTGTCATGTTATTTACTTGTGAAGTGAATGCTACATAAATATGGGGTTGAAAACATAAAAAAATCCCCAAAAACCTTCACTGTTTTGGAAAGGCTATTTCTTTTCTAGTCTGAAAAAGAAGAAAGCTCTCCTTTGCAGACAGATAGGACACTAGACTGCCAGGCTTGTCAAAAATACATTGATTATATATTTTATACAGTCAGTATAAATTTATATTTCTCCCCTCTTCCTTCAAATGTTTCCAAAGAATAATTCCATTGCCTGATTCAAAGCCCAATGAATCAATGAAAATATCCTTAATAAAAATATTTGTCTTCAGAACTTCATTTCTTTACAGTTATTTTAAGATATCATGTGAGCCTGAAATACGGCTACGTGACAGGGGCTTGTGTACAGTTATGAGTCATTTAAGAATGGGGTGGCTTAAAGGTCTTCCCAATGATTTACTGTCTAAAAGTCATTCTCACTTTTTAACAAATAACTGCAAAAAGCAAGCAAAAAAACCCCCCAAACTGGCTTGCACATTTGTGAGCTACAGAAGATTTAAGAAGTTGACGGGTTGAAGAAGATGAATTGTGTATCATGATGCCACCCATCCAAAGTTCATGGAAGTTCCACTCCCCTGATGTGGTCATTGTTACATTTTCAAAGTACTGCATGTAGTTTTACTCATGCAGCTTTCCATGATGTCAGTGCGAGTGCAGTAGCCAGCACACCAAGTCAGACTCCTTCCTGCAAACATATAAATAAAGTTCCTGCACAAGTACATCGCACATTTTCCGAATTCACCTCAGCTACTCCAATGATTACCCCTTTCCAGACATACAGGTTTTCAGCTGTTAATGCTTTTCACTGTAGCTGTGAAAGGGAATGGTCAAGTTGGACCTACCAGCTTTCACAGGCTATGTGCACTGAAGGCAGCAAGATCTGTTAAATCTTTCGGTCAAGATTCTGCTTCTTTGACATACCCAATGCCACAACATATTCCTGCTGCCTTTCAGAGAAGGACTAAAGAACTCAGTCACAGTTCTTTACTTCCGAGTTACTCTTTTATTGCTGCTTTCATTTTCATTACTGTGAAGAGTACTGTCTTCATTTCATTTTCTGCTACTGATTTGTTCAATATTTAACAGATCACTTGGCCTTATTTGGTTATATTTTCTATTTTTGGTTATATTTTCTATTTTATTGTGCTAATTTATTAAATTACAGAAGAACCTTTGACCATGTGGTGCCTGTAAATTAAAATTCTAACAGCAACGATCTGTTGGGTGTTTTTCACATTTACTTTCAATGGTGATTTCCAAGGAAAATGCAAAATAAAAAACAAGTCACCATATGTTAGTAACTCGGATGTCCATGGACAAAAGAGGATTGAAAACACGTGGACGCTTTTCAACAAAGAGCAATCACTATTTAAAAACCAATGAAATTACACAAGCAAATCCATGTAAAATGCTGCCTTTACTATTGCTACCAGTGGAAGCAATTGAATTGGTTTGTTTTCAGACAAACGTGAAATAACATTTAAAGATACACATGGCAAAGGTTTTACTGCCTTTTTTTCTGAACTTTGAGAAAATAGCCAAGATGAATAGCTTTATTTTTAACACTGATATATGACACATTTTAACCTGTCTACATACAAAAGTAGTGCTGTTAACAACTGCAACTTTCTTCAAGTATGCTATGAATCACTGTATTCCTTCTCCCTTTTTTCATGCACCATTGCCACTATCTTACCTTCAGCGGTTTTGCTAGATTTCAATGAAGATGGAACCAGAGGGCACACATTAGAATTTTATATCAGTTCAAGAAGGGGAGAGAAGAAAGACATATGAAGCTAGAATGACATTCATTGAAGGTTCCCTGGGGAAGATAACACATGTTTTTGTCTTTCACCTGCTAGGCATGCTAAATCAGTGCAATGATAAGCTAATTTATGAAATATATTTCATTGAAACCTGGACATCTTTACTGTTGCTAGTTTGGATATTAGTTTTTCAGAAATAAAAGACACCTAATCTAAAAATTGTTAAAAGGCTGGTTTTCTTAGGTACTGCTTAGAATATATGTTCGCCGGGGCTCTGGATTTCAATGCATAAACATCTCAAAAGTGATTAGGATTAGGAGAAAGTTAAAATTTACACTCACTGCTCATCTGAAAAAGGACTAGCTTGCTTTCAAAACCAAAAGACAACTGTATCCTATTGTTTTTAAAATGTACTGAAACAAAATCACAGTAGGTGTAAGAAGGGTGAAAGTGTGCTCAGCCACCTCCCCAACAGATGTGTAGCAATCCAACACTGAGCAGTTGATATTTTATCAAGGCAGTATAGATTGCCTCTTGCTCCTCACAGACCTCAACACATGGAAGCTGACTTTTCAGGAGAGATCTTTAGGCTACCTTTGTCCAGTGGTTACATGCTAGAAATTTTTAAGATTTTTTTATTTCAATTATAGGAAAATGTGTTATATTGCTGTTAATGTAACATGTTGCTACAGTAAAGCTTTACTATTTATTTCACCATCAAAAAGAAGACTGGAAAATGTTGTGATTGTCCTATTTTTGCTTTATTTGTAGCAAACAAGCACACCTCAACACTTCATAGCACTTGCTGAACACACACTCACAAGGAATTTAGAGACAGTCCATAACACAGATGTAGAGACATACAATTCGAAAAGCACGTACTAATGAGGTTAGATTTTAGAAAGTAACCTAGCTGTCTTACAGATAATTGTGTTTAATTTTAACAGTTTCATGATCAGACACAGATGTGAGCATAATATCAAAGAGGATTTAATGCTTACAACAGTTATATCTCATAATTTATTCCATTTATCATTTTGGTTGTGCAATAACAAAATTATATTTTCTTTAAATAATATTCCAAGCAAAGACAGATCTTTAAATACTGGGCACAGAGTTCTTACACACTCTTCTGGCTGTGCTACTGGGACTTTTTTGTTCCGAAAAAAAACCTACTTGGAGAAGTTGGAATATCCAGGAGCTTAACAACCGTTGATGAATATAGTTGTCTTCACTACCTCCAGAACTGAAGACTGCACTTCCCACAACATTTATCCTTAATCTACCCTTTGACTGCAATTTTTGTTGGCCCCAACCAGGAGAGGAACTTTGGGCTCACGAGCAGCTTCAGCAAGGTCAATGAGGCAACATACATGCTTTAAGTTTTAGTGCATGTTTAAACATTTCATTGAATTCATGCCACAGTCTTTTTCTGAGCATTTATGCAAGAGGTAGGAGAAAATGTGTCAGTTCAAGTTACCTGTTCATCGTGGGAGATGAATAAAATCTCTTTTGCTCAGTCAAGTTCCCCTGGACGTTTCCACATCTTTAATGATGTGTTTTTTACACTGAAACATTTTCTTTGTACTGATAATTCATTTTCAAGTATTCAAGACTTAGTTATACTAACTTTTATAAACCAAGTAAGAGCATAATTCTCATCAAGTTTTAGTTATTATTCCTCCATATTAATTTAATACCTTTTAAAATGGTTGAACTAAACCAGCCCAAATTTTTACCTCCTCAGTTCAATTTCCCTTGTGAGAACTTCACAGAATCTGAATGTCTCTAAATTATGTCTTCAGTTCCTACAGTCTGCTGCACATGTTGACAGACCCTTGTGGACGCCAGTGTAGAAAGCGTCACTGAAATCAGTGGGTATCTGCTCAGGCATAAGTAGTTGCAAGATGAAGATTTTAACAAACAAATATAGAGATGGCTCAAAAGAAACGATTTTCAGTGGTGTTTGTGGTGCTCAGAGATTCAACTAGGTAGTTAAATTCAAGCGTATACATGCATGTGTCCAAATTTCTATTATTTTCTGGGGAACATCAATGCCTAATTTTGATAGGCACTTCTAAAAATGCTTCTAGAGGTTTGTAGACCCCTGGGTTGCTTGGGCATCAACATATCTTATCAAATGTCTCTTTAAGTGACTGCAGCAGTATAGTATTTTTTTTGAAGCATAAAATAACATGTTCTTTGACTATCAGAATTCCTCTTTTATGCTAGCTAATTACCAAAACATACACCTGTAAGTACCCCAGAAGTAACTCTTTTCTTAAGAACTCTACTATGCCCGCCAGATTTTTTTTTGTTACATTACATCTTATGGTTACATTAAAATTCATCTTTTTTAAAATGACTGTAATGTTAAATACAGAAGATTAAGGCATTGTATCATAATTTGGGAGTAATGAAATAGTAACTAAGAAGAAACGTGATTTAGGAAATATTTATAAAAGAAGGGAAAAAATAGTAATAGTTGGATGCTGAGATCTCCTGCAGTCTTTTTAAAAGTGTGGCAAGACTGAACTGCAAAAATGAACTAATTTCAGAATGTAGGACTGCTTGGATTCAGACTGGCAGTTTGGCATTTGCAGTGTTGCAAAAGGATAAATAAAAAATATTCTTGATTGCTTCCTGTGATTTTAATGATAGGTACTTTTTCAGCATATACATGACTGTGGTTCTTGCTACAAATAAGCTTTAGCCACTAGCAATTTTTTAAATGTGCACAGATTTATGCATAGAAATTAATAACAGCTTTTTCTGATCTATTTTTTCAGTGCACAGTGTTGAAATAGCAGTGACTCCTTTGACCTTTAGAAAGAAGGAAGGTCTTTTAGGAAAGCCGATATTCTTCGTTTAGAGGGGAACTCTGTAGACATAAGTAGTGTGCCTGTGAACATTTTATGATCAAGATAGTAACACAGGATTTAGCTTCAGTTTTCACCACACAAAATAAATCCTTAACAGAGATGACTGTCTTGTGACTTCCTTAGCTGAAAACAGTGGTGCTTACGCTAACCATCAGTGCTGGCAGCCTTATGAGAACTCTCAGGAAACCTTTCCTGTCATTAGACATTCTCATCTGGTCTCCAAGTAAAGGAGTATTCAGCCCCTTGTCAAAGAAAATGTCACCTTAAGATTATGAGAAAGTGGAGAGTGAAGGCAAAATTAAGTAAATCAGGGAAAGTGGAATTTGTAGGAGGATGTGAAAAGTATATTAAAAAAGAAGCGAAGATCAGCATCTTGCTTAGTACACATTTGAATATTCCTATGGGAAAAGAGAATATAAAATTGAACTACTGATCTCCTGAGGACCAGATCATTGTAGGGAGGATATTCTCTTTTTCTAAATGGACAGATGGTGTGTAGCTGAAAACAGAAAGTAATTCCTACTTACTATCAGGAAAAGGTATGGTTATGCGATGAACATCACCTTGGAAGCAGGCACTATGATTTATAAGTACTGAATATTTCAACTTGGTGAGGCAACAGCAGTGAAATTTCAAATTATCAGCTATAAATTAGGACATAGAAGACTAGGTCCTGGAGCATTTTCCTACCATAACCTCCAGGACTACCTAGAGGAAAATGGGTAAACTCTAAGGCTGCATTACTTGGAATAACCATGGGTTATCCATACAGTGGCTGACCAGAAAAGCCCATGGTAATGAGTTAAGAAAGCTGTAGGAAATATGCACATACATAGGTGATATATAGTTTTCCCTATATAGTGTTTGAATCCTTAAGATTCATATTCTTTAACTGCTTTTCCTCTTTAATGAGGTGAAAGGAAACTTCAGACTAACAAATGGTAAAGAAATTTGGAGAACCTCATAGGGGAAATCTTTCTTCCGGGAGACAATCTGGTATCAGATAACAAGACAAAAATATTAATGCATACAATTATATAGCTAAACTGTTACCTGGACACTACAAGAAATAGTCTGCTAGTCAGAAGTGGTGCCTCAGAGCCCCAGCTATTGCCAAGAAAACCTAAGATACTTGGGCATTGAAGTTTTGATGTAAGTATGCAGTCTTAAACTCTCAGGTTTGAATATTTTTTCTTAAGTGACCTTCCCAAGGTGAGGAAATATTTTATGCATAACTCTCTGTTGACTTACACCTTCTCAATTCAGCACTTTAATACTAGGCTCCCTGTGGTTTAATCTATCTTTTTTTTTTTCAGTACGAAAGTTGTAACTAAAATCCTGAATTCGCCATGACACATACACATGCTGTATAGTATGTACCTAAAAGGTATGTAAAATTAAAGACACTCGTGAGACACAGCTCAAGACATACACATGGGAGTAAATTTAAAAATAGAATTCACAGTCCTGCCAAGGTGGCCATCTTCTCTTTAGAAGGCATGGAGATAGCTGGGTGGTAAGAATTGGATCTCTAACATTCAGTGCACTGAGCAGAACGTTAAATAAGTAACCAATAGGAAATGATGAAGAAAAGCCAGGTTTCACACTGTCACCCATAAGCCTAAAATAGATGTCACAGAAATCTGGAATTCAGACCATAAAATGACTACTGAACATAAAAAATGTACGAAAGATACCCCTATAGGTTAGCTCTACAGGAAAAGCGGATCACAGTTTTCTTAAAAACGTCTGGGCATTGGAGCTGCTATGATTAATCTGCTTTTTTGATAGGTTGGTAATTAGGGCATTCTCTAGGGAAGTTGAAAAATAGAGATTTGATTTCTCATAGTAGCTGCTCAGACAGCAGGACTGCATGCAAGGTAGTGTCTGCGCTTCCTGCTGAAGTTGGGTGGTGAGAATCAGAAATGCAAGATTCCTGATGCAGAGAAGACGCAAGAGGGATGCTGCTTATCACCCAGGGAGAAGGACAATCTTCTGAGTAAATGAAAAGAGAGAAAAAGAGAGCCTGTCTTCTTCCCTAATTCTGGTCCTAAACTAGAGACTGTAGTAATTTTTCATCAAAGAAGCATTGGGCAAAACACATAATCATATTGTGAACAGAAAGAAAAGCTCAGAATTTCTCCTTTCCAAGAGTGAAATGGTATTCCCTCTGTTATTTCTCCTTCCTTTCTTTGTATATTGCTGTGCACATTATATATGTGCATGTATTACAACTGTATTGGCAGTTTTCTGTGTACACTAATTCTGCATCAGGCTTTGGTTATTTTAACAAAAAACAATGAAATAATGAAGATTGCCAGCATAATCTGAATTTCCTCTTGTGTTTCCAATGCATTGTACTACCATCATATACTTACCCTGAGAAATGTACACACAGATATACCCTATTAGTACACCCATATGGCTTTATTTATACAACTATTAATTTTTTATTTTCTAAAATATAAAAGTCTTATCTAGCATAGTAAGGAAAAGAAATCTTTCTGAATCAAGATAAGAATTTATTCCTATGTTAATACATTTATTTGGGCTCATTTAACCTTTTGTTTTTATCAATTCAATTTTACTTGTAGGCAGGACATAGCTTTTTATGTAGTGTACCACTTCCACATAACTTCCATGATTTTATACATGGATGTTGTTCCAATTTGCTGCCATTTGCACCATCCTTTAAAAAGGAAGATATCTAATTTCATGGTTTTTCTCTTTGCATTTTATTACATAAAATCTACACACTATGAGAAAAACAGACAGCTGCCAAGGAAGTATCAGTGAAAAAAAATCTTCTATTGCCTGAAATAGGGAGGCAAGAAATTACTTTAAAATTCTGAACAGAAACAGAACTTTTTCACCAATGTAGATAAAAAATTTTCAGAGATGAAACAGTCTTGACAAAACTGTGCAAATACAATGTTCCTGACTGCAAGCCCATTATTGAATGAAACTGGGAAATAAAATATGAGACTCCAAAAAGAGCAATGCTAAAGTTACAAAATACAGACTCAACAACTGCAGTATAATTTTTCATGTTGATTATGTTCTCTTATCATCAGTATATAGCTAAACATAACAACAAGAACAAAATAGCGATAAACTTAGTTTGCAAATGTGAAAAAAAAACCACAAATAAAATAATACTGATACCCAGTTAATTAGCTAGCAGCCTTTTATCTTGTGGAATAGTTTCCTTCAAACCAAACTACTATATTAATCATCTCTTGTTCTTTGCAAATGATAGCATGCTTCCAGAAATCTAATGTTAACCACTTTTTTTTCTTAAGGATAGACCTGGATTGTTCAGTGGTCAGAGAGCTGAAAGCACGCTTGTCAGCATAAATACTTTGACGTGACTACTGCACCTCTTCACATAAGTAGATGTGATATCTAAGTTCAAGTCAAGATTCCCTAGAATGTCTCAGTAGGGTTTCTCCCTTCCGTCTTAAAATATGTGCATCCAGTCTCCAGCTTTATTACAAAAAATACAGAATCAATATGTTTTACTTTTTTATTCTTTTGGGCTTATGACAGGACAGAAGTATAGTTGCCAGAAAGATAAATAAGCTGTGATAAAACCTCCAATATTACTACTATCGCACTTTTCCAGAATTCCTAAAATTCTTGGGAATTCTTGAAGTGAATTTTTAGCCCTTTAAAAGTGATACATCTTACAACTACTCAAAACATGAAGAGATGAAATACAGACGTAACATTTTCTCAAGCCTACCTTATCTTCAAGCATCCTTCACCATTCACAAACAGCCTTACTGCTGTCCTAAAAATCCAGGACCTAGCCTGTGATCAACTAGTATGCCACATTCTTCTGTGGATTCTCCAGTAAAGGCACCTTATCACTGTTCAGAAATCTAATCTTCTTGGGACTAATTATTTCTAAAATAAATTTAATTTCTCTTTTTATGTCTTGATCTGGCAAATATCCTTTAAGTGATATATGTCTGTATTTTTAATGTTTGCAACATGTGTGAATGGTACTGATTATTTTGGCTATTCCATACAAAGCCTGTTTGAATGCACTTCAACTAATGCTTTAACCCTATTATAAATAATCAAATATGCAAGACACTGAACAGACAAAGAAGTATAATGTAGAAGTATTATAATTGTAAGAATAATATCTCCCTCTAAGAGAAAGCAGACTTCTATGAGTAAGTTACCTTCTCTGAGGATTGATTAGAACAGATGTTTATGTTTCTATCTATGTAGCTGTTTATAGACGGTTACAAATGAAAATGGATATATTAAGTTTCTTTTCAAGCATACAACAGGCTGGAGAAAAATGATGACAAGTATCTGGGGCAAGCCCTTTAGGTCTTAGACGAAGGAGGGACTATTCTTTCCCAAGGCCCCATAATCATTTAAAATGATGAGGGTTTTTTTAATGATTTAATATAGTGAGTTGAGCTACATTCCATTAGATATAATTAGACCTAGACAGGAAAGGTAGATCTGAAAAGCTAATGAAATATTATTCAGATTGAATCTAAGATTGTTGATTAGGATAAAGCTAACCCTGATTAGTATAAACAAGATGGGTGTCAGAGACCTCATTTTTCTTTTCTTTTAATTTCATTTTTATGTTAGTCTGAGGAGAGCCATAACTTTCCATTTACTTAAAGGAAGTACATCTGGAAATATGATTTTCTTTATACTTCCTAATAATATTTCCTTTCATCTTGTTACACTTTCAAAGTCTTCATCATTTGACCTCTTCTATACCTGTACTCTCATTTCATTATATATATTCCATATGACTCTTAAGACTCACCCCAATCCTCCACCATATGGTAAGTGCTCATTTTGCAATGAATTGGCACAAGATCAGTGCTCTGCATGAGTCCCACTTAAGCTCCATCATAATTTCTTCAAACAGTTCATAGCTTTATAAATCCCTATGTTGAGGGATTAAGTAAGATCTAAGTGATGTATAGATTTTGTGCTGGCCTTTTGCATAGCAGTGAATTTCATCTTTTATCTAGTCCCACTCCCAGCTTTATACTTTCTTCATACTACTTCTTAACACTTTCATCAGCTTCCCAAATCCTATGTGTCAAACAATCACTGAATCCTCATACAAATCTCCCTTTAAACCTATTTCTTTCAAAAAATCACCCTTGCTTCCAAAGTCTAAATACATGATGCTTTTGGGACTTGAAGAGTGCTCAGTCTAAAGAAGCTTTCTACAGAAACAATGAAGAAGTGTTGCTAAACTTTGTATATGTCCCACACTAAACTTTGGTGTTGGTGTTCAAACAGTGAATTAATGATGCAAGCTGCTTTTAGGTTACTGCTTTCACTAGATTCTTTCAAAACGGACTTTGAATGCTTGCAAATGGAACTTGAGAAGTCCAAACCAATAGCTAATCTGTGACAGGTCTTTCAGAAAATTGACATGTGTGATCTGAATAATTTTATTAGTCATTTTCTTGTAGAGAAATATTGTACATCAATTTAGAAGTATTTCTGGAATTTAACAGCTTGAGGTGAATCTTAATATTGCCTTACATTTATTATATTCCACCAAAATGTTTATAAAATTAGTATTTCATCATTATTTCTCACACAGCAGCTACTCTGCAAAATATCCTGCAGGTGATAGCCTACATTGGTAACTTCTAAGAGGGATACCTCATCTGCCTCTAGGGAGATCTGAAACCTGAAAAAAACAGAGCTCTTTTCAATAAATTACATGGGATGGATGAAATTTTTTGACGAGCTGAGTAGTAGCAAATTGTCAGAGTAATAACCTAAATTATACCAATCCCTTAGATACTGACAGAAATATATAGAAAATATGTACATATATATGCATACTTATATCGTTAGCTTAATTTATGCCTTGGTAGACATACACAAGCAGAAGGCATTAGGTGGGTAGAATCCAATGATAGACTCAGCTAATTAATAAGTGAGCATTATTTGTGCTTTTGAATGTTCCTACTAATGCCTTTTTTTTAAAGGGACAGTCTAGAGCACAGCTACTTTTTGTAGTCTGTGTTGCTGTAGAAGCACACAATGGCATAATGGCATTCTATTTTAGTCAAGGATAGAAGTTACCTTGGATTTATCAGACATCATTTCTAACAATGTTATTTCAGATTACATTTTAATTCATTCCTCTAATCCATCTACAAAAGACTATTAGTCACAACTAATTTACTAATACAGCTCTATTATAGGAAGTGCTTTCTGAAGTAACTCTGATTTTAATTAATCTCTATTGTGTGCTCAGTCCAGATTTTGGAGTGACAGATACACAAATAAAAATAGACAATGAAATACACAAATACAAATCCTCTCTCTTTCATGCTTGTATTTTAATATGCCAATATGAGAATTTGTATCTTACATACTAACACCTCTGTAATTCTTTTTTCTTCACAGTTACATAGCTTTGCAAGAGATACTCTATTTCTTCCTATGTTCAGTGAGTCTCTCACAGCAGAGATTTGTGGAATGGGCTATGGAATTTAAGTTATAGGTGTAATATAAAGATGAAATTCAGGTTTGTGCTAAAGTTGTAATTGTGGTGCAGCTGGAAATGAAGGGTATCATGTGCCTGTGTGCACACCCAGTGCACTTAGTCATTAATTCCCTGGGTGGCCCAGAAACACCCTGCCTAGTCTCTGAACAGACAAAATGGGCTGATTGGAGACAACAGACCAACTTAAGAAGCAACTGCCTGACTGCCTCGCCACCTTCACAACAAAGTGCTTCATTAATTGTTTCAGGAGCTCTCCAGGTGGAACACTCAGTCCTGGAGATTCCTGCAGGCAGCTCCTGCTGTGCCTGGACCAACTGACAGACACTACTTGTATGCTTCAAAGTGCTGATTAACATCCTGGGTGGACGACTTCGCAGACCTGAGACTCCCCACGCAGTTCCTGCTGCAGAACTAGACATGGATAATATACTTGCAAATAATCAGTAGAAACTCTTTCTGCAGATGAAGAAAAGCTTATGCAGGACATTCCTTTGTACATAATGAAGACAATAAGGAGATGTTTAGTAAATAATCCAGAATAATTGGTAGCAGTGGATCCTTCACGTGCTGGATTGGCTACACAGGACTGTGGGCCAGCTATTTATACAAATTCAGCAGAACAGCAGTTTGGGTAGCCTCATATCATAGAATCATTGTGGTTGGAAAAGTCCTTTATGATCACTGAGTCCAAGCTGAAGCCACCATTGCAGAACCCTTGCCCATTGGCTCTTGGAAAATGATTGGTCACCTTGCTTGAAAGATTTGATTTCTCATGGAAGTGACACCCTATGCCAAAAACCCGTTAAAAACAATGGAAGGGTTTGTGTTGGGTTCTTTTTACCGAGTTTTCAGAGTCTGTGCTACAGATTTACAGGACAATGGAAGATTAATTTTAGAAACTGAAAGAAAAAACGCTCATGCCTGACAGTACACTTATACTATCATTTTTCTGGTGAATGATCTGTGCTCAAAAAAGCTGTAAGTTATACCTAAAAGAAGACAAACAAAATCAGACCAAAATAGAACAAACCTCTCCATCAACCCCTATTTTGGTTTGAAATAATTTGAGATCATTTAAACGCTACAACATGTAATACATTTTTTATTTTCTTTTTGGAAACCAGGAAGACAAGAGCACCTAACACCCAAAGCAAAAGTGAAGATTGCATCCAGGCAGAAAATTCAAAGTGAATATGAACTGAAAGTTAGGTGCCTTTCCTGATTTATCACAGTCTGAATATTGATATAAAATACATAAACAAGATCTTGTAAAATTATTACTTCCTTTTAACACTGTCTGTCTTTCAGGATCTGCAGAAACCAGCATGAATCCCTTCTTCATTAGTTTCTCTCAGCTCCTAAGTTAATTAGAAATATTTTTACATGAAAATTCAGATACAGAAGCTAACTGAAAAAAAACTGCTAGTAGTGATAAATACAAAACTGCCAATAACAGTTACTGCCAAAACCAATAAGAGTTCTTAAAATGAATCAAATGCAAAATTCTACTGTGCTGAGTAAAGCATGTTGAAGATTTCCCAGAACTACCATTTTTTCAATGTGTTGTTGTTCAACAATATATTTTGTTGTTTTGCAAAAAATACACCAATTTTTTTTATACACTGTTTTAGTACAAATTAGGGATAGAACATCTTAACTTTCTTCTGGAAAAGCCATGCTGTTTTGTTGTGTTTTTTTTTTTTTCAGTAAGAGTATTTCATGGAGAGAAAAAGAAGATGAGATGTTTTCCAACCAGCAATAGTTGTAAGACATTAAGATCCCTCCAGCCTGTTCTTTTTTCTCTTTCATGATAGCAAGAATATAAAAAGTAAAAACTTAATTAACTTACATTTTTAATTATAGGTATACTTTAATGAACTGACAACTCTGCATGCATGATGAATAAAGAATTATCTTTTCCCTTTCAGACTTTATCTTGGTTTTGTTTTGAGGTTTTGTTCTGTTAGGTTTTTTTGGTTTTGCTTTTTTTGCATGATCCACAATCTGAGCAACAAAGTATACAGAAGGATAAATTCGTATCTGCTTAATAACATACTTTTTTAAAAGTACTGTTTTACATATAGCTTGGCCTGGGATGGAACAAAACAAGCATATCTTTTCAGGCAATTTTATCTGAGGGTTACTTTAATCAATTACACAATGTAAGGTTAGGAAATGGGAAAAAAAAGAAGAGAGACTTTGTCATGTTCCCTATTTATAGCTAGACAGCTTGCTACTCAAACAGCTGCACTCAAGATGAACATTTAAGAAAATAATGGCAGAGAAATGAAGTCAGACCAGTAACTTCTGACATCTTTTTCTTTTTTAAGTGCCTCCATTTAAATTAATGTCCATTTGGCTATTTTTCACCATCCAGCTTCTAAACAGATGAATTGTTTTTATTCTGAGTAATAAGAATACCATCTATCAGTCCTTATTTGCAATACTAGTTTTCTGTTATAAATACAAGATACGTCTTGTGCAATATCATTTACGAACCTTGTTTCAGAAGTTAATAAAAATGCTCTGGAAAGTAAGTATTTTAATCAAATTCAACTCCATTGCCAGAAGAAACTATCAAATTTTAGTGATATTTCTACATAGTGTGTTGCTTTTCATTGATACAACCTAACTTGGCAAATACGATTGTACTAGCTTTTATACTTGCCCAAAATCATAGTATAGTGTGGAAAATGTATACCTAAACCTGTTAATTTTTTTGTGATTTTTCCCATCTAAAAGATGATTGTAATTTACTGAATTGGAGTAAGTTCTTTTCTGACACCATTATGATATCAACATACATCTTCTATTCAAGATGTCGGGTTTGAGATTTAAATGAGCAAAGGAATAGATGTGCACATGCCTAGAAATCATGTACTTCAATACTGAGCTGTAAATATTTAAGAATATGTTTCTTCAGAAAATGTCATATTAGGACATGCAAAAAGAACTAACTCACTAGCACTTTGGGAATCAACATCTCTGGAAGCTCTCTGTGCACTTGCTAGCATGGGGACAAGATTAATTAACTAATGCTTCAAAACTAACGTGCATAAGTTAAAGTGCAGTAATCCCCCATGTGGACACTCATTCAGGACTATAGTGGCCTTAACTTGCTCTAGCTTAACTCTTCTCAAAGCAGTGGGAGCAAGCTATGGTGACTATTTCTGAGTAAAAACATCCATATGGGAGTTAAATGCTCTTTAACTTTTGCACAATACTTTCATTAATTTAGTAAGATTTCCTAGGTGCCCACCATGCAGACAAACTTTTAGATGGGAAGGTAATAGTATCATTACATTCTGCCAATGGACCAAAAGACAGGGCAGGCTGGATTTATCTACGCAGAGGAACTGAGAGTGATGATTCTGATTTTCTCTTGCTTCGGACCTGCTATGTGAACTTCCTAATAATGCTTCTATTGCTTTGCCTCTGATTCCCTAAATGTAAACCAGAACCACGTCTTGACTTCCTATCCACTTTTTTGTGGTACACATACTATTAATCCAGGTTCCCCACACCATAAATTTTCGCATAGCTTATACATGTGCCTTGAGTAGAGACTAGAAAAGATGAAATCCAGGCACAGGTGCAAGCCTGCAGTGCAGCTGTAATTTTCTACATATGTCTGATCAGCACAGTTCAAAACTTTGGTTTACAAATGTTACATGCAATGGCGAGATTAGTTCACAATCCCTACAAATCAAAGTCACAAATTGGAACCAGACACCATGCGACACTAAGCTATTTCAATTACAGTTAAAAATCAATACGCATGGTCATTTGACTTTCCTGACAAAGTGTTGCTCACACAGCACAAGTAAGCCTAGCAGTGCAATTCATTGGAGAGTTTTCAAAACATGATTCATGTTTATTCATATAGTCAATGATTTTTAAAGTAATTTTTTCCATTCTTTTGGGGATAAATCTTTTAGTACTCTTATAAGGAAGGAACTCTGCTTGAGCTGATCTTACACAAAATTCCCAAAATCAAATGGACACCATGAAAATTTGCCTTATTTTATTTTGCATCACACACTTTAAAGAGACTGCAATCCTAGAGACACAGAAAATGCACCATGCCCTGGTACTACCACTGGATGGGCATAATACTCCTTCCAGTCTGCAGTGTCTTCTGCATATACAGCCTCCATCTCTACAAAGTTCCTGACAACAGCTCAGCTTTTCCAGCTCTGAACTCACCATCGGCTTGCACCAAAATCAGAGGAAATAAGTTTTAGGTTTGCCTAGCCTGTTCACCCCTGCTGTCTTTTCCTCAGTATGGCTTCTCCATATACATCTTGAGTATCATTCATAACTACATCATTTTGTGGTGTCATTCCTGCTCCCCATTGTTTTACCACCTCTGAAAAACAAGAATACCCGTTCATGACAGGTAGTGCACAGCAGCTCGGACCTCAGCAATCTTAGATCTGGCTTCTCCCTTGCTTAGAAAGGATAGTCACTAACCACAAAAAGATAGTAACCTTATTTCTTGTCCCGTTATATTACTTTGTATTGCTTCAGTTAATCATCTTTCCATCATTGTTTTTAAAATGTTTCACCAGATTCAGCCTGCTTCAGACATCTCCCTTCTCCACAACTTCTTTACTTCAGTCTACACAGACAAAATAAACAGACGAAAATGAAATAACTGACAAACATGACTGACTCCTTATTTTAAGCTACCATTATGAACAATGGCAAACCTACCCCTCCTATTCTTGTTTTCATCTATTTCTCCAAAATCCTATTACCACCGATTTTTGTTACCATTTATTGAGGTGTTTCTACAGGCATCTCAATTCTGGCAGCCTTTGAGAACATGCTTAACTCCACATGTTTATATCTCCTTTGTCTTTAAGAAGACCATCATATGGATAAATATATGTGTTGATACTTAAATGATGAGGACTTTAAAGTATTTTTGCCTTTATCTGGCCAGTGCTACACCTCTTCAACTGTTCATCTGTTTGTTTTCTATCAAAGTCTTAAAAGAAAAACTTTGAGGATGAAAGACCTTGAACCTGTTAACTGTATGAGACATTGATCTTAGTCAAGAAATAGTAAAAAGCTAAGAAAACTTAATTATTCTTTTTTTTTTTTTTTAACATACAAATTACTATAGTACATAAGGTCCAGCAAAAAGTACATTACACAATGAGGAGAATTTAAAGTAGTAACAAACACAGTAGGGGGAGAGTGCACATTTCCCAGAGTTAGCAGTTGTTCACTAGCAGGTTAAGCGCAGGAGATCATTCCTAGTACAATCAAGGAATATTTCTAAGTAGTTACCAAAAGGAAACTTTTTTTTTTCTAATAAAGATGCTGGCTAGAAAGTCTCCCCTGTTGAAGAAGAAAATAGGAATTTTGAAGAGTAAAGAATTAAAACAGCCTAGACTCCACAGACGATCTGAATGGGAGATGCAGAGCATGCACAAAGCCCTATCTCACACATTGGCAGGAGGGAAGTAGCAACTGGTCTGAGAGAGAGGATTTTTGATGTCATTTTAAAAATTAGGAGCATAATTTATTTCATTACTTCCTTTATGCCCTCTCTAAATATCTTAACTATTTCACCTCTGTTGAATATTTATTCTTAAATTTTTACTTTAATCTAGTTTAAATGTCGCATCATTTAAGTATGTTAACAACAATACATTCCTGACTGGAAGGCTGTCAGATGACACTTAGTTTAGATCTTTAGACACTCTTGCAGAGCCTCAGCTTCTAGGCTCATCTTCCAATATGCCATGGGACTATGGAACTGGTCTTGCTGTGAGAAACAGCTATGTACAGAGCTGGTACCAAAGGACCAAGGGAGATAGAAGTGTCCTTCTGTAACTGTTGATACAGTGAAGGCTCTCTGCCATACTGCAGAATATTGGGATAATGCTGGAATCTCAGGGGGTACAGAGAAGAGGATGCCACTTCAATTGTTTGTTTGTGTGATGTCAAAGTAATTTATCTCTCCTTTCATTTATTATTAGTCCTACACTTGCTTTACAGTTTGGCAGAATGAGTCCATGCAACGTGAAACAGAATAGTAAATGGATGGCAATCTTCAAGTACATTAAAGCTTGCCACACAGAATAAAGTATCAATTCCCTGTGTCTTCTGGGGGTAGGAGAAGAACAACTCTGCATAAACTGCTGTGAGGTAAATTCAGGCAAGACAGCAGGAAAAAAGCTTTCAAGTTTGCTAAGCACTGGAGTAAATTGTTTTGGATGTTACAGAATACCCACTACTGGCTGTTTTTAAGAAAAGCCTCAGACAACAGAAGCAGTTCAAATGTAATTTTAAACTTTTTGTGCATTGATTGGGGCAGAGAACTAAATGACCTCCTGGAATGTCTTTCAGTACTTTGTTCTGTGCTGTTATGAAAATGTCATGTACCTATGAAGTACAACTACAAAGACTTGCACATCACTTGCTAGAACCTATCTTATCCCAGTTACAAGGATAATACCTTAGACCACTGCACCAGGCAGCCCGAGGAAAAGTGTTCTAAAATACTTAAGTAGTTCTTTGCATGGAAATATGCACACAACACTTTCCAATATTTCAAGAGGAGTCAGCATCTCAGCAAATCATATTGTTATGTTGTGTTATGATGCATGATGTTTTCATAATGATGTGACATGTCTAAATGACAAAAACCTGGCTTCCTACCAAAAACGTAAAGCAGCTTACTTATTCCTTTTTACATGGAAAGAAAAGCCATTATCAGTTCATATAGCAAATTTCCCTGCAAGAAAATGGCAGCTGACCAATTTAATAAAAAGTATTCCCCAAGTCTGTAATTATAAGAAAATAAAAAGTTCAAGGGTTTCAGGAGCAGAAGAGAATTATACAACCCTCCATAGAGTCAAACTATAGAAATACATAAAGCACAACAGAATTGCAAATTAAACATCATCTTGGAAGTTTTGGAAACACCCAGAACATTTCCAGAATGTTCAATTGCAGTAAGTTCAATTGCCACCAGCAGCATTAGTAATTGGGTTTTCCTCCTTGAAAAAAATCAATCAAACAAAAAAACCCCACAAAACAAAACCAAACCAAACAAACCCCACAACCGTTCAGATAATAATGCAACAAATAACTACTATTCAACCTTATTGTTTTTATTTGATGCATTAATATAAAAGCAGCAAAAAGTCTTGTGGATAGCATGATCGCCTTTGTTACAAATAACTCACCTCCAGATTCTTTTATCTTTGGTATTTTATAAGACTGCTAGAGTTCTTTTAATGTCACAGTTTTTCGTAAACACAATATAGCTTTTGGCTCTCAAATTGTGCCTTGAAAAGTTGTCATGACAGCCTGGAGGATTCTGTTCATCTTGCAATCCTCCGTATACTATGCTGTTCCTTTCTTACCAAAGTCTCTCAGCACCTGCCCAGACATGCACCTGGCAACATGATTAACTCCTATCATGTATCAGCCATTCTTTTGCTCATCATTCCCCTGTGTGAATGAAACATATAGCCTTTAGTATTTTTTTCTGGTGGCATGTTTGGTCTGCTGTTGTTATTTTAAAGAATGTTACTATTTCCTCAGGTTAGAAACACAAGGACAAAAAATTCTATTGCAAGAAGATGAGAAGGTGGCATGTGGCGATATTCCTCTAGTCCCCTCAGAGCTCATTTTGTAGTCACATAACCTCTTCCCCACTTTACACTTACTCAGCAGCCTATTCCCAAAATGTCCCAAAGAAAAAGACAACATAGAAAGATGGAGCTGGAGGGCTACTGAAGTATTAGCTCAGTCCTCCCACCTAGTAGCTTACATTTCAGGTTCCTGGGATCTCCACCCATACCCTGATCTAGGTCCTGTAGTGGCTCAAGGAACATCAGTAATACCTTCCCTGCTCACTTTCAGAATGAGATTCTCTATACAAGTACTGAGCTTAGGATGGAACAATGAACTTAATTCAGAATAAATTCAGTGCTGCTGCCTCCATGCATCAGGTTTATAAGACAGATCATTTTAGGCATCAAAGGACTTTTGCTTTAACTTAGCAAATGTTTTGAGATCACATGCAACTGTATTTATGAGAGGTTCTTTTTGACTCAGAAAATATACCAGTTGCATTTGCTGTGGGTCAGGCTGGGATTTTTCCTGAATCAGTCACCCAACCCTAATTCAAATAGAATACCTCTGAATAGTTTTATACTAATAGCTGCTCTGTAGAGACTCCTGAAATTATAATATATTAAAGATCCACCAGCCTATCAGAAGAACATGTAATTTTATGTTCATTACTTCTTGGTTCCTGACTATAGAATTTGGATGGTTGCACCTCAATTAAAAGTTGAATCAAAGTTAATATAATTTAAATAAAAACTTCAATAAAAAGTTTAAGTTCTGCTCTTAATAGCATTAATACCCTCTAATGACCGCTACGGTCATTACCACTAGATAACTGACCTTCTTGAACCTCTCTTCACATAGAAACCTTTCTCCCAACACAGTCAATTATTTAGCAGTAATGAGTGCTCTGTAAGAGATTATTGTTTAACCAAATACCTTGACACTGCTTTTTCCCTGTTATCTCTATTCTTCAACAAATGGTACATTTTTTTCTATTATAGGCTTTTCAGTTCTGAGGATAGAAGGCTGTGGTCTTATTCTTTCCAATGCAGAAGTTCACCATGTAATTGGCAAAGCTTCAGACGTAATTAAAATCTTGAAAATTAGGGTGCTATGAAACACTGTTTGTGAGCAGCAGCTCTGGCCCTGTAAGGCAGAACATTTCTCAGGGTAGATTTCAGATACCTAGGGAAAATGAGGAACAAAAAAGAAATATGGCTGGGGATGAAAAGATACAGTGCTCTAACCACATGTGGACAAAAAAAAGAAAGAAAAAATGAATTTAAAAAGACGGAAAGACTCAGGAGCATAAAGGAAGTGAAAGGAAAAAGAGAATGAAAGAAGAAACAAAGAAGAGCAAGGAAAGCAGGGGAGACAGATTAAATTTGGGTGGATAGAATTCATTTTCATAAAGAAAGAAATCTTTTTGGCGAGTCCTGGAAGCATTAAATATTAACGGATCTTTGCTACTGTACAAGTGTGAGAATTACTGGTTCACTGAGCTCAACATGAGACTGGAAGAAAAAACTCCTGAATTCTAATTCCAGCTGGCCTAATGACTCTCTCTGTAACTTTGGGGAAGGCTCTTCATCCCTCTGCCTCAGTTTCTTTCTCTGTAAAATGTAAAAAATACCCTTTTTTACAAAAGGCATTCTGAAGTTTCTGTATGCTGTGCTTCAAAAATATAAAGCATTGGTAGCTACTAATGCCATTAACTATGTCCTCTTGCTCATATCTTTCTTAAAGCTGTCAGGCTATTTTCATTTCAAGTTTTTAATAGGAGATTCATGAAGCACCTTCCAATTCAAATGCTTAGGTTGAAGTACCTCAAGCATTTTGCAAATATTCAGTTAGAAATAAGTTGTGTTGTTTTTTTTCCTCAAAGAAATCCTGCCTAATCAATTTAAGAGAAGAAGCATATTCTCATCAAGTTATTTTGAATGCTCTGATCACTTTTGTTCCCTCCTTTACACAGAGAGGGAGCTAGAGTCAGGTTGTGAAACAAAACTTGATGAAATCTGGTAGAAATACCAGTGTGCTGTACTTAGAAATAAGATAATAAAAGTCAGATATTTAAGACCTGCATGGCACTGTTATGCATGGCTTGCTCTATGAGGGAATATTTTGGCACTAAATATGTGAAAAAAAGGTGTGTATAATGCCTTAATCCAGTACATAGAAAATAACATTCTAAATGAGTCCTTTGCTCATTTAAAAGCAGCAAATATCTCTTAATGGCACAGATGAATTTCCGTCTCCTCTCTTTCCTTAGAAAAAGGCCTTGAAAACTCAAAAGGGGGAAATAATACATTTTCCTATTGCCAACACTGTTGCTATTTAGAAGGCAACACAAGAGACATTTCTTCAAACGATTTCTCGACACTAATATGCTATTTCCTAAAGCCTCAGCTTTTTTCATAGTGTATCTGTTACACTGATTGAGGTTTCCTGTGTAATGGAGCTACTTCACTGAGTAAGGGGACAACAGTGAACAAGAGAGAGAGGGTCTTCAAAGCAAACTGCTTATAACATACTTCCTTTCTTAAAAGGGTTAAGCTAGATTTTTTTCTTAATGAGGAGACTGTAGGAAAGTGTATTATTCTATTCAGTTCTGGAAAATAATACAGGTAGGACTGTGGTGTATAGAACACTGTCAGGTAAACAGTTTACTACACTGGAAGAAAATGGAGCAAGAAGGATTTTTTTTTATTATTTGTATAAAATATATTGTTCTTCCAGGCTGCAGTGTAATAGTTTCTATTTAATTGCAGAGAAATCCTAAGAAGGTTACAGCAGTGAAACATTAAAATTCTAAGGGCAACTAATAACATTAAAACTTTATAGCCCCAGATAGAATAATTTAGACAAAAACAACATGAACATATGTTTTGTGTAATAATAACAAACATTTATAGCTGTCAAGAGAGAAAAACACAGGTTTATGCACACCTTAATGGCGTGCATGGGTGAGCATGAGTATATTTAAAACATAATATATTACAAAATTGACAGCAGGCATGACTCTTCTGGGTACTATGTTAAATCAATGAATAAATTACCAAAAGTGTGCTGTGGCTGTTTGGATGTGTAATTGAGCTTAACGTATGTAGTGTTATTTCAAAAGAAACTGTTCAAGGAGTTTCTAGACCAATCCACTATGCTTCTTTAGTAAGCTGTTTACAAATAGCAATAAATGAAACTGTCTCACAGTAGGAAGGAAGTTTAGTTATATGCATTACGAAAATGGGAGAAAAGTTAATTTTAATAAGTTTTTCAAGAATTAAAAACAAACATTATAATATTGCTAGGATTTACTGGATTGGAAATCAACATTTTTCATGTTCAGTTTTAGATCTATTTTAATTAGCTGATACTCTACAAACAGAAGTCTTTGTAGCAATACATGTCAAGAATAAGTCCACTGAGATACATATGGATCCTTCATACAATATCTATACTAAAGAGTAAGAATCAGGGTCTAAATGAATGAACTAGCAAAAACATTAACTTAAATATTTCTATTTATTTCCTTAGTACATTGCCTGTCCAACAGATTTTTACAACATTTTATTAGATTAGAAACCTATGAAAGTAACTTTTAAACCTTACTGTTATTGAGTAGCTAATAACAAAAAATAGTGTTGCAAACTAACCGATTAATTGTCATATTTAGAAAAAAATAGCTTAGCATACACTTCCATTCCTTGTTTAAGGGCTGTTTCATCTTACTACGCCAAGTTTGTAAAATCCAAACTGATCCTATTTTCTTGCATTCTTCTTTACATTTTGTTGTTCTAGTAGAACTTGGTTATTGCAAAATACTCTGTACTCTTGCATCTCAAATCTAAGATAGGAAGGGCAGCCTTTCAGGCTCCAGGAAAATTTGCCAAACCAAAGGCAAGGACAGAAAAGACAAGCTGAACCTCAGTCACCTCCTTCTTTCCCCTTTCCTCTGAACTGAAATTATAGTCTTCAAATGTAAACAATCCTAAATGCACCATTTTAGACTCCTGTTGCATATAATAGCTTTAAGACATAATATTTCAGAACACATTGTGCCAAACTCTTAAGAAGATCTGAACATTTTCCTTTGCTATTTTCTCTCTCCTGTCTCACCATTTTTCTCCATTTCGTAAGGGATGGTGTGACCTGTCAGCATCAACCCCACCTGTGAGGTTCTAAGGGCTCATAAACTCAAGAATGAAGGCATTCTGTGCTAAATGCCTGGCTCCTTTCTATAACACGGTTGTAAAGAAGAAAAAGAGGATGAAGAAATGAAGTGTACAGGCCCAGATGAGCTATTCTTTCTCTCTGGCCTGATGATGGTTCATAAAGCATGCTATGGGGCGATTATAAAAGAATATGGCATACCACCTGTCTCCTGGTCAGAAATCCCATTTTACATTGAAAGCCATCTTAGGTTAACTGTCATTAATGTTTACAGATGCCCATGGGATGTGGCTAAGTACACTACTACCACATTTGTTCGTCTGCAGTTACTTTCAAGTGTTTAAGGAGCAAGTCTACATTTCTAAATGTGATGCAGTTCCCACTGTATCTCCCACACCAGTTAGACTACTCTGGATAAGTACAATTATCACAGAATTAGAAGTATCTGAGATATTAAAGGGAAGGTTTAACTACAAATGCTAGCAAAATACTAAAAAAAAAAAAAAAAAAAAAAAAAAAAAGAAGATATAACAAAAATATTAACCACAAGTTACTAGAGCTGACATACAAACTTGCTGATGCTTTTACTATAAGCATCTTGCAGTCTTTCAATACGTGAGTCTATATTACACCAAGTGCTCGACTGAAAAGGTCAATTTATATTTTTCATAACATAGATAAATGTAAAGAAGTCAGGTCACACTATGCTCAGCATGGCAGACTGGTTTAAAAAGCTAGCAAAATCTCTTTGAATCTAAAGTTTAAGTGTAGTCAAGTGTACTATGGCACAAGACATTTAAGAACAAGTCAGATTTAAAATGCAGGACGTCAAAGCAGATTTTTCCTTCAAACATTGTGTTACCTGATTTCCCTTTTGTGACCAGCCCAGTGAAAAATAGCTGTTTTATGTATACAGCTGAGACTAGGATGGAAAGATTCTACTGATGAAATCATTGCTAGATGATGTTGTTTTGAAAGACTAAAATAGGACCTGAATTGAAAAAAAAAAGGAAATGCCACCCAATCATGTCAAATATAAAAGTAATTAAAATACTTTAAAAAGAATAAAAATGTGCAGAAGATAAAATTTACTGTTATCTAATAGTATCTTTGTTCATATCAATGTTCCTTTTGTTG
Source organism: Hemiprocne comata (assembly GCA_020745705.1). Lineage (NCBI taxonomy): Eukaryota > Metazoa > Chordata > Aves > Apodiformes > Apodidae > Hemiprocne > Hemiprocne comata. The sequence continues at coordinate 40,229,291 of CM036590.1, read as the reverse complement.
CCTATTACACATTTAATCACTCTTCAACATCAACCATAACAGCAAAAACTCAAATACTGAACTTATAATTAAACACAGTAATATTTATAAGATGTTAGTTTATTCTGCAGATATGAACACTTAATTTAATGCACAAATACAATGAAAGTAATTTTTCTTTTTAAAGATCAGAGGAGTGCCATGCCAGTCACTCTTCAATTGAATAAAGCAGCAATTTTTGTTTTCAGAGCAGTAATATAATTTTAATAAAATGACAAAGATAGAATTCTATTAACTGAAGGAACAGTCTTTAGTAATTACAATTGGCAACAGCATCCATATTAAGCTGCCATTTTTAAAGTAAATGATTTTTAGAAGACTGTACTGAAAGGGGAAAACTAGCTTTTTAAACATGGGTCTTTTACAAGCAAAATAAACACTTTGGTACCAAAAAACCCAAACAAACACACAAACAAAACAAAACCCAACCCAACAACAAAAAAACCCACCAAAAACCAAAGAAAATAAAGAAAGCATCTCAGTACAGGAGGCAAACTGAATTTACTCCACTGAAGCTTGCACTACCAGAGGTAATCAGAAAACCAAATTATCAGGGTGATGACTGGTAAACATCATGTGGGTAGAATACACATGAAAACTTCATGGCTTCATTGGGCTGACCAGAACCAATTTGGTCTGCAAATCAGCTATGATGTCTATAGAGCACTAGCCTTCACTCCCACTGCACTTCCTTCTGAGTCTGACCAAGCAGTGAACCCTCTGAGGAGAGACCCTCCCCAGTATTTTGTTTCACTTGTGATCCTGGTGAAATCCCGGACTATTTTGAAGAGCAACAGATGGCATGGAGGGCGAGGGAGCAAGAATAAGAAAGGAAGAGGGAAAGTTAACTGAAAAGATCTGTATTTCAAAAAATTGGCTTCATTAGTGATCACTACCTATAAAGCCAACCACAAACTTGTTCCACCAAGACATTTTCAGTCATCCAGGATTCCTTTTTTTCACTTGCCTGTTTATGAATTTACTTTAGTGTGTTTTACCAACTTCTGAAGTCAAACTGAAAAAAATAAATAAAGGGAAAAGTTCAGTTTCTCCTGTGGCTGTAAAAACTTGGGCTTGAATGGGTGCACGGGATTCTGAACCCACACAGAAGAGGAGACAACTGATAGCTCTGACAGGCTAACCCAGAAATTTCTGCTTTAGAGTGAAACCTGTCCAGTCTTCAGTAAAATAAATGTGTGTATTTGTGTGTTCATGTTATAGAAAACTTATTAAATGTGTATTTCTCTGGAATTCTGAGAATCATGTGAAACAAGGGGCAGACACAAATAAGAGAACCCTTCTACCTACAGTCACTGCTGAAAATATGTTCTATTAAAAATTGCAGAAAAAAAAATGCATCAATTCAATTCTATAGAGAAAACAGAATGAACAGATATTGGCAAAATAGAAAATCAAGGACTTTGAGTGGTTAATAGTTCAAGTTGCTTAAGTTAAATGTGTGCATATGAATACATGCACAAATACACTGTGGTTTTGTATTTTCACATACAGGCCAAACCCAACTGGCAGTTTTGCCTAAAAAACACTTGTCAGAGTCGGTCCAGTTATGCATGTGCAGTTACAATAGCTGAACACACTTTCAGAGTTTCAGATAATAGTGTTCAAAGATTCAAACAGCATTATGATAAAATTTGCCCCTTGGGCATATGTCAGTTTAAATATCTGTTCTCATCAAATTCTCAGTCTGCACTTGTTCTCAGTGGAGTGATTTAATTTAAAACATCTTCCAAACTGAAATTGATCTATGTTTTCATAGAAAATAGCCTTCCTTATTCTTAAAGTCAAAACTAATAATAATTTCTTTGCTAACTGTTTAAGTATAACTGTTTTCATTAACAGTGATGGCTGTTAAAGAGCCTACAGTTGCCAAAAGTAATCAATATACAGTGCCTAGAACCACCACAGTGCAAAAATAATAGAAGCATATGATAGACACCACAGATACCTTGGAGTCCTTGTTCACATCTTCAATTAGAAGAAGACTTTTTATATGTTTGCACTAAGTATTAGAATATGTTGGTTTAAAAACATACATATGTTTTATATTGAGATTTATTATTATGCTTAATAGTAGATTCTATTTAGCTGCAAAAGTATGACTTTTAAAGTGTGGATCTCTACACTTCATACTTGGTAATGAGATTTATATACCAGAAATAAGGTTACTTTTAGATTAAATGGGAAAAAAAATGAGGAGCTCTGCTGCTGTTTTAGAAATTTGGCTTGTTGAAGATTATTAAAATTATTTTACATACCATGAAAACACTACTTTCAAAGAGAATTTGCAGCAAATATGCATGGATGTTGAGGGATATATGAGAAAACAATCCCTGTGAGCTAAAATGGGACCCAGGTTTGCGTAACTAAGACTTCAGGGACACAATTTCATTAAAAAGTAGCAAAATGTTTAGTCAACTTGTGATACAAAGAAGTTTTAACAGGGCTCATGCAACATGAAAGAAGAGGTTTAGAATGGAACTCATACTCATTTGTCTTCCCTTGTTGCAGTCCAAACACTGGCTGCAAAGCTTCATTCCTTTCTCTGTGAAGGGAGGCTCTGAATTAAACACAAAATTATTCTTCTTGCCCACTAAACGGCACACAGTTACCAACTCCAGAGAAACAGCTTCCAGTATAGAGCAGTGAATCTACCATATGGAAGCTGACTGTACATCCAGTTGCCCTAAATCTTTTTTGGGGCACCTCTGACATTTTTGTTTGCAATCATTCAGAAAACAAAACAAAACAAAACAACAAACCTTACAATGATTCACACAAAATAACATTTTCAATATAGAGCTCTCCCAGATACTTAATATTTAAATTCTTCTATCAACTGAAAATTACTTCCAAAAGCAATGGTGAAGTGTTACTAATCAATTTAGAAGTACATCTGCATAATCCTGCACCTTAGCCATTTAAAAATATTATTACCACAACGTACTACCCTCAACACAATGGCTTAGATTCATCCTAGTCAGCCTCAGTAATGCAGGCTGTGGATTCCCAGCCAGTGGGGAGGAAGGCAGCGGGGAAGAACAGCACAGCCTCTTTCCCTGTGAAGTAGCCCACCACCAGCACAGTACACAACAGGCTTTCAGAAGCACATCAAGTTTACGCTGCCAAGGACATGATTTGATTTACAGAGTTTCCTGGAAGATCTCAGCTGAGCAAATCCTTATGAACAGCCAGCTGGAATGTAGCAGTCTTCCTCTGGGAAAGGAACAGTAGTTCAGACACCTGCCTCTCTCAGGGTGAGGTGGGGAGAAATCCCTTGTAAAAGAGCTGACCGAAGAAGGTTTTAAGGTTCAGTTTGCTTGTTCCAGTGTTTGAGAAAAAGGCCCTGGTCTAATGACCCTAAAATTCAGATTCTATGAGCTTGAGAATTTAGTCTTTCACCCTATAATTACTTGCTCAGTTAAAGCATTTTAACTAAACAAGAACTTGTTCAGCTACATAATTCCTTTACTCTAGAATATACACAAAATACAAGACAGAAGAATCTTAGCAGTTTTATGAAGGAGAGGGGGTATTTTATGAATATTATTCTGTATGCCATGTATCAATTTAAGATTGCATTTACTTAGAAGCTTAAAGAAAACATTCTCTACATAGAAGATGTAGCGGCTACTTTGGCTCTGCATGAATTTTCGAAAGCTTCTGCTTATCTAAAGAAAATTTTGCTTAAAGTATGATAAAGAGACACTTTCTTGGCAAGGTACAGCTTTTGTCAATAAAAACCCTGTACAAGAAATGTGATGAAAGGTGCTAAAATTCTATGTTTTCTTTCTATCTATACTAAAATTCTAATGTAAAATTTTCCAACTAATACTTGGAGTCTGCTACAGTACTTTCAACAAAGCTTTTCTGCCTAGGTATCATGATCACATCTGTGAAACCTTTCCCTGGATCCCATTTATCTGTATTTCTAATTTCTATGAGTAAGACTCACTCTAAGTTAGTACCATTTAATTTTCTATATTCAGACTACTCTTCAACTGATGCCAGCTTCTGCTGCTAACACCTGTTCTACAAAACCTTTCTGTTTCCTTTTATTCATTCACTCTAAAATGAGTAAAATTATGGTTTAATCTCTGAAATCCTTCTGGAAGATACTTTTTTACAATGATGGCTAGGTCTGTGCACATTATAGGTGATGTGATGCTGTCTGCAAGATTAGAGATATGTAACTTACAAAGCAAAGTATTAAAAGCCATGAGCAACTTGAAGTGTCTAGTTGCACTACAAGACAAAAATATTCCTTTCCCTTGCTTCTCACTTAGGTTAATTTCATTGTTACATCAAGATAGCTCATTTTGATTAGCTTGGAAATTCTTAACAGATGTTTTCAATCCAGTATTTGGATAACAGCTAATATAAAAACTCAATTGTGTTTCACAAGCTCCAGTAGAAATACTGAAAGACAGGTTTATTTTTCACAAAACCAAAATTAGGTTTATTGATTTACAGAAGGATTTTGTACGTACTAATACCTTTTCTATCCATTTGACCGGTCATCCATGGTTCACAATCCCCACCACAGAAGTTGGCAGATCAAGAATACTGTGATGTCACAAACTAAAATACTTAAAGGTAAGCAAAATAACTGCAATGCATTCTGTCCTAGTAGGGCAGAATTAATGGCATAAAGTGTACTTATGAGTAAGATCACAGTATCTTTAGTCTAGTCCTCTGAAGTTCCAAAAGATTCAGAACTGGGATGTGAAATGAATGATTTTGAACTGGTCAGCTGTTAGGCACAATAATACCCTATTTATGTAGAGACAGCATTTTAAATATTCAACAATTTAAGACTATGCCTCAATGGCAACATAGCAGAACATTCTGTCCTAATTACAGAAAATCACTTCCCCTATTATCATCTTTTGAAGTAGTGAAAGGTGAGCTACTGACTTGCTGTAATACTTTTCAGCACAGAAATATTCTCTAAAGTATTTTATTAATCAATGAAACATAGCAACTATTTAACTATGCCCAGGACCATTCAGTTGTTCAGGACAGAAGAGACTAATTTATTCAGCTGAAACTGCAAAGAATTAAGGTGGCAGATGGTAATTACTGATACTGGAAGTAAGCCTGGATAAAGGTGGTTGAAACTTCATTTTATTGTCTGATCTATAAGGTGTTGCATTCACAGCATAAAACTCTCTCGTGTTTAGATGGGAATGTGGCTCATTACGGACACATTAGAGAAAAAAATTACTTCTGCTGCAGTGCAAATACCAACTTTTCTTGTACATCTCTCTTCCAAGAAATGACTTGATTAAGTAATGAGATAACCATAGATCAGGATGGCATGTGTATCAACCAGATGAAATTCCCTTTCCATGTATCTGTACAATGTTAGAGTCTGATTTCCTTTTCATTATCATTCAAATCATTGCTGACCAAGTGATGGCTTGTTACTTGAGATTTTATTCACAATACTAAAAACATGAGACACAGGATTGAAAGCATGGATATGATCCTGAGTTTGTGCATATGGAAGTCAGAGAAAGAGATAATAGTTTTAATAAATTAAATAAATAAGTTCACTTTGAGATGGGAAGTTTTAAAAGTCCGCCAGTGGCTTAAGAAACTTCAGCAATCCAACTCAAATGATCACTCTACCATATTCTCGCCCTTTCACTAGAAACAACTAACTCAAGAAGAGAATGAAGCCCAGTTACACGTCCTATTTAACAACTTCAAAGCACTGACTGCTCCAGTGCTACATGCAATGCTCCAACCTACAGCATGCTAGAAACCCAGTTTTCAAAGAGGTTATATAATTAAAAACACTAGATTCTGAACTGATGGTCTCTGTTACCGGTTGACAATATTTAAGAAGACTATTCCAGTAATAAACTTTCCCTGTTTTTAAATAACGGAAGACAACAGAAAAAATAGGGGGGTGTTGGCTTTAATATTAGAGTATATGCCATCATACTGGTGTCTACAGATTAGAAATCTACAGCTGATAAAACACACTGACAAAAAGCAAAATATCTACTCACAAATATATTTCTCTGCACTGATCGCAAAGATGTCAAAAAAACTTCATTTGTACATTCCTTTTGTATCAAAGTATTAATTTAAATATTGTAGTCATAGCAGCATTAATGGATAGCCAGGACAAGCTACAATTCTGCAGTAATAAAGAAAGGACTGTTACCATTCTCTACCCATTGTTTTGTTGTCTATTTCACAAATTCATCCTCATATTAAGACACTGAGAAGGATGTAATTACTCTGGACCACAGTGTTTAGTTCACCCACTATGTCTGAGACCAGAATCCCAAACCGTGGTAGATATTAAAAAACTTCAGTAAGTTTTTGTCTTTTGCATGAATATCACTTTTCTCTGTGCTCAAGATTGCTTGTTTAGAATGCCTGTAAAAACTGTAAAATTACGCTCAATTGAGTGGGAGATGATCCTGGAAGTGTCTGATGTTTTATTACATATTAAGAGAAAATTACACTGGTTTTCTTTTTCTGTTTATACAAAGGTTTGTTTAACCACTTCAAACTCTGTTAGACTGTGCCATCTATTATTTCGGTGAATTTAGGTTTACTTTATTAAAAATATTTTTACCTCTTCTAATATTCTGCAAATTCTTACTGCTTCTGTCATTAACCTATTGACAAACAAGTCCATTGTACAGTTAGGAGAATCTTCCAAGAGTGCTTTTTATCAGAGACAACTAAGCCAGATTTTAATATTCTAAGCATTAGGCTCAATGCCTTAACCAGTTTTATGCTTACTTCTCTGGAGCTCTGATGGAAAAGTAGAAATATTTTTCAGTAATACAGTAAATATTCTGGAAAGGAAGATGTCCAGAAGTACAGTCTACATATATATTTCTAGAGCACACCATTATTCTTTTAACTTACCAGCCTTTAGGTTCTGATGTTATGCTCAGAACTGTTGCACAAAAACCCAAAGCTTAATCCAAACATTTACTTGCACAACAAAAAAATACAGATCCAAGAATTATAGTAATGAACAAATTGTTGAAATGTCTTCTAGGATTAGAACTTTCAACTGACCCTAACAATATTATTCCATACAATTTTTAAAGAAGGAGAATGCTATGGGCAAATGCTATTAAGTTTTGCACAATTTTCAAGGACATTAGTTACACAATTTAACTTGCAAGTTCTTCATAAAGCAAGGAACTTTTCCACAAAACTAGGAGTTAAATGGATCAGCGTGATATTCAGGCAGTAGCTCACAGCCACCAGCTAAGGCAGGACATCACGTTATTTCCCAATACCGCTCTCTACGGTTTATTGACAGCAATACTGTTCCAGTAGGCCTTTCCTGATGGAGAGGAGGTGGCCTGACTATAAAGAGATCAGTTACAAAACAAGTGGTCTCAGACATCTCCAGAAGCTGGAAAAACACAAGATACACACACATATGCAAACATACTTCCCATTTTTTCCACCTATTTTAGAATATTGCTATTTCCATGAGGAGAAAACCCCTACTGTTAGCTAAGTCTTTCAAGATTCTGAAAGGAATTCAGAGGTATGTCATGTTTACTACTTGAAATATTAAATCAGTACATGTTGAAATGCATCATGTCAATTCTGAGACTTTTTTTAAAACATACTTCTAATGGGATAAGAAGGTAAAACCTTGTATTCTGAAATTTAAGCTGAATACAGTAATAATTTTTAATATATTAAAATTACAGAATATTGGTTTTAGCAAATACTTTAAAAACAGATCTCATTGTTTTGCTAAAATTATACAGAACACGTAATACATATAGAAGAGCTTTGGCATCAGAAATATTGAAAATCCCTCAAGTATTCTACAGCAATCTTCATGGACCACTATGAAACTCACATACAATAAAATGAAAGATTTCGTAAACAAAATCTGTATTCTTGAATATAAATGTTGACAATGTATGTCTAAAGTGCAGAATGTCCCTCTCTCCCTTCCACTCTCCATTGCTTACATAAAAGATGCCACAGTGCTATGAAAACACACTTAAAAAGTCCTAAGGGAAAAGTTTCCTAAGGTCTTTGAAATTCCTCCTTTTTCTGTTTCTTTACAGAATTCTAACACCAACACCGTTCCTGTAGTTCCTCAAACAAGGTAAAAAGAAAAATACCCTCTAGATATGATCTTTAGATTTCCTATTATACTTCTCAGGTTCCTTTAGGCTTTTGAAATAATGCAAACTGAAATCCACAGATATATTAACAACTGTATTTTCGTTTTAGTTAACCTTGCAGCATGAAGAATTAGATGTTATTTGACTGCACTATTGTCCATACTCACAATGATCATATAGGGATGCGATTTAATTAATGAAATAACCTGAAAATACTTTTTCTTTTGTCAGTAGTTAGTTTGTTTGTGTTTTTATTTAACTGTAAGCACACAAAAAAGTATTGCTTCAGGTTCCTATCTCTATGATAAAAAGCACAGGGCAAGGAGCTATCAGCGACATGTATTCAGGACGCTGGTTGGGAGAGTCCCTTGGGAAGCAGCCCTCAAAAACAAAGGAGCCCAGGAAGGCTGGGCTTACTTTAAGAATGAAATTATGAAGGCGCAGGAGCAGGCTGTCCCTGTGTGCCAAAAAAGGAGCCGGCGGGGAAGAAGACCAGCCTGGTTGAGCAGGGAACTATTGCAAAAACTCAGAAATAAAAAAATAGTGTATCAACTTTGGAAAAAAGGGTAGGTGAATCAGGAAGTATATAGGGATATTGTAAGGTCATGTAGGAAGAGAATTAGAGATGCAAAATTTATCTAGAACTTAATCTGGCCATCTCTGTAAAGGATAATAAAAAATGCTTTTGTAAATACATTAATAACAAAAGGAGGGTCAGGGAAAATCTTCATTCCTTATTGGATGAGGGGGGGAACTTAGTAACAGAGGACAAGGAAAAGGCTGAGGTACTTAACACCTTCTTTGCTTCAGTCTTTAACCAAAAGACTAGCTACCCTCAGGACAACTGGGCTCCTGAGTTGGTAGACAGGGATGGGGAGCAGAATCCCCCTCCTGCAATCCAGGAGGAAGTAGTTAGTGACCTGCTGTGCCACTTAGATCCCAACAAGTCCATGGGTCTGGATGGGATTCATCCTAGGGTGCTGAGGGAGCTGGCGGAAGAACTGGCTAAGCTCTTACTCCACCATCTCTAAGATCATTCTTGCTATGTAGCATTATGGTAAGAAAATACCAGAATATTTCATGTAACCCTAGTAAGAAGCCACTACAAACTGTTCTCAAGGAAACACTGAGTATTAATGCAAAAAAATTTCTGGCATCAGAATCTGAAAACCTACTCAGCACAACCATCTCTGTTATTTCTAGAAACAGAAATCCTGAATTTTTCTATAAATTTCAGCCTACTGCATGCCAGGATGTTAAGATTTACCGGATTGCTCTGCAGCATATTCTTTACTTAGACTGCATTGGAAAAATCAACACTTCCAATACATCCTTCCTCAACCACCTTTGCTTACTACTGATGATAATTCAGGGTCATGGACCCTATGCCTGCAGTTTGTATTATGTGTAGTAACCCTACACTGCTTGCACCAATTTGAATAAGTATGTTTTTTATTTAAAATGCTCTTACAAATATTAAGTTTGGCGACGGGTAAGTACTATAGCCCTCTTTTATAATTAATATCCACAAACTGAAGATAAGTGTTCATAGCTTATCCTTAAAGTAATTTTATTCAATACATGCAGTATTATGGAGGACTTAAACTCAGAGTATGAAGATTTGTGAAAAAGCATATGACCTTCTTCCCACTACAATGGCCATCCCCTAATTAAGCAATGCATCTGATAGTCATTAACAGGAATGAGATAATGAATCACTTTCTCTCTTCTTTGTTAATTTGCTGTAACCAAGCGGCTAATGGATGTCAGAGCTGAGTGATTGCACTGATTATAGTGATTTATAGTTGCAACAAAACAATTTAAAACCATTCTGATTATTCATGTTAAAGATGCTTTATGTTTTGTTTACTAAATGTTTTACGTTCCCCCCTCATGCCCCTCTACACACAATGAGACAGGTCTACCTGGAAAACTTGAAAGTTTCACGATTTTTTATTGTTTCAGAGTAAGGCATTTCATTTAGTTTATAAAAAAAAAAAGTTTACCCAGTAGAAATGAAAAGCCTTAGGGTGGAAAGAAAACTTCAGTGGTGCCTAGTTCAAAAGAAGATGGAAATAAGAGGAAATAAGGCAAACTTCAAGCCACTTACCTTCGGGCTCCCAGTCCCTTCCTCATTCTCTGCAGACACATCAGTAGCCAGTATCTCTGCTTTGATGATATCCAGAGCCCGAAGAATCCAGCTGTGTTGCCGTTTGATTTGCCTCTGTAGTTCTTTCCATTGACTTGCAATCATCTGCAGCATGTCCTTCAGTCCTTCTCCAAAATGAAGGGGGAAAAGCAAAAGTCATAAACTCAACTGCATCTCTAAATATTATTCTTTATTCAAAGAATTAACAGGATATTAAAAAGAATAAACGCAACAAGAATTCTAATGTATTTTCTCAGCAATAAATCCAAGTTCATACTGCAAAACCATGCTATAGGGTCAAAACATTTCTTTTAGCTGTCATGTTAAATTTTGATCATGTTTCACCTGACAATTTCCACAAAAGGAAAATCCCACCTAAATTGTGGTTCCTATGCAGTAGGGAAAGCTATTGCAATCTCACCTCTAATATCTAGCCTTTATCTCAAAACATTTAATAACCTTCCAAATATATTTTTCTTTCCTCCATTCCACCACCCTTCTCTGCTCTGGCTTCTATACCTTTTTAGAACTATACATAAAAGTAACTAATTTCCTATACCTTTCACATTGCACAAATCTGTCCAATGCTGTGAAAAAATAGAGGCACAATGTATAACATGATCAGAAAACAGTAGACCAAAGGACAACTTCAACCTGGATGAAAAGCACACTAAGTAGGCCAAAATTAAAAATGCGTTCTGTAGCAGTATATGCTGATTAAAACCCTATTATCATACAAGTCACACAAATATCTAAAAATACAGGAGTGGTGGGGATAGAGAAAGGGAAATCAGTATATCTTCCCCCTCCCACCCCATCCTGATTTAAGGCCTCTGCAGAAAAAGACAAGCCTGTCAAAGGAAAAAGGTATTTTTAATTTTAATCTATTCCTTATAAATATATTAAAATCGATGTAAGAATTAAAGTGGCAAAATAAAGTTTTATCAATGCAATTACCCATGCAGAGTATGTAAAATACATATATATTTTAAATCCTAATTCATTATCTTAATGTTATTTCCATAGCACCTACATCAAAGAATGTGTGTGAAGTTTTCAGTGATGTGATTTCAATTGAAACTCAGCTGAGCAGCAAGACCAAAATAAAAATGAACAGACTATTTGCAGGCAGTATTTCATTTTATAAGTATCACTGCATTGTATGCAGTATATGAAACATTTATAAATCTTGAAGGTCAATCTGATAATGTAAATATTAATAATACATAAGGAAGTGAATATATGCAGTAATTTACAGCAATGCTTCTTCATTCTTTAATAGTCTGGAGACATAAAGACTTGCAATATTTCAGAAGGATTTACCTGATTTGTGAGATACAATAAGCTCAAGAAGTTGACGTCCCTCTTCTACCACTGCTTCTTTTAAAGCACAGTGGCTATCTACATTCAACTTAAAACTCTGCAAAAAAAAAAGGAGAGAGAAACAAACTCAGTATCAGACATTGGAGAGGCAGTTACCATAAAACACATGTACAAAATTACTTGCTGCTTTTTATCAAGGACTACATCCCCATTTACCCAATAGCCAAACTAATTTGCAATACTAAAAGCTATTGATATTTTGGATCTGGGCTCAAAATGTTTCCATTAGATCAGCAAAGTGCATCTGTGTTGAAACAGCTGACAAATCTAGAAATTCATTAGGTTTTATGAAAAGTCACAACCCCTAGGCTATATCTGGAGTAAGAGTGTTCCATAAAATACACTAAATTTATACCACCACATATGAGCTCTGTTTTTTTTCAGATTTCTTTGAAATGTTGGTGATAGCACTATTTATGAAACCATAAAAAAATTACAGCATTGAATATATTGGCCTTACATGCACTCATACAAATCTATTAATATTGTGTTTCTGAGTTAACTCTCTTACCCATTTTCAAAGAACAAATCAGACTGCTTTAGATCTCTGCATTCTTGATTTGCAAAGCCAGTATTTTTTAATCCTTTTTTGAACTAATATTTTTACTAGTTTGCAAAGGATTTCCACTTTAACAGTGATTATAATACTGTTTATTTTTTTAAATTTATTCCTTATTTTTACAAATTACATTAAAATCAGGAACTGGAAACATGATCTACTATATATGTTATGCCATTTCACACACCACTGACGACTTGGATAAATTTGTGAATTAATTGCCAGAGCTTCTCATTCATATTTGCATGTAAGAAAGAGAAACAAAATACAATACAAAGGAGTACTTTCTTTATTTAATCATAAATCGTGTGCAGCTCTGAACACACACAGGCAACTCTTGTTCTCTTTGAGATGTCAATGGTATGAATGAAAACAATATTTGACCCCTTGGAAGAAAAGATTTTTGCCTTTCCTTGGGGATGAGCTAACTGGCAAAGATGAAAGGAGACACTGCAACCACACATTTGTAAATTCTGGTTTTTATAAAACTTACTTATACTTCTCCAAATACTAGTGACCATGCTAGCACTGAAATCACAGTCACAGGCTGTCATTTCTTAAGAAAGCGACGATTTTCTTTCTTTCCCAACTCTTGTAGTCAGGCTGTTTGGTGTAGCAGAAAATAATACCACCAGAACTGCAATAAAACTACGTTCTTTTACTGTATTTGTCACAGTTGAAAGAGGCATGTTGCTCAGACAGACTCTTAACAGTCTTTCAGGCAGCAGTGTGCCTGACAGAACAGTTTTGAGAACTCTCTGTTCCAATAAAGAGCAGTAAACAGGAATTTTGCTACCTTCAGCATTTTGTCTAGCCAATTTGCCTTGTATGGGCATCTGAATATAATGTTTTGCACCAGCTGTTGAACAACTGGGTCCGCCAAGAGAAGTTAAAAAGGAAAAAGGACGCCTGGTTTATGTCTGGCCCTTCTTAAATCTAGAGTTTCATGAACCCAAATCTAGAAGTTCTTTTTCCTTCATAAGAGCACGTCTGAAAAAGCACTGACAATATTTAATTTACTGTTTACTTAAAACAGGCTTGTACTGAATAGTTTGCAATCATGCACTTCACAGGAAATGCACTATGCATGTGCCTCACACAGCAAAAGAGAACCTAAAGGACCTGAGAGTAGGTTGTGTAATTTCACATAATTGAAGTTGAGTATAGATGCAGCTGGATGTGGCGGTGTCTCAAGATGATGTGGATGCATTTGATAGGAAAATTGGAAAAGATGAGGTATTCTTTTTCATTAGGTGAAAAAAAAGAGACGTGCTATCCTAGAAAAGATTCATTTAACATAACGCATCCGATACTACAATACTGCTTGATTTTCAGGTGCACCTATTAATCAGTAATAATGTTAAACCCAAGCAGCAAAATATGATGAATAAAGATGGGGCCAAACTTTTGGGTTTTGACTAGCAATATTCTCCTTGTGCAAAATTCTGATTTTATGGATAAATTATGCATCGCACAAATACCGTGAACACACATGAAATTTAGAGGAAACAAACTCTTCTCAGCACAGAGGCATCTAAAGCTGGAAACCATACATATAAGTATAAATGAAACAGAAGCAAAGGAAATTGTGACTTGATGTAGTGAAGTATGAGTTTTAGCTTTAGAATTATATAAATAATTTCTTATGGTGGTAGTTTCCTAAGAAAAAGGAAAAAAATAGACAAGTATGACGTGTATACAATGGAGAGATGTAAATACGCACAGCTAAAGATAAATTCAGCCCAAATATTTGGAACGGAGGAGGACCTTCAAACAGAGTTCCTCTCCTATCCTGGATATTTCCCACTCCCTACTATTTACTTATGTCATTTGAAATACTGTAACTCTAACAGCATGTGACCCAGGTACTCTGCTCCCCTCCTCCTCTGATCGTCTCTGATAATGAATGGAGCCTTTGCATCTGAGGAGAGGAAAGGAGAAGAGGAGGGAAGTCAATTAATCAAACCCATTTTTCCAGACATGTTTGCAGCTATGGAGCAGTCTAAATATCACACATGAACACATATACATTATGGAAAATGCATATGCAGTGGCCTGACAACAGGTTTTTAAACAACACATTAATGTCATTCCTAGCACTACAGTGTATATAATGTAGTTTACATGCTGCAACAAGCGCCATTTTTTATGAACTTCTCTGCACTTTCCCCAATCACCATGCACCTATATATAAATATCAATTGTTTTTATTTAGCAAGAAAGGAAAAGTGAGGAAGGAACAATGCAATTTTATTAAAGCTACAGAACTGTAAATAAACAGGAATAAAGACTAAAGAGTGCTATCTTCTGTTGACTGCATGGCACAAAGGAGCACAGCCTTCACAAAATGAAGCTGCCCCTGACTTTTAGGAAACTGATCCATTGGACAAGAATATCGCAGAAACTTCCATGGGAAAAAAAGAAGCACCTCCTGATCTATACTGCTCTAAGAATAGGAGAGCGCTTTTCCAGCATGTAATAATCTCTCTCAGTTTATTTGTCTGTACAGCTGGGGATGAGAAAAATTATTTGAAAAAAAATAGTTATTTGAAATTCCCCTGAGGATTTTTTTATGGCTGTAGATATTTAGAAAACTTCTATTGATAGTTATTCTACAGTATGTATATACTGAGTTCCGATACACAATCCTTCACTGTTTTGCAATTCTCTGCTCTTAGCAAATCCTTGTAATTTACTAAAACACAACCCAGTATATGCAGTAAGGACAGTCAACTATTAAATATTTTTGTTTCCAGAGACACATAGACTTTTTACAAGCATGTAATTTTTTTAAGTCATGAGGCATCAAACCAATTATTTCCAGTGCACTATGTGTCTTTGAAACACAAATAAGCAACTACCTATCAAGTGAACCTACAACATATACATAAATATAGATTAGTTTAAATGACACAGCAGTTTACACCTATTGCCAGATTAAGATACTGTATTAAAAGAAATATTTTGATTTTCTCAGTCAATCATACTATTAGGACGTGTGATGTACTGGGTTATCCCTGAGACCTCATTTTCTTGAGGTGCATTTTTTATGTGTTTAAATACCTTTGAGAAAGGTATCACTGCTTCTAGGGCATTCATTTTTTAGAGCAATGATACAGACAATTAAAATTGTCTATGTGACTTATGATTTTAGAATTTGAAATAGAAAACATAATTTTAAATTTCCTAATAGTGATTTGCATTTTTGAGAAAACCACAATATTACTAAAACCTAGACTTCTATATTTAGGTACAGTTGAACATATATTTTGTCTAAGAATATAGCAAATTTGATAATAACACTGTGACGGATATAATTCAGTTGTGATATTTAGAGTGATGGGGACAGTTTCTGGTAGAAAAGAAACAGGATTCTTTGACTGAGACAAACCTAGAACAATAACCAAACTCTCACAAATATTATCAGCAATGCTACGATTTGGGTAGGGAGACAGTTTCAACACACAGTAAAGTCCTTTAGAAAACAGAGCAACAAATGTGTCACTTATTTATTAAATATATGCTATATACTCGTAATCTCCAAGAAAAAAACCCAACTGTTGAAAATGTGATTATTTTTTAAATTACCATATTTCAATTGTCTTAAAGGGAATGTGATTTAAAACAGTTCCTGGAAATTTATTCTTATATTCTTTATACAGTTACTTTTGCAACTGTATTGGTCTTGGAACAGTTACCTCAGACTAGCTTGCTATGACGAAATACCAAGATATGAAGTACTGATTTAATCTTTTGGTTATGGAAAGGTATCTGTGTATTTTTTAAAAATTTTTTTTCTTGTGGAGTTCTGACCACACAGCAAGTCTCTGTTTGGTTACTGCCTAGTATTTAGGTAGTCAAGTGAATAACCTATAAGCCATGTAATAACGTAATGGTATTTTCATACTCCTGAACGCTACCTACCAATGACATTCAGTAAATCAAAAAAATAACATGTAAGCTGCCCTTCTATTAACATGGAAATTGTAATATATTTAGCATTCTAATGACATTATACTAAATACATAATTAGTTTGTCAATGGTTATTTAAAATGGATACTAATGCAATTTGTACATGGAAAAAGATCCTAGCTGCTATAAAACAGTGCATTTCATACATTACCTCTAGAAATTTATCATCAAACTATTTTATTTTTTAATAACTGGGAAATACCTTAGGAAAGCATCACATTTTTCAGCAGAGACATAAAGGCTACTTAGTATTAGAAGTCACTAGGAGATGTTTTCCTAAGAACTAAATGTTTCCTGTGAAATGGTTCCAGTCAATGTCTCATTTCTTCATATTTTCCACAAAACTTAGGTGACTATAAAGAAATTTTTATTTTCTTATTTTCTTCTATGCTGTATTTCTGAATGATGCTCCACCTGCTAAACAGAACACAAGCCCTATGGAAAAGCTTTATGCAGCTCCATAGTCAAGGCTGATTTTTACCACAATAGCAGCGATTCTACCTTTGCTTTTTAAGGAGAGCATGGTGACTCCTCCTCTGAAGATGCAACACCCCCTAAGGGTCTTTTTCTTCTCTCTCTTGAGACCGAGGACATAGCATCCCTATAGCACAGATGGCCAAGAGGTAAGTTACACAGACGCGGCTTCCCAGACAGTGCCCTGGAGGGAACACCCTGCCAGGCAGACAGCAGGCTGCAGGCTGTGCCCTACTCCCATGCCAGTATGAGACAGCAGCAGTGAGCATGCCTGTGGAAGATGTGCCCAGGCAGAGGAACTGCTCTGCTTAGTAACTCAGCCCTGGTAGGAGGTGAGAAGGTTGCAGAGTATCAGGCAGTGCAAGAAAGAAAAGATACTTCCAGAATCACACCATACCTTCCCTGGCACAGGGCTGACAGTCAGGCACGATGCATGATGTGAACCATCCCCTGTGCTCTCCACCTGGTTGAAGGTAGTGACTTAAAGGACAGGAGGCAATGACAGCAAGTTCCTGCCCAGCACAGCTGCTTCATCTCCTCTGAGACCACCCCACCTTCTCTGGTGCCCTCACAAAACAGGTACAAAGCTCTGCAAGTAGAACTAAACAATTATGAGGATGATGGTTCACCTTGGAGGTGTCGCTGAGGTTGTGGGCCTACACCCCACATAAAACAGCTTCCACAAAAAGAACCCCAAAAAACAGGTCATTGTCATAGAAGCCTCTCTCCTGAGATAAACAGAAGGCCCAATACCCAGACTGGATCCACTTCTTAAGGAAGTCAGCTGCCTCCGTGGTACCCAGGTTTAAGATGTGAAGAGAAAGCTTCCTACCCTGGTACAGCCCTCAGGTTACAATCCATTATGGATTTTTCAGGTAGGCAGTGATGAAGTTGCAACTAGAAGTCTAAGAGCAACCCCAAGAGACTTCAGGGCCTTCGGACAGCTGGTTAAGGGATCAGCAGCACAAGTAGTGTTGTCCTCTATCCTTGCAGTTGCAAGGAATAATGAGGGAAGAAACAGGAAGAGTCAGCAGATCAATACCTGGCTCCAAGCCTGTTGTCACCAACGGAATCTGGGGTTTTTTTAGATCATGGGTCAGTTTACAAGAAACCAGGCCTGCTGGCAACAGACAGGGTACATTTCTCTCAAAGGTATAAAAGGATCTTTGCAGAGGAGTTAGCAAGTCTCATGGAAAGAGCTTCCAACTAGATTTGAAGAGGGAAAGAGCTAGAGAACCAGGCTCTCTAGAGATCAGCCTGGGATCAGCACATCAGTATTGGAGGGATGGTGAGCTACCAAAGTCCTTCAGTCTGCTGTTTCAGTGGACGTACGGAATGGAGAGCCATGCAACAGCGAAGACAAGTGTCATTTATATGTTAGAAATCATGGAAGAGCCTGAGAATGGTCACATAGGAAGTAGGCCTTCTCCCCCAAAAAGGTGATGGGATCAGTAGCCCAACTGAAGCGTATCTACAACTGGCTGGAAGCCATTGTGCAGTGGGAAAACTATGATGTAGGTGCCATCATGGAAACATGGTGGGATGACTCGCAGAACTGGAATGCTGCAATGGATGGCTCTTCAAAAGGGTTAGGCAAGGTAGAAGAGGCATTGGGGTAGCCCTGTAGGTTAGGGAGTGGTTTGAGTGTCTAGAGCTTAATGATGGTGATGACAGGATTGAGTGTTGATGAGTAAGAATCAGGGGGAAGGCCAATAAGGCAGATATGGTGGGAGTCTGTTATAAATCACTCATCCAGGATGAAGAGGCAGATAAAATACTCTATAAGCAGCTGGGAGTAGTTCTTGTGGGGAACTTCAATTTACCAGATGTCTGCTGGAAATACAATACAGCTGAGAGGAAACAGTCTAGGAGGTTCCTGGAGTATGTGGAAAATGCCTGGATCTGTTTTTTGCGAACAGAGAAAGACTTGTGGGTGATATGATGGTTGTAAATCATCTTGGGCACAATGATAAGGAAATGATAGAGTACAATTCTTGGAGAAAAAAGGAGGGTGGTCAGCAGAATTGCCACCTTGGACTTCCAGAGGGAAAACTTTGGCCTGTTTAGGGGCCTGGTTGATGAAGTCCCTCGGAAGGCAGTGTGGAAGGGGAAAGGAGTCCAGGAAGGCTAGACATTCTTCAGGAAGGAACTCTTAAAGGTGCAGGAGCAGGCTGTCCCCATATGCTGAAAGACAAGGGTTATCAGACACTGGAACAGGCTGCCCAAGCAAGTGGTCGAGTCACCATCCCTGGAGGTATATAAAAGACATGTAGATGTCATGTAGATGACATGGTTTAGTGGTGGACTTGGCAGTGTTATGTTAAGATTAGGACTTGATGATCTTAAAGGTCTTTTCCATTCTAAATTATTCTATGATTCTATTATCAGCAACTGCTAAGAAAATCTCTAATGTCTAATACAATATGACCATAATTTTCCCTAGATGAACCACACATTATTTTCTTCTGTAACCAGAAGAATTGTTGGTAGACAGTTTTTTAAGATTGAAAAGGTAGTGAAAAGAAGATGTGGTCTTCTACCCCTTGCAACAATGAGAAAGCTTTAAAAGACAGTAATTTCTTGGGTTTCTCTGGGGTATCACTCCTACTGGCATCTGTAGGCAGATAAAAAGGGCAAAATAACACTATGTTGATTCACCATATCAGATTATAATCTTAAATGCCTTAAAAATAGATATAAAACTGAGCTGGGAACCACACTACTGTAATCCCATAATCATAATCTCATGGTGGCATTGTGCCACTGTAGATGTAGATCAAATGCAAGATGGTTTGACTGCTCAGACAATTTCTTTGTGTAAGATTATCATTCATTTAAATATAATAGTAACTAAACATTCTGAGTTAATAGTGTTTAGTAATGAGATAACTATAGCAACCCCAGGAATGATTTTACCTTCTGATCATTAATACGCTGTCGTATTCCTCACCTTTAACTTCATCTGAATGTACTTTTGCCTGGCAGGACCAAGCACATTTATGAAGACACAAACTGGTGGGAGTTCAGTGAAGAAGAAAGAAGATACGTTTAAAGGTGGAAATGTTGGAAGATTGTAAGAAATAAAAAAGACTGATTGAATTATGATTAAGAGAATGGGCCATTATTATCTACTTATATTTCGTGAATCTGAACACGAAGCAGAAAGAAGACTAATTAACATAGTACAATATCAGAGGGTATACCAGGTGGAACTAATGAAGTTAAATTAAGAAAGAGAAAATTTAAGATAAATACCAGTAAAATTTCTCCTGAAAGTCAGAACTTTTAGATTATGTAATAATCTCCTATGAGAAACAGTGAAAGCCCCGATCCCTTTAAATCTAGACTGGATGGAAACATAGAAGTAAGGACTGCAATGTGATGGGCTGACAGAGCAGCGGCCTAGGTCTTTCACACGCCACAGAATTTGTGATGGGCCAGAAAAACTAAATACAAAGGATCAGGCTCTACCCTAGTAGTGCTACAGTAATTCATACTCTGTAAAACCACCTCACTCCTTTCTTCTCTGTCACAGCTTCTGCCATTCTAGTATTAAGCAATCAAGTTTTTTTTTCCCTTTGTTACCTCTTAAACAAGCTTCGTCTCATTAAATACTTTAGGTCTCCCAATTTCTGTTTCTCATTCCTCGTCGTGTTTGTCATCTCTTAGGAAATTTAGCCAATATTTGAATGCCTAATTTTAGATGTGAAGAAAAAGGACAGCTGAACCAGCTCTCCAGGAAGCCTGTTTTGCAGACCTAGTTTAGAAGGCATAGAGGCTATTATTTGAAGACATTTCATATTTCAAACTCACATAAATTCTTCTGCTGCCAAATCTAATTTCTTTTTTGCGTGTGTTTCACTACACAAATTTCTTTGTTTTGTCTGTTTAAACACTTTACATTGTTAAAAAAAAGTTAACGTGAGGCTTCCTAAATTGAATCTCAGTTTGCTTATTATCAAGAGACAACAAGGGATGGAAGAACACAGGCAGGAAAGCACACAGACAAAATAGCTATAGAGCAAAAATAATTGCTAAGTTGCCATAAGCATGGTGAACTGCACATCCAGACTAACATATATAACTCTCCTTGATAATTCCTTGTCTTCTTGAGATGCTCAGGAAATAATGTGCAGAAGTCACAGTCTTCTGACTCCTTTTTCTATCAAGATGACATTTGACTGTGTCGAGACATCGCTGGCTTAAAGGCCATCATGGAGTCCGTCTCTCACAGACTGGCTGATCTTACGCATTTTCTAGTTGCGCTTCTTCTACCTGGAGACCCACCATGCGCAAAAGCTTCTTCATCAAAATATGCCTAAGTTGCTGTCTTCATTTAGCCAGCTGTTCTATCATCCAGTGACCAAGAAGGAGAATCAGGAAAAGGAGAGAAGAGCCAGGGTTTGTGATCAATGGTGCAGAGTCCAGTTGGAGACCTGTGACTAGTGATGTTCCCCAAGGGTCTGTACTGGGCCCCGTCTTATTCAACATCTTCATCAATGACCTGGATGAGGGGATGGAGTGTATCCTCAGCAAGTTTGCTGATGATACTAAGCTGAGAGGATTGGCTGATACACCTGAAGGCTGTGCAGCCATTCAGTGAGATCTAGACAGACTGGAGAGCTGGGCAAAGATGAACCTGATGAGGTTCAACAAGAATAAGTGTAGAGTCCTGCACCTGGGGAGAAAAAACACCATGCACCAATATAGATTAGGGGTTGACCTGCTAGAAAGCAACCCCATGGAGAGAGACTTTGGAGTCCTGGTGGACAACAAATTGTCCATGGGGCAGCAATGTGCCCTCGTGGCCAAGAGAGCCAATAGTATCTTGGGATGTATTAAGAACAGTGTGGCCATCAGGTCAAGGGAGGTTCTCCTCCCCCTCTACTCTGCCCTCATAAAACCACATCTGGAGTATTTTGTCCAGTTCTGGGCTCCCCAGTTCAAGAATGACAGGGATATACTAGAAAGAGCCCAATGGAGAGTTATAAGGATGATTAAGGGACAGGAACATCTGTCATATGAAGAAAGGCTAAGAGACATGGGGCTGTTTAGTCTTAGGAAGAGAAGACTAAGAGGCAACCTTATTAATGTCTACAAATATCTGAAGGTTGGATGTCAAGAATGGGCCAACCTCTTTTCAGTGGTGCCATGTGATAGGATGAGGGGAAATGGCACCAAGTTACAACGCAGGAAGTTCCACCTCGACATGAGGAAAAACTTCTTTACTGTGAGGGTGATGGAGCACTGGAATAGGCTGCCCAGGGCGGGTGTGGAGTCTCCTTCTCCAGAGACTTTCAAGACCCATCTGGACGTGTCCCTTTGTGATCTTCCCTAGGTGTTCCTGCTGCAGCAGGGGAGTTGGACTCGATGATCTTCAGAGGTCCCTTCCAACCCCTATGATTCTATGATTCTATGATTCTATGATTCTATGATTCTATGATTAATTATGGGTAAGGATTAGGGGGAAGGCCAACAAGGCAGACACCCTATTGGGAGTGTGTTACAGATCACCCAACCAGGATGAGGAGGCTGATGAGGCATTCTACAAGCAGTTGGTAGAAGTCTCCAAAAAAGGTTTTTACAAATACATGAACAACCAAATGATAGCCAAGGAGAATGTTCATCCTTTATTGGATGCAGGGGGGAACATTGCTACCAAGGACGAGGAAAACGGCTGAGGTACTGAATGCCTTCTTTGCCTCAGCCTTTAGTAGTCAGACACATTATCCTTGGGGTATTCAACTTCCTGATAGGGATGGACAGCAGCAACTCCCCATAATCCAGGAGGAAGCAGTTAATGACCTTTTATGCCATCTGGACACTCACAAGTCTATGGGGCCAGATGGGATTCACCTGAGATTGCTGAGGGAGCTGGCAAAGGAGCTTGCCAAGCCGCTCTCCACCATCTATCAGCAGTCCTGGTTAACAGGGAAGGTGCCAGATGACTGGAGGCTCACCAAAGTGACACCCATCTAGAAAAAGGGCCAAAAGGAGGATCCAGGAAACTACAGGCCTGTGAGCCTGACCTCGGTACCAGGGAAGATCATGGAGCGGTTCATCTTGGGTGCACTCACATGGCAAGTGCAGGATAATGGTGAGATCAGGCCCAGCCAGCATGGATTCAGGAAAGGCAGGTCCTGCTTGACCAACTTGATCTCCTTCTATGACCAGGTGACCCACCTAGTCAATGAGCAAAAGGCTGTGAACATTGTCTACCTGGACTTTAGTAAGGCATCCCACAGCATTCTTCTTGAGAAACTTGTGGCCTATGGCACAGAAAGACATTGAGGAGTGTGTCCACAGAAGAGTAACGAGGCTGGTGAGGGGTTTGGAGGGCATGTCATACGAGGATAGGTTGAGGGAACTGGGGTTATTTAGTCTGAAGAAGAGAAGGCTCAGGGGAGATCTTAGTGCCCTCTACAACTACCTAAAGGGAGGCTGTAGAGAGGCCGGTGTTGGTCTCTTCTCCCAAGTAACTAGTGATAGGACGAGAGGAAATGGGTTTAAGTTGTGCCAGGTTGGATATTAGGAAAAATTTATTTACTGAAAGAGTGGTGAGGCATTGGAACAGGCTGCACAGGGGCGTGGTGGAGTCACCATCCCTGGAGGTGTTCAAGAAACATTTAGATGGGGTGCTTCAGGATATAGTTTAGTGGTTGTGGTAGTTGGATTAAGGTTGGACTCGATGATCTTGAAGGTCTCTTCCAATCTTAATGATTCTGTGATTCTATGACTCTATGAAAGTGTCTTGTCAACTTTGTTTCTACTGTATCCGGTGCTAGTCTCCTCAGAAATGAAGCTACCATGAATAGAATATTGATTAACATATTTAAAGGTGCACAAGAATGTCTCCTTATGTCTAATAAACTGAAATCCCATATTATTAACCCAATTAATCTGTAGAATTAAGAAATTAAAAAAAAAATAAATTAAGAGGAGATGCACAGAAAAACATTTACCAATCAAGACTTCCATCCATGCCCTGAATTTTCTATATTTCTGCTGAAAGCTTTGGCATGGCAAACACCAAAGCACAGACAGCAACTGTATTACTCCTAGTACTTAAAGTGCAAATGGGATTATGCCAATGAGAGACAGAGCACATGGGAGTGGACCATAGCTGTTGACAGGTAAGTAAAAAAACATTTAAACTGTATTAGTTTAAATGTTGCTGGAAGTGTGCTTGTTTGTTCTTTGAGATCCTGGCATTATACATTTTAATTATTTCCCATCTCAGAATTTTTTAAAAATAAATTTCATTTTCAAAAACAAATTACAGGCTACATCTGTATTGATCATATCAGCACACTAAAATTTCAGGCAATAGCATACATATGAATAGACATAAAAATTACAGTTAACAGAATTCCAACATAAGCATTATGTAATTTATTAATGAAATAAAATTACTTTCAAATCAAAATTTTAAAGATGTTTCAATAGTTGTTACAGTGATAAATCAGTTTAAAGAGCATGACCACGCTGCCATTTAAAGAGTGATTATCTGCGATTGCTATAAAGCTTCCAAGTCAGAACTTAGGTGAAATACTTTTTCACTGAAATTTGCTGATGTTCAAAACATTTTATAATGCCAGTTTGGTTTCATTATACTATTATAGGTACTGGATCCCCTGCATGCAAACAATTTCTTCCTCAGGCTAGGCACAGAGGGACCCAGTGTAATCCCTCACTTTCACCACTCAAACTTACCACATCTGTGTTTTGGGATACCTCGGCATTCAATAGTTTTACAGTTTTGGGTGGTGGGACTTGAGAGGGGATGAACATTTGTAACACTGCCAAATCAAGTTACTCTGCCTTTTTCAGCTTTACCACAAGTGCAAATGAATGTAAACATTTCCAAAAGTCTGAACAACCTGGGTTTTAATGTGCCCTGTGACAGCGTTTGGCCTTGCTTTCTAAGAAAAACTACATCAGATATTTAATACATACTCAGAGGAATATACCACCATCTATATTCTTGAATGTAAAAGAACACTGTGTTTTAAGGATCTCATCATTCCCTCCTCCAAAGCAATAAACTTCAGCTTAAAAGCATCCTGGATCTTGGTGAAAATAAAATTTTTATTTTTTAAACCTCAAACATCATGAATTTAAAAAAAAAAACAAAAGCAATACAGCTGTTCTTGAGACACAGATCAAATTTTTTCATACTCTGTATATCCATACACTTAGATCAAAAGACTTCAAAATCCTCAGAAGTGATGGATAGAGTTTAGATTTTGGACATTACAATTTTCCCTTCTACATCACTAGAAGACGCAGAGCTACTTTAGAATGACATCCTAATATGCTTTGCCTCTGGTTTAATACCTCCTTCGTTCAGAGACAGCTGCAGCTCTTAGAACTAGAAAAGCTGGGACAGTCTCCTGTGGAGCTGCTTAACAACTACTATGTTAGAGGCAGGTCCAACAGTAATAACTTTTATTATGGGCTCCTATCTTGTCCTATACACAACTATGTAAATTTGGGGTGGTAGCAAAGAGAAGAAAGGGAGCCCTGGAAAGGTCTGAGCCAATCCAAAGCAAAGCAAAGTAAAGGCAATATGCTTTTTTAATTCAAAGTTGTACACAAGTACCTGCACAAGCTCATACAGTACCTACACATGTTTAGGTATCTACAAATTTGGAAGAGAAGTTTAGAAAAATGAAGTACTCTTAACAGTATTCAAGCCATTCAGTCTCTGGGAAAATTATTAAGCAATTATTGCTTACGGTACATGCTTGCACAATATAGATGTCCTGAGTGGGCCTGTGTGGTAATAATGGTAGCAACAGAATGGAAGGACAGTAAATGGACAGTCCCTCCCTTCATTAAAAACACAGATAGTTATAATAGATCTCCACCACAAGTCCCTCATTTCAGTGATGCTGGTAGCATAAATATGGCCCACTCCTCCTTACAAATAAAAGATACGTGTCAGCCCTTCAACATTGCATGACCTTATGGAAAACTATTTCAGATCAAGTGAAGGAGAACAGTACTGTTATTAGCAGGATACACACCTGGATTTTCTCTTATATACCTGATTTTTCTCTTAATTTAGTCACCAAAAGAGTTGCTGAAATTCAAAAGAACAGTCCAAGCAGTTTAGAAACCTGTATTTTTTCCACTGCCAGCAACTGTACACTCTCTGGCTCCAGAGTATAACACAAGTATGTACTAAATAGCAGCAACATTTCTCAATGATGTTCTCAGGCACTTTAATTCACGAAACAGAGAAACTTACACAGAGGTGTGCATTTTGAGCAAAAACCCTAAATTGTATGCCCCAGACATTGGAAATGCCCATATAGCAAAAGCATATCACATAACTTAGCCATTTCAGAGGCTTTAATACCTTTAATAAAACTACTGTTACCACCAGTACTACAAAGACAGCCAACAGATTAGCCCAGGGACATGTGTACTTAACCTTACTTTCAATAAGAACTGGTATTTAATAGTTCTCTAAACTGACACTTTTCAGAGAATTAGATTTTCCAGGGAGATGAGAATGATTTGTTTTCCAGACATAGCAGACTTGTTACAAAACAGACGATCAGTTATCATGAGATATCACAGAAGCATCATTATTTCACCAATACAATTTCTTAAACGTGAAAATACAATCTATTTTCTGTATGAAAACATTTCTGTTTACAGCTAATAAAGTGCTGAACCAGGATGTGGCCAGAAAAACTTATACTGGACACAGGAAAATTCTTATTTAATTTCTCTTTAGAGAATAAAATTCTCAAAACTCCCATGTCTTACGAAGAATTTGGTTTTGGAGAGGAGATGACAGCTGAACTTCCTATGGAGAACAGAAGTAAACACTAGCGTGAATCAACTCGAAAAACTTGTTTTTAAATACCAATGATACTTTCCTTATGATATTTTTCAAACTGTAGCATGTAAAGTAAATGTGGTGACTAAGAAGGTAAAAACACTCTAATAGAAGACAAAGCTTGTGGCTAAATTGAGTTAAGAATTACAGACAGTGATCACACACTTTATTAGAAAAGAAAAATTCTGATTCAGGGAAATGATCATTTAGCATATCCACACAACACTTCGTACTGCAATGATGCTGTGCAATCCCAGCCACTTGTACTTTCTATAGAATAATATTTGCTATTCTAGTTTCAGCTAAACAGAACACATATTTTTGCCTAAAATTGTGTGAACAATTAATTATTTTCAAAGAAGCCATCCTCCTCCTTCTTTCCATGAGTGACCAACAATTCCTTTGTGCTGTCTGGAGAAAAAGGCGACCACTGGTTGCCAGTTAAGGATATCTTATATCCACAGTTACAATGACAGTGAAGTGAAACACTGAGAGCAGCCCTGCAGGAGAAGGACTTGGTGGTACGGCTGGATAAAAAGCTGGCCATGAGCTGGCAATGTGCATTCATAGCCCAGAAAGCCAACTGTTTCCTGGGCTGATCAAAAGAAGCATGGCCAGCAAATCAAGGGAGATGACCCAGCCCCTCTACTCCACTCTCATGAGATCCTACCTGGATTACTGCATCCAGTTCCGGAGTCCTCTTTTCAATACTTAAAGGGGGCTTCTAAGAAAAATGGGGACAAACTTTTTTAATAGGGCTTATTGTGATAGGACAGGGGGTAATGGTTTTAAACTAAAAGAGGGTATATTTAGATTAGATAATAAGGAAGACATTTTTTACAAGAGCAGTGAGACACTGAAAAAGGTTGCCCAGAGAGGTGGTACATGACCCATCCCTGGAAACATTGAAGGTCATGTTGAACAGGGCTCTGAGCAACCTGATCAAGAAGAAGGGGATTGCAGGGGACATTGGACTAAAGGTCCCTTCCAACCAAAACTATTCTATCATTCTATGAGTTGCTGTCCTCCAGATTGCAAAAGTAGGCAGGTTACAGCCATGGTCTTGCCCAAAACGGCACAAGGCAACAGCCACTTTGAAAGGAAATACATCATCATGGGAACCTCTGACCATTCATTGGTCAGATTTTGCAAAAACGCAAAATACATCATTATTCTCTCTCTCTTTCTCTCTGTATGTGTGAGCGTGTGTATATATATGTATATAATATTTACGTTCCCTGTACTCACAATTTCAGAATTTAATCTTCTTGAATTAAAGAAATTCAAAGGAGTAAGATTATTAGGACAAAAATGCTTGAATACTAGTTCCACATTTCTAAGAGGACCTTTCATTAATTAATCTCCACTGAAAACCAGTTTGTCAACATCTATTAATAATGCAAGAAGGATTTAAAAACTTTCAACAAATACGTTTAAAATATTTTTCAATTGAAAAGTCATGTATTATCTAGCTGTTAGTATGATACTAGACAAAGAAAAGGCTTTGGCCAAAAGACCTAAGAGCACATCACAATAAGGTGCACTACTAGGAGCTGTGGAACAACAGAAAACATGAGTACTGTATTAACAACAAAGGGAAAAGTTAAGACTACGGAATTAAAAGCCCTAGACCTCAGCAAATATATATAGTGCCTTTCATCTAAAAGAGACACTTTTCCTCAGTGGTTCTTCACATTTCCTCATTTTCTAGCTGTCCTGGTTTGAGCCAGGATTATGCCAATTTTCCTTTTACTGATCTATTTTTTTTCTTCAGTGAACTCTCTTTTAAGCAGCACACTTGCTGTAACTATCAGCAAGTTTACCAGCTAGTGGACTCATAATGCTCAGTGTTTATAGATACTGCTGAGAGACCAAGGACACTTTGCTTTACTTGTTGGATTTGCTAGTTCGGACACTTCTAAAGCAGAAGACTCATATCTGCATAGGGAGGAGCAGACTAGACAGATGGCAAAACTGACCAACCAGAGTATTCCATCCATATACTTATGTAGGACTTGGTATAAAGTCAGGGAGCATGGAAGTCAAGCCCCTTCTTCTTCCTTCTCTTCTCTGGCCAGTGTCCAGGGAGGACTCCGTCTATCCATCTCCTTTGATCCATGGGCCTGTGTGTTCCTGACCCTTGTAGCTCTACCCCCAGCTCTTCTTTTGCTCTGCTGCTATCTCTGGGACATTTTGGAACTGCTCACAGCTAAGGAGAGTGCTGTGGAAATTGCTGGGGGTAGGGGGAGGCAATAGAGTTTTGCACATTCCTGCAAATATTTGTATATATTGGTACATATTTTCTTTTATTATTAGTACTTCATTAAAGCTCTCTAGTTTAGATTTCAACACGGAAAGTCTTTCTCCTTATTCTCTCTCTCCTTTCCCTACCTGGGTGGGAGGTGGAGGGGATGAAAAGCATTGCTGTCATCGGTTTAATTGCCGATCCTGAGTCAAAACATGACACTAGCTTACTTCTTTACTGTGCTAAAACAATGTATCTTTTCAGGTCAGGGATAAAGAGCAGTAAAATGTTTATTTTAGCAAACTAAAATGGTCAAGAACAACATGCTGAATTCTTATCTGTTGAGCTGGTAAGAAATCCCATTTGTTTTCAGAAGCACAGCAGTACCATCTAGACAGATGCTTTTAGCTCATAAGCTGCCTTCAGGATACCGTTTTTGATGAGAACTGATTTGCATACCACCAAGTCTAAGCTTAGAGTCTGCTAGTACCTGATTTTGATCAGGGTGCTAATGTGCAAGAATCAGCATAACAGAAAAAAAGAGCTACAAAAGATAAAGCAAATCAGAAACCATTTTCAGAAGTTCAATGAAGCTATCTTTTCATTAGGAAGTTATTTGAGCCTAATGGTTCCCAAAATTCAAAACCTGCCTCACTTTTTTCTCTAGTAGGGTTGATGGAGGCTTTTGTGGCAAAGTAGATTTCTGCTGAAAAACATTCCTGTTTTATGAAAACATATTAGTGTTTTCAACATCTGCTGGCTTGAGTGGCTGCCTGCAGAGGTGCTAGGAAGTTCAAGTAGTGGCAGTTCCATGTCAGCCCTCCCATATGAATGGGAAGCACACAGCTCCCAGATCAGTTTCCCTAATGTTACTCAGTTGTGAAGACCCATAAAATTGTACAAATAATTTCAGTTACTATTCCAGGGGTCCCTGAGAGCATTTTCACTGATAGTTTTGTGCTTTGATGTTATCTAAAATAAAGCATATAGGAACTTATGTTCTGCAGAAAATCAGGGAGCTAGGTTTTAAAATTTGCAAGAAAACTGTCCTCTAAGCTGAATATTGTCTATTTTGGCACATATGCCTAATGTAGACTACCTTTACATTTGGAGAAAAAACACATACTCTGCCAAATTGTATAGTTACTCATAATGGAAAAATCCACGGAGTTCAAGTTGTAACCGTAGTTTAAGAATGAAATTTCGGTTTGTCCGACAGTTTATAATTGTGGTATATTTGGATATCAGAACTGTGCCTGTGTGCACACAGTGCACTTTGTCGTGAATTCCCTGGGTGGCCCAGGAACTCCCCAGCTAGTCTCTGCACAGATGAGACGATGGGCTAATAGGGAAACACTGACCAACTTGAGGAGAGGTTGCCTTCCACCTTCACAACAAAATGCTTCACTAATTATTTCAGGAGCTGTTCTGGGACCTTTAGACAGTCACAGGGATGCATGCAGGCAGCTCTTGCTGGGCAAAGAGCAATAGACAGACACTACTCATATGCTTCTGCTGATTAACATCCTAGGTGGACAATCTTGCCAGACCCAGCATGAGAATTAACTAGAACAATAGTTTGGGGAGTTCTACCAATTTAAGCTGAAGATATCATGCAAGAACACTTGCAATGGAGACTTCCAATACCATCCTGTCCAAGAGATTTGAATCCTCATGTGAGCATTACCTTCTGCAAAGGTTCTAGTAAGTTGACGTTGTAGGTTTCTTGCTGTGGTTTGTGGGGTTTTTTTTAATAAACATACTGTTTTTAAGTGTGTGTGCCACACCATTTCTTGAAATGTCAAAGATGTAGAAAAGCAAGACTGAGTGAGGAGAGACTTTAATATTCAATCCTTTATCACTGGGACTCCAAAATAACAGTCTAGAATTTTATATACTGAAAAATCTGGAGAATGTTCACAACCTTTCCTTTTCTTCTTTGCAAGACTTTTCCCAGCCAATAATGAGACAGGGAACAAGCACATTTTTCTGGTTTCCTGCTCCTGTATTTTCGTTTCTTAGATTTTGACAAGAGAGATCTAATTCATGAATGCAAAATATTCTCTCTTTATGGCACTTATTTTGTTATTGCAACAAACATATTTCCAAGACAACAATATCACAGGTGGTGAAATTGATAATTTGTGCCAAAGGCTAAGGCCTTGTCTCTACTAATAAAAATAAAAATACTAATTTACACCGAGTTTTCACACCTCCTACGACCAGAAAATCTGCACCAGTGAAGAATCATAGTTACGAGATTAGCTAGCACAGATGCAGTATATAGACAATAACTAACACATTTTCTTAGTTTTCCAGTTTAGTTTGCTACTGGTGTCTGTACTATGAACCCATACATCTGGAACCTAAACTTGTAAAGTACTAAGCCCCTTTTACTTCAACAATTCTTAGGTGAGTCTGACAGCCTCTATAATTAGACTGGCAAAGAAGAAAATCAGCAGTGTAAGTACCCTCACAAAGATCTTTATCACTATTGCTTTACAATGCTCAACCAAGAGAAATTTGAACATTGAGCTTAATATGAAGTTCATATACTTATTTTTAAACACAGATTAGGATTTCTGACAGAAAAATGCAACTGAAAAGTTAACAATTTAATTAATACAAGTAACTATCTTCCCCACTATAAAAATGCTCTCTGTATGTTACTATTTCGATTCTGCTCTGTAGAAACGAATGTGATAGCATATGTCTTTTGAAATCCAAAAAGAAAAGTCAGTTACTTATTTTCATGTTGTGCAATGATATTTTCACCAGCTATATAGGCCATAAAAATAATCCCATCAAATCAAAACTGAACCGTTCTTCAGACATTTTACTTTATCACAGAAACAAAGAAGAAAAATACCATGCTTCATAACATAATCATCCTGAAACATACAAAGATTGTCTTACCCCAAATACACACAGATATAGAGAGTACTATAGGGAGCCTAAGAATTTACAGGGGACTGTGAAGTTGTACAGGTGCCAAAAACACACATTTATACTGACTACCTCTAGCACTGAAGGAGTTGCCTCTGGGCTACTACTGCCCATTCCAGTCCAACAGAAGGTTTTGGGTCCACCTCCCATAGAATCACAAGGCAAAGTTTGAAGTAATTTGCCTGCAAAAGAGCTACTGTGCTCCTCCCGTTGGAAGAAGGGGAAAAAAAATTACTGTGACAGAGACTCAGCCTGGTGATCACCCTGTTCCTGGAATCGTTTCTTTTCACCCAGTCAAGATTAAAAATTGCACTTCTACTCACAAAAACTCATCTCTCCAAAACTTTTGTGTTGCAGAGGAAGAGGAAAACAAATTGAAATGACCAATGTCTTTCTGAGGTTTAATCTCACAATGTACTCTGTCTTCAGAGCACCTGTAAACATAATGGGAATCGTGGGACTTGGTGTGTGCAGTACAAGGCACAGATCCAAACTGCCAAAAAATCCAAAATCTGCAACGCAAAGCAAAAATTCAGTGTCTTCGTACTGCATTTGATGAACAAAAGTTTTCTGTATAGCTGAAATTCTGAAGACAGTTTTCATTTTAGTTCTAATTGTATATGTGGTTAATGTGTACTTAATTAATTAAATAATGGTCACTCCAGCATTACAGTAGGCATTTGGATGACATTTTTTCCTGTAATGTATCACATGACTTCCTGGGACTATCAAATAATTTTTCACATCAGATTAACAGAGACTGGAAATGAGATCGAGCTTTGGGGGTTGATACTCTATCTAGCTGGGGTGTCTAGCTCACTGGTTCAGACTAGTGTTATCACCAGGTTTCCTTCTAATTCATACTGGCAAGAACCTCAGATTTTGGCAGAGGGAGAGGGAATTTTGTAGCTTAATTTTTCTATTTTTTTTCTTCCTTCTTTTTACCAGATGGTTTACCTATTAAGATATCTACCCATTGAACAGCATCCACTGATCTCTATTCTCTAACTACAGCATAATATTTGGCTTAATACCTGGTTTAATTCAGGTCTTTTTTCCCTCTCCTCATAACCAGAAACAACTCTTGGAAGAATTCAGTGAAAGTCTCATGAGGTTTATCAAATATTTCTCTATCCATAATTCGAGCCTGTAATGTATTCAGTAGATTATTCATCCAAGTGTTTTCTACTTCCTCCCAGTGTTTCAGCTTTTTGCACAAGAACAAGGTTAGTGACAGTTGTGTTAATTACATGACAAATGCGTATCAAGTAAATTATTGAAATAATTATTTCAAATATTTTATTGAAATGACTCCATAAATTACTATGTTCAAACTGGGGGAGAGAGAATAAGAGTTCCTTACTAGTAAGAGTTTTCATAATGTGTAGTAAAAAGCCAAGAACGATCAGCAGAAAAAAACATTTTTCCTTTTGCTATTTCCATTTTCTTTCTGTTTTGGAGATAATTTCTGAATTTCAATGTAATTCTGGCTTTTAATTTAATTTTTAAAAAGCTATTAGTGCATATTTCAAATAGAGAAAATAATTTGTGGGTATTTTCATTAAAAGAAACTGCAATGCTGCAAACCTTACATTAAAATATAGATGCACACTAGTAATTGAAAAATAATAATCAAATAAAAAGCACAGCAGAACACTTCAATTACTGATAATAATCATAGTATAATCTTGTCCTACCAAGTGTGTCTCCAGGTACAGTTTAAGGCTGTCTGTCTCTGCTTTAGGAGGAGTCCAATTCTCTGTTGTTTCCATGGCTTCATTTAACCAGTGAATAAATTCATCCAGCTTGCTTACAAACCCCTTACCAGATAAGAAAAAAGAAAGAACAAGAAAAGCATATTTGTTAGCAAAATGGCAATCTGAAAAATGTATGCTCAATATTTTTTTTTAAGCCAGGTGAGTTTTGTACAGTAAAATTTTGCCTTTTACATTCATGCAAAGAAAAAAACAATTAGCAAGTTGCCTTCTAGTAAATAAGAAGCAGAATAGTGTTTCTGTGGAAAATAAAAGGTGACATTTTGGGACAGGACAATGTGAGATCCATACGACTGTGATGAAATGGAAAAAAAAAACAGCAAAGTTTTAGAATATATGAAGGAAATATATTAAAAGCTGCATATCCATTACAATGAAAACTGAGCTGAAGACCTTGCACTGGGCAGATTTGGTGTAGGATGATCATTATTGGTTGAAAAAAGTGCTGAACAAAGCTGCATTAACAAGGTACACATCAGTAGACCAAAGGAATAAACTACTTTACAGAACCTGGGTCTTGTGATTCCTGTTTTGGTTTGTAGGATGAGACTCAGAGACAAGAAATCAAACAGTATGTGAGGCAGAATACATAGCATTTAGTATAAATACTGCTGATTGCATATAAGCCACACAGATGGTGCTGAGAAGACAGGAGCTCCTGCTACTCAGGAGTACCATTTATTTCAAGATTAGTACCAATTATATTGTCTGATTAAAAATAGTGCCCCTGAATTTACATGATTGGATGATACTATAGGCACACACTGAGTACAGATAATTTTACTCAAGTTTTATCCACCACAAAGCAAGAGAGTAAACGGAATAAACTGACCGTTATGTTTATAAGCACCCTGAAAATTAACTCTGAGAGGAATATCAATCTATTTATACCATCTTAAGACTAGATTAAGTTAGGTCTAATACTAGTTATACTATTAGTTATTAACTATTAATTTTGCAGCACAGTGATAATTTTAATTGCCAGTTGGATCGCAACTCAGTATACACTCTTAGTATCTCACTCTCACCACTTTATGGAATGATTTCTGGTAATTATTAGGCCATTCAGATCGCTAGAAGCAAGATACGCATAAAAGTTTAAAGATTCCCGAGTGACTCAGGTGCCCAAATCCCCTCCTCCAGAGGGACACATAAAACTGGAATTCTAAAAGAGACAGAAACAGGAGTACAAGCAGTTGGCACACAGCTGTGTTATGCGAAGAAGTGCAATGCTAATAAACCAGACCAAGCAGAGTCACACTTCCTACAGAATTCATGGTAGCAGAGTCATCTTGGCCTGATGCTGTGCCAAGAAGCCAGGATTCAATAATGTACTCCTGGCTTCCAGCTGAAGTGACACTGCTTCTGAACTGAAGCTAGCCTCTGTCAGGATGCTTCAATGCATACTGCAGGCATGACAGCACTCTCTAAGGCACTCCAAAGACTTTGTTTTATTTATTATTATTTTTATGTGACTCCTTACAAGTCTTCAGAATGAGAAGGAAGCTATTGCCATCTCTGTTCATGTTATCCACTGTATCTCAAAGCATTATAAGGAAGAACACTGTTTGTCCGCAGGTCTTGTTGCAGGCTGTTTACCAGCACATTCCAGAAAGGAAGCAGACAGGAATAACAACCCAGTGCATATGGTAACTTGAGATGACATGCCTCCACTCTGGGGCAAGCAATGAAGGTAGCTGCATCTCCTCTCTCCCTCAGCAGGTCATGCCTCAAGGGCTACATTCCCCACATCAAGCCATGGGACGGAGGCGAGGCAAGATGTTCCCCTGGCTCTGTTGCTTGCTTTCTTCCAGCTTGAAGTGGAGCATAAGAGATGCCAGATTGGCAGAGGAGTGGGAGACGTGAGCTGAGGGGGAGAGGAGCAGGAGGAGTAAAGTCATTCTAGTCCCTCCAATAAATCTCTGCCTGCATTTTAGCAATGTGCTGTCCTTGAGAGACAAGGTGATATGTTAAGCACAAAAAATGAAGAAAGGCTCTCTCTTGTATATGCGTTGTGTATTTTATGAAGACAGACACGTTATGTCTGCCTGCAGTACTTAATGTCTGTACGCCTATGAAAGGGTGCTCAGAAAGACCACAGGCTTGCACCAGTACAAAAAGCGACTACCAGACACCAAGTTACTTCTGCTCTCTCACAAAAGGTGTCCTCTCACAAAGGTGGCCCTGGTGTGGTGGAGGGAAAGCCTGGGGGCTACTTTGAGGGCCTGGGAAAACAATGTAGATACAGACTCCTACAGAACCACGATGAGCCCAGTTATCTGAGAGACAAGTGGTCAGGTGGCAAGCACCAATGCCACCTGGCAGATCAGGATGGTGGCTGGGGACATGGTGCCCAAGGGGAGTCCCGCAGCAGCAGGGCCATGGGCCGTGACCAACCCCGGCAAATTTTCTTCTGACACACAGCGCCAATCACAACAATCACGATTTTTTTTTCAAATAGCGGCAATAAAATCTTACTGAAACCATTAAAAAGAGGAAGAGGAAAGAGAAGGGGAAGCAGAATGGAACCCCGAGCAGCGCTGGGCCGCCGGCGGAGGGAGCGCCGCCCGCCCGCTCACTTGCCGTGCCTGGGTCCACAGCGCCACCTGGCGGCGCCGCGCCGCCCCACGCCTGGCCCCGGCGGCGCCCGGCCGCTGACACGTTGCTCGTGGGGAACCGCGGGGAAAAACCAAACTGGAACAACGCTTCGACCGCGCGCATCGCGGCCGCGTTACAGACGGTGTGTTTTCAGCCGTTCGAAGGCACACAGAATAGAAAATTACATCTCAATTTGTCTGTAAGATTAAATAGTAACGATGCAGTGCCTGCTTCATTCCACACAAATTAATGATCAAAACAATGCCCCACTTGTGTTTTTTTTTATTCATAGCCGTGCCTATGATTCCATCCCATTCGTTTTAATAGCCTGATAGCAGAGAGCAAGGAAGGGGGAACCTTTCTCACCGAGCCACCAGCTTCATGACTTGTTCCCACCTGGGCGGCACCCCGGGCTGGAAACCAAAACGTGTGCAAATATAACCAACTGTCTCTGGGGTTATGGACTATACTACAGTTCACTCTTGATGCTGAACTTTCCCTTCTCGCCTTTTTTTGTCAAAGCCCAGTTATCGAAAGCACTTTGAGATACAGGCCAGTTCTCCCCACCATTGGAGCCCAAATCTGGTACAACTCTTCTGCATTGCTAGACCAGGCAGTCCAAGGCAGGAGGCTGCCTGCTCTCTTCTGCTGAGAGAGGGACCATCTGCAGTATCACTGCTCCATGTAGCCCTGTCACAAACATAAACCCAGGTTCTTCACTGTCTCAAGTCTCAGAACAGAGGGGAAGTCCAAAACATAATTTATCCGTGACTGAAGGGCTGCTGGCGCTCCACAGACTAACCAACACAGAGTAATTTCTCCATAATCAAAATGGCCTAGTTAGTTGGAATGGAATGCCATTAATGATGAACATTTAATTAGGGACACAAACAGCATTACCATAGTTGCATTTATCATCATCTAGGCTGCTTCCCACAACATACATTTTAAGTAAAAGCTTTGGACAAAATAAGTTCTAAGAAAGAATAGGGAAAAATGTCTTACAATACAGAAAATGTATTGTGAGACTCTGACCAAACATGAAACTGCTTGGAAAAAGCAGATTACAACATAAATTATATAAAAACACAGGATAAGGCCTAATATGCAATCCTAAATAAAAACTCAGGAGTACTCAGTAAAATAACTAAATTCATAGGATGACAAATTTTAACCAATACAGGGTCTTTTTCAGGGTTTGGGGTTTGATTTCTTTTTTATTTTTTAAGATGTCCATTAAACCACTTCACATTTCTTCCGAGGAACCTCTTACAGTTCTTCTTTTTCTGTTTGAACTTATGTTTTTCTTTCTCTAGATTATTTTTTTTCTTCATCATTCTTAAAGTAGTTAAGTGTTTCAATGGGTATAAACTTCAGCAGAGCTATGTGGATTTATACTAAC
The DNA here is from genome assembly GCA_020745705.1 of Hemiprocne comata. Classification (NCBI taxonomy): domain Eukaryota; kingdom Metazoa; phylum Chordata; class Aves; order Apodiformes; family Apodidae; genus Hemiprocne; species Hemiprocne comata. The sequence goes on along the minus strand of CM036590.1, from coordinate 40,191,742 downwards.
TAGAAGTTTGATCTATACAGTAGCACACTTATAATGAAAATATAGTAAAATATGCCCAACTCATGCTTTGGTAACAGGAAATAAAGCTATTTTATTTTCCATTAAGACTTCTTGGAAGTTGAAAACCCATACTTAGCCACACTGAAGAATTCCTCAGAGAGAAAAGAGGGAAACAGAATAGAAAAAAAAAAAAAGGGAGCACCCGTATAATACAGCCTCTGCCTTTTGACTAGCTGGTTCAGTCTTGCAAATGTAATAGCTTTGTTCTGTGCTTGCAAGCTAAATGTTACTAAAAAAACTCCAGCCCCTACATGACACATCATAAAGCTATTCTTATTCTATGCTGCTTAGCACAGAAAAAAAAAGTTTCCAAATTATTAATGATTTTTAGCAACTTCTGTAATGAAGTTTGCAAATAATTATAAAGTTCCTCCCATACCCCATACTGAAAATTTTTAAACATTCACCTTTAAAACATTGTTCTCATTTTGTTTCATGACTATTATACAGCTTTTCCTAGAGGGAGGAAGAAAGTTCTAATCACTCATCACTGAACGAAGCTAGAGCAAATATGGATTCATTTGAAATTTGGCATGTACAAAGTTCGGGGGGTTTTGTTTTTTGGGGTTTTGTTTTGGTTTAGTTTGGGTTTTTTTGTGGTCTAATTCTTTTTGCTCTGGATGGGTAAGAATGAAAAGAGACAGACAATTGTAAGTACTGGGGTAAAAAAAAAAAAAGGCTGCAACTCATTGTGTCGTCTTTCGTGTCTTATAAAATGAAGAGATTCTTAATTCCATTGTTCTATAGAAATAAGGAATTAATTAAATAAATAAATAATTAAAATGAGACTTCCTCATTAATGACCAGAACACTAAAATTTTTTTAATCATAAGACATGAGAATTCACTCGCTGAGTCACCCAAAAAGGGCAGGGATGGATCAGCTCAGAGGCCAAAGGCATGCATGGATATTGAACTGAGGAAGGGTGCTCCTGGAAGTGTGCCTCCCACCCTTGTTCTGTGAAATACAAGGGCGGCATGTGGAAGACAACCAGGGGATCAGGTCCAGCCAACATGGGTGTAGGAAAGGGAGGTCCTGCCTGACTAATCTCATCTCCTTCTATGACTGGGTGACCCGCCTAGTGGATGAGGGGAAGGCTGTGGATTTGGTCTACCTTGACTTCAGCAAGGCCTTTGACACAGTCTCCCACAGCATCCTCCTGGAGAAGCTAGCAGTCCATGGCTTCGACAGGTGCACCCTTCACTGGGTCAAAAACTGGTTGGATGACCGGGCCCAGAGAGTGATGGTGAATGGAGCTGCATCCAGCTGGTGTCCGGTGACCAGCGGTGTCCCCCAGGGATCAGTACTGGGCCCAGTCCTGTTCAATATCTTTATTGATGACCTGGATGTGGGGATTGAGTCCACCCTCAGTAAATTCGCAGATGACACCAAGCTGGGGGGGAGTGTCGATCTGCCAGAGGGTAGGAAGAAGCTGCAGGAGGACCTGGACAGGCTGGATCGATGGGCCGAGGCCAACGGCATGAAATTCAACAAGACCAAGTGCAGGGTCCTGCACTTTGGCCACAATAACCCCAGGCAGCGCTACAGGCTGGGGGAAGAGTGGCTGGAGAGCAGCCTGGCAGAGAGGGACCTGGGAGTACTGGTGGACAGCAGGTTGAACATGAGCCAGCAGTGTGCCCAGGTGGCCTGGAAGGCCAATGGCATCCTGGCTTGTATCAGGAATAGTGTGGCCAGCAGGAGTAGGGATGGAATTCTCCCCCTGTACTCAGCACTGGTGAGGCCTCATCTTGAGTACTGTGTCCAGTTCTGGGCCCCTCACTTCAAGAAGGACGTTGAGGTGCTGGAGCGGGTCCAGAGGGGAGCAACAAGGCTGGTGAAAGGACTAGAGGGAAAGTCTTATAGGGAGAGGTTGAGGATGTTGGGGTTGTTTAGCCTGGAGAAGAGGAGACTCAGGGGGGACCTCATCACTCTCTTCAACTACCTGAAGGGAGGTTGTAGTCAGGTGGGGGCTGGTCTCTTCTCCCAGGCAACCAGTGACAGGACAAGAGGGCATAGCCTGAAGTTGCTCCAAGGGAGGTTTAGGTTGGATATTAGGAAGCACTTCCTCACGGAGAGGGTGGTTAGACATTGGAATAGACTTCCCAGGGAAGTGGTGGAGGCACCGTCCCTGGATGTGTTCAAGGAAAGGCTGGATGTGGCACTTAGTGCCATGGTCTAGATGGTGTGGTGGTGTTGGTCATAGGCTGGACTTGATGATCTTAAAGGTCTTTTCCAGCCTTGGTGATTCTGTGTGATTCTGTGATTCTGTGATACAAAAGATACAGAGCCCTCAGGGGCTGCACAGGGCTGCACAGGGCTGCACAGGGCTGCACAGGGCTGCAGGGCTCCCTGCACCCAGTACAGCTGGTTACAGGATCTCAGGTGAGGCAGCCTGCTTGTGTCTGGCACGTGGGATAAGAGAGCAGAAGAGCAGCTGTGGTGGTGTGCTGCCAGGACAAGAAACCCTGGAACATGGCAGAGAGGCCTATAGAAGTGGTTAGATGAACAAGTCTCATGTCGTTCATTACATTTAAAAGGACTGTGTGTATTCTGTCTATCCCACGTGTGTGTCAGAAAAGTTAAATACTTAAAATGAACACAGAAATGGGCAGTCTTTGGCATCCCAAGCTGTTTGTGTCTGACTCCTTTTTTTTTTCCTGTTTTGCTGGGTCCTGTTTGCATATTCTCCCTACTCACCACAACTGTTCAGCACACCTCACTGCTCACTAGCTGCACTCCGCTACTGCCTCATGGCACAGCCCAGGGGTGCCTCTCCCTGTGTCTCTCCAGCTTCCACAGTCCCCCCCTGCACTTTCCCATTGAACTTCAGAAGCTCACTCCATCTCCAGCCAAAGACCGACCTCCTGTAGAAGAAGATATCAGATATCCATTAACTTCCCACTTCCTAGCTTGCAGCAAAAGACTCAAGGCTGATGCTTACTGCCATCAAATGAGTCAATCAAAGAAGTTTTGGTACCCACTGATCCAAGCTTCATGCTCCCCCAGAGCTGGTGGCACAGCCAATGCCCAAGGTTGAAAAAGGACAAAGTAGAGCCCAGGAGAAATGTTATGGGCTGTCAGGAAAATAACAAGCATTTCACAAGCATAAAGACTTCTGATAACAACTACAAATCTAGTGATATCAATGTAAGTGCTTATGATTCTGTAGAAAGACTCCAGTCCCTGATAATATCCCTGCATATTCTTTTAGCTTGTCAGGGGTGTTGCTCAGATATATTCTCATTGGATCACAGTTTTCTGAGCAACACACAACTAAGACCTCCCAGAAAAGTTTTTACTGTCACAGTTCTGAAAAAAAAGCATGCTTGTCAAGCAAGTCACTTAAAATTATGCACAACTGCCTCTCAGCTAAGCTAACACTACTTCTTGCCCTAGAACTTTTAAAGTTCCCTAACTTCTTTTCAGTGCTTAGCTTTATTTTACATTACAAGCTCTCTCTTTTTTTGGTCACATAGGAAAGTAAACAGTTCTGGTGTTCAATAATTTTTGCACTTCAAATGATCTCATTTAGACTTTGAAGTTCAGCTTTCATTAATTGAATGGAATGGGAAAGAAGGAAGTTACCATCTCAGCTGCAGCTATCACTTTACAAATACGGCTTTTATTAGACCACATTTAGAATGGAAACAGCCTAAAGCCTAGTTCTGTAATTTTGGGCTTTAGTCTAAGAGACAGCACACTTATGGTTACTAAAAAAAGAACATGAAAACAAGGAATTTTTTATTTTATTTTTTGTACACTAAAAACAACAATATCCTGGATGTTTTTAGTATATTTTTGATGTGAGATTCCTTTAGATGGAGAATTTAGATATGTGCACTGAAGGAAGCTAGCATTTATGTTGCCAAAATTATGCCATAAAACACAGAGGATGCAACTGCATCCAATTAAGACCATTATGAAAAGTTTTATGGCCCTCATCCTAGACCAAATTTTGGTTTTGCATTTTATGGAAAAAAAAAATCCAGAGTTACTGTGCTTACATGGCACAGGTAGCAAGATTATTTCAATAGCTTCTGTCTACTAATTTTAAGCTATGCAGTGTTAATACTACTCAGTTTAGTCTAATGTTTTTATTTAATGTATGCTGACTTATACTTAAGGCACTTTTGGTCATTGCATTTGTAGAAGTACAAAGCCCTCCTAAAGATTTGAGCTAAGATTAAAATCAGAATAAAAGAGACATGCCAAATACAAATGTACTAAAATCATCTGCCACAGCAGTTGATGGTGGAACGTCTACTGTATTCCACAAACCTGTGTGGAAGCACGAGACAGCAGTGCTTGTTAAACTCAGACTTTTTTTTCTTTCCACCTTTCCTTTTATTACACAAAGGGATTTCTCTTCTTGAAAGAATTGGTTATGAGACTGTGTGCTTAAAAATGAATGTCCAATTTTGTTGCAAGAAGACAGTGTTGTAAAGTTTGTTCCCAGTTTACAAAAAGACTGAGCTCACAGAGGGCTCTGTGTACAAGGATGGGCTGGCTCTAAGGGCACTTCTATCACAGAATGTATTAAGAAAACCCTTTGTCTAACCACAAAAGGACTTGCATATTAGTCTCAGGAGGAACACATTCCTGCCCATGGACTTTATTTTCAAAAGGATAAAAGTGCACTTTCTTCATAGGCAAAGGTAAGTCAAAGAAATCCAGGTACTCAAGAGGATGAGGCTGCAACAAACTGCCACAGTCAATTTAATTGGAGTTAGACCCAGAGGCAACAATAGTACCATTAGCAGTAGAGATGTTAGGGGTACCCAAGGAACCAAGATGCCACAGTGGGAAATATTCTTTGTGTGATGTCAAGATTCTGTGGCAGACAGTGACTTCACAGAAACATACAACTGACCCAACACATCAGTAGGCTAGCAATACTTTGTATGCGGTTCAGGATACATTCATTCACAAACACTTGAGAGGTAGAACTTAACAGCTTTCTGCTAAAGAAGTGCCACATTTATTCAATAACCCCAGTTTAGGAGAATGTGCGACCTAAGTGTTCCCTCCAAACAGGGGAAAGATAAAGATTAAATACTTAGTCAACATCTGTGTAAAGACACAACTTTGTCTTCTACTATATACTGTTAAGCATTTTTTAAGACTAACTGTTAAATTACACAAATCTTTCACTAGTGCCACCTCTAGACCTTGTGCCCATCTACCACACACAGAATTAGAATTGGATATTGAATGTATTTTCCGTAATCGACATCCATCTAATTAGTCATGATATATTAAATTACAGAACAGAAAGTGGTAGCACAGGATGGTAACTGTCTCACGACTTTTACTGGGTTTAGAGCCCACAGGATGCATTCTGATGCTGGAAAACAAGAAGGGTTACTATCTAGAAATATAGAGTTATATCAAGCAGAGCCAGTAAGATGTATCTCAGTGTCACAGTTTGACTCAGGATTGGTAATTGAACCAGCAACAATAATGCTCTCGATCCCCTCCCCCTCCTACCCAGGTAGGGAAGGAGAGAGATAATAAAGGAGAAAGACTTCCCAGATTAAAAACTAAACTAGACAGCTTTAATTAAATACTAATGATAAAAGAAAATATGTACAATTATATACAAATGTGTTCAGAAATGTGCAAAACCCTCTTGCCTCCCCCCAACCCCCAGTAAGTCCCACGGCATCTCCTGAGCTGTGAGCAGAAATGTCCCGGAGCGCTGCCGGAGAGAGCGGCAGAGCAGACAGGAGCTGAGGGGAGAGTTATGAAGGTCAGGAGTGCATGAGTGTAGGGATCAATGGTGATGGATAGATGGAGTCCTCCCTGAATGCTGGCCATGGACTGAAGAGAAGGGAAGAAGAAGCAGGAAGAGGCTTGACTTCTGTGATCTCTGACCTTACACTGAGCTTACGTAGATATACGGAATGGAATACTTCAGTCAATTTTGCTGTCTGTCTAGTCCACTCTTATTTTTTTGCAGACCTACTAAATCAACAGATGTTGCTAACATTTACAAGCTATTTTTCTATACTGTATTATTACTAGAGCAGGAATGGCAGACAAGATTTTTAAGAAGTTCTTAACTTCCTAAAACCTCCTAGGTAAAAGAACTAGTGTCATAAAGGTAGGATCAGCTTAAAAAGCATGATACAGAGAAATATGCAAAATGTTACTTTTCAATCCCTTAAAAACTTGAAGACAGTGAACATGATTCTGAAATGAAAAGTTCACCACCCCCATGGGACTGTTTGCTTAATTTCTGCTTCTGGAAAAAGAGCAGGCTATGCTAATCTGAATATTAAGAATAATTCCTAAATGTGTATCTGTAGACTACTTAAACTTTTCCAGATGCCACAAACGTAATTCTTCCTTTACCCTATACCTTGTCTTCCCTTTTGCTCAGATGAAGATCTACTTTATATTTAAAAGAACTACCACAAGGCCTCCACTGCGATTTCGAACTTACAAGATCTAAAAAGGGATATTCTTTGTATCAGACTTTGGGGCAAAGATAAATACAGAAAAAATAAGCAAAATGCTTCCTAAACCCTGTTCTCGAGAGCTGTGTTCTTTGAGAGCAGACAAGCTTCCAGCACCACTGATAACATTTCCCACAGCCTTTTGAAGGATCAGTGAACATCTAGAACCACAGAAGCAGCATCCCTGGGTTGGAAGGACACTGCTGGGAAGAAGTGAGCCATATAGCCCTGGGGCCAAGACAGCTACACATATGAATGAATGTAACATAGCAGCACAGGAAAGGCCAGTGTCATTGTGACTTTGGAAGTGTTCAAGAGCAGAGAAGACTGGTGGAGAGAAGGGAGGGGAAAGGGAAGATGGTCTGATTCATTCATCATTTTAAGAATCATCTGGTATGAACTCAACGGCAATATGGATTGATTGTAAACCTCCTGAGATGCCATCTGCTTTGGTGGCAGTTATGCCCAGCATACAAAATGGCTGCTGATCTCTTCTCATACTGATGTGGCCATGCTTTCTGCCTGAGATGTAATGTTGACAGGCACAAATCCAGCTAAAGTTTTAGGAATCCTGCATTCATTCAGGTGAGGACAGAGTTCATGCTGAGAAAATACGGGAGGCCAGTGCTGTATCTCAAAAGTGGTGTGAGATTCAAAGCACTCCTGGGAATGAAATAACTAAGTAAATTACCATATCCTTCTCTATATGGAAAAATTTTACATATGACTTCACATTCTAGATGACAGAAAATAATTTTGCTTATCTGCCTCCTTATTTATCATGCATAGTAATTTTACTCTTCGTTATTTTCGAGGCAATATTTCAAATTGCTTAAGTTCCACGTCAGGCCACAGTGCCGGATGGCAGCGGCAATTCCGAGCTGCAGCCTGGCTGAGAGAACGCTGGCACAGCCTGCGCAAGCCCTCTTGTGGAGACAACTTACACCACCTCAAAACCACTGTTGTGCCAGCTAGCTAAAGCATCCTCTCAAACGGATGAAAGTATTATCGACAAAAAACCCATCACTTTTACAGTAATAAGTTTTATCGCCACTGGGTTCTGCAGACACATATACATTGGTTAAAGAAGTAAATATTTTCCACTGTTCTTTCTAATCAGCACTGAGTTTTGTCAGAAAACCTCTGCAATGTCAAGCTGCTTTCACATGTTTCTAGCACAGGTCCATGTTAAATTTTGAGGCTGGCTGGGAAAAAGTTCCGAAGGCAACAATATTGAATCTAAGGAGTGAACAATATGAACAGCAGAAAGGAGAAACAGGAGTTAAAGGATAGCAAGAGCCGTGAAAATTAAACAGAAACAGGAAGGAAAAACAGACAATAAGGAAACAGGGCATAAATAAAGAATAAAAAAAAAAAAAAAAAAGAGAAGGAAATATATAAGCAAAAGAAAATATAGTTTTTGGGGTTTTTTGGGGTTTTTTTAAGTGTGATGTTCTTTGGGTCATTGGGAATACAACAGGCAGGGGAAAGTTCTTAGAGTTAAAAGTATAAGTCAGCAGCCATGACATTGTGAGTGGTCTGAGTAATGAATGTACAAACTTCTTAATGATCATCCAAATCTCTTCTTTGAAGTTCATCATACTACTAGGATTGAACATATTGGTTTTGAAAATATATTTATTCACAAAGAGCGATGCCTGTTATTGGTCATGTCTCTCAGAAACTGTCACTACTCTTACAATAACTTTCTTCTGAGTCATTTCTTCTCTACATAAAATCGAAGAGGCATAAGCAGCAGCTAGGGAATAAAGATAGGTGCCCGAAACATGTTGTAATACAGATAAGTTTAAAATTTATCTTATGTATCACAGCATCAAATATCCTAAATGGAGGCCTTTTTAGATTATACCCTCATGTGACCCTGTCTAACTGTCTAACTCTAGACTTACCTAACCAACTCTATTACTTGCCGTATCTAGAGATCAGCTGAGAGATGTGAATGTTTTTAGGTCACATACTCTTGTTTCACTCAGTTGGTAAACCAGGGAGCAAGCTATGAACATCTTTCCAGAAATTTGTAGCCAGCAGTGCATCTAGGGAAGGACAAAAACAGCAAATAAATCTACCTGAGCCAAGAAAGATGATGCTAGCAATGCCCAGAAAGGGAGCAGCTGCAGCTGGAAGGAGTGTCTGGATTCTGGAGGGACGCTGAGCACAGCACTGGAGAGGGGCCTGTCTTTGGTAAAAAAAACTGGCACCAAAATGAGTTGCTATGTCCTCCTTCAAGGATAATGGCAAAATGCTGCAGTATATTCAAATCTATTTCACAGTCCCCAATTTTTTTTTTTTTTGTTCACTATGAGCAACTCTAAACTAGAACAGAAAATGTAGAAGTTCTGTAGAAGGATCTGTTCATAAATGCAAATTTGTTATTTATTCTACCTATACACCTTAAAGCAAATCTAACCATAACTGTCCCCTTTCTTTCAGTATGAAATGTTTTCTATGGTCCAAACTCTGTAAGTCTGTAATCAATATCTTCATTTTCAATGAAGCTAGTTGTCTGATGTGCTTTTTCTAAAAATGCTGCCAATATAACTATCGATGTTGAAGCAACTTATGGTGATGTAAGGGTACTTGGAAGTACTGCATTGCCCCTTCATATGATTACTTTAAATGTTGTGTTGGCAACATACCTTATTTTGAGATTGTTTTACAGCTAATGTATGTATCAATTATGAACTGCATCCAAAAGATGAACTAATCTTCATTTGCAATTTTTCCATATAATGCCCTCTGCAATATATTAGTATACAGCTTTATTCTGCTCTGAAAAATAGACAATTATGAATGACCATCATTCCTTGGTTTGCATACCCAGAGTATTTGGGCTTTGGGCAGTGGATTGAGGGTGGAACGCCCTTGTGCAGCTGTTATTTCTGCCAATGTTCAGCTGCTACCTTGCATGCACAGTGAGCAGCACCAGAAGCCACTCAACTGGAGCCACGCTGGCACCTCCCCCAACGGGTCCCAACATATCTTTACCCTTTGATCTCATAGTTGCTAGAAATGAACCTCATTCCCCAGCGTTGAACACACTGCACATCATATTCATACACCATGGTTGCTCAGGTAGCCTGTAATCAGAATGACCCTATGGCATGATGTCAATTAAACAGAGATTTGTGCACTTCCAAAAATTTTACCTTTTCCCAAACAAAAAAACAAATTAGCCAAAACAAAATTAGCCGAAAGGAAATTAGCCAAATTGTATACCTTTACCCAATGGCATAATATTAATTCCACAGGATTTCCAGTGCCTCTAAAATAAAAAATAATTAACTTATTTTTACATTAAATTTTCAGTAAGCGGTAAACAAAGGAAGAAAGCCACTGTATTTGTGGTCTGCTGGTCAAAAAGCAGGATTAAACACTGCTTATTTACATAATATAATTATAGTTCTTTAAATAACAATAAAAATGGCAGTTATGTCTTCAGGAAGACCCAAACTCTAATTTTTTTGCAGAAGGTATGGTTTATTTTTTTAATATATTTCACACGTGCAGTTTATATTTTTTAACTTTAATAACTGGCATACACATGCTATTACTCTTTAAAATCAGAACAGTATGTCAACTCAAATTGTTGGAATAAAATACATAGCAAAAAAAAATTGTTAGAGACTACACTAAAGCAAAAAAAATTCTTCATAAGGAATTAATATTCTAGATTATTATTGATTTGATATCTGAATTTCTAACAACTTCGTTTGAAAGTTGAGTCTCGTTCACTTCAGAAGCAAAATTTCTGTAAAATTGGTGCAGTATCAAGTTTTGGCCTCAAGAGGGCGATATATCACCATGTCTAAAAGTTTCAAAATGAAGGAGAAAACCCTACTTTTTACTGAAACAGAACAGATGCTGTTTGCTTGTGAGTAACTGCTAAATATTTTTACCTCTGCTGTATCATTGACATGACTTAAGATATAATGTCCCCTCAAAATCAGGACGTTTAATTCAGTATGTCCTATTATTCACGGCAAATTAGTTAAAAGAGGTTAAGTCTGCCACCTCACAAGAGATACTACAATTCTTTGATCCATTAGTTTGTTTTGCAGTTAAGACTTCTGAGTTTAAAAACAGGAGGATTTATGTCTGCCACTGCTTGCTAAATATGGCAGTAGTGAGGAAAGATCAAGAGTCAACATCTCTGTTTTATACTCCATCATTATTCCTCTGGTTTCCTAATTTAACCTCCTGTTATGCACTCAGTTCTTGTTCACCTGCAGTCTCCAAAGAAATCCTATCACTATTAGTTCCTCCATTACTTGCTTTTATTTTGCCTCCTAATTCTTCTACCTTCCCTCTTAGATAGTTTCTTTTTTCAGTGGTTTCTGGTGGGCATTCCTTAACACCCTCTTTAATTCTGACTTACATTTTTCATCTCAAAATGTTGATGTGTTTACAGAATAAAATAAAATAAAAAAAAATATTTGGTCTTTTTAATTTTGTCTTTGTATTCTTTATTTTTAATACCGGAAGCTTTGCTGTTGCTAAAAATTTACTATTTTTTTCTGGTTTTTAGACTTCAACAGAACTACAGGAGATACGCACTGCAATTTATAGATGAATTTGACTCTAGTTTGGATTTACCTGAGCAAATTTTATGCTAGCTGCTACAGTTCAGTTGCTGCTAATAGTGCAGCAGTATTCACATTTTTAATTACCTTCTATTTCTTTAGGCTTGTGCAGCACAAGGAAGAAACATCCATGTAGTCAGATGCTGGCATCAGTAAGGAAAAAGCAATTAGTAATATTAATTTACTGTGACTTGAACTTCTACATTGCCTACTACCAAAAAAACTGTTTGCTTGTTGGTTCTCCCCTGTCAGCCTGGAGGCTTTCCAAATATTGTCTAAGGGAAACCAGAGGCAAATCTAGCCCTCGTTCTGGTAACCTTACTTGACCCATGTGAGAATCAGTGTTCAAATAAGTCTTTACAAACAATAAGGGAATACTCAGATAATATTCCGGTTTGATTTGCTAAGGACAGATCAGTTGTTTGTGTGGATTACCATCTGTTCTCCAAAACCCAAAGCAAGGATGAGAAAACAATTTTTTGCCTTTCTGGTTGTTTTCAAGATAACTTTAAAATACTTGCATAAGCATACAGACAGTCCAAACCAAGCTTGTGGGAGACAGTTTTCTGTCCATATGTACCACAAATTATATTCACTCTGTTGCCTAATGATGACAACTATGATTTAAGAGTCAGCATGACTTAATGTTTCATTCCTGATCATAACACATTGGAAAGGATGAAGGAATGAAAACCAGTCGCTGTCAAAACATATAAAGATACACAAGAAGAAAAAAGTATGAACATATTTTGAGGAGTTATGCAATAAACTTACATAAGAGGACTTGATCTTTCTTCTCAGGTTAATCCCCTCTAGACCCTTGAACATTTCTCTTGCTCTCACTCATCTCCAGCATGTACATATTTTAAGGCAATAATGCGTTAACAACAGTAGATAGACTGGAATTTTATTTAGGTAGAAGTTAGTAGCAATGTATTATTTAAATAATTAAATATTTAGAGCAGAGCATAGTGATTTTGGTATACTGTATCTTTCTGGAATATTCTGTACTTCCTCACAGAAGATACATAAAACATAAGTACCCAAGAGCCTAAGTTTATTATGTAACAGAAGAGCTAGACCTTAAAACATTGGGAAAGGCATATCACTATAAGAATATAAAGAAATGAACATTCTCTGTCACCTCTCCCTATTTACCGTATTTAAGGGAATATTATAAAACACAATTTTAAGTTCACTATTTTCTGTCTAGTAATGGTGGCAGTTGAAGGAGCCCTAAAATCAATACAGTAACTAGTTAACAGAGCACCTCAGAAGTTATCTCAAACTCTAACCAACCAACCAACCTACTCCCCAGTACCTGCCCTCTATAAGGCAGCAGTTCTAGAGGATTCAGACCTGAACAACACAAGAACATTCCTCTTAAACAACCTTATGCACCTTGAAGTAAATTCCCAATAGCAATTTGAATCTTTCTGCCTGTGTTTTGAGAGCTAGTGCCACCACTGAAAGCTTCCAAACCTATTTCAATTGTTTCTGAGTGCCTTTCTCTTCCTCCATATGAGAACTGAAAGCCCTCAGCAGTCCCAGGCAATAAAGATTGTTTCTGCACTGATAGAAAGGAGTCAATCATAAGATCATCTTAAAATAAATAGTGATTAGTTCTTCAAGTTGTCACTGTGTCCCTTTTAAACCTGGTGCCTCTAATGGCTTCCCAGGCAGGTCACCTGGTACTCACTGCTCACCTTTGATCCTGTCCTTTGCTACAGTGAGAGCAGGAAATCCAGCTCTTGCAATCTTATTGTTCCTTCTCTCCATCTTCAGTTCTGCTACACCCTTTTGCCTACTACCATAGATCCAGAAGGTAAGAAATAATCCTTGAGCAATTTCTAGAACTCTTCCAGTTTACAGATAAATAATGTGGATGGCTTCTGGTGCAGGCTTGTAGCTAATCTGTGATACAGATGATTAAGACATGACTCTGTGTTGTAAAGCCAATGGTCACCTAAAGCTGATCTGAGTGACTGCATTAGAACAGAAGCGAAGCGCTTACAGAATCATGTATGCAAAAGCAGCTATTCCTTGCTTCATCTAAGCTGTTAGTTGCAATCCCTGAGCTGAGGTGTCCAACTATGTGCACAACAAGAGAGAATCAGAAAGGTTTTTGCAGCCGAAGGTCTGACATCAGATGTGAGCCCAACACTGGATGTAAACATATCCCTTACAATCCGTTCTAAATACCAGAGAAGACATACCCTCAAATCAATGCTACTAAAATGACTTGTGAGCAGAATTTTTTCTGTTTCTCCCTCTCTCTCTCTCATTTTTTTTTCTTTTTTCCCAGCTCATTTGGAATAACTTGCCAAATACTGAATATAAAAAAATCCCTCATCTAAAACTGCTCCCTGCCAAATCATTCTGAGGTGTTTACATTGGAGATTCAAACAGTTCTGAACAAGCTTATGCTTCACAATAGATGTGTTTCATTAGGGCAGCATAATTGCTGCAGTCTGTTTTAGATGTAAAGTTACAAATTCAGAATTTGCACAGCTATCATAGAAGTTGCTGGTTTTATAAAGATTGCTGGTGACAAACTCTCTCATACCATTTGTGGTACAGCAAATGCCAAAAAGTGAATGTACTTGGAGGAGCTGTTTAAAATTCAAGCAAACTGTTAGAAACTAAGTGTTTTGGAAGAATAGAGAGTTCACAGTATTTCAATATTATCTTTTAGTAAATAATATTTTTCTGAGTAAAAGTGAGTTCCATATGTATACTACATTACTGCTTAATAATAGTTTAAGCAGTTTGAAAACTGAGCAATGGGCTTTCAAAGCAGACACAAACCAACAAAGGACAAACTTGACTCCCAGTGCAAAATGTAAAGTCACATTTCCAATTATGCTGCACAAAGCAGCAAGACTGCTGAGAAAACTGCAGAGCTGCCAAGGAATTTTTGGATCTGATACCACTTTCTCTTTTTTTTTTTTTAATAAACTGGTCATCAACCAAGAGCAGTATTTCAATGCGAATTGTATGGAGCAGTATAAGTAACATTCAGAGATGAACAAAAATTAGCAAACAATCTATTAGGAAAAAATATCCAAAACATTTCAGTATTTGAAGCACTGGTACTGAGTTATTGAAAGGAAGAGGGCTGAGGGGAGCACTACAACACTTTAAAAACCCTTTATCTGGTAATCAGAAATAAGCCAGTCCTGTTCCCCGTTGATTATCTTTGCTTTTTCCACCTGTTCTGTCATTGCTGTTTCCAGTTCTACGTTTTTGTTTTGCTACCAAGCCCCATCAGTGTTATCAGTTTCTATTGTTTTTTCACTACCTTAGCTCCACAGCGGAGACTTCATTTGTCCTCTTTGCATGTTTTTTCCCCGGTGATGAAAATGACCTCCAAACACAAATATACTTTGCTTCCTCTAAAGCAATCCAGCTTCTACCTTAACTGTACCAGTATGTTTTCAGTCCATTCCCCAGACACAACTCTGTCCCCTTTCAATCTATTTTTTCTCCCCTTCGTGTAAGTTCTGCTAATATTTTCTAACCAACTGGCTCTCCACTGCCCAAATGGACTCCCAGCTGTATCTCCAATACAAACTTGCTCTACCAAGTCCATTAACCATTTGCAGAAGCCTGCTGTTTAGCCACCTTTTGGGACAACCCTCTAAAAATGCAAATCTTTCCCACTCAAACACATAAGCTGTTTGTCACTCTAACAAGGTTAGAACTCTCATATTGGACTCTCCTTTGTAGACTGCACAGATCCTTCATTCTTCCTAAAAAGGAATATTCCTGTTACTCCAATAATTTGGGAAGGGGTCTTTAATCTCTGCTCTTCTGAAGCATCTTGGCTTCAGAGGGGATAAATGATTGCATGAGGGTGAGGGGGTCCCTGACTGGGTCCTGGAAGGCAGCAAGCCTTTTGTCTGGCTCTTTGCTGCAGGATCCCTGGGGCATGCTCTAAACTAAGGCAGAAAACCACGCAGAGCAGTATTGATTTATTCCCCCAGCACATCAAGAGGGTGGGTAACTAGTGCCAAGGCTGACTGGGCTCCCCAGGCAAAAATACAGAGCCAATGGAGTTGAGGGCAAGGTCACGAAATGTGATGAGCTGAAAAGATAGGATCGATAGATACCAAATTGCTTCTTTCAGAGGAAATTCAGCTGTCTCTTACAGAAATGGAGCCTGTGATAAAACAAGCTAGAAGTCTATATAACAGAAAAAAATTGGTAATTTGCTCCGTACAATTAACCCTGAGGCCTGCAAAGCAAACATATCTTCATTTAAATGGAATGTCTTGCAAATGGTCACATTTTTACCCTTTGTAATAGCGCCCTCAAAAATCAAGTAGACAGGATTATCAGTGACTACAGATTGTAGCACATGCATGTCAGTAGAGTCAGTGTCATATTGCTTTCTAGAGAAGGAGACAAAACTGCCTGAACAAGGTTTTTTATTGTTGTTATTATTATTTTGTTCACATAAGATGATTTAAAATGTACTGTTATTAGATCAGCCCAAAATGAGTTTTTTTCTTCCAATTTTTCAGTTTGTGCATAAAAATAGAAGGGAAAAAAATCAATTGTTAGTATGATCTTAAGGAAAACAGTTTTCTTACAGCAAGTAAACCTTTAAGCATTCTGAAACTGATACTATGGAGTCCTAGTGTTACATATGGGAAGTGGCAAATGGCCATCTTCGTAAAGCAAAGAACTCCATTGACTTTACCATGAGAATCAAGTTTTTATATTTTTTTTCCCCTCCAGTTAATATAACAGAAACTACAGAGCTTAATCAGCATTCTAAAAATCCATTTGGGGTAGCTACTGAAAGCTCAACTATACTTTAACAGTAAGAGGAACGTTCAGAATTTGGTATCACTGGTTCTCACATTTAACTCCAAAAAGTAATTTCTGAAACATACAAGGAGCTGCCACAGAAATTGTTATGTACCCCAGAATGGAGGTACCCAGCACTAATGGCACATACATTGGCATGTGCCAAAGAATTAGCTGCAGTGCAAGGCAAAATCTGGCAAGAGTATGTAATACTTATAGCAAAACAGGAAAGTGATCCTATGTAACAGCAAATGGGCCACTCAAGCAGAATTCTGTTCGTAGCTAGACAGATAGATTAACAGCATGATAATACCCATGCCAGGACATGTGCATAATCTGCAAATAAGAAAAACTACATTTTATCAGTTTCTGCATGTGACAATCATCCATACAACTGAGAGATTAATAAGGCTTACAATAAATGCTTTAGCATATGTTCAACAAATTGCTTACTATCAAGAAATTACCAGACTTAAACTAATTCAATATTATTCCCATCATGGTAAAATACTGAAACTTCCCTGTTTGCCCTATTACCGAGCTAAAACATCACTTTCAAAGATTTCAAGGCTGCCAGCCATTTCTAAGCTGTTTTTATCCCAAAATGAAAGGTTGAGTTATTTTAGTTTTGTTTTACAGTTAATAAAATATATTAGGCTAGGCATTTGCAGCAACAATCTAACTGAATTACTAATGGACATGAGCATGATTCTTCTGTCCTTAATTAAGCTCTTCTCTCAGATCTGACTTCCTTAGCCACTAACAAAATACAGCTAACAAAAGTAGTATTGAATTATTGCTAAAACACATATTCATACAATTAGAAAACTCACTTTTGAGTTGGAGAGGTCTTACTAAATAATAAAATTAATGTAAATGCCAAATGATGATAATTAAAAAAGCAATGGCATGCTTTTGATACTTTGCTTAGGGAATTATGAAACAGGACATCTAGCAAAAGAAAGGACTCAGTTGTGACATAGGTATGGTATTTTTAGCTAGATTAGCATAATATCACATAAGGGAGGAATTTTTCATTTTTCTATTGCTTGTGTCAAATTCAAGTACCTCAGCAAGGCACCGTGGTATTACTGAGGCAGGATTTACCTTGGTAAGAGCTCTTGTATTGAAAAATTGTTTCTTTACTAGTCTTACAAGCAGAAGATATAATAAGCAACAACCAAAAAACTCAGGTCTATAAGCAGCTTGGGAAAACCTTCTGTTTCTTTAAAATAATATAATATTATAATTGCTTTGCAAAACATTTCCAACCTCTTCTCCAGACTGTTTTTATTCACCATTCAGGGAGCACATTTGCAAGCCATTTAGTGTAGCTAGCATACATCTTTCTGCATTAAATAAATATGGAACTCTCTTGTGTGCTGCTTTCAAGGGCATGGATCACTGAGCTCTCTCTCTAGCAGTGCTCTTTGCATCTGGTCTTCTTCCTGTTTAAAGCCCTTCTACTCTGAGCCCCTCTCCACAGAAGACTTGATAAGATTATTTTAAATCTCCATGATCAACATTTCCCATTCATCACAACCAGGAACACTGAGAAATTGTAGAAACAGCAGTATCAGCAGTAGCAAGATGGTAGAACAAGAGCAGCAGCTGTAACCACTGGCCAGAAGGGTTTACTCTAGCCAGAGAACAGCTAACTACATTTAGTTGCTGTCTGCAGCTCAATTTACTTTCCAGAGGAGGTGAGAATGGGATGGGTATGGAGAGGAAGCAGGTGTTTACAGCTGCAGCCAGTTGTTACAGCTGGTTCTTATTCCTCCATCCTGGCAGGACTGAACTGCAGCTGCAGGGAATCACATAGACAGATGACCCCCCCCAAAAGAGAACTACCTTTTCAAAAAGTTTGAGAAAAATAAACATGATTATTTGAGAGAGTGATGCAAAAAGTTTCTCTGCCACCTGCTTCCTGCCAAAGGGATGCTAGTCAGCATCTAGTGGAGGGAGCTGGTCCCTTGACACTCAACAATTCCATTACTTAAATAGGCTCTTGTAGTATAATTTTAAATATGAGATCTTATGTATTCACCAGCAGCTTAGATGGGATTTACTGCTTGCACAGAATGAAGGTCTCTGTATCTGTCAGCTTCATCTGGACTAATTGTCAACACTACACAAATTTAAACACAGGAAGACTGTTCTTTCACTGGAGCCCAGAAGATGAACACCAGCCATCAGAATATAGGGAACAACTTGAATCATCAAGCACTGCCCTTTTAGAACTGACTGTTTCAAGGCTGACAGCTGCTGCTCCCTCCTTTGTTTAAGAATAAATTTGTCTTTCTGTGTTTTCTACCCTGACTTTATACTGAAACATCTCGAGTTCAATTACTTTTCTGCTAGTTGTAATACTTCCAATGTCTTCCAAAGTTATAGAAATCATGCACTGTGAAAAGCATTTACTGAAGCTGTAAAATGAAGTCCTTTTTTTCTTAGCTCTTACAGAGCTTGATAACCAGAAGAGACTACAGATCCAGATTTAACATTTAGATGCCAAGATCACCCTTTAAAGCATATTTCATGAATTTTAAAGGATTTTGAAATCTAATACAGATGGAACTTTATTTTCTGACTGCCACTTTACTAAACTATATTGAGGATGGACATGAAATGTCCTGAATAGGAGAGTTCTCCTCTACAATGGCCAGGAAGACAAACCCATCAGAAAATCGAAACAAGAATTTATTATGATTCTAAGTTAATAATTATATTATTGATATGACTAGGTCCTTATTTGATTATTCATTCAAATTCACCTCCCTTTCCAAAGTTCATCTGTTTTCTCAAAAAGATCTTTCATAGTGTTAACTACTGCAAACACTTCCACTTTATAAAGAGTTACTTCTGAAGTGATGCCAGAAGCAAGGAATGAAATCCTATCTCGTCTGAAGTTTAATGAGATAGGATATTGTTGTTATTGCTTTAGCATGTTGCACTATCAAAGTGCCATTATTTAGGAAGGATTATTTAAGGAAAAAAAAAAAAAAAAGAATAAGAAAAAAGTTGTTACACTTAGTTCCACCAACACTGGAAATAATAATGGAAAATATAGGGAATAATAATACTGCAAAACATTGAAAAATAATCACTGCAAGGGAAGAGAACTGATTAAAAAAAATACGATTATACATGATATGACAGGAACGAAGAAAATTATTCCTCTATTCTTGCACTAAAGCCATTCTTTTTTATGAAGAAAATAGGCAGATGATATTAAGTATCACTTCATTCAAATAGAACAAAGATCTTTTATTTTCCAATTATTATCTTTCATGTAATAAAAAACTGTATCATGTACCTAGTCTTGGCAAAGAGAAGCTCTATTGATAAAATAATGTATTGCCAAGTTTAAAGATTTTTGTGCTGGTAAAATAATGTATGCAAATTCTGTGTGGTTAGTTAAAGTTAACTGCAGTCTATTACAATTACAATGATTGCTGCTGTTCTCTACTTCTAGCACTCACTAGATGAGACTATTTTCACCATTAAAAGAAAAAAAGAAAGCAACTCCACCCCTGCCCACAGCTCCATCTCCATATATAGGCCTATCAAGCACAAGGCAGATGAACATAGGATGATTGCCTTACCTCTATTTTTTCCCATATGGTTTCATAATTGTCTTGATGTCGTATATCTTGCATCAGTTGCTGAATTAAAGCCGATTTATTTGAGGCAGATATCTCATTCTCAGTGGGCTGAGTGACAGCCGTCCTTTCTGACTTTTCTTCAATGTATTTTTTAATGCAAGATACAGGCATACAAAGATCTTCATCAGAGAGAATATCACTGAGAGGCCCAGATTCAATACTGTCACCTAAGGAGGATGCTATATCACTTGAAGAGCTTGGTGAAATTCTACCCACTTTTTTGTGCTTTTTTGTCTGGTACGTTGGATACATTTCTGAATCTGAGTTCATTTCTGACAGCTCCCAGTCATCAATGTTTTGAATGGTCTCCCTTCTGGGCTTTTGAGGCAGCAACTTTGTCAAATTTTCTAGTTTTAAAGCTAATACTTCAGTCTGTTTGAGATGTGAAGGAAGTGCTAAATACTCATCAGATCCATACCAGACCTCACCATCTTTACTGTTTTTTTGAGTATAACTTGGTGTCGAGGAGAACATTTTATTATTCTTTCTTCTCAGTAGAAGAGATGATGAGTTAGTAAGCTCAGAATCAGCTGAGGAAGCACTCTTTTGGCTACGTGCTGGTGAACTAAAAGGTTCAGTTTTACCTTGTGGTTGCTCATTTGGGTCTCTCTGGTTACAAGAATCTGATGATGCAGAAGAATCTGTTTCCGTCTCCTCCAGAGACTGAGAGTTATGAGAAGCAATTCCATTTTGTAAAGAACGTCCTCTTTTTTTTACTTGGATTGGTAGAACTGTTTTACACATACCTCCAGGTGTTCTGCCAGCTTGCATTTTCTCTGGAGTATCATGAGATTTCTTTTGCTTGGATTTTTCTTTACAGGCGTAGAAAGTAGACTTCGCTAGACTTATGGGACTGTCCTTAAAGTGATTATTTATTGTGTACTCGGGATTTCTATCACCTATTTTATTTAAGCAATCATACGACTGACTAACTGCAGATGGACTGTTAGTGTAGGGTGACTGTAAGGCTAGGCAAAGCTTGGACCTGTCTGGTGGATCTAACAAGGAGGGGGTACTTCTACTCATTTCATTTTTAACTATCTGAGAAATTTGCCTTTTTAAATCATTGGCTTCTACATAATCTTTAAACACATCATCTTTGAGAAATAAACCTCTTTTTGGCAATGTAGGCTGCGTGGGGGAGTCTTCATTATAGTTAAAGCAGTCTCTTATGGACCTCTTAGGAGTTGAGTTTTCACAGTGGGAGTGTTTGATTTTTTCACTGGTGTGCTGTGGAAGATTGCATTCTGATTTATTTAATGTAGAAACTGGTTTTCTGACAGTAGGTAAAACACCATGTTCAGAGCAAGGTCCTCTAGAAAGAGAGGAGTTGGCAGAAGGAGATACTTGAGAGAGCTCATGTGGTGGTTTCCTGTCTTTGCTTTCTTCTCCATCTTCTGCTGAAAGAGGTATGTGGGTTTCTTTCTCATTTAATGCTTCATTACACTGGGAAGCAATGGAATCAGTTGCTACTGCAAGTAAACCCACACTTCTGATAAGTTCTGGAATGTCCTTATCCATCTCACTGTAGTTCCAGGATTCAAATGATTTTGCTTTCCCTTGGCTGGAGCTCATCTCATCCAGAGCACCAAGCAAATCCTCACTAGGGCTGTAATCAGATAGCTCAAATGCAGTAATACCACAATCCAGTGACAGGTAATTTTGGGAACATTTGATGGTTAACTGTCCGGAATCATCAACTTCAGTTAAAGAGTCAAGACGGTCCTGAAATAGACAAAGACACGGTACCTTCTTAGAACATTGATTCTCACATACAGCATACACAAAGTAACAAACTGTCAGCTTCTCTGTTTCACTGCCTATCCTCTAGAAAAGCATTCATTACTGACCAGCCTATATTTTAAATGCTCTGTAGATGAGCAAACCATTCTAAAGCATTTGGGCATTAAAAATGGGAGTAAACTGAAAAATGCTTAGTTTCAGTCTGGTGCACCAAGTTACCTAAAAACAGTAAATCACTTTTCTATTGGTAGTCTGCTTAAATTCTGTTCTCAGTTCTACTTACTCTGTAGGGGGGACTCAGAAATTCCATACAGCAGACTCTTATTGTTTCCTGTGTTAACAACCTCAAACAGGAGGGAGAGGATCTTGGGAGCTGCTGAGTATATCAGCCACCTTGTTAATCTTGTATTCTCAGAAATCCATGCTGCTCTACAATCTTTCAGTTGATTGACAGAATGTTTTTTTCCAAGCATTATCTAGCAATGGTAGACATTTCTTCCCATAGGAGATGGAGGCTGTTAACTGTTAACTACATTTCTTTCTTTCTTAAGTGTGGCCAGCAGGTCAAGGGAGGTGATTCTGCTGCTCTACTCTGCACTTGTGAGACCCCACCTGGAGTACTGTATCCAGTTCTGGAGCCCCCAACACAGGAAGGATATATTGCTCTCGGAGCAAGTCCAGAGGAGGGCCACGAAGATGATCAGAGGGCTGGAGCACCTCTCCTATGAAGACAGGCTAAGAGAGTTGGGACAGTTCAGCCTGGAGAAGAGAATGCTCCAAGGAGACCTCATAGCGGCCTTCCAGTATCTGAAGGGGTGTACAGGAAAGCTGGGGAAGGGCTTTTTACCAGGGTGTGTAGTGATAGGATGAGGGGTAATGGTTTTAAACTGGAAGAGGGTAGATTTATGTTAGACATTAGGAAGAAATTCTTGCCTGTGAGGGTGGTGAGACACTGGAACAGGTTGCCCAGGGAGGTTGTGATGCCTCCTCCCTGGAAGTGTTCAAGGCCAGGTTAGATGGGGCTTTGAGCAACCTGGTCTAGTGGGAGGTGTCCCTGCCCATGCAGGGGGGTTGGAACTACATGATCTTTAAGGTCCCTTCCAACCCAAACTATTCTATGATTCTATGATTCTTTTGTTGTTGTTCCTGTTGTTTTGCTGTTGCATTATCGGCTGAGGATTTAGTTGCTGGATATTTTGGAGCACAAATAGAGAACAGCTCAAGGAAAAGAAACTGTAGCTGGGAATCCTAAACCTCCAGCCTGCCATGTTGTCTTGTGAGCATTTTCTCAATGGAAGACCTTCAACCTCAGAAACTTAGACATAGCCAGGGGAGACCATCTCAAGTGGCAAATGAGATTTTAAGATCAAAGTCAAATTAATGTTTTTAAATATTTTGGTGATTTATTTGAAAGACAGTGAAAAAATCTGACTACATTAAGATCCAAAAGCAGCCTGTGATATAACAGTCACAGCAAAATTACGTTTAGTCAACAGTTTATAAGCAGAATTTAAAGTATAAAAGCCCACATTACAGAATCACAAAATCGTCATGGTTGGAAAGGACGTCTAAGGTCACTGAGTCCAACTGTCAACACAAAAAAACCCCACAACCTTGGCCAGTAGAGCATGTCCTGAAGTACCAAATCTACATGGATTTTTAATACCGCCAGGGATGGTGACTCAGCCACCTCCCTGGGCAGGCTGCTTCAGTGCCTGACCACTCTTTCAGGATATAAATTCTTCCTAATATGCAATCTAAACCTCCCCTGCCACAACTTCAGGCCATTTCCTCTGGTCCTATTGTTATTTGCTTGGGAAAAGAGGCCAACACCCACCTCACTACAACCTCCTTTCAGGTAGTTTTATAGGCTGATAAGGTCTCCTCTCAGCCTCCTTTTCTTCAGACTAAACAACCCCAGTTCCTTCAGCTGCTCCTCCTATAACTTTTTCTCCAGACCCTTCACCAGCTTTGTAGCTCTCCTCTGGACACACTCCAGCACCTCAATGTCCTCCCTATAGTGAGGGGCCCAGAACTCAAGACAGTATTCGAGGTGCGGCCTCACTAGTGCCAAGCACAGGAGCACAGTCGCTTCATGCTCCTGCTGGCCTTGATATTCCTGATGCAGGCCAGGATGCTGTTGGCCTTCTTGGCCACCAAGACACACTGCTGGCTCATGTTTAGCTGGTTGTCTGGTTGGTCAAACAAGACCTCCTTTTCATAAACCCACTAGTCCAAGTGCTTACAGAAACTACTTAAAAACAGCATGAAGGGCAGAAACTCATGTTGTAGGAGTCTAACTTTAGGTGCCTAAATCAGTATACTGGTCTTTCTTTCAAAGTTTGGTTTTCATAAGAGTTTTTTTAAGTAGATGCTTCAGTATCCACAATAGGTTCCTGTCTGAATTACTCTCTGGAACAGCTTGTCTAACTACACTGCCTAAATCCATAGTTTAAGGACCTTAGGCAACATACCTGAAGGAGGTTCAATAACCCCTCAATCTCTTCATCTCACAGTAAATCACTTGGATTTTTGTCTGAACAAGAATAATCTCAATAAAGAAGGCTGTTGTTTGCCATCTTCTATTAACATATAAAGTTTGACCTCTATACTCTTTCCATTCTGCTTGCATTACTCAAAATAAAAATGTAAAAAAACTTCCAGCTAAAAATATTATTTATAGAAAAGACTGATTAGAAAGTTATCTATCAACCATAATCTTGGCCACTGAAAATATCTTTTATTTAGCACATTCTATCCAGATGTAGAACCAATGCCACAAATTGGCATGCCACAAATGTTGTCAATAGTCCAGAATTAAAAGAATTTTCTGTAAATCTCTTAAATTGATATTCTGGAGGTGCATTTATTAAGGAAAATAATGACTAAACAATCATCAGTGTTACAGCTGCATTTTCCCTCTCATCTCAGGAGAGTATTAAAAACTGTAAAACCATGTATAAATCAACACCTTTTCCAAAGCCCTAAGGGCCTTCATTTATCCTGAGCAATGAGCTCCATTCCTTCATCTCTTAAAGATATGTTTATTAACATTAATAATATTTACAATCACATGCATTAAACCATCTTGCTTGGTCATTTTCCAAGCAGCCTCTTAAATGTGTGCTTCAGAGGAACATTATTCAATGCCTGTATTGCCATGTTTTTAATATTGTTTTTATTTCAGAAAAAAATAATTACATTTAGTTATTTGTATGGCTACCGATAGGAATACATTAGTTTTAAAAAACTGCCCCTTCTCACGTGGTAATGCTTCCTGTAAAGCTCTGTAGACAGTTTCTAATACTTTGTTGTGTTTATATTTAAACCAACACGATTCTGATTTTTTTTTTACTCTTTTAAATGAGCTAATTTGTAAGATATGTCTTTTGTGACTTTACCAACTGTTTGAGAACATCAGGATTCACTGAAATTTAACATTGCCTTATACTGAACCTTTCACTGTTTCATGCTATATCAATTGTGAAATAAAATTCACAGGTTAGGTTCAGCTACGCAGGATACACAGAACTCATTTTTCTCTATCTCTAGGGAATTCCTGAAGGATAAATGGTCCTCCCAAATCTTAACTACCTGAAGTTAAAAAAAAAATGTAGAAGTATTTTCTTAATTTGACATCTCCACCATGGCAGCCAGCTTGCCCCACTGGTTCCTCTCTTTCCTCTAAGCCATAAGACATTTTGTGCCCTTTCCTGCTGGCATCTTATTTGGTATGACACTGCTGAGATCACAGAATCACAGAATCCTAGGGGTTGGAAGGGACCTCAAAAGATCATCTAGTCCAACCCCCCCTGCCAGAGCAGGGTCACCTAGAGCACATCACACAGGAAATTGTCCAGGCAGGTTTTGAATGTCTCCAGTAAAGGAGACTCCACAACCTCTCTGGGCAGCCTGTTCCAGTGCTCTGTCACTCTCACAGAAAATAAGTTCTTTCTGATGTTTACATGGAACCTCCTATGTTCCAGTTTGCACTCATTGCCCCTTGTCCTATCATTGGACATCACTGAAAAATGCCTGGCTCCATCATCCTGACACTCACCCTGAATGTATTTATAAACACTAATGAGGTCACCCCTCAGTCTCCTTTTCTCCAAGCTGAAGAGACCCAGCTCCCTCAGCCTTTCCTCCTAAGGGAGATGTTCCACTCCCTTAATCATCTCTGTGGCTCTGTGCTGGACTCTTTCCAGTAGTTCCCTGTCCTTCTTGAACTGAGAGGCCCAGAACTGGACAGAATATTCCAGATGTGGCCTCACCAAGGCAGAATAAAGGGGGAGAACTTCTCTTGACCTACTAACCACACCCTTTCTAATACACCCCAGGATGCAATTGGCCTTCTTGGCCACAAGGGCACATTACTGGCTCATGGTCATCCTCCTGTCCACCAGGACCCCTAGGTCCCTTTCTCCTACACTGCTCTCCAGCAGGTCAGCCCCCAACCTGTACTGGCACATGGGGTTGTTCTTCCCCAGATGCAAGACTCCACACTTGCCCTTGAATTTCATCAAGTTTCTCCCCGCCCAACTCTCCAGCCTGTCTAGGTCTCTCTGAATGGCAGCACAGCCTTCTGGTGTGTCAGCCACTCCTCCCAGTTTAGTGTCATCAGCAAACTTGCTGAGGGCACACTCTGTTCCCTCATCCAGGTCGTTGATGAAAATATTGAACAGTACCGGTCCCAGCACCGACCCCTGAGGGACTCCACTAGTCACAGACCTCCAACTAGATTCTGTCCCATTGACCACAACTCTTTGACTTCTTCCTTTCAACCAGTTCATGATCCACCTCACTACCTGATCATCAAGACCACACTTCCTCAGTTTATCTATGAGGATGCTGTGGGAGACAGTGTCAAATGCTTACTGAAATCAAGATAAACCACATCTACTGCCCTACCATCATCTATCCACCTCGTTAGTTCCTCACAGAAGGTTATAAGGTTGGTCAAACATGACTTCCCCTTGGTAAAACCATGTTGACTGTTCTTAATGACTCCCTCAACCTTGATATGCCTAGAGATAGTGCCAAGAATAAGGTGTTCCATCACCTTTCTAGGGATGGAGGTGAGGCTGACCGGTCTATAGTTACCTGGGTCCTTCTTGCCCTTTTTGTAGACTGGAGTGACATTTGCTATCCTCCAGTCCTTAGGCACCTCTCCTGTTGCCCACGACTTACCAAAGATGATGGAGAGTGGCCTAGCAATGACCTCTGCCAGTTCCCTCAGCACCCACGGGTGGTATTCCATCCAGACCCATCAATTTATGGATCTCCAGATTGCTTAACTGATCCCTAACTCAATCCTCATCTACCAAAGCAAACTCCTCCTTCATCTTGACTGAAAATTAGGAGATTGAAAATTAGTACTGAAAATTAGGAGAAGGATTATCTCTATGGGCAAGGGTTTCTAGGTGTACTCAAACAGTCTCACTATTAATGTAAGCATGAAAACCCCTAATGGGTAACACTTGTATCATGAGGCATTTACAAGTTCCATAATGTAGTCCTATCTAGGAAGGGACATGGGGGAAACACCAAAAAACAAGGGTAGATAAGAGTAGATACAATTGTCTCTACATTATATTTTTTATTATTATTTTCATCAAATAATGTCACTACCATTATACTCAATGAAAAGTTTGGATAAAGACCTGACTGTTAAAAACTGCAGAGCAATTTCTGAGAACCTATTCAAGCAACAGAGCAGAAACTTTAAATTAGTATTGTCTCCCTGCTACTGCTTTAATGTTATCCAATACTATTTATATTTTAGTTGGGGTGGAAAAAAAGATTAATGTTAGGATATTTTGTCTTCTTTATTACCAAATAAGCCTATCTGGCAACAGGGTTTTTTTTTCCTCACTGAAAAATAATCTATCCTTCCCCATTCAGTCCTCCTCTGTATTGGAGGGATGCTTTTTTATAGCAGCTGTGATCAGATCCAGATGGGACATTTCCTGTTTCTTGGTATCTGAATCTGCCCCTCCCTTATGTGTCAAAACCACCACACTCATAAAATAATTACTTCACCCTAATTCACCACTCTGTATATTCAGACAAATGTGGATTTCCTTCCAACTTTCCAAAGGCTGTTTATCAGCCACAGCGAAGCAGAAACTGAATCTGAAGCACCAGGTATGTATAAGTCAGGAAGACGGAGCGTGGAAGGTGGGCCTGGGCATAGCTGAGCATTTATTTCAGGACCACCCACTCTTGTGTGCCAAAGACAAACATTAAATCCATCAGGAAGCAGAGAAATATGCACAGTCTATTTAAACTTGAGTGATCTAAAATTCAGGACGTGTTTAGGGGACTTCTGACTCTATAACATAGATTGCAGAATCTCACTGCGTTGATCTAGAGGTCTCTTACTCCAAATGTATCTAATCCTAACAAACGCATTTTATCCTAATATTAGGACTTCCAGCAAATGAAGAATCCTTTCTATTCTAAGTTATCTTCTATTAACCATTAATTACCCTATTAAAAATATGCATCTTCTTTTAGTGTTAAAAATTGGGCCAGTAGTGTTCCTGTAACTAAGTTAATTTAGTAATTATGAATTCAAAGGAAAAGGCATTTTAGTCAAATGAATCCAGATTTACAAAGCATATATGTGTGTGGGAATCTGACATTCTGTCAGAGTAAAAACATGTATGATTCATGCATCATTGTTTCTGAGACAAAATGTGTGACTGTTCAGAGGCCTGTTGCAGGATTGCCAAACAACATGAAGTCCATGGTGTCTGCTTTAAAGCAATATTGACTTAGTATGGAAAGTATTGGAAAACATTGTGTAAGCTTCAGGTTGGTATATACCAGAAATGTCTAAGCTTTTCATTAAAGAATTCACTACACATAAAAATTGAGTTTTTAATTGTATATGAACCTTAAATTCAAGAATGACCAGACCAAGGACTTTGGACCAGATGTACCTCTGTGTTTCCAATCCTCTATGAAAAATATTTCAAGCAGGAGAAAACATTGTTAGCCACTAGCATGACACTACTGAAAGCTGACCTTAATTTGCTTTAATTTGGTTCAATGAGAACAGATATCAGCTGAAGACATTTAAAACACAAAATTAGCAAAATATCTAGAAGACTACTAAGCCATCCTTGAAATTGTCATCCTAGCAATTTTAAATGTGCAACGGAGATGAGCTGCTCCAAACACAGATGAAATTCTCAAAATTTAATTTATTTACTATACCTCCTTAGTCTCTTCAGAAAATGCTTGCAGGATATCAGTCTGCCTGGTGTAGTTTCCATTGGCGTCTTGTAGTCCCTGGAGAATACGCTCTCTCAGAACCAGAACAGAAACACGTAGCTGGTGCCAGAGTAGTTGTACTGTATGGATATCAACTATCACATTGACAGAGTAAGACAGAAGCTTCAGGGAAAACTCAGTCTCCAGGAGAGCATGAATTTGTTCAACATGATCAGATATATCTTCACAAATATCCTGTAACAGAAAAAGAAAGTAGATATTTAGCTACATGGTTCTTTCATGGATCAGCTCTACTTTTAATGTACTATTTTTTATATGCAGAATAGATTATTTTAGAGAGGAAAGATAATGTAATTAATATATCCAGGCTTGTCTATTTTTTTTTTTTATTTATTTATGGCAATGCTACAGCAACTGAACCAGCAGCTGTCCTGTTTGGCAGGACTGCTCAGTAAGTGCAGAGACAGCATACAAAAAAGAAGGATGGCACAGGATCACGTGAATCAGAAGCAGAAAACTAACACTGTAAAGTGACATCTTAGAAGACAGCAATAGGAATGAAAGTGAGAAGATTGCCTCAAGCAGTCTCCCTCTTTGCTTCCTCCCAACACCCTCACCCCACCCCCCACCCCTACCCCACCCCGAGTAAAATGCAAAGAACCTGATCTGTGCCATCATCAACAAAATGCTTTTGGACAGAATTTGCCTTTTAATCTATCCTCTATAGCCAAGTAAGGCAGAAGTCTGGGATAGACTCAATGTGGATAATTTCTGAGATCCATTGCTGACTGCTGTGTTGAGAGGGCACTTTTGCATAGTCTTGTTCTGAACTCAAAATTGAACAGAAGAAGATGGGTGAAGAGAGAAGGAGGGAAAGCAGAGAAGCTGGAAACAGTTGTGTTGAGAAAGTAGAAAAGAAAATACAAGTCACCAGGTTATTAAACTAAGGTTTTGATAGGGTGGTATCCTCCAAATTTAATAACTAATGTTCCAGATGTCTAAACTGTGCTGCATAAAATGTGAAATTCTTACAAGCTAGTCTTAATTTTCTTTGTGAAAGGTTAAGTCACAACACTAAAGAATTTTTAGGCATGGGCTATAGAGCAACACTTCTTTATAACAACTCTGTTTGAAAATTGTGTGTAAAAAGCATGTAATAAACAAGTAAGAAATATTATTAAAATACTGAAAAAAAAACTATCAGTGGAACCTAGAAGGTTTTTTTCCCTACATCTGTGATGTATTTTTAAAGGTGGCTTAATAACGTATTTTAAATCCAACATTAATTTATTTAAAAAAAACATAAAGAAAACACCTTCACAAATGTCTTTTTTAGGTAACGGCTGGTATATGCATAACAGCAATTAAAAAGATAATAAACAACATAAATTTGATTATTTAAAATTTGCCATCAAAACAGTTCTATCAGTTACAGTGAAACCTCATGTATGATACTACTGTGGTTTTATTCAGCAGTATAATAAGAAAATCATTAAAGCTGATGCTTTCAAAATTAATAATACAATAGAGAAATTTTTATCAGTTCAGATTTGACATCTTCAGTCTGAAAGTAAAGCCAAATTATCAAATATGTAATTGTATGTATGTAAAAAATCAAAATCAAATCCCTAGATAATATTAAATTATTTGAGTCCAACAGACAGCACGATGTTAGCCCTTGAGAAACTATTACAGCTGAGTACTATCAGTACTTACTCATTTTAATAATGTGCTGAAAGCTAAATCAAGTCTCCTACAGGAGTAGCTCTCAGAAGTGCCAGAGATGAGCACAATACATTGGAGTTTCAATAAGCAGAGTTTTGGGGCTGCCTGGAGAGAGAGGCAGTATCTCTTCCTCTATACCCTCAGTCCCCTTGTGACAACAGCTGTATTTGCATGTACAAAACACACAGCCTCATCTGGCAACACATAGGGGTGCAAGTGTTCAGAGCTTCAAATACCCACAAACTTCCAGGTGACCAAACAGATGCTCTAGTTACCAGATTAGTGAGTTAGTCTAATTCTACAGACACACAGACAAAGCTAAAATGCTCAGCAAAATATTTTCCGAGTTTTGGAAAGGTTATTATTATCTATTTATCCAACTACAACTGACACTTGACTGAAAAGCACAGCTGTATTTCTAGGTTTTTTCAAATGTTTTAAATAATATTTTTAGTGAATTAATTTGACTGAATTTACATTCACTTTTCCAGTGTTGTTCATGCCTTTTTCCTCTTGGCCACAAAGCAGTTTAATTTTAATTTCAGGGATTTAACAATATGTTGTTTCCCAGTAATTGTGCAGATTAGACTCAATCTATAGAAAAATACTTAATATCTCTTCAGTTAGACTACTTGTGTGAATGAGCTTGAGTTTGTGCCAACCTGCAAAACAAGTTTTCATTATTTTCCAGCTTCACAAACACAGTTACATGCTGAATTCAACTGCCATAAAAATTCTCAGATAGGTTGCAAACGTGCATCTGTAAGAAGAAAGTTTTAACGCTGAGCAAGTGTCTTCTGGCAATTGTTAGATGACGCACCAAAAATATTGGCAAATGAATCTACATAATACTCCAAATCAAGAGTTCAAACCCACACTTCAAACAGGTTTTCTTTTGAGCTTACGCTAGCTACCAAAGCGTCTCAAATTTCTGAAGTAGGCAAACTTTCCACAACAACCCCGAAAAATTTGTATTGAAATGCAAATCCCAGCACCACTAGAGGCTTGAAAGAAACACATATTCAAGGACATATGCTGTTAATTTTACAATGGCTTGTCATAAGTTGCTCTTTTTCCTCAAAAAGCAAAGCCTAAAGTACTTACAGACTACCGCAAGCATAGCAGCAGCCAAATGCTTTTTGTACTAACAAGATAATTAACCACACTTGACAGTCTCAGTAACACGGAGACAACGTAAGGCTAACCTAGTCCATGTCCAAGTAAAGGTCACATACTCTGTTCTTAACATGTAAGACTACCATCTCATTCAGAGAGAAACAAAGTACCAGCTCTTAAAAGATTTAGGTTTTAGAAAGAGTGGGTGGCTAAAAGACAGGAAGCTATTTTCAGAGTGGCCGAATGAGCCAGGAAGGAAATCAAGTCTTTAAATACTTTCTCACACTACATAAACTCTGAGCTCCATTTGGTGACTTTATCATCAGGTCCCTTTCCCTTCTAGTACAGCATTGAACTGTCACTGTAGTCTTGTCTTTACTTTCATGGGAGAAGAGAAAGGAGTTTTTCCTTTGCTGATAACTATGATCACATGGTATGATCTTAAGGAATATTGTTTGGGTTTTTTTCTTTTCTTCCTATTAGATGAAAATCTGATTGAACTCTTCAGGAAGTCTGATTAATTTGCAACAGGGCCAGGCATAGATTTAAAGTGATTTAATTCCCCCATTAATAGTTTCAGCTGTTCAATGTCCAGAAGTCCTGAACAAACATCTAAAGTGCTTGCACAAGTTCTATATGGCCAGTTCAAAATTACATATATGCTGTGCAGTCCACCTGCACAGGCACTCTAAGTCTGAAGCTGGACAAGAGTAGGCTGGATTCACTGCGTGCTTATGGAGCTGTAGCATCAATGCAACAATCTGACAGAACATGCACTTGCCACCTGTGTGATAGTGAGCAGTTGCCTCCATCCCTTCAAGGTGGACATGGAGCTGTTGGAGTGCATCCACAGAGGGGCCACAAAGATGATTCGAGGGCTGGAGCACCTCTCCAATGAAGACAGGCTGAGAGAGCTGGGGTCATTTAGCCTGGAGAAGAGAAGGTTCTGGGGAGACCTCATAGCAGCCCTTCCAGTACTTGAAGGGGGGCTACAGGAAAGCTGGGGAGGGACTCAGGAAAACAGTTTCACACTGAAGGAGGGTAGCTTTAGATGAGATATTAGGAAGAAACTCTTGCCTGTGAGGATGGTGAGACACTGAAACAAATTGCCCAGAGAAGCTGTGGATGCCCCCTCCCTGGAAGTGTTCAAGGCTAGGTTGAATGGGGCTTGGAGGAAACTGGTCTAGTGGAAGGTGTCCCTGCCCATGCAGGGGGTTTGGAACTAGATGAGCTTTAAGGTCCCTTCCAACCCAAATCATTCTGTGATTCTGTAATCAGCAGTCCCCGATGGATCAAACTCAGCACACGTAGCACACAGTCATAAACCAGTCTATTGGGTATTTCTTGAAAAAATCTTAGGAATCATAAGTTCACATTCGTGCATCACATAACATTATTTTGGTGGGTGACACCATATGTCAGTTAAAAAACAAGGCAAGAGGATATCAATAGGGCTTAAATTCTTTTTTCTAAACTTTATGTAATCCAGGTCTAGTTCTTTTTATCCTGGAACCTGGCCTGTGGTGAAATTAATCCACTTCTTTTGGCAATGGCTACAGACTCAGCTGAAATGGAGAAATCCAGTTGGCATTATCTAATAAAATGTTTTCTTACTACTGTACTTGATGTCTAGATTTACATATAAATCAGAGAAATTAAATAATTGTATCTAGCACAGCTACAAATTTAATAACTTTCTGTAATATTTAATGCAGTTCAAATACAGTACAAAAATATCATGTTATGTAAGTTCCTGGTTTTACTGAGGCCCAAGACCTGGTACAACATGGCCTCATTGTTGCCATTCTTCCTAAGTCCTTGTAGTTGCATTAGAAACAGCAAAAAGAGCAGAACATTGTCATGTGCCCTTTTTACACTTCATATTTATAGAAAAAGAACAGCAGTAACACAAGAAAATACCTAAATGCTGTGACGAGTGCCAGTTGCCAGTTGCTTCTATCAGAATTGACAGGTAAATAAAATAAACCATGTACTTTTCAGTAATAAGACAATAGCATTTTTTTATTGGCATCTATCTGTAAATATGCATCATTCCAGGACAACAACAATAGTATACAGCCTAGAAGTATAAGCGTGGAAATTCTCCCCCATTTTATCAGTATATAGTTTCACATCAGAAGCTATTAGAGCCAAATTTTTAGAAAGCACCATGTCCAAAACAGCTTTTTGTAATCATTGATCTCAAACATACACTAGGCATTTTTATTTTTACACATGTCCACAGTGGTGTTAAGGTAAAGATTTTTTCATCCTCTCATGGACTATCCTGTAGCAATGACTGTGGAATCTCTTAGGCTACAGGAGCTGTGTCCATTTGGCTGCCAACTGCCCTCTTCACTCAGTCTTCCAGACAGCTGATCCCATAATTTGCAGCTGCTGAATCCATCAGCCTGCTCATAGCCCTCCATGTCAACTAAAATAGCCTGAACTGCAAACACTGCAGCAGACAAAGAAAAAGTGCATAAACAAACCCTCAGGAGGCAATGAAAACTAAGCTTTGATGTTGACTTTAAAAAATATTTTTCTCTGCTCTTCAATAAATTATGTTAAGATGTACCTGAAACTACTGAAAGGTGAAAGGTTGCAATAAATTGCTTCAGAGTTAATATCAGTGACACAGAAGTGATACTTCAGATTTCTGTTCTTTGATATTGCAGTAAAACTTCCATAGGAAAAACAGCCATTGAGTCTTCTGACGACTGTATGTGCAAAATAAAATCTATGATTTAATAAAATGTCTATTTAGTTTTTCCTTTTAAGTGCATTTTAACTCCTCAGAAGACAAATATTCCAACCAGAATGTACAAATTTTGCTCTTCAGAAAAAAATTAGAATATCTGCCAAAGAATTTTCAGTCCTTTTTTTTAAATGTTTGAAAATTATTAATTAAGATCACTCTATGCACTGCCCTTTTATTATTATGTATAGAGAAAACACAAGTTTTTTTATTGCCAAACAAATACAGATGTGCACTTTTCAGAAAGATTTTTTCCTTTAAAATGCACTCTGACTTCTCAAAGAGAAATTATTTTTTTTCATCTCTACCTGCTTGTACATCCAAACAGTGTTGTAAAACCATAAAATTATTCTCTTCTATTTGTTATTATTGGTGAAACCTTAAGAGCAAATGCTACTCACATTTTTTTTCACAGCTGTTTTTAAGAAAATAATTAAGTCAAAGAAAATAACCATACCTGCAAAATCCAGGGTTTGACTAAACAAAATCAACTGCCATGGAAAGCTCTAGACTAACCGCGAGTCACAA
This sequence comes from Hemiprocne comata, assembly GCA_020745705.1. Classification (NCBI taxonomy): domain Eukaryota; kingdom Metazoa; phylum Chordata; class Aves; order Apodiformes; family Apodidae; genus Hemiprocne; species Hemiprocne comata. Next base: position 40,157,031 of record CM036590.1, on the reverse strand, counting down.
GTTTGTCAGAAAGTGGGTTGAAGAGCCAAAGCCCTGTAGCTGGTATCGCTGTGGCACTCAGTGGCAAGGGGAAAGGAATACATTTTGCCAGGTCCAGAATGCAAAGTGCCACAGGAAAACAGTGACCAGGAGGGCTGTAAGACCACTGACCCTGCCTTCCACTGGCAGTGACAGCTTGGAAATACATAGGTCTTCAAAGTAAGCTTCTCTGTTCTTCCCTCATGTTAATAGACATACTAATGATGGTCACTTTTTGAGGTGCTCCATCTTTTTCTGCACATTATTCTCTTTTCCAGCTTGGTTTTTATTTTTATCTACTCTGAGTGAGAGACATTTGCATCATGGCAAAATTCAATCTTCATTTTACCTTTTTGAATTTTTTGAATATGGGGTAGTGATTAATTTGACAGAAATGTTTTTCTGTAGAAAAGTTATTTATTTATTTTTTTTCTCTTTAAGAGTGCCCTGTTTTCAAACAAACAAAGTTTTTCAATGGACATTTTCAGGTGTTATGGGAGCCTAGCTGTCTTGACACACTTGCCAGAAAAAGAGATCCATTTTCTGTTGTGCAAACATTCCTATTACAAAATTCTCAAAAAAATTTTGAAAATAAGTATGCAGTCTGGTGAACTCTAGGTAGGCATGTTTCTACTGTATTCTGTTATGTCAGGGATTAGTGAGTCAGTATTTCAAAATCATGTGAAATAGACATCAAACTGCCAGTTCTTTGACAGAGTTACTAAAATAGTAGTAGTTTGTCTGAGGCTGTAGCAGAGCTGCTCTGTGATAATTTACTAGTGGTTTATGTGATGTGTTTCAGTAGGATGTTTCTTGTGCAAGTGTATTGGTTGACTATCAATCTGCAAGGAAAATGAGAAAGAAGAAAGGAGGAAGAGAGTAAGATATTATATCACTCCCTAAGCACTTCAGGCTGTCCATTAACAATGCCTGAAATGTAAATTGTGAAGCTCCTGTCTCAGGATTCCAGCCACTTCCATTTGTGTTGCCATTTGGCCCCTTGCTGGGGTCAAAGGATCAAACATACTAGGAAGAAGCAAAAAGATCCTATTGTCCAGAACCAGGGCAGTTGTTGCTGGAAGCCATTCCAACTCACTTCCAGGACCAGCTGCAGTGCCTGACAAACCTAGGGCAGCCTGTACCTTTTCTGCAGGAGGGGATGGCTGCAGAGAAGACAGACTGCTTTCAAATGTATTTTTTTCCTCCCTAATAAGTTTATTCAGTACTTTAATGCAAAAAGACTTTCTGGTCACAGCATTCACCATAGGCCATATTCTTAAATGCAAGGAAGTATTTAGTTCACCCAGGAATCTTCAGATAGGTGACGCACAGTGACACTCTACCATAAGGCCTGTGATGGGGCGGAACTGAGCAACCACAGGAGAAGTTTCAGCAGTAAAATGGGGCACTTCAGAACTGTACTGAAAGAGTATCATGGAAACAAATCTGGGCTAAACCATTTCTATGATATTCCGGACATCAGTAAAATTGATGCATGAATTTAATTTATGTAAGAAACCACATGTGCAAACTGAATATCGCAACTAATTTGGTGTGGGCAGTGATGTGACATCTGCAGCTAAATGTTGTTTTTATCTTCTTGAACTTCTATTGGTTCTACTGTGTAATGTGCCAAAAGTTATGACCTGAAAACCCTTTGAAACCTTCAAAATAAGAAATATATTCTTGTACACCCCATAACTGGTCAAACCCATAATTTTCTTCATGCAAGGAGATAGATGGTACTAAGCTGTGTGATACAGTAGCAGGTTTTGATTCTAGCTGCTTCTGACAAAAAAGGAAAAATAACAAAACCCACATCCATATGAAACCTAGTCAATAAACTGGTAGCAGAGGCAAGTTTTGAAACGCAATAAGCATTTTTCAAATACCTGCTAATTGGACAATCATGTATTATAATTATATATATAGATTTATCTTGCACTGATCATTTAAGAGCACAAAGAAATGAGAAAAAATTATGAGGTAGCTTTATACAAAGCATACTCGTCATGTATTATATATTCATATCTACTGAAATGGAAGAGTGAAGACTTATTAAAACATGCATAAATACCTTACAGCTCTCTTCACACAGCTCTATACTTTTTCTGCAATAATGGATGTATGTAGGATGTATTTTGCAACTGTCTAGATAGCGACCTTTGCTTCTTTTTTTTACTGTCTTTCTAAAGCACTTTCTTGCATCCTCCAAGTTATATATACTAAATGGAAGTTAGGGGGTCACAGACACAATTCTCCTGCCCCAGTAGCCTCTGTAGCAGCAGAGCTAAGAAGCGACCTTGGAGTCCCAGCAGAAACATAAACATTCCACCGTTATCAGTCCACTAGCTGGAACACTTGCTGCTAGTTAAAAGAAAGCTTCCTGAAGGAAAAAAAAAAAAAATCAATAAAAAGGAAAATTAGCTTAATCCTGGCTCAACCCAGGACAAGGCATTTCTACCAAGTTCAAAATACCACACGCAAATTAAAATGGAGGATGCAAATGGAAAGACATTTTACTCCCAGTGAAGATACACACTCTGCTGTAGTGAAAACAACCAGTTCTTGGTAGCCTGGCCAGGACTAGGCTGTTTTTGACCTCACTGTAGAGAGTAGTTAACTGGCTATGAGGAAACCCCTGCTATCATTTCATGCAAGACATATAAAAATTGAATGCTATAAACAATCATGTCAGCTATATGAAGAAGCAGAAAGAAGACCACTCCTATTATTTAATCAGAACTTTTTTTGGTCTACAGTATAAAATAACTAGCAGAATTCAGTACACCAATAGTTCAGTAATTTTCCAGCAAAATGGTTACCCTTTGGAATACAGGGAGTTTTCAAAGGTTTATGCAGCCAAACTATTACTCTGACAGCTCAGCTTCAGAGCCGTAGATTCTTTGTTGTCTGATCTCGGCTTTCTGATAAGCCAATCTTTTATTTTTAATACAAGAAAGTAGGTGCATTTATATTAAAAGATTTTTCAGTTTATATACTTCTTCAGAAAGACTTTTGTTCTTATTAAGCTCAATAGACTTAATTAGGGTCATCAGCTACTCCTAAAGAGAAGAGTTTAGATGAAAGAGAAAAATTTCTTCAAGAAAAAAGAAGTCTCATTCTTGAAATCCTGAAGTTTCAAACAACAAAGTGTAACCCCACATTAATAACAGGAAGTATTTTAGCCAGCCATGAACTACTGAAATGTAAGACATCAAAATAAATAACTAAAAGGAAATGCAGGTTCACACAGGAGAAAAAATTCAGTACTTCTGCATAGACATGCAGAACACAAGAGAAAAATTTTAAACACAATGTTTTGACTTGTTCAAGCCAAAGAATGCTAACCTCATTCACTCTCTTTGACTAGAGCTTAATGGTTATAACAGACTCTGAAGAAGGATGGGGACACTCTTTACTCTCATATTAAATGCTCGGTATGGTGACTGTGCTCTCCTTTCTTTTCTGGAACAGGTCAGAAGTGAAGAACTACCATCTGTGCCTAGCTTTCTGTAATGAAAATTGATACCACAATAGGAAGTTTTCAAGAGAAGTGGCTGTTTTATATCAGTGCAGCTAAGCCTCCAAGAGCTTCTGTGACATGTTTTTGAAGTCACTTTCGATCAGTCATTGTTAAGGACAGCAAAAAGGACACAAACTCTCACATTATTTATTATCAGACTTTGCTTTATTAGCACTGTTGTTCCCTTTTATGTTGTTCAATGAAAGCTAACATTTAATCCATGAACCTTTATGGGGATCACTGAGATTTTTTTGCCTGGTTCAGAAACATAGAAAAGAAGCCTTGCAGTCTATCTCACATGTTGCTTGCTGTTTGTGACCTTCCTGCCCTCTCTCCAGATCGACAAGTGTTCAAGTCAGCTAGAAAGCTCTTGCAGATCCTCCAGTAAGTTAGTAACAATTACAAAGCACTGCAAGCATGTGGAGGCACTTCCAGTAGTCTGAAACAGCTACCACCTACCAAGCGTACCAAGAGGCCTGTTTCACACTGGGTATCACTCACTGTAAGAGTCAGGGGTTTGAATAACTATCAGTGCTAGTTAAAAATAAAACAAATAAAAAAACCACACCTAAGGGTGTTATATCCAGGAAGAACAATTTGAAAGATTTTCATTCTAATTTCACTTCTTAAAGTGCACACGGCATTTCTTGATTTACTTATGGAAAGAGCACTTCTAGCAGGAAAATCAATCCCCCTATTATGATTCCTAATTAGACAATGTGCTAGAAATCATTCCTAATTTGTTTGTGATAGGTAAAATATGGGTCACAGAGAATGTTCCTGTGTTTTTTGACCTCAATGTAGTAAAGACAAAAATAAACAAAAAGCTTAATTTACATTCACAGAAGGAAGAATATGGTAGGTTTTTTGCAGGATTTTTTTAGAATATAATGGAGACTAAATAAAAACCTGGAATTATGGGACTGGCATGACATCCAAAGCTAACTGAATCATCCAAACTACTTTAATCGAGCTTTGGCAAGTATCAAAATGCTTACACAAGACTTCACATATAAAAACAATTAACATATATTATCTAGTAATTTGTACTATCTGATTATTTCCAGATCTCAATGTCATCCCACAGGTGGCTCTTGGTTAATTCAGATGTATTTTTAAAGGTTTGTGCATGGTATCTTACTTTCAAACAAAATCATGACCATAATATCCTTTATTTTTTTATTTAAAGAGAATACTGTATAAATAACAACTGGTTGAAACAGATTTTATACTGTATCTGCAGTACTTTAATCACAAGTACTTCTAACATAATCTAGTAAAAATTGCCATATCAAATAAACACAATGAAGCATTTCTTTCTAATTAAATTATCTCTACTGAACATAAAATTTAGTGTCATTAATAATAGATGCTTCTTCTGCTGCTTATAATATTCAGAGTGCCAGTCATCAGCATTTTAATAATGTATTTAGAACTAAACATTTAATCTTAAAATCAGACATATTGCAGATAGCACTACTTAAATAGACTGTAATTGTAAGTTAGAAACATGTTATGAGACCATAGAGCATATTTCAACAGCATATTAATATATAGCATATTCTGATGTGACATTTCTGAGAAGCCAGCTTGTGCTGATCACTTGGAAGGAATACAAGAATGTTGTCAGAGGATGTAGGGATGCAATGATGAAAGATAAGGTCTCCTTAAAACTAAAACTGGCAATGGAGGTCAAGGACAACAAGAAAGGCTTCTTTAAGTACATTGGAGGCAAAAGAAAGACTAGAGGAAATGTGAGCCCGCTGATAAATCAAGAGGGTGCCCTGGTGACAGAGGATATAGAGAAGGCAGTTAATGAGTGCTTTCTTTGCCCTAGTCTTTATTGCTAAGGCTGATCCTCAGGGGTCCCAGACATTCAAGACCACAAAGGAAGTCAGGCAAAGGGAAGACTTTGGCTTGGTTGAAGAGGATTGGTTTAGAGACCAACTAAGAAACTGGACATCCATAACACCATGGGCCATGATTGGATGCACCTGAGAGTGCTGAGGGAGCTTGCTGAAATCATTGCTAGGCCACTCTCCATCATCTTTGAAAAGTCCTGGAGAACAGAAGAGGTGCCTGAGGACTGAAGAAAAGCAAATGTCACTCCAGTCTTCAAAAAGGGCAAGAGAGAGGACCCAGGGAACTACAGACAGGTCAGCCTCACCTCCATCCTTGAAAAGGCTTGTTTTCAGTGCCATCTCAAAGCATGTTGAGAAAAAGAGGGCCATCAGGAGTAGTCAGCATGGATTCACCAAGGGGAAGTCATACTTAACCAATATGATAGACTTCTACAATAACATAACTGGATTAATAGATGAGGAGACAGCAGTGGATGTGGTCTACCTTGATTTCAGCAAGGCTTTTGACACCATCTCTGACAGCATCCTCACAGCCAAACTCAAGAATTGTGGATTGGATGATAGGGCAGTGAGCTGGATTGGGAATTGGTTGAAGGACAGAGCTCAGAGAGTTTTGTTAAGTGGGGCAGAGGCTAGTTGGAGACCTGCATCTAGTGGGGCCCCCCAGGGGTTGGTGCTGGGTCCAGTGGCGTCTCCTTCTCTGGACACATTTAAAATCTGTCTGGACGTGTTCATGTGTGACCTACTGTAAGTGATCTTGCTCTAGTAGGGATGTTGGACTAGATGATCTTTAGAGATCCCTTCCAACCTCAACAACTCTGTGACTGTGACTGCTCCAGCAGGATAATTTTCCAAATAATGCCAGCTTTATCTTTACAAGATAACTTGCCAGTGTAAAGCACTGGCAGGCTTAATGGCTGTTGAGACGTTGAGGCTGTTTAATAAAGCACTCATGCAGTACACTGTAGGACTGAAGTGCCTTGAAAGAAGCAGTGTTTATTTAAATATTTATGCATTTATATGTACACATATTGTCCTGGGTTGAGTATATATACAAATATATTTATTAGATATTGCTAACTGGAATAAGATCCTTGATGTATAAATCACTTCATCGTCAGTGTTGTTCACATCTTTAAAAAAGCAAGACAGCATGACCTGTGTTTTCAGTTGAGACAAATTGTTTCTTACGCTGACAGATAAAATAATTATTTTATCTCTCAACAGGTTTGCTTTCTTTATATGTAATTTTATTTTCTAGTTATACAGAGATAAGTTATAAATTATCTTTGTCTAGACTATAGCTTTCAGTGATGAGTGTAACTCTTACCGCTGTGCAGGCACAGTGAGACAAGAAAGTTTGTTGCCATGCCTGGGCTTGTAAACTAACCCTTTGAAATTCAATAGTTGAACTTCTCTGCATGGAGGATAATGAACTTAAGTGACTTCAAGCTTCAAATGTGTATTTTTGTATTGTATCCACTTGTAAATATTTTTATTTCCTGCAAAAATAGTCATCACTGATTTTGCCTTGAATTAAATCCTGAATTTTAACAAAGTCAAATCTTTCCTTTCTCAGATAATAAGATTCACAGGAAATGGCACATGATCCCTGGGTTGTGGCAGCCTGATGTATAGACAGGGAAGAATGAAAGGGAAGAAGTACAGCAAATTGTAAGTGTTCCTAATTCCTATTCCTCTTGGAACAACTGACCTGAGTCTGCAGAGACCTGGCTTTGCTCATGAGCTTTCCTCTGCAATGAAGTGGCAATACTGCTGCTGGGCTGGATGTGACCCTGGAAATACAGTAACTGTACTCCCATGGTGCCACGCTTGAGTCAATACCCCTGCCAAAGCCTGACTCACTCTGCCTACCAGGGGTAACTGGGCTAAGTCTCCACCTCTTGCACAGGTAATATAAAACACTCATGAGCAAGGAGGGAATGACTCACTCTGGTAGTCTAAAGACAGTGTTACTCTGTGACTGTCTTGGAAAGAAAAACACTTGCAGCAGCCCGGACCACAAAACCAGGATTTCTGGTGTGGAATTGATAACAAGGAACACCACCCCCATGCACCCTTAAAGCCCACATTTTTAGGGGATTCTGTACTTTTTAACACGTTTCAACTATACAATATATTTCCATGCAGGTCACCTTCTACCAAAATGGGAAAAACATTAAGCTGTAGAAAAAGCAAAAACTGCAACTGTCTTTCTTGACAAGCATCAGTCTATCCTGGCACAATAGCTGGCAAGTCTGAGTAAAATGGAAGGAGTACTGGTTATTTAAATAATCTTTTTCTTTTTATTACACTCTTAAATATTGAGGTCTTTTCAGCACTTCACCAAGGGTTTTGTGAGAAACTGAGTCACACTGAGTGAATAGGAAATTCAGACAGCTGAGAAATCCTTGAAACAGTATTGAGAACAGCAAGTCTATCAGACCTAATATATATATAACCCCCCTACATTAGTTGTATTAAAATTCTAGCACTGCCTGTAATTCAGTATCTTGCCCTTGGTTAATCCATTAACCAAACACTAATATTTTAAGTACAATGTTAAGTATTATGACTCCTCTTACCCACTACTATAAATTAACTTCCAGCAAGAAGACATCCTAAAACCCATACTGACTGTTTAGCTCTCTTGATAAAGGTTTGAGGAAGGCCATAGTTTGTAATGAATAGAAGAGTATCTCACTGAGATTAAAGCATGAGCAAAAAGGATGACAAAGTTACTCATTGTAATGACCCTTTCCCAAAACGTTAGTCATACCTTGATTTGAAGGTCACAGCATGAAAAATTTCTGAAATCTACCATTACTGCTTATATTTCATTATTTGTTTTACTTCCCATTTCAAATGGAAGTAGGAGCATGAACATAATTCAAAAATCTTTTCTGAAGATATTTTCAACTTGAATGCATAGAAAATATAGCATGAAAACTCTGTTGTGCAGACTTAAAATAAAATTCAGGTAATAATCAAAACTGAGCTTGACTTTACACCTGATTTTATGTCTGAATGAGCATGCTGCAAAAACAAAGTGACAATAATATTAATATGTGAGAAAGTTTCTTCACTTATCAGTACAAGCAATAGATTTGGAAAAAGCAAATACTATACAAGCTTAGCTCATTCAAAGCAATAATATATTAAATGTAAAACCTACTTGAACAAAGCAGTATCAACAGAGATTAAATTAAAATAAAAAAATCACTACAGATGTGACATTAAATGAAACATAAATAGAGATAAAGGTGTTGAGAAAACAAAGGATAAAAAAGAAACCCCTAGTTGGCAAGAAGTTTGCTCACAGGGAAACTTTTCTCCAGCATGAACCCAAGTTTGTTGAATGCGGACAGACAGCAGATTCACTTCAAAACCACACTCTCAACCCAAACTAAAATGGTAATATAGAAATATCCACAGAAGAGCAAAAAGATCTTTCTAGTTCTTCTTATATGGAGCAAAGGAATTCAGACTCTTAGTTTACTGATAGATTTCAGTATTTGGAAAAACATTCAGAAAAAGATACGAAATGGAGCAATAATTTTTATGTAATAAGCACCCACTACACTTAGTCTAGTGCTAAGCACAGATAGCTGTTGCAGAATTTTCCACTCCATGATGCTCCTGAGCTTGAAATGAAACTCACTAACAGTACTTCGAAGAAGGATATGGCAAAGACTGCCATTATAGAGGTGATGAAGGTCCTAACTTGCTTAGCCAGCAAAGTCTCAAAAAGAGCAATTGGCCATTGGTGGATAGGCAGCTGAATAGCAAAAGTAAAAACCTTTTAAAAGTAAATGCAAAACTGCTACCCAAAGACCAGTTGCAACTGCAGCCATAATCTATGGCTGATCTCCCATTCTTCTGGCACCTTGTGCAAACTACACATCAGTCAACAATTCCCCATCCAGTGCCAACTTTTGCTTCAGAAAAGTCAAAAGGCTTTATTGTCTTAATTCAATGCAAATCTTTGAAGAAAACGGTCTTGGCTAGCCAAAAATTTCTGAACATCTCATGTAGACATAGTTTCAAAAGAATGAATAATTCTGCAGAAAGAACAGACACTTTTGAGCTGTCTGAGCATATTCCTCAGGATGTGGCACACATACAACTTTGTGAGCTGAGAACAAAAATAAACAAAGGGCCTTTGGAAAGGTTACAGCTCACAGAATATTTTTTTAATGGTCTCCTGCAATTACGATAAGCATCAGAGTGTTCATGTGTCACATTCAGTCTCCCTGTGAAGAGCTACATAATTTATTAAGCTTCTAATAAAGATAGTAAAATCTAGATATAATTATGAATTCCATGCTTTCCATTACTTACATTATTTTCAGTCTGTTGGTTCCTGAGCCTTTACTAAACACATCTCTTCGCAATATAGGTCAAAGTTTTAGCCAAAGTAATGTATTTATAATCTTACAGTGTCTATTTCTAATTATAATGTGACCTATAAAAAGTTAGCTGAGTAATGTCTCAGGAAATAGAGAAGATTGAGCATTAAGTTTCACCTCCGCACACACAAAAAAGCTATAATCTCCCCATTTACACATGACAAACACCTTTTTTACCTTCAGTAGTTAAAGATTTTAATTGCTTAAGCCTAAGATTACGACTGCAGAAAACTTCACATTGTAGAACAGGGAGTAAAAGAGACTGAAAAAGCTTTTCTCAGTATTCAGAAGTCTACATCCACAGGGAAAAAGATCTGTCAGTTTTGCAAGTTACATTTACAGTGGACAGGCAATGCAATATAATATTTCTAACTGAACTTATTTAGGTCATGCAGAACCGCTAAAGGAGTTGAAAACAAGCTGATGAAAAAATTGGCTTTTATAGGTTAAAAAGATTTGCAAACACTGATAATTTATTCCACTAGACATTTCTAAAATTTTGTAAAATATTTTGCTTCAATGGTGCCTTACCTTATTTATACTGGAAGGAGGATTTTCAGGTATCAGCTTTGCGAAAAAAAAGACTGTTCCATTTCCTTTCCTCAGCTAAAGGAATTACATGCAACCAGTAATTCAGAAAATAAGTGTCTGTTTAAAAGACCAGCAAATAAGCCATAGATGATCTGTAACCCAATTAATCTTCAGTGCAGAGTCAACAGCTTTTGTTTTGCATGAAATATAGCAAATAGTCTGGTGCCTCTACCTGTGTTATTGTGCAGATCAAGTTGAGGCCTGTCTGCTCTTCCCTTGCACGTTCTGAAATACAGTAGTGATTTCTCAGCATTCGGATCTGCTGTATGGCAGCTAACTGAAATTTCAGCCGACACTTGTACACTTGCAATTAGCAAGGTTATTTTAAGCACTGACCTAAGTTCCAGCAGAATGTTTGTGGCATTATGACAGGAAGGAATCTAATATACTATCGGTCACTTGGTGACCCTGTAACTCTGATCCTAGAGAGGAGAGACCCTCTAATTCATAGCATAAAAGTAAATATCTGACCCCCAATTTACTTTGATTTTCATTTTTAAGCTTCAGATGGAATGGAAATATTTACTGGGTTAATATTAGGAAGGTTAGGATTTATTTTAGGACCCAGTAGATCACATGCTTGGAACAAATGTATTAATAGGAAGTTGTGACTTCCCCAATGGAGTGATTCATCACTTACAAAACAGAGACTGTTACTTTTGTAATGTTCACATTTTAGTAATTGTCTATTACTTTATGAATGGGAGGAGAAAATCACTTATGGAGTTGACCTTATTACAGCTGGACTCTAACACATTTGTTTCTCCTTGGTTCTCTTGAAAAGAGCTCCCTCTTCTGTACAGGCCTTTGGTAACCCTGGATTCCTTCTGAATTCTCTGGCCGTCTAACTATTTCAAAGTCGTGTGGAAAGGCTCAGTCATACCTCCACACCCTCATTCGTTGTTCATTCTCATTCCTTCCCCCTCCTTTCTTCTTTTTTGTTCCTGGATCAGCTTTCTTGTTCCCACCCATCCTCATACTTCCAATAGTGGCAGATCTAACCTCACAGATGGAACAATGACAAACAGCTCCTCCAACTGCCCCAGACTAGAGCTATAATGGTCAGCCAGCTCATGTGTACGCACACACACAAGACAAGTTTTAAAGGAGAGAGTAAATTGTGGGGGGAAAATAAAAACACTCACAAAAAAAACAAACCAAAACAAAAAAAACCCAACCAAAACCAATAAACCAAATCCCTACCAATAGAAGTTGTTGCTTTTGCAAATTATTTGGTAACTTCTACACATCACAAATCACAATGAAACTGCTCCCTTAATCTTGTAGCAAAATATACTTGAGGCAAAATGTTCTTTTGAGAATTAAGAGTATTAAGAAAACAATGGTGAAAACAACATACATTCAATTTTTCCCCATATTAAAATGTCAAATGTATCCTGAGTTACATACAAACTTGAAAAAGCATTAAAAAAAATGAGTAACAAGTTGACTGTCAGAGGTATTCCAAATAGCAAAATTTAAACTATAATACAGGCATCGGGCAGAGTTTTCCAATATATCACCAGATCAGGAATTAGAGTTTTTGAGTGAACTGACAATTGATGTATCTTTGAGATGGTCATCACTCAGAAGGATACTATAGTCACTAGTACAGTACCTGAATGCATACACACTTCTGAACTCTGAGTGTAAGGACAGAAACACTACTGTCATGGATATACAATTACTTTTTTTTTCTTTTCAGAAGCATACCTTATAGGAGAACAATTTTTTCTGAAATATCATCTCTTAATTATTTGAAGACATTGAGAAAGCATTAGATTGCTAATGCAGGATAATCTCAGCCATCAGAAATTCTAAGAAGGAAGTTAATAAAAAGATTTTTCCTCTCTCAAAGAGACATCCTCTTTTTTAAAACCCAAGAATACAAAAATCTGCACTAAAATAGATGTGTTTTCCGTTTTAGATCAATTCCTGAACATAGAAATATGTCGACTTCTGTAGAATAAGAAGTAATTAAAAAAAAAAAGAAACAGAGTAACAGCATTTGATTTTAAAATGGCAGGAAAAATACCAGCAATACACATACTTTGTTTCAGTGCTTAGTTAAAAAACAAATTAAGACTACTGACTTCGACGTAGAGGGGAGAAAAATTTGCCCAAAGCAGCATTTCCAGGTTTGGTGACAGTTTCTTGCTCTGTGACCAAAGATTATATCCTACACTGCATTATGTATTTTTACTCAAATCATTTAGAAAATGTCATGTGAAGCTCTCTGACCAAATGTTTTAAAAAGAGCTCAAAATTCTTTCTAATTATTTTCGTACAGTTTCAAATAATTCTGGTTCAGAAATATGATATCTTTCATAGGAAAAATATTGGTTTCATCAACTTAAACAGGTAGATACATAGGCTACGGTAGGTTTGTATCCTTTTTGCAATATTAAATAGATTTTCCAAGGTTATTTAAACCCTTCATTTAATTTATATGCAACAGTTGCATAAAACCTTGAGATGCTATGAATCTGCAATGGCTTCCTCTGTTTTGGGGCTTAACTTGTAAAATGCTGAGAAAGTATAACTGTGGATGAGTGGCTCAGTTCTCTCTTTGAAATCTGATTCATACCTGTCTAGTAGCAGGAAATCCATTTCCTGTTGAATACCAGGTAACTCCAACAAACACATCTCAGCATGTCACTTGCATTACTAACTACTATTTTATTTGATGATTGAACTCCCTGTTCCAAGAAGGAGCTGTAGATGAATCAAGGTGGGTGAGAAAGGCATGTAGTCTTCTGATGAGTTGGAAATGGCTACCAGCCTCAACAGAAAACTATAAAGATCTTTAATAAATACATGGTGAAAGAAATATAAGCAAAATAATATACATCAGCTGACTTTTTAATAAACATGCAGTACATAGTAGGATGATAATTCAACAGAGCTGGATGGTTTAATCATAAATGTTTTGAAAGATCATTATTGCTAGTAGCTCTGCACAACAGGGCACATTTTTTGGAAATTCTTCTGGAGGTGTGAGAGAAGGAAATAAGGAAAACAACTCAGGGTAGAATTAATGAGTGAGTCTTATGTTTTCTCTTAAATACAAATACTTGTAGCATGGTTAGGTAAAATGCGAATGTTCAGTGAAGTTACACCCATAATCAGTTTCATCACTCATGGGTTGACTTATGCACCCTAAATAGAATTATTGGGTGAGTTGAGGTTCCTTATTTGTTAATAATTAGGGGGTTTAAGGGTTTTAGCAAACAAACAAACAAACAAAACAACAAAGAAAAAAAACCCCAGAAATAATATATGAAAGGCTTTTCATTTCAAACTTGTAACATCACTGTAACTCTTTTCAATAATATAATTTTCCTTGAGGTTTAATTCCTATGTTTTTTCCCTTGTGCTATCTTAACCAATCAGACAGCCGATATTACAAACTCACTTTTTTAATATAATAGTCTAAGAATGCAGCTCTCATCTGCAATCCACCTGATCTTTTATGAGTTTGACAAACAGAGCTAGATAACCTGAGTTAAGCTGGTTTCAAGTTTTCCAGTTAAATAAATCTTCACTGGAAAAAATTATTTATTAATTTAAATCAAAATTTTGTCAAGAAATTTGACTGGAAAACCTTCTCAAAAGTAGAATAGGCTTTCTCTCAACAATATCCAGTTTATATAGCTGACTCAATTCGCATTATTAAAAAAATGTGTACAGCCTATCATGTTTCTGTGGTTCTCAAGTAGGATGCAAAAGAACAAATTTCAGATTTCTCCTACTTGATATTGCCTAAGTCACAGAACTGTAGCTATGCATGGAGTACATCAAAGGCTTATGCACAGCAAAGAAGGGTATCAAGACAAGTGTTGAATGAATGATACTATGTTGTTCTGCAAATTTTTGGTTAAAATTCCATTCGGGGATTTGAAGGTATCAGAATAGGATGGTTGTATTCTCTTGCAGGTAATATAACCAAGTCTAAATACAAGAATGGGAATATTAAAACTTAATGAAGGTTCAATTAACCGGTATTTTCATAAATTCTGCTAAAATTTTTGCTAAATTCCCCTCTACATCATTATAAACAAAAAAAGGAAAACACATATGTTAGAAGCAACACATAGATTGAAAGGAAACCAGATGAATTACAACATGGCAGTTTTTGCAGTCTGTGCATAACCATAACTTAATTTAAAAATTAAGTTTAACAACAAATCTGTCCCAAATGCTGGTCTAACTGAAGGTATTTGCCTTTATTTAATGTCTTCAGAAAAAAATATGTGAAGGCACCTATGTGAGGCACAGAGAAGCAGTATAGACATTAACCTCTCATTTTGATAAAGAAAACATCAGTGAATGCTACCTTTGGCATGTTCGTTACTGGCATTAAAACTGAGAAGCACTGAGAATAATTTTTTTCACTGCATACCTATTATGTATCCCTTTGTCACAGCATATCTTCCGTTTGCACACAAGAGAGACTGAAGGTTTAATCTATTCCTCCCAACATTTTCAAATTCTTTCTTTCAGAAAATAAGGGATTAAACGGGGCTGCTTGGAGTGCATACATGTTGGCTTCCTATTTAGTGTAGCAAACAAGTGCACTGAAAACAGATGAAGCTGCAGATTTCACTCACACTGTTCAAGCTTAGTATCCTATTTCAAAAATCCTCAATGCGTTATCATTACAAAATATGAGTTGACATATTCAGGGGTATATTTTGTAATTGAAAGACTCTAAGTGGAGCCAGACTTCTCTGTTACAACATTTCGTCATCATACTGAAAAACCAAAAGCTGAGTAAGTCTACTGCAGAGGAATTCTTTTTATAAATTGCATTTCTAATATTTCATAGAGAATAAATAGCCAGACAAATGACAGTTTTAGATTTTGCCCTGAAGGATTTAATCATGCAAAACTCTAAGCATGGCCTTTCCTAGGAAATGAAAGGCTGGTTAAAACTGGTTTTCCTTCTCCTACTCCAAGCGACTGATTGTCACATTCCAGACATTTCTAGGCAATGGGATTACATCATTCAATATTTTTTTAATGGAAACAGCTGTTACATCCAATATTCATGACCTTTAAGTTTTCAATATCAAGTTATTCAGCTGCTCTTTCAGTCCATCTGAGTTGCAGCTAAATGAAACGGCAGAAGACCAGTTTTATTCCACAATTAAATGAATGCACATATTGTTCCAAGGCAATAGAAAGAAAACAGAGCTTGGGGAAATGCAGCATACAAAAATCTTGGTCCCCCTTATTCATCCCACACACGAGATCAATACAGTATTTTGTTATGTGTTTCACATTGCTTCTTACTAGGGTTTGATGTGCACAGCTGTATGTGTTCTGTGTGAGTAATTCTAACAGGATTTCATAGAAGGCAAAAAAAAAAAAAAAAAAAAAAAAAAAAAGAAGGTGGAGCACACATGGAGATTTTTACAGCAGAGCACAGATACTTTTGAGGATACATGCCAGCTCATGTAATCAGCTTCTTTTCGAGCTTCAAGCTCAGCCTACCTTACATCTTTTTAACTGGTTTGGTTTAGTTTTTCAATGAAGGAAAACATAGAACCACAGAATCATGAGTCCGTTTGGATAAAAGGAGTTTATCATGTTTCTATTTTAAAATATATTTAGGTATTAGATAGTTAAATGGTCCTTAACCTATCAGAGGAAGGTAAACAAAATCCATTAGTCTATTTAATACATAAGGGCATTTCTCAAACTTTATCAGGCTGAGTACATTACATTTCCAGGATGTTGTTAACTTGATGTTCGCATCTCTTCCAGAAAACTTGTTTTGTAATAATGCTTATTGCACAATACAGAAGCCCAGTTTGATTTAAATAAATTGTGAAGCGTAAAGAAAACAGTAAAAGAACCATCCTATTACAGAGAGAGAGTTTGCCTTAGGAACTGCCCAAGAGGGCAAGGGGATGATAACAGCAGTGGTCTTCTAGATTGGTGGAACTGAAAGAGCTTGTTCTTACTCCTGATTTTGCTACTCAATACAAGCCACATCGTGTCTGTCTTGTCTGCATTATGTCAAGTATAGGGTGGGTGTGATCATGCTAACTTTCACTGTGCAAACAACTTCAAAAGAGTGGATTAAAAAAAAAAAAAAAAAACTAAAACATTAATGTATCCGGTGACCCATGCAGAACTTTTGTATCCAACAAGAAACTTCTGGGGTTATAGGTGTCTCCCTCTTCAGGGACTCTCTGAATTTAAACTTTGTCTCCCATTAGCAGCATTGCCAGGCTGCTATTTTTCCCATATAAAGCACTGTAGAAATTGAATGTTTCACAGGAGTACCAGTATAAATATTTACAAGTATATGCATAAATGTACACACGTTTCCGTAGGGGCTCTATATCAGCTCTACTATTGCAAGATCAAACATTTCATTTTGTAAGTCTTACTAAACTAAATTTGACACTTTCGTGACGCTTTTTTTTTCAGAGAAACACTAAAAAAATCTTTGCAAATCAATGCTCCAAAGCTCCGTGCATGTGATAACAGACTTCTTTTTCTCCTTTCTGTTTCTGTCCCTTTCTCTTCCGCGCCGCTCCGCAAGCAGCACCGGCAGCTGCTCGGAAGCTCCCTCAGCTCCCGGAGCACCAGGTGGTGCTGCAGCACAATCGCAACCGAGATCTGCCCGGGATAAAGCAAACACTGCCTGAAGCAGCTCGTTGCTTTCTTTTTAATACTGAAGTTACTAAACATTGTTACTGAAGACTATGGCACAGTAGCTTTTCTTTTTTTTTTTATTCTTACATAATACAAAACTTGTACTTTATAAAAGTAATTTCTTTAATAGGGGTACAATGCAATAAAGACATTTTAATCCTTTATAGAAATAACTCAACAAGGTACCCCATTATGAACATGCTATTTAAACTTGTTCAAAAGTAACTCAAATGTGTTATTAAACGCCACATTTGAGTGATTCCATAGAGTTCAAGGGCTTCCCAGGAGTATAAAGTTGCTGTAGTGCACATTTTCAAAACTGTGTCCTAAATGTCCATTAGTTCTCTCGCTTTCTGTACATTACTAAATGCAGAGGGTTTGACTTTGCGTAGCTTTTAAATTTTTTCTTAATTTTGGCCCTGGTAAGGGCCTTCTATGCACTGAGTAATTTCCCAGTTCCTGCTGGCTCTGCAAAAGAGTGAAGTTTGCTTGCCTGGAAGAGTTTGATGAAGTGAGGCCTTGAAAACAGACTTGAAGCATTCAATAACTGCAGCTTAATAGAGAATTCTTGGAGATTCTTGTAGATGTTTAATTTTTAGTTCCTTCTCAATTTCTATTTTTCACTATCAAAATTAAGTATAAATGCTAATATCTGTATTTCTTAGTCAAGGCCAGATTATTCAAACAGCAAGGCAACAAATCCAGTAGCCATTCAATTACAACAAGTGAATCTTGGTGTTTAATAATGGAAAATGCAAGACTAAGTATAAAACCTCCGTTGAAGTCAGTAAGATCAGATTCTAGTAATGCAGGACCATGTGTCAACATACACAGCCAAGTGTCGAGCAGCTGATTTGCTGCAGTAACACACCACAACCACACTAGAAACTCTTTGAGGCAGAAGCAAGTCCTATACCCTAAGAACCTATGTATCCATTGTTTTGAGCATACTAGAAAAGGAAGTAAGACTTTTAAACTGAACTTTCTCTTTACTCTCATATGGTCATAGAAATTACACAAAGCTAAACAAAAAAACAAAACAAAACAAAACAAAAAACCCCACTAGAATGAAATAAGGGCCATATGGAGAGAATGATATCGTCCCCTCCTTCGCTCCTTCATTTCTAATGCAGTAAGTATTTCTTAAGCATGTGCTCTGTCAGGCTCCTCTCCTCTCCACAGAACATGGCATTGGTCCAGGTTCAGAGAGAAAGAATGGTTTTTTGAAGTAGCGATTCAGCATGGTGGGAGATGACTCAGCAATGTGCTTTGGTGAAGGACATACAGGAAGAAAAACATGAAAAAGCACAAGAATCAGATGGGAATTTTGAAAGACAAAAATTGTGAGAGAGAGAACTTGAAAAGAGCAGAAAGGAAAAGAAAACAGAGAGCAGCTGGAAAATAAAGCTAGCAACTGATAGCTAGAAACTCATTTGCAACCCAAAATAAAATTCCTGAGCTGATGCACACTGACAAGTGTATTCCTTTGAATAGAGGAAAATCTCTCTTTCAGCAAGTTGTAAGACACGTACATAATGTGGGTTATAATGGGTTTTTTCTTGATTATTTTTCCAGCAACCTCTATAACTGACAGGTGTGGCCCTGTCATTCTGATTTGTTATCTTTATCAGATCTTCTATGTAAGATGACAGAGTAGTGAAGAAAATCCAGCTGACAATTAAAAACTGGTGCAAAATTCACAAATCAGTTCCAAATACTGTAACTGCAAAACTGAGAACAGTGGCTTAAATTGCAGTAAACATTACCATGAAGTCTTTGCCACTCATTTATTTATTCCTTAGCACTGGGGACAATAAAAAAAAAAAAAAAATAAAAAAAAATTAAAAAGAGAAAACAAGGGTAGATGCTGAGAGAGATTATAAGTATTTAATTCATAATTAGGATCAAGAAAGAATCTGGAGCAGATTTTAATCAGGGAAGTTGTTCTTGCAGATCTCAGATGAAAATCAAAAGCATCTAATTTAAATTGTGGTGTGGTAAAAAAGCATGTTTTCAGCATGACTTTCGAAAAATACTGCATTGCCAATGTTTTGTGTTTATTTGAAAGAAAACAATGCTATCCACAACCAGAGATTTGTAATCTACGGAGAATAGAGACTAGCTCCCTTCCCATGTATACTTTTCCTGTTTACTTCTGCCTTAATCCCTCAGTCTGAACTGCTGCCCTAGATTCATAAAAACATGGATACTTGAACTACTCTTTGAAGAGAAGACTATAGCCATGTGCATCATATGCCATATGAGGTTACACATATTTACAGGTAACACACTGCATAACGTTTGCTATGTTAATCCCATGTATTGAGATTACCCATTCCAAGTTAAAATACTAGCCCCATGTGAAAAATAGGTAAAGAAGGGATCCCGTATCTGATAATGAACAAACAAACACGTACCAAACTGTCATGTCTTCACAGTTAAACCAGGCATCTGAACTTTCAAGAAGTCCCTACAAATGCTATATGAAAGAGATCCAGATGATCTCAGGAAAGAAAATACAGGGTATCTTAAAAGGTACCATGTCTACACAAATCTGACTGTATTGTCCTTGGAAATATCCCTGTCCCCTTTATTTTATCATGAGTATCATAATACCTGATAATATTCTTAAATATCCAGATTGTGAAATTCATTTATTACCTAAAAATCCGAGATTTAATTATAAGGTTTCTAGACTTGCTTGCTTCTTAAAAATATATTCTCAAAGTAACAGCTGAAGTACAAATAAGAATATTCAGCTTAGTATTTCAATTTTAGCTCAATGATTCTAGAGCATAGTTGGCTTATGATTTTGCACATTTCTGTTTGACGATTTGTCTTGTAGCTGCTGGACAGTGTTGAGATGTAGTGACAAATTCCAGCCAAACCTTTCATACACATATTTATGCACATATATGCCCCTATATATATGTCAGCTATTAAAAAGAACATATTTCAGAATATCAGATCACAGCCACATTGGAAATGCACATATAAAATTATCTATTCCCTATATATTACCACATAATATGACTAAATCTACAGAACCTATTCTGCAGAAACATCATTTGCTTTTCTGCCTTTTGAAGGCATAATTTGTGATCAGAAGCACATGAACTGATCAGATCACAAAAAGATTAATTGCTGCACCAAAATATAAGACTATATTTTGTAACTTATTTGAAGTCCCTTTTGAAGTATGCAACCACGTCTATGAGCAGGGGTGGCTACAAAGTCAAATGAGAAGAATAAAAACAATATAGTTAACTGAAATTTATGAGATACATTTTCTCAGCAAATACAGATTATGAAAAGCAAGTACACTGCTCAGTGGGAAAGGGAAATCACAATCTATTTCTAGATTCAGTAGATTTTCTATTTTGTGAAAACTTATGAGAGGTGAGGTCTATCCAATTTTGTTATGCTACAATTGTTAATGCTGTGCTGCTTTATGCCTTCTAAATTACATGTGTTTTCCGAAAAGAAATTGAAACATAAAAAAAACCCAAACCAAACTTCTGAAATACAAGGCATAGAATCACAACTGACTCCATAAAAGCTGATCAAACAGATAGCTTCATCATAATTTCACTAGAGACAGTAACATGGAACACGTTAAAATCTCCAGATCAAACTATAAAATCTTTTTGACCTATATATGTAATACTACTAATGGTTCTGGATGCACAACTCAAGAGTAAGACAATAAAAAAAAAGAGAAATCTAGTGTGTATGTATAACCTTTTCTGAAGGAGCTGACATCACTACATGTACAATATCTGCCTGAACCTAGGTTATAGCCAAATAGCTATATTTGTCAGATGCAAAGAATAAGGCCAAGATCCAAAGCAAAAGCAGTCCTTAAGAAAATTCAGGGCCCAGCATGGTTCCCAGTCTGCCCCAAGAGACGGATAAGGCTCAGGCAAGGCCACATGAACTTCATCTCAATCCTCCAGAAGAAATCTCAGGCATCTCAGTTACAGGGTGGGTACTATGCATAAGGCAGCATTTCTATTAAAAGTACACACACAGTTGTACAGACAAGCCATTGTGTCCTCCGCAAGAAAATACACACCCTTTTGCTGTGCTTACTTGCGTAGTTGTGAGATATTTATTGAATTATTGAGGAATCACATCGTTTCACAGAAGAATCCTTAATGGTTAACTATACAGAAAGGGATTTCATTCTGAGGAAGAATTAATGTAATTCAAGAGGCAAATATCCAAGGATATTTAAAAATCACAAACTCGTGGAACTTGTTCTTACTAAAATGCAAGTGTGTTATGTTACTGAAGTATTCATGTTGTATTTCTAGCAGGCAGGCAGAGATCATCCTATAACCTGAAATCTCCTCTGTCAACTCTCTCATG
This sequence comes from Hemiprocne comata, assembly GCA_020745705.1. Lineage (NCBI taxonomy): Eukaryota > Metazoa > Chordata > Aves > Apodiformes > Apodidae > Hemiprocne > Hemiprocne comata. The sequence goes on along the minus strand of CM036590.1, from coordinate 40,135,585 downwards.
ATAAAAGCCCATCAGGCAATCTTAACAATAATGGAGTGAACTAAAAAATTCCTTATATTTTCTGCTAATTTCTGTGCCTGTTTTTTGACTACTCTCTTATGCCTTATTACAGTTTTTAGATAAGTATTATAAGTGACATACAATTATCAATTGAAAAAGCAACAAAACCTGGCAGTATAATGACTAATAAGAAATATGTCCACAAAGTCTACTGAAATATGCAAGGCATGAAAACTTCTGTAAGCATATTAGTTCACAATGCACATCAGAACTAGATGCCTGTTATAAAACATAATAACCTATTTTCTAAACTACATATAAACTCAAACAAATCTTCAAGAAAAAATCACCAGAAGGATTTATGTGACATGGTTTTTTGTGTGTATGCTTTTGTTTATGTAAACATACATATATATTTACATATATACAAATATATAAAAGACATTATTTCAACCAAGTCACAGTTACCATAGTAAAAATTCCCATTGGCATCCTTACTTTCAAATGAAAATAATGATATAGTGTCAACAATCTTTAGTTTTAAAAGCTGATATTACTAAATCTTAGTAATACTATTGATATAGCATTAGTTTTTTCCAGCAAATCTGGACATTAGTAGGTGTTATTGTCATCACATACACTAATTAAGAAAATACATTCCCTCAGCAAATGTTTTGGCTAATTAATTTGCACAGTGACTTAAAATACCACTTTTTTTCATCATACTGAAAAGTGTTTATATCATTACATCATTATATCCAGCAAACATTTGTGTTTGAGTCACATTAGGATACAGAATAGAGACGACTGTAATAGGTAACATCTGCACTGGAATTTGATATTTGCTTTAATAGCTCTCTAGAGAACATTGGTAGAGTACATTAGCTCATTTTCTAAAGCTTGTATTAGCATATTTTAATATAGGAGCAACGTGAAGTGAGGAGAGCAAGAAATAATTATTTTTGGTCAAAGTACACTTCCATGCATTCTTATTTTGATGAGGCCTAAACCAGAAATTCTGGAATAAGTATGTATTTCAAACATTCAGATATCCAAATGACAGTGAGATTTTGCAGATTTTTTATTTTTAGAACTAGATGAAGAAACTGATAGTGGTAAAACATCCACTTTTTTGTATTTTAGAGCTCAAATTCCCTTTTCATAGAATCATGGAATGGCTAGGGTTGGAAGGGACCTGAAACACCATCTAGTTCCAACCTCCCAGCTTGGACAGGGACATCTCCTGCTAGACCAGGTTGCTCAAAGCCCCATCTAGCTTGGCCTTGAACACTTCCAGGGAGGGGACAACCACAGCCTCCTGGGCAACATGTGCCAGTGTCTCACCACCCTCACATTAAAGGATTTCTTCCTAACGTCTAATCTAAATCTACCCTCTTCCAGTTTGAAACCATTTCCACTTGTCCTATCACTTGTCCTCCCTAGCTTTCCCATGGGACCCCTTCAGATACTGGGAGGCTGCTATAAAGTCTTCCTGGAGCCTCTCTTCTCCAGGCTGAATAACCTCAATTCTCTGCCTGTCGTCATAGGAGAGTTGCTTCAGTCCCCTGATCATCTTCATGGCCCTCGTCTAGACTCACTCCAATAACTCTATGTATTTCTTATGTTAGGGGCCTCAGAACTGGACACAGTACTCCAGGTGGGTTCTCACCTAGAGAGTGGAGTAGAGGGGAAGAATCACCTCCCTTGACCTGCTGGCCACACTTATTTTGATCAGTCCAGGATACAGTTGGCTTTCTGGGCTGCGGGCACACGCTGCCTGCTCCTTTTGAACTTCTCATCAACCAACACACCCAAGTCTATCTCCTAAGGGCTCTTCTCAGTCCATTCTCTGCCCAGCCTGTATCTGTGCTTGGGGTTGCCCTGACCCAGGTGCAGGACTGTGCACTTGGCCTGGTTGAACTTCAGGAGGTTGATATGGGCCCACCTGTCAGGCTTGTCAAGGTCTCTCTGGATGGCATCCTTTCCCTCACATGTCTCAACTGCACAACTCAGCTTGCTATCATCAGCAAACTTGCACTCAATCCCACCGTCCATGTCACCGACAAAGATATTGAACAGTGTGGGTCCCCATACCAACCCCTGAGGAACTCCATTCATCACTGATCTCCACTTCGACATCAAGCGGTTGAAAACTCTGAGTGCAACCATCCAGCCAATTTCTTATCTGCTGAGTGGTCTCTCCATCAAGTCCATGTCTCTCCAATGTAGAGACAAAGATGTTGCATGGAACAGTGCCAAATATTTTTCACAAGTCCAGGTAGATGACATCAGTTGCTCTTCCCTTACCCATCAATGCTGTAATCCCATTTTAGAAGGCCACCAAATTTATTAGGCACAATTTGCCCTTAGTGAAGCCATGCTGTCACAAATCACCTCCTCATTTTCCCTTTCACAGGCAAATGTTCACATTCCTTCTCCTGAGTCTCCTGACTGCTGAATAATCCAAATGTATATTTTAGGAAAACCTTAAGACATCTGTGGCATTGCAGATGCTACTCTACTCATATCCACACTTCTCTGAGTCACCCATCACCTTTCTATGTCCAAATATGTTGCTCAGAACTTAATGAATGCATCTCTACCCTTGCAAGAAGAGCACTCTCTTGCAGGGAATCTCACAGATTGCAGTAATTTTGCCCAGTGCATCCTTACTGGTTTGCTTTGAAGAAACTCAAGGTGATTTAAGCAGCTCTTCAGAGACTACCCTTGCAGTAAGGGGAGGGCTGAGGGAGGGCTCCACACATTGCTTACAATTCCTTTCCAAAGGCCATGCTTATGGACCCCAAGTCAGTCAATTAGGTAACCTTCTCTTTTCTTTTTCCTTTCTGTTTTTTTTTTCTTATTTTTCTTTTTTTTTTTTTTCTTTCTCCTCTTTGTTTTTTTCTTTTGCCCAAGCCTAGAAGGGATATCCAGTGCTGGTGTCTTCTACCACTCCAAGGAATATTCAAGTCCCTTTGTCAGAAGAGCGGTAATTGCAATCTTTATTGTTGGTATCCTTTCCCTGATCCTCTAGAAATAATGTCCAAGCTTAAAAAGGGTATTGTACTCTGTCTGCAACATTAATTATTCATTTATACTCATAAATTATGCAAGCCAGATCAATCCTCCATTATCACTGGAGTCACCAGTTAAATCCTTTCCAGCTCTTAGCTACTTTCATTCCCTTGATACGTAGATAACAGCAGACTAACCAAGTCATTCTCACTCTTCTACTCAGAAATGGTATCACAAGATATAGGAATTTCTTATAATTTCTCAATTTTTTCTTCTTTTTATTAGCTCCCAATTCTTTCATCCTCTTATTATAAACTACCCAGCAGCCTTCCATCTTCATTTGATCCCTCAAATAATGACCAGCTTTCTTCAGAAGGCAACTGAATCTCCAGTAAAGTATGTACGCTCTTTCTATGTCCATAGTATGTCTCCTATGGCATCCATGCAATAAATTAGAGGACAGTGGGTTTGTTTAACTGTGGGCTATATCAATAGACTTGTTTACTAAGTTCTAACAGGAGAAAAAAAAATAAGTTTAACTTCATCATGTCTGAACAGACTGAACCATACTGGCAAGAGAGAGGGAAAGATTTTTTTTCTGTTATGCTGAATGGCACCGTTTAAATCCACCTAATATTTTAAAAGTGTTGCAATAACCTTCCATTACTTGCTATTTTTTAAAGAAAATTATCAATTGGAAGTAGCTAAATTTTAACCGTATAAAATTTCATTTCAAAATTGCAGTATTCTCTACAACTAGATTATATTTTAAAATTAGATTACAAATATTGGTGTTTATTGATTTTTTTCTAACATTCCAATTGAAAAACAAATGGTCTGAATGTTAATAAACCAATATAGTCACCAGCAATACTCAGGTACTTGAAGTTAAATTCATGTAAGAGCCTACATAGGCTTAACAGATACTCAGTATAAAACATTCATAACACCACAAATGGTTTCAGCACTAACAATAACATATAACTAGCAGTAATCCAATATACTAATGTATTTATTGAGAAATGTCATAAGCAATCAAAAGGTTATTATTTTTCCATCAGGAACTTAAGATTGGGCCTTCAGGAATGTGTTCTTAACAGACTTCAATGAGCAGAGCAGAATAAACAGTAGGACTGAAGGTAGGCAAAAACGTTATCATCTTGCTCAGTTGCCATTTAGCTCGTAGATATCTAAATAGCACAGGTACACCTCTGTTGCTCATTCCATTAAAAGTATCCAGCTGCCTAAAATTTTCCTTTTCTGAGCTCATACTACCACCAGCCCTGGCAAGTCTAAGCAACTTTGCACCTAATTTCTAAACCTAATTACTACCTAAAAAAATTGACATGTACTTGCTCATCGTTTTCATCCTTGAAGACACTGACTCCATAGGGGAGTGAAGAGCACATGAGGATTGCGCTCTATATAGAACAGAGCATTAGCCTCTGTTTATGTTTGATAACATATAGACACAGGACTAGGGCAATTTCTGAGGGATGTGGAAAAAATTGTTTTCTTCTCCTCAGACAGAAGAGAATTTAGTTGAAAAGCTACAAGACAAAGATGAATTTCATAGGTGTGGTGGTGTTGTAAGAAGGCATGTTAAGATGTGGTAAACAAGTCATGACCTCTTCATTAAAAACATAAATCTGAGGGTGACTGTAGAAATGCCATACAAGCTGGAAGGATTCCAAACAGTGTGATTGTTTGACCAAACAGATTTTGAGAAACTTGTATTTATTTCTGGTACTCCATGTTTTCCACTAGGTTTGGGGTTTTTTTTCCAAGATAGAGGAATATGCTCAGGGCACAGAGGAAAATGTAAAAATAAATAAATAAATAAATAAATAAAAATTTAGGCACATTCAACTACTCAGAAAATAAGAAAAGCTAATAAACCCACCTGTTTGATGTTCAAGCCAGGAATGTAAGTAAAGAGTAGCCTGGGCAAAGCCCAGCTCCAGAACAGTTAATCTGCATTTACCAGCACTGATACTCAACTGCCCTACTGAATGCTGTGATTCCACCCAGAGGTTCAGAGTCAAACTAAATAAGAATATAACTTCTTAATCAACCAATTACTTCCTTTAAATTGTATATGAAATCTTAGGTTGACAAAGCATAAAACTAATACCTATAGCAGATGCGTTCTGCCAATACATAGACATACCAAGTTCTCATCATAGCGTTATAGATTTATTTTTTTTTATGGATCATCTCTGCTCCTGTAGAGTTATTTGGGAGTGCTTGATACTCTTGGAGTACATAATGTATTTGGTCTTAAGAAATATGATAGGTCGGTACAAACAATTTAAAAATAATATCCACAACACATCTGGTTTTATCCTAATAAAACCTATTATCCAATGGTTAAATGCTGGGAGCATTAAGGCACATAAAGTTGACCCACTGAGGTTGTTGGGGTGCATGGACAGTAAATTTAACCTTTGACTAGAGGCTTAGCTAGAATGTTCTCTTAATCCTAACTCTTGCCCTCAAAAAAAAAAAAAAAAAAGCATTCCACCAATACCAGTGTAATATAAACATATATTATGTGCTTATATAAATGCATTCCACTGGCTATGTTCCATATAGATAAATGTATTTATTATCTAGTCTTTCACCATAGTTCCATAAGCAAAAACTTCATTTTGATTTGCAGCCAGTCAGGTAGCATATTTCTGCCTATGTTGTATATGTATTAAGCCCTCTGGCTAAAAAAAAAAAAAAAAAAAAAGTCCCATCTGCAGTTCCTTAGATTGCAATCTACAAAGACTGTCAAATCTTTGAAATCACTAAGCATAAAAAGCGCTGTAATACATGATGTGTTTACAGAGAAAGTACTGTTTGTTTGGTGTTCAAGTGCTTCACAAACATATGACCTGTCAGCAGATGAGATTTTGAGTGGGATTTGGGAGAAAAAAAAAAAAAGGATAAGAGCAAATTGATTTTGGATATATTTTCCTTGAAATAAGTAATCCAACACAGAAATATCCTTTACGTTGCACAGAGAGCCAAGATCTAAAGTTTACTTACCAAATGTGCACTAAAGAAATCCTGATCCTCAGAACTGTGAGTGCAATACAGCTGCAGCTACTATTTTCTTTTTTTATTGGTTTCAAATCTGTAACGGACACCAAAAGCTCAGCTAGTTCAAAAAAATGCTCTTTAAAAAATTCTCAGGCAAATTGTGGTTTACTCATGCTTGTTGATAGTTTCATAGATTTCATAGTTTCGTAGAATGGCTTGAGTTGGAAGGAACCTTAAAGATCATCTAGTTCCAACCCCTCTGCATGGGCAAGGACACATCCCACTAGATCAGGTTGCTCAAGGCCCCATCCAACCTGGCTTTGAATACTTCCAGGGATGGGGCTTTCACAACTTTCCTTGGCAACCTGTTCCAGTGTCTCACAACCCTCGCATTAAAGAATTTCCTCCCAATGTCTAACCTAAATCTCCCCTCTTACAGTTTTAATCCATTAGCACTTGTCCTATTACTACATGCCCTTGTAAAAACTCCCTCCCCAGCTTTCCTGTAGGACCCCTTCAGGTAAAGGAAGGCCACTGTGAGGTTCCCCCCAGAGACTTCTCTTCTCCAGGCTGAACAACCCCAACTCTCTCAGCCTGTCTCTGTAGGAGAGGTGCTCCAGCCCTCATGTCATCTTCATGGCCCTCCTCTGGACTTTCTCAAGCAGGTCCACATCCTTCTTATGTAGGGGGCTCCTGAACTCGATACAATACTCTAGGTGGGGTCTCACAAGAGCTGAGTAAAGGGGAGAATCACCTCTCTTGACCTGCTGGCCACGCTTCTTTTGATGCAGCCCAGGACATGGTTGACTTTCTGGGCTGTAAGCATACACTGCTGCTCATGTTGAGCTTCTCGTCCACTATCACCCCCAAGTCCTTCTCCTCCTGGCTGTTTTCAACCCATTCTCCACCAGCCTGTATTTGTGCTTGGGATTGCTCTGAGGCAGGTGCAGAAAACCTTGCATTTTACTTTGTTGAATTTCATGCCGTTTGCACTGGGTCTCCCTTTTTTCCCATCTTGAAAATGGGGGTTATGTTTCCCCTTTTCCAGTCAGTGGGAATTTTGCCAGACTGACAAGACTTTTCAAATATGATATACAGAGGCTTTGCAACTTCATCGACCACTTTCTTCAGGAGCTGTGGATTAGTCCTGTCAGGTTCCATGGACTTGTACATCTTCAGGTCCTTCAGATGGTCACGAACCTGCTCTTCTCCTACAGTGAGGAGATCTTCCTTTTCACAGTCCATGCCTTTGCCTTCTCTAACTTGGATGGTGTGACCAGAGCCTTTGCTGGTGAAGACTGTGGCAAAGTAGCCATCATGTACCTCAGCCTTCTTTATGTCCTGCATGACCAGGTCTCCAGTTTCCTTCTGAAGTGGGCCCACATTTTCCCTCATCTTCCTCTTATTCCTGATGTACTTGTAGAAATTTTTCTTGTTGTTCTTAACCTTGGCCAGGTCCAATTCTATCTGTGCTTTGGCCTTCCTTACCCAATCCCTTGCTTCTCTGACAACTTGTCCATACTCCCCCCAGGTCACCTGTCTCTGCTTCCACTCTCTGTATACCTTTTTTTACATTTAACTGTGTCCAGGAGCACCTTGCTCATTCATACAGGCCTCCTGGCTCTCCTACCTGCCTTCCTCTTTGGTAGGACACATTGCTCCTGGGCATGGAGGAGGTGATAGTGGACCAGCTTTCCTGGGCTCCCCTCCCCTCCAAGGCTTTGTCTCATGGTACCTTACCAAGCAGATCCTTGAAGAGACCAAAATCTGCTCTCTTAAAATCGAGGGTAGTGAGCTTGCTTTGCTCCTTCCTCACTGCCCTAAGGATCCTGAATTCAACCATGGCATGGTCACTGCAGCCTAGTCTCCTATTAAGTCTTACATCATCAACCAGCCTGTCTTTGTTGGGGAGAACAAAGTCCAGCATAGCACCTTTTTTTTCTTGGTTCCTCTACCATTTGGAGGTGGAAGTTGTCATCAATGCACTCCAGGAACTTCCTGGATGGCTGGTGCTTTGCTGTGTTGTCCCACCAGAGGATATCCAGGTGGTTGAAATACTCCATGAGGACCAGGGCCTGTGAGATCAAAGATACTTCTATCTGCCTGTAGAGGGCCTCATCCACACAGTCAATATACCTGTAGCAGATTCATACTATGACATCTCCTGCCCCTGACTTCCCTTTAACCCTGACCCATAAGGTTTCAGTTGACTCCTCCTCCATCCCCAGTCAGAGCTCCACAGACTCCAGCTGGTCATTGATGTAGAGGGTGACATTCAAACTCTTTCAAATTTTAATTTTTAATTGTAAACTTTTCAGATTATTTTTCTCAGAGAAGTTCACAGCTTTAACAGGACTAAGGAGGCTGAAATTTACCAAGTGTCATTAGTTTAAGACAGTCCCTTTGAGATGCACAGTCCTACACTTTTAGGACATCTTATCTACTTCAGTATAAAAGAAGTTACATTTTCCCTGTAGTTATAGTCCACTTTCATTTTAGGAGTTTTGGTGTGTGCATTCTGTCCTCTAGTGATAGACAATCTAAAATGGTTCTCAAAAACTAGAAACCCCAATACAGAGTGGAGATGCTTAATTGCACAGATAGCCCTTAAATGCTCATTTTTGTTAACTGAATTGCATTATTTTTAAACTAATTTTATTTCTTATGCAGCTTAAGGTGACTTCTTAGTATAGGATTGCTAATAGTGACAAAATCAAATAATTACAATATTACTGTCTCTCAACCTATTTGCCAGACCTGAGACTCTCTGCAAATAGCAACACTTTCATAAATTTATGTGCAACAACTTGTTGATCTCAGACCTAAGTACAATAATATGTCTTTAAGTTGTCTTCATTGAGCTATAGGTCATACATGTTTACTTTTATAGACACTCATATTAACCCACATATGGAAGCTATAAAACTATTTGTCAGAGAAATTTGTTTAATGAAGCATAACTGTTAAACACACCCAAAAGTCTTCTCAGAAATACCTCTGTGGATTTAAGAGTTGTTATTTCCCTTTTAACCCCTTTTGAATAGCCACTGTAATAAATTTGCGTAGCAACCCTTTGCTTGGAATATCAGGATCATATCTTGCATATAAGCAAAACAACTGATCCAAGTTACAGTCAACTTCTACAATTAAGGTTTTATTTTCACCTGTTGAACATAAGAATTATGTCTTGTGGCAAACTTTTGTCAAGACAAAGCAGTCCACACAGTATTTTCATTATTATATTAATCTATACATCCTTTCATAAAGACTGTCACCAACATTTTCTGTGATCTTTTGTAAAATACCGATTATGTTATGGTAACATGATGAGGCTTAGCTCTTTTCCAAGTTCTATTATCATTCACAGTTGTCCTTACAGTCTAGAGATTTGGACTCTAGGAAAACTTAAACTGTGCACTTAGAGAAAGGTGGTTTAGATAGCACAGCTGAAAAGCTGTACAACTGCAGAAGCAAGATACATTGTCACAGCCTCATAATAATAGAGCCACTGAGAGTCATCAAACCAAAAGTGAGAAGAAAGAACAACCCTCTTTCTAAAGTTACAGAAAGACGTGGTAGACAAGGTACTTCACCAGTGATGCTAGTATTGAATAAAGTCCTTTTACAGATTAATATAAAGACAGTTCTGAGTTCCAAGTTACGAGAAATTGAACCCTGGTTTTATGTTTTTACGAAATGCTTGTAATTGAATGAAAAAAAAAAATAACCTTTATCTAACTCCAGATCTATTAGAAATACCATTTAATATCTTGCTTTGATAATTCCTTACTCTCTTCTCTTATCCAGGATTTAAGTACAAGGAGAAAAGCAACTAAACATTCTTTGGCTGACAAAAAAATGAAAACAGAGACAGCAAAAGGATAATGGTTACGTGATAATTGACCTGTATCCAAAGTTCATAAAAACCTTGTAGGAGTCAGGAGGAAAGATAAAAGACCCACTCAAGAGCTGTTTGAGGCTGACCCAAGTATCCTGGAAAAAAGATGACTGAAGTCTCTCTGCTTGGAAAGAGAGAAAAGATCAGCGGTCTGCAAAGACCTAAAGACACTATAATAGCATCAAGTGTGTACATGCTTCAGACATTTAAGTCACAACGTGGTGCAGTCAGTACTTTACTCCCCAATAAGTTAGAAGTTAAGAGACATATCAAATACCAAAGATTATATTAGATCATCCAAAATTGCATTTTTTTGAAAAAGATAGAAAACACTGATCAATTAGTTGAAACACTAGACCCTTCCCTGAGAGGGTTAAGGGATATAAAATAAAGCAGAAGAATGGGAGTTGAATCCAAGTTGGACCTCAGGAGGATTTCCAAGAAAGACTTCTTTTTGTAAAAGCAAGTACATTTTATTCAGAATAAAAAACCTAAATGGATCATTAAAGCATCTCAGCAAGTTAACACAAGGACAGAGAGAGCATTTTAAGATTTGCTTATAGTAAAAACATTTTTTTTAATCTCTTTTACAAATATTTACAATCAGTAACAGCTACATTAAATGTGTTAGAGAGATATAAATGTATCTTAGCACAGCTTGAGTTAAGAGTGATGGCCAGAGAAGTGACTAATATAAGGCATTCTGGACCCCAGAGAGCTATGATTCATGCATCTAGCTTGCTGAAGCACTCATGTGAAGCTGAGCTTTCCAGGAAATTTCCCAAGGGGTGACATAAGACAAGCCTCCCACTCATGCTGCATGGCTAGTTCTGAGAAAGGGTGTTACAAAAATGAGAAAAACTAGTATTTTCAAAGGATCAGTGGTGGCTAATAAAACCCTAAGTCTCATAGCATGAAAAGAGACTGCCAGCAAACACCAAAATCCTCCCAGAACAAGCCACAAAAAAACAACCACACTCTTGATTACAGAAGGAGCAGAAGCACAGACAAATCTACAACAGGGATACAGAGCAAATAGTCACAAAAGAAAGATATGATCTCTTTGCTGAGCAATTTTTCCAAGGAATAACATAAAAAGTCTGCTATGGGCTAGATCTCAAACCAACCCTATTACCATGAACCAAGTGAAAACCAGAGGAAGGAAATCAACTTCAAGCATCCAAAACAAAGATAAAGATGACCGAAAATGGGATTGAACCTCTCCTGGCTGAGGAAAACAACCTATGACAAAATGAAAAAATGCTTACTTTACTGCTACATTTGTAGTTTAAAAATTATATTCTGAAACTATTGTGTTAGTTAGTTAGTATTTCAGACTTTTTTCCTGAGTCTGTACCATTCATTTCTGTCTTTATGATTTGGACAATGGAGTAGAGAGAAGGCTTCTTAAATTTGCAGATGACAAAAATATATGTGCTTGGGGGAGATACTTCAAACATAACAGAAGACACATTCGGAACTGAAGAAGTCATGGACACACATGAGAAATAGGAGATAAAAAAATTCAAGAATGGACAGAGGCAAACCCTACATGTAAAACTTCACAGATAAAAAAAAACAACAGCATAGTGCAGCAAAGGAGTTTGCGAGTTACAGTGAATCACAAGCTGAGTATGAATCAACCAGCTCCTACTGCTGTGAAAAAAAAACAAAATACTAAATGAGTAAGTATTTTTTGAAAGACATGTGAAATACTTTTTCCAGTCTACTCAACAATGGTGAAGTTTCACATTGGGCCCTCTGTCCAGCCTGGGCACAACAATTCCAGGAGGACCCAGATCGTTTGGAAAGAGCGCCTCACAGAGAATTATCAGAGCACAGAAGAAATAAAAGAGGAGTTATATGAGGTTATGTTTGGGATTTTTTTCCTCAGCTGATTCTCAATAAGTTATAGAATGCAAGACAATACAAGGACAAACAATTTCAAATATAGCTAAAGTCTGAATAAAAGCATTTCCACAAAACTTGCTTTTACAGTCTTATTTCTACCAGTACGCGTTTCATAGTCACAGAATCACAGAATGTTAGGGGCTGGCAGGGACCTCTAGAGATCTTCTAGTCCAACCCCCCTGCCAGAGCAGAACCACCTAGGGCAGGCCACACAGGAGCAACACATCCAGACAGGCCTTGAAAGTCTCCAGAGAAGGAGACTCCACAACCTCTCTGGGCAGCCTGTTCCAGTGCTTCATCACCCTCACAGTAAAGAAGTTTCTCCTAATGTAAGAAGATTACAGAAGTGCTGTATTCCTAATATGTTTGCTAAGACTTTGCTGCATTTTTACTATGACTTTATATTTTTCTGAAAGCTCTTTCTTTTTATGTTACTCTGCAAAAAAATTAAAAATATGTAACAAATTTTTTAAAAATACCTTTAAATACAAGTAATTTTCATGTATGCAAACTGTTACACACATGTATAAACACACAGAGAACACTTCCCTGGGTGTCTAGGGTCTGTATATAGGATATTCAACTGCCTCAATGACAGCCCTCCCACCCCCCAGGCTGATAAGCCAGATAATTACAGATAACTGAGATTTCTTCATGTTATTTTTTTGTCCTCTTTTTACAGTTGTATTAACCAGATTTCTTCCTAGTCCCAAAATATCCCTAGATGCTACAGCAACTGCTTACATGGAAAAAAACATTAGGAAAGTATTTTATGAACTACCATTGACTCTTCCAACTTTACAAATAAACTCTAAAAAGGAGGAAACTGTGAGGAATGCTATTAATGTACTCACCTGACTTGGAAATATGTGTGAGGGTGAGGTATATGTACAGAATATTCCCATTTTGTAAGCAGACAAAAATCAGTTCTGTTTTTCCTCTGAGCCAGCCCAAAGCTGTGTGTAAATACCATCCACAAACTCTACATCTCTTTAGTTTCATCTCAGCACTGCACTATTATAGACACAAGCAATTCTAGCTCAGAACTGGCACTAAGTCCACCAAGATTTGCTATGTTGCCTGCAGAAATACCTTTTAGGTGTATTTACTAAAAACCTACTGCACGTTGTGGACATAGTCCTTTCTCTCATCAAAAGCTGGCAATATCTAACCCAAATTTTTCAGAAAAATGGCAGGACCACAAAAAAATCAAGATCAGCTTATTATTTGATTAGGATTGATTGCAGTATAGTTGCTTTATGGTTAGCACTAGTACACAGAATTGTATTTTAAGACAGTGTACAGCTCCAGTCTTAAAATAAACACAAATAAAATACCATCTCACTGAGTAGGAAGGAAGACTATGTTCACATGAACAGGCCTCAGAATGAAACTCTGAAGACAGCTCAGTCTGAAGAGATAACATGTGCCTGCTATTTTTGGAGACTGTTTGCTGCCTTCAAAAGCATGCTTCATCTGCTGCAGCAAACCAAGCCACACAAAAACACACACACACACTCCCAGACATTATTTATTTTAATTTCACCTTGAATTTCCTTAATATCTTTAAAGATTCAATACCCAGATTTAATTCTGGGACCAAGACAGAACTATCTGTTTAAAGATATTGTGTTCAGTTGTTGGGTTGAGGGAAGGAAGAATGCTGCTCTTTTAGTTTACACAAAACACAGATTTTTGGGGGACAAAATCTGGTCTTGCTAAAAAGAAAAAAAAGTGTTGATTTACTGGCTGTGACTGTTCAAATCTTATCACTTCATATTTCTTACTAGGACTCAGATCTGAAAAAAAATTCTACACATTTACCATTTTGTATGTAGTCCCACCTGAGTTCAATCTTGACATAACCTTTACGTGACTGAAAAGCCAGGCATTAGACCACCTTTCTGTCCTGCTGCCTCTAAAACTTGCTTAGCTTTCCAATGAGTCATCATGATTATTGGGACACAAATTTGGGAGTTTTAGGTACTGAAGCCCATTACAATCAATGGGAATATTTCTGGGCACTTCTATTATTATTCTATTATTATTCTATTCTGGACACTTCTATACAGCTTCTATTACCTCCCTGAAAAAGACTTACGCACTTTTCAACACCAGCTGTCAGACATGCTACAGCAGTTATGAAAGGCCTTTTTTTTTTACTGTACTGGTGGCAGAGTTGAATGAACCACCTCCACTGAAAAGTCTGCAATGTAAAATTCATCCTACCTTCAGCTGCACTAGATGCACATCCACATGCTTGCTGTCTGAGTCCTGCTGTACAGAGTAGGTCAGATCCCTGACTCTCTCAGACGTCATCCGAAGCCAGGTCTCGATTTCTGGCAAGTGAAGAACAATCTTCCAGTCAGCTCCAGTATGTAGAGGAGGAGGCTTTTCATATTGCTGGCCAGAATCAAGCTCCTTCATGACATCCTCTTCCCCATCTTGTTCCACAGTAGGAGTCATGTTTATAAGCATGGGAGATGCATCAGATGGCATGGGATCCAGTTCTTGTGTTCTCATGGGAGAAAGCGCTACATCCATGGCTAACATGGGAAAGCTTAAACCAGAATTCTTGACAAAATAGCTGCAAAGATAAAAAGAAGAGAGACTACTGTTTTGAGACCAGGTTTTGCAATAAAAATGTTTACAAGACAAGGAGCAAATGGCCATGTCTGAGAAGTATCATGATTCTAAATAAATTCTTCAACATGCAAATCTACACCAGAATTTCAAGAATAAATAGATTTTTTTAAATTATTATTAGATTCGCTGATTTGAACAAATGTTCTCTGAGAAAATTAACAAATACCATGTTTATCTCATTGTAGACAGTCACCTTGGAAGTAACAGTTTTCATCGACGAAAAATATGTTCTGATTTTCTACAACTGCAACATAAGTAAACTGAGCAATGGCAAAGCTAGCAGAACTTTACTGAACTCCACCAGTTAATGTAGGACTGGTAATTGTAAACTAGAACATAGTCCTCAGCCTAAAATTTCTGACTAAACACAAAATATCTCAAGTTTTATTCAAGTTTTCCAGCTGGCCACATACAACAAAAAAATTTGAAGGCAAATCTGAAGCAACTATTGAGGGCACTTGGTTGATCTATAGTAGGCAGATTTTAGTTTTGAAGTTTAAAATCTTGCAGTTTTGTTAGATTAAGAACTGTTACAACAACCAACAACTCTATCAAAACTTATAGTTAAGAATTCCAAATATCGAAATATGTACCTGAAATTAAAGCATCATTTTACACAAGTGGCTTTATGAAAGTCCAAGAGCTGTATCATCAATATTCACTTAAACGTTCACTTGAAAAAGTAAATAAGTAAAACATTTTACTTTATGCCTTTTTCTCTGTAAACTCTAGCTGTATGTAACACAGAAAGCTGCTGTGAACCCTACATTGAAGAAAATAATACTCTCCTTAACTGCATGCACCTGGGTTGGAGCTGAGTACCTAAAGCATTATAAAAACTTTCATTTATTAAGAGATGTACTTCTTACCTAACTTTAAAGAGACTCAAATTTGACACATGCCTGCCTTTGACATAAAACTTCATTAAAACTTATACTGTCAGCATCCAGACACTACTCCTACAGACAGTGAGAGTACCAGCAAAGTATCTAAACACCAATTTCATAGCCAGGAAAAACAAAAAAATTACAATTAACATTAATTTCATTTCATTTCCTATCCTGTCACTACTTAGTAAGTTATCTTTTGCATGTGTAGCACTCTCCGAAAAGAGTATTTAGAACAGATATTAAGTTAGTAAATATTAATTTGGCACTTCAGTACAAAATTTTCTATCAGTGGGATCAAGGAAAATTAATGAAGATTTCAATCATTCTCAGTGCATACTGCAAAATTTACAACGCTTTTACCTCAAATTTTGAGCACTTAAGAATTAAAAGGTGTCAAATAAAAGCTCTGCAGCAAGACTGTATGAAAATAACTTTTCAAGATGTTGAGCATTTTTCAAGTCCATCTTTCCACTGCCCATTTTTCAGCTTAAAATCCGCTGCCATACATACTCAAAATATATTGTTAGACAAATCACTCAATTTGAAAACATTATTGTCTTAGAAACTGCTACTCACAGCCTCAGTTTAAATCATATATGCCAACTGTTCTAACAGCCAAAACTATTTTATTACTTTAAGCATATTTTTTACATTATTTCCTCCTGAAAACGAAATTTGGGTGAAGCATGTGGTCCTTATTTCTGTATATTTATTGTTAACAAAATAAGAATGCCTGCCAGCAAAATAGTTGGTCCTGAATCACTAAATGATACAGAAACACAGGAAGTGCAGCACTTGCTTAGGAGTTTTCCACACAAAAAACCTGGCACTCTTTATTTTCAGCATGACTCAGCTTTAGTGAGGACATTAAAGCAATTAGCAAACAGAAATTAAAACATGCTCCTGCAGAAGCAAACAAAAGCTAGTCCATGCTGCATGCAGAGCGTGGCTCTAGCTTCGATACAGAGTTTGCAATCAGCAACCATTAGGAACCTGCTGACCTGATTTTGTTACGATGTGCTTGACTCTATATACTGGCCCTCCAGCATTGCAGCTAATGCCTCCTTAATCCTAGGTGCTCCTAAAGTCAAGTTTTTTGAATCCTTTTATTTCTGCCAGATCACAAACTGCAACAGTTCAAGTAAGAATACGTGGAGAAACTTTAAAATTTATCATTGTTTTTACGTTCTTTAAAAAAAAATCCTACAAAGGTAAGAAACACTGTGGATAATTAGCAAGGTCTGGGAGAGCTTTAAAAAGCCCACAAATGCTCGAAACTGCTGCAGCTAGAAATTACTGAATCCTAACACTAGGACACAGATTCATTAAATTGTTTCTTGGCAGAATAAAAAGGCATCATCTTCCAACTACCGTGTGAGAAAAGAAAACAGAAAGATTCTCCCGTGCTCCCAGAGAAAGCCAGCACTGAAGTGACGAGTTCACAGCAGTGCTTCTAAAATCACTGGAGAAACAGTAAGCTCCACCCCACTATCCCTCCTCCAGCTCCTCTGCAACTCTGGCAAAGCAACATAATTCCCCTGTCACGCCTACACTGACCTATGAAATGTGCTGGCAGGGCACTGAGAGCACAAGCCTCGGTCACCCTCCCGCATTGCGTATGAAAGGAGAATTGGAAAATCCCTACCACAGAGCTGTCTTTACAATGATACAATGTTGAAATACTAAATAGCAAACAAGACTCAGCAGCAATGACAGCAAACCTCACAGACATATCTACTTTAAGCAGTTTAGGAGTTTTAAGAGTTGCCAAAATACTTTGGATCAGACGTAGGATCTACTTTTTTGATTACTAATCATTGTGTTCAGCTCTGGGGTCCCTAGCGTAAGAAAGACAGGGGCCTGCTCGATCCGGTCCAGAACAGGGCTACAAAGATGATCAGAGGGTTGGAGCACTTCCCCTATGAGGACAACCTGAGACAGTTGGGGTTGTTCAGCCTGGAGAAGAGAAGGCCCCAGGGAAACCTTATGGTGGACTTCAGTATCTGAAGAAGGCCCAAAGGAAAGCTGGGAGGGGGGACTCTTCATCAGGGCCTGCAGCAACAGGACAAGGGGTAATGGTTTTAAACTGAAAGAGGGTAGATTTAGATTAGATATTAGGAAGAAATTATTCACTGGGAGGGTGACAAGGCACTGGAAAAGGTTGCCCAGAAAATTGTTGCTGCCCCTCTCTGGCAGTGTTCAAGACCAGGTTGGATGGGGCTCTGAGCAGCCTGGTCTAGTAGGAGGTGTCCCTGCCCATGCAGGGGGGTTGGAACTAGAGGAGATTTAAGGTCCTTTCCAACCCAAACTATTCTACAAATCTGTATTTCTAACTAGGTCAGCAGCCTTGCAGAGGACTACATTCATGAAGGTAAGACATCAGCTACAGAGGGTGCCTAATTTAGCTTCTCTCCACCCTGTTCTCATATAGACACTTGCATCTTTTGTCCTCTAGCTGTACCCTTTCCCCTCTAATATTTAGGGTATTACTTTTATACTGAAACATGGAAGCTAGAAACACCAAGATGGTGCATAGAAGTCCTTCTTCAACAGTTCCAATATTTGCATAACATACCATCAGTGACATAGGATAAATTTCAGCAAAGCCAATTTTAATTTTAAATTTGAAAAAGTGTATGTAAGAACAATATTCCATATACCAAGCTGTTATCGGATGGACTAAAACATTTCCTAAAAATCCCCACGATTAAACAATGCTCTGACTTAATATATGTTGCTGTTTGATATTTTAAGTAACTAATTTTTTCTGTTTATAGAATCATAGAATCCTAGGGGTTGGAAGGGATCTCGAAAGATCATCTAGTCCAACCCCCCTGCCAGAGCAGGGTCACCTAGAGCACATCACACAGGAACGCATCCAGGTGGGTTTTGAATGTCTCCAGTGAAGGAGACTCCACAACCTCCCTGGGCAGCCTGTTCCAGTGCTCTGTCACTCTCACAGTAAAGAAGTTTTTTCTGATATTCACCTTGAACCTCCTATGCTCCAATTTGCACCCATTACCCCTTGTCCTATCACTGGTCATCACTGAGAAGAGCCTAACTCCATCTCCCTGACACTCACCCCTTACATATTTGTAAACATTGATGAGGTCACCCCTCAGCCTCCTTTTTTCCAAGCTAAAGAGACCCAGCTCCCTCAGCCTTTCCTCATAAGGGAGATGTTCCACTCCCTTAATCATCTTTGTGGCTCTGCGCTGGACTCTTTCAAGCAGTTCCCTGTCCTTCTTGAACTGAGGGGCCCAGAACTGGACACAATACTCCAGATGCGGCCTCACCAATGCAGAATAGAGGGGGAGGAGAACCTCTCTTGACCTACTAACCACACCCTTTCTAATGCACCCCAGGATGCCATTGGCCTTCCTAGCCACAAGGGCACATTGCTGGCTCATAGTCATCCTCCTGTCTACCAGGACCCCCAGGTCTCTTTCACCTACACTACTCTCCAGCAGGTCAGCCCCCAACCTATACTGGGACATCGTGTTGTTCTTCCCCAAATGCAAAACTCTACACTTCCCCTTGTTGAATTTCATCATGTTTCTCCCCGCCCAACTCTCCAGCCTGTCTAAGTCTCTCTGAATGGCAGCACAGCCTTCTGGTGTGTCAGCCACTCCTCCCAGCTTAGTATCATCAGCAAACTTGCTGAGGGTACATTCTATACCCTCATCCAGGTCGTTGATGAAGATGTTGAACAACATCGGTCCCAGTACTGACCCCTGAGGGACTCCACTAGTCACAGACCTCCAACTAGATTCTGCCCCATTGACTACAACTCTCTGACTCCTTCCCATCAACCAGTTCCTGATCCACCTCACTACCTGATCACCAAACCCATACCTGATCAACTTATCTACAAGGATGCTGTGGGAGATGGTGTCAAATGCCTTACTGAAATCAAGATAAACCACATCTACCGCTCTACCATCATCTATCCACCTAGTAATTTCCTCATAGAAGGCTATGAGGTTAGTCAAACATGATTTACCCTTGATAAAACCATGCTGACTGCTCTTGATGACCCCCATGTCCTTGATATGCCTAGAGATAGAGATAAGAACAAGTTGTTCCATCACCTTTCCAGGGAAGGAGGTGAGGCTGACCGGTCTATAGTTACCCGGGTCCTCCTTCTTGCCCTTCTTGTAGACTGGTGTGACATTTGCTGTCCTCCAGTCCTCAGGCACCTCTCCTCCTGTTACCCATGACTTACCAAAGATGATGGAGAGTGGCCTAGCAATGACCTCCGCCAGCTCCCTCAGCACCCTTGGATGCATTCCATCTGGACCCATCCATAAATCGATGGGTCCAGATTACTCAACTGATCCCTAACCCAATCCTCATCTACTATGTCAAACTCCTCATCTATCTTGACTACTTTTGGGGCTATATGAGTCTGGAGCTCATGGGGAAATCCTGCAGGATTAAAGACAGAGGCAAAGAAGGCATTCAGCACCTCTGCCTTCTTTATATCCTCTGTCACCAGGGCTCCCCCCTCATTCCTCAGTGGGCCAATATTGCCTCTAGTGTTAGCTTTGTTATCTATGTATTTGAAAAAGCCCTTTCTATTATCCTTAACCTGACTTGCAAGGTTAAGTTCCAAGGAGGCCTTAGCTTTCCTAATTGCCTCCCTACATCCTCTGACAACAGCCCTATATTCCTCCCAAGTGACCAGCCCCTCCTTCCATGATCTGTAGATTTTCCTTTTCCACTTAAGTTTGCCCAGCAGTTCCTTTTTTAACCATGCTGGTCTCCTAGCTCCCTTACTAGATTTCCTAACCATTGGGATGCTCTGATCCTGTGCTTGCAAGAAGTGGTCCTTGAATGTTGACCAGCTATCTTGAGCCCCTTTATCTTCTAGCACCCTGTCCCATGGGATTTCCCTTAACAGTTGATTGAGGAGGCCAAAGTTTGCCCTGTGGAAGTCCAGGGTTCTGGTCCTACTGGGTATTCTGTTCCTTCCACACAGGATCCTGAACTCCACCATCTCGTGATCACTGCAGCCAAGGCTGCCACTGACCACCACTGCTTCAACAAGGCCCTCCTTGTTGGTTAGTACAAGATCCAGCAGCGCTCTTCTTCTAGTCGGCTTGTCCACCATTTGCATTAAGAAGTTATCATCAATGCACTGGAGGAACCTCCTAGACTGTGAAAGGCTGGCTGTGTGAGTCTTCCAGCAGATATCAGGGTAGTTAAAATCTCCCATGAGGACTAGGGACTGCAGTTGTGAGGCTACTTTCAGCTGCCTGTAGAAAGCCTCATCAACTTCCTCGCCTTGATCAGGAGGTCTGTAGTAGACCCCCACGACTGTATCACCCACACCAGCCTGCCCCTTAATTCTTACCCACAGACTTTCAACTTGCCCCTCATCAGCCCCTGCACAAAACTCAATACATTCTAGTTGCTCTCTCACATAAAGAGCAACTCCACCACCTCGCTTCCCCGCCCTATCTTTCCTAAAAAGCACATAACCATCCATGGCCACATTCCAGTCATGTGACCTGTCCCACCACGTCTCTGTTATTGCTACCAGATCATAACCCTTAGCCCGCACACTGACCTCTAACTCTTCCTGCTTATTCCCCATGCTGCGTGCATTAGCATACAGGCATTTCAGGAAACAAACAGAGCCCACTGGTGGGACTAAATCCTCCTTAGACCACCTGCTTTCAGGCCCTGGTACGTTCCTCTTGTGCTTGTCCCTAACAGACCCAGTTTTCTCCCCTTCCCCCTTCACATCTAGTTTAAAGCTCTCTCAATGAGCCCTGCTAAGTCCTGCCCCAAAAGCCTCTTCCCCCTCTGGGACAGGTGCATCCCACCTGGCCCGGTGGTGGCAGGTGTCTCATATAGCATCCCATGATCAAAAAAACCAAAACCCTGTCTTTGACACCAATCTCTTAGCCATTCATTGATCTGTAGACTCTTTCTATATACCTCCCCACCCATTCTTGCAGGAGGGATGGAGGCAAACACTACTTGCGCTCCAGACCCCCTGACTAGCCGTCCTAGGGCCCTGAAGTCACTCTTCATTGCCCTTACATTTCTTGTGATAATTTCATCACTGACAACCTGAAAAATCTGCAGTGGATAGTAATCAGAGGAACCCACAAGATTAGGGAGTTTCCTTTTAACATCTCTAATCCGAGCCCCAGGAGGCAACAGACCTCCCTGTGGGATGGGTCCGGTCGACAGATGGGCCCTTCTGTCCCCCTCAGAAGGGAGTCACCCACCACAATTACTCTCCTTTCCTTCTTGATTGAAGAAGTCCTAAGGACTCGGGGTGACTGACGAGTCCTAGGTGCTTCACTAGATAAGTCTACCCCTCCAACTTCATTTTCCTGTCCCTGAATTTCCAAGGCCTCATATCTGTTATTCAAGGGCAATTGGGAGGGTGGAAGGGGTTGGGAGGATTTTTTCTTGCCTTTCCGAGGTCGGACTTCCTTCCATTCCTTCATATCTCCTAAGTCCTCTCCATCTGTCTGGTGACAGGAGGGGAGGGGATCCGGCACTTTCTCAACCTCTTCGATCTGCCCCTGCGTCAGGGTATGACTCCACCAATCTATTTCACTCTCACAATCTCTAATGGCTCTCAGTCTTGCAACCTCCTCTGTCAGATTAACCACCTGCCTGAGGAGATCATTTACTTGCTCACACCGCACACATGCGGTGTCACTGGTTCCCTCTGGTACCAGTGCCAGGCTCAGGCATTCACTGCAGCCAGAGACCTGCACTGCTGCATGCCTCCTTGGGAGCTCTGTCTGAGTCCCCACATTCTTTTTCACTATGGTTTTTGGCCGCGTTGTGACCATGATCTATCCAGCTACTAGTTTGCTTTTCTTGTGAGAAGGCACCCGCTGCTCCCTCCCTGCCTTCCCTCGCGCCTCCCACCCACCCGCCCTCTGGAGGCTGGTTTAAAGGAACAGCTCACACCGCTGCCGCTCTCTGCTCCGCGCTGCCGCGTGCTCAGAGGAGGCTGCCAAATGGCCGCTTTTTAAACCTTGCCGCCGTTCACAGCCACTCCCCCTGCCACGTCAGCCTTCCTCTCCCTCGCAGGCTTCCCGCTCAGACTCGGGTCTCCTGGCTCTGCCCCGGCTTCACCGTCTCCGGGAAGCCCGGCTCTCTCTCAAATCCTCAGCAGTTTAAAGGAACAGCTCACACCGCTGCCGCTCTCTGCTCTGCGCTGCCGCGTGCTGGCCTTACAGTTCATTCTACTTCTGGTGTATTTTGTTTTTCCAGGTTCTGTGAGATATACAGAGAGTCATCGTAAACTACTATAATAAGTGTCAGAACACTTAATGAAATGGAATACAATTTTTAGAGTTGCTCTTGATATGCTACTATGAAAAAATTATTTTTGACACAATGTAAAGGGTTGGTTGATTTCCTTCTAAGCAGGACCACTATCATCACCAAAGTTCTTTATAAACATGAAAAACTAAGCTCAGTCTTGTTTTCTATATCATGAAATCATGGTAGCATCAATGACAGTTTTAGGTGGGCAAGCAATGCTATATCAGAGTCTAGCATTCTTCTAAAACAAATAATTTCTGGATCTGGAATAACTGTATAAATTGCATGAATTTACATTTGCAGGCCAACAGCTGAAAATAAATTTTCAAATGTCCCAATCAATAAAAAGTTCATCTCTCAGTATTTTCATGGCATAGCCTTACTTACATCACCAGAATCAATGTGAGAGAGAGTTGATGCCATTATTAAAAAAAAACCCAAAAAACCACACAACAAATTATTTGTTTCTGTCACTTCTGAAGCTACTGTTTCAGTTCACTGAGAGGACACATTTATGAGCTACATAACATAGCTACAAGCTTAAATCTTTCTGGTGGGAAAAAAAAAATAGATTAATTGAGAGTAATTTTTTCCCTTATGTTAGCTCTTTATATACAGTTCTATATTTTCATGGGTACTTTTATAAAAGGTGAAAGATCTTGTGTAAGCACATGCACACATATGCTTTCTATCTTCATCTTTAATAAGTGCATTATGCCTAACAGATGGTTGATTACTTTCCACTAATCACGTTGGCAATCTCACTTTCCCCTGGTTTTCTGCTCAATCAGATGCTAACGTATTTATGCAAAACACAGAACGTGTGTGTCCACCATAATATAGTTCATCAATCACCATAAGCCTTGAAAGACTTCTCTGACTCATTGCACTCCCCAATTTTTCACATTTTCCTTGTTTAAAAAGTACAGGCCACGTTCATTCTGCCAGCTATCAGATCATCCACATTTTCTCATTGTCAGTTGGTTCCTATCCAATACAGATTCATTAAGCATTTTAAGCCATCCAGTAGTCCAAGCATTGATCAGTGGTGCAGACACGAGATCGAGTGAATGTTAATGAGCTCTAATTTTTCTTACTGTCATATACTGTTAAAATCAGCCACAAGCACTATACAGCCACCTGTCTGTCAAGTGAACAATTCATTTCATTCTCCAAAATGGGCCCCAAAAAACCCAAAGAAACTCCAGAATTAAATAATTATGTCTGCTTGCTGACTTTGAAATCTGTAAATTCTAACATCAGATTTAATGAGCTCATTGATGCTGATTTTCCTTAAATAGACACGGTCAAAACTAGTATTTTACACAGCCCAGTTACAATTTCATTTATTTTCCATCTCAGTGGTCCCAGGAATTGTCTGCCAAGTTATAAGGCTCTTACATCTTTCCTTGAAAATGCGATCTACTGTATCTACTGCAAAGATAAATTATATCAGTACACAAAAAAAATTAAATACTTCATGTCAGTAACTACATATAGAGCAACATGAATTTAATATCACTTTAACTCTATCCATGCTATGCTGAATCTATTGCCAATTTCCTATGAGATTTAAGAAATACTATGTTACAGTTTGAGGGAACACAGGCCAATTTTATGGTATCAATTATGAGGACCTCAAGAGACGGCATTTTTTAGGACCCTGAGGTAACCAAGGTAAAGAACAGGGAAGGGTCAGTATTTCCTCCCATTTCCTGCCATACCCTAAAAAATTAAGGAGAGCAGAAAAGTCCACCCCTTCATGTCCCTTCTTCCTTCCTGCATTTGGATATCTTGGAGAGAGGCTCATGCTCCTTATCTTCAGCTTACCATGTTCTCTACAGGATCTGACTCCATCAGGTGTTGGTAAGAGCCCTGGACCCTTTACCCAAGTCATCTCTGCCATGAGGGACTTCTGGACACACATATCAGAGAACACTGAAACCTGTTTTTTTATGTATTTGTATATTTTTTATTATTATCGCTTGTATATTTTCCATTATTATCCTATGTGTTACAATCCCTTCCCTGTTCTAGTAAATTTGTTCTGGTTTTAAGTTCCAACCTTTAAGTCTTTCTTCCTTATTCCTCTTTTTTATCTTCCCCTGGGAAAGTGAAGGGGAGTAAATTCCGTTCTCTGGGTTTTGGCTCACCCTGGCCACCAAACTGAGACATACAACAATTTCAAAAAACTTTCACAGAACTGAATTCTAAGAGAGCCAATTTAGTTTTTTTCTTTTCATATCATTGCCTGTGAACACATTTCAAAAATACTTCCTTTACAGTTATACACCTAAAAATCTGAACAAACTGGACAGAAACGGAAATAAACTTGATTTAGCACTGCTGGGTCTCCTATGTGTTTAGACTCTAAGAAGGTATATCTGATAGGGAATAGAGTGATGCCTTAACCCCTGCAGGATATGGACCAAAGAGCCTTGCATAGTAATGCCAGTATTAAGCCTGATCACTAATGTGAATCATGATTAAAATTTTTTATGTGACTGATTTAAAGTCCATTAAACAGTCTACCCCCAAGGCTGTAACATTACCAAAGCCAGACCTCTGATTATTTACTGTGGAAACCCCACCATAGATGTTTGAGTTCCTGATTACGTCTATAAATCAGGATTTAAAACACTGCAATGACCCAACATTCTCTTTTGTATCTGCAGTTTCTCTTTCTAATATGAGGTGAAAAACATAAAACTTACAAGGCAAGTGTTTAGCTAGAAACTGGAAATTACTCAGGAAACTCTGGGTAAGTGGAAATTGTGCTGCAGAATTTAGCAAAGGATCTACCTGAAATGAATGGCATAGTAGGGGAGAGTATAAAACATAGGGATAGACCACAAGGTCTAGGCATTATATACTCAGGCAATCTGTGAGAAGCCAAGGGTGAAATAGGCAAATTGCTGATTGTGGTGTGCATGACATTTCATTTGAAACTTATTTGGTTCTAAGGACACTAGAATGAGTGGAGGCAGAGATCACAAGCAGAGAAGAGTATCACAGAAACATCTGCTAGGCACTGTGCTTCTCAATAAACTGATAAATGACCTGAAAAGTGGGTGAATAATCAAGTGAAAAAGTCTGTAGACAGTTTTGAAATACCTGGGACAAATTTAGACTCAGAGTAATTGCAGAACCTTACAAGACAGAAAAATAAAGCAATAAAATATCGTATTAAACTCACTGTAGGCAAATAGGAAGTTATATGTATGAGTAAATGCAGTCCTAATTGCATTTATAGAATGGGCTCCAAGATTAATGTTACTATGCAAAAGCAACATCTTGGAAGGAAAGCTATCAAAGCTCCATAAAAAAAGCAGCTTAATAGCAGTAAAAAAAAAAATAAAATCAAACTCTAGAAACATTTATCAAAGGAATAGCAAATAAAGCTGGAAAAAAATTCATTACATCACTCTGTAAATCCACGGTACACAGACAGCATGTTATGTGCAATTCTGGTCTCCTCATCCTAAAGGGAACACAGTGGAGCTGGAAAAGGGTAACAAAATGCAATTTGAAGGACAAACAGGAATATATAGTCACCTCTGTTCAAAGGAAAACTGAGCAGCCTGAGACTCTCAGCCTTGAAAAAGGTGACTTAGGAAGATAGAATGGAGTTCATAAAATGCTAATTTAGGACCATGCTATTCAGAAACTTTAAATGTTGCTCATTTTCACAATCTAGGTCTCTTCATTCTTCAAAAGAACCCCAACTTCTTGTCAATGGAAGCAGTCACTGTATTTCCTATGTGCACTTTGTCCAGAGGTCTTTAAAGTGGGAGACCACAATTCCTCTCAGGGTCACAGTCATCTGCCTAACTACCATATATACCTAAGAGTGGCTTCAGCCATTCTACTTGCCATGGTTTTTGCATGCAGCTCTCCAAAGGAAGATCTGTAATGTCCAAGCAGGACCACTTTTAAGTGTTCCTTTCAGGAACAACTCAACAAAAGACCTTAACCTACAAACTACTTCCTTTTAAAGAAAGCATAACTACAAGTTTCAAACAGAAAGAGGTCCTGAACTCACCTCTCTCGAGCCCTCATTTTATTCAGTGTCTTCAGCTGCTTCAATAAATTCCACGTGCCTGATCTAAATTCATTTCAGGATGTATATAAAGCCACAAGTACAATAATCTATGTGAATAAAATCTTCGGGCCTAAATCCAATGGAAACTGTACAGTATTGTGCCCCTACAATTAATCATTGGATTAAAACTGGAAGCAAAGCAGAGTTCGGTTTCAGAGAGTGTTCACATCTCAATAGGTACCAACTGTGTATCTTTACACAAGCACAGAGTTTATCTAAAAATATATCCAATAGTTCTAGTCCAGGATTAACTGCAATTAGCCTCAAAAATAATGGAGCGGGGGGAGGGGGGGGCTGGGGGTATGGGGGGGAGTGGAACCACAACCAAAAAAAAACAACCGTATATTTAACTATTCCTCTGAAATTAATTGGAATTTTCAGATTGAGCCTAGGAAGCCACCATGAAGAGAAAACAAATACTTCTTCAGTAAAGAAAATATGTCATATGTGCTTCTGTGAAAACCTAAACACTGTGATGTACAGTGAAGTCTTGCTGAAACAATGCATAAAATTTATACTGTCTGACTCATAATTTTATGTTCTCACTTTCAAAAAAGCAGGGAGTCTAGGCTGGAAGTGATTCCATTATACAACCAGTATGAGGCACATCAGAAAAAATTCTGCATTACATATACAGACACTGAAAACAATTGTGTAGTGCCAGACTCATAGAGATAGAGGAATATATTCTGAGAAACAAACATATTGGGATGAGTAGTTGGGTTTCCTGGCTATTTCTGACTCATCACAGGTTTGTCCTGCAGTAAGGAACAGTGACTGGGAGATGATGTGGTGCAAAGAGATTAGCATTACAACAGACAAAGACAAATCAGGTGCTTCATATTAGTTCATCATTTCTTCAGCATCCTTTACAAGCTAACTGCCCTACACCTCCTTAGGCATTTGTTGTCCTAATTTTCACTCCAGAGTGTCAACAGTACATAGAACACATACAAAGTGGCAACTCTCATACGCTGTTTCTTCAACATACGCTTCAGCAGTTGGTTGTTGGGTTTGATTTGTATTTTCAGATGTTTGTTTTTTTTTTAATCTTCCTGTATAAAGCCACTTTTGTTGTTCCAGTGGCCAGTAGTCAGAAAAACATATATAATTATATAATAATTTTTCCTTTCACCAGCTACATAAGTCTGATTGTGAAGGATGTGAAATAATTATTCCAGCAAGAAGGTGACCCCTTGTTCCAAAATTTTTCTTCCAAGAGATAATGTGAAACTTTTTTTTAATAAAAAATTATTTCTTTTCACCTCCAAAATAGAAAAAAACTAAGACTTTCCCCCCCCCCCCCCCCCAGCAAATATCAGCAGTTAAAAAGCACAATGCTTTGATGCAAACAAATTTTGCTGCAAACTTTCAACCAGTTCTGCTCTTTTTCCTGGGAGTTACCTCAAAGTCAATACTCTCAGAATGTCTTGTATGAAACACAAGGGGAGGCACTGCTGCAGTCTTAGCTAAAAGTTAGGGAAAATAAAAAAGTTTACTTGTAATTTCACACTCCAGTTTCATAGTAAATACATAGTAATTACTGAGAAGAAGTCTTAACATTATTCCAAGGAAAATTATTGAGTACCTAAACAAGCTTATTCCTTTGTATTATGGAAGACGATTATAGAATCATAGAACATGTGGGGCTGGAAGGGACCTCTAAAGGTCATCTAGTCCAGCCCCCCTTTTTAACAAGATCAGGTTGCTCAGAGCCTGGTTGAGCCTGACCTTGAATGTTGCCAGGAATGGGGCCTCCACCACCTTTCTGGGCAACCAGTTTCAGTGCTTCACCACCCTCCTTGTAAATAACTTCTTCCTAATGTCTAATCTAAATCTACCCTGCTCTAGTTTAAGGCCATTGCCCCTCACCTTATCTCTACACACCCTTGTAAAAAGTCCCTCCCCAGCTTTCCTGTAGGCCCCCTTCAGGTACGGGAAGGCCACTATGAGGTCTCCCCAAAGCCTTCTCCTCTCCAGGCTGAACAACCCCAGCTCTCTCAGCATGTCTTCATAGGAGAGGTGTTCCAGCCCTCTGATCATTTTTGTGATGCTTCACTGGACTCATTCCAACAGGTCTTGTGTTGAGGGCTCCAGAGCTGGACACAGTACTCCAGGTAGGGTCTTATGAGAGCAGAGTTATGAGAAATTAATTATGATAAATTAATTCTTGTATCAAGTAATATGACCTCATAATGAATCAGACAAGAAGAACCAGACAAGGCTATTTCAGACCATTTTCAAGCTCTGTTATTTCTTACCCTCTCACACATACTGTAGAAAGTATATCAGTAACATCCAACCTCTAACCACAATGCAAGTCTCACATCTTTCTCTAGAAGTCATTCAAGACCATAATTTGGGCTTCATCCTTGCATTAAGGCAGTATTAGATAAGGCATAGGTAGTGCAATACTGGATGCTCAGCCTGTCAGCACAAAAGTTATAATAATCATGGTTTAAAAAAACAGAGAGAAAAAAGTAATTCACTTGAAGAATTCTTCGGGATACAGTGTTAGTATGTTAGACCGAACAATGGAACATGAGGCATTTAAGCTGCCCCAGACTCCATCCTAGTGATTAAATAGATCAAAACAGCCATAAGACATGCTGCCATTTCTGAAACCAGCTTTCTTACACTAAATTTCAATTATGTTATTATATAATAAATAAAGATTATTGAAGGAAGTGCCACTTTTTAGAATGATGAACATTGCAGCTGTTGAGACCAGAGAGCCTGGTCCGCTTTGGAACTCTGTGTTTTATGAGACACAACACACTGCAGCTAGCTGATGCTGTAAGTTCTCACTGTCATCTAAAGTTTAAATAATTTAGCTGTTATATATCATATCTTCAGGCCTTATCTAGCAGAATGCCACAGTCATCGCTTTTTATCTCAATCTGTGGATTCACAGAAATAGACTAAGCTCTTTGGAGCACAAATTGGTTTTTTTACTGAGTCATACTGAAGGGTTCTGCTCTATTGTTTTGGTTCTAACACCAATAATACCTTATCAAATGTGTACAGTCAGTTGTTTCAGACATTCAGTTATCATGGTAACTGTGCACTGTAAAACGTTTTCTTTATTTTGGGGATTAATTTTTTACTTACATGAAAATAAGAGACTCCCTGTACTATGAGGATGAATCACGGCTTCAGTAACTGTTTTGTAAACTTTCTCTCAATCAATACTTGAATAAAATTCTGACCCTTGATGTGGGCTTACTGGTCACCTAAAAATAGATATCCACTCATGCTGTGTTATCAGTTGATTGACACCATCACTCAAGATAATGAGTACAGTTGCTTTATCCCCTTTGTATTGTGTGTATTTTACGAGGATATTTACAATTGACTCAAAGCATCAGAAAAGCTTTTCCCCAACCTGAGCGCAGAATCATTTCTGGATTATACTAAATGACAGAGGCAACTTCGTTTTCTCCACATACAATACTATTTTTGTACTCAGAGCTCTCTAGTTTCACCATCACTCATCTTCTGAATACAACAAAAAAAATTACTTCCTCATCTCATTGTATATTATAAATTTTGGAAGAAAAACTATATGATAAACAGTACCAGTGGCATTTCTAAGCAAGGATCAAGAGTGTTTCCAACTTCATTTTGCTCCTGAACTCCAGCAAAATTTAAAAATATTGGCAATTGCAGAACTTTATTCTTAAATTCAAAATCAGTTTCAAGCATACTGATCGTGGCCAAGACATTGTTCAGTATCAAGCCTCTCAAATTTTCATCTCATACACTTTTATAGTCACTTGTGGGCTGGCATGGAAGAGAAGGGTGGCAGCCTCCCATTCCAAAAGGTACTTGTATGTGGCAATAAACAGGCTTGGGTATTTCTGGTTCAGGTTCTTGTACCCCAACAACACAGAAAGCATTGTCTTTGTGTCTGCCCTATAATGACTGGGCTACACTCATTTTGTACAATAAGAAGGTACAGATAGTTATGGTGTTCATCTGGGTTTATTATTTTTCCCCCTAATATAAAGGGTACATGCAGTGTCTTGCTTTGAGACTTCTCTGAATGCTTTTAAGCACAGAGGATTCTCCTAGAAATGTGACCAGGATCTTATATTTTAATTTTGCAGAGCCAGAAATAATTTTACTAGCCCAAATAAGATCTTAAGATATCATTTCCTTCCTAAGGGGAGCTTGATTGTGATGGATCTTATCCTATTTGCTGCCACCAGCAGGCAGTAAGAGGTTGGCACCAGCACATTTTATGAACAAATCATCTGCAGACTCCTTGTTCCCTGCACATAGATGTTGTACACTTTTGGTAAATCTGCTCAACTCATATAATCTTCTTATTCTTTTCAGAACTGTACTGAACAACTCAATAACATGAATGAATAAACAGAGATGCCATAAAAAACAAAAAAAGGACCACAGAAGGTCCACTCAATTTGATACGCAGTTAAAATTTTAGATCTAGCATCTACAGAAAGAGTAGAATCTTAATAAATTTTGAAGAATTGACATATTTATATGAACTAGCATTTTTCTTTGGTTAAAATTCAAGTCAGTACATATAATTACAGGTATTTCCTATTCATAGGCTTTTTCATTCTGCTACTGAATACATGTACAGTACATAAAAAAGGAAGAGTATAAATGGGCAAAATTGAGGAATATTCACTTATCCAGAAGGAAAAACAATTGTATCCAGTGTTATTGTTCACAGTTTTACTCTAGATTTCCTTATTCTGTATGACCTTCAAATTTTGTATAAAATAAAATTATTATTATGAAGGAATTATACCTACTTCAGAAAATACACTTTCATCATTGCTTTGAACGTATTGCTACAAGTCAATCATATGTCTTCGGTTTATGTCTTTGTTTATTAAAAGCTATTTTTACACTAGTAAAGCATATAAATATGCACAATTTGTTGAGAAAGTTGGGTAAACATACAGCTATGAACTATATGCATGCAGGAATGTGTTTGATATTTCATACATCCAGAAAAATGTTATAATGGAAAACTACTAAACATGTAATGCACTGTACATGGAGATAAATGATAATGATTGCGATCCCAGATGCATTTACAGGAAGAATTTTTTTGTGTGCAATGACTGAATTTATACAAAGTCATGTGGTTCTATACATGCTTTCCTAACCTTGAATAAAAAATTCTGTATTTAAAAGATCTGTTTATTATGTGTAGCTTTTAGTCTGGAAATTGGGATTGAAATTCCATTGGACTCCCACTCAACAGATGTCACCACTTTCCAGATTTGAAATACTCACAAAATGGAATTTCTTTTATGACACTTATTTGCTCCTCAACTAAACCAAGAATTTCAGAGGAACATAAAAGGCTTAAAAAAACACCAAAAAACTCCTAAAGCATGTTAAACTGTTTTCTCAAGGCTACACAAATAACTGAATAAACACAGGCTTCTAATTCTTGTGCTTTCAAAAAACAGACAGTAATTTCAAACAGTTAATTTTATATTATTTTAGGACTTACTTCTGAGAAGTTATGGCAGTTTATCACTTCCTTTAAGGCCTACAGGAGTTTTTCAGGATTGGCCCCTTAATGTTGTCATTAATTAAAGTATTGATTAAATGTACTGAAGACTTTACAGTTTTATTCTGAAATAGTTTCTAGAGAGTTTCAGTTCAGTTATTTGCAGCTGCCAGCCTCCTATGGTATGCTAAATGATGCAACTGTGACACTGAGACTGATGCAATATTTCAGAAGAATACAGGCTTTCAGCATGAATTAGATTATTGGAGCTTTGCCTCAGAACTTAAGTTTTTGTTCAGAGAGATGAAAAAACAAAGTATTTTACAGACTCCACAGTGGCTCGAAATTCTAAGATAATCCCCTGGGAAGGCTCAGACCTAGATTCCAGACACAGTATTAAAAAAAGTTTACTAAACTGGAGCAACTGAGCAAGCTCCACCCAAAGCACCTCATAAAGGTCTCTTTAAGTTGCTTTCTTTGAGAATGGATGCCATTTCAAAGCAGGAGCAACGATTAGAGGTCTCATGTGGTTTAAGATTTCTGCAATCATTTGTACATAGAGGAAAAGCCACCACCACAACTTTCTCTTTACCAAGTATAAGGAAGTGGTTCTTCCTTCTTCTTCACACGTGTGATTTAAACATGCGTGTAAAGTAGGCAAGTTGTCAGAAAACTGATCAGGTGCACAGAAAATACAGGAAAAACAATATTTGGCATGCTTTTTGTACAGATCATGGTACTGCAGGAAAAAAACCCATGGAATTCTGAATTGCACAACATGTGTGACTAACTTGATTAGGACAAGATGTAAGATACATCCCTGTCCTTGCCATGTTCATTGGCTTATACTGGTCTACACTGAGGCCTTGGTGAATTACAGTTAAGGTATCTCTTGACTCACACCTGGCTGACAGGGCTCTTGTTCTTAACTCTGACAGACCACCTCTTCCACCAAGAGAGCAAAAATGCTGCAAGAACTCAGCATTGTAAACTCCAGTCCTAGCTAGGTTCTCAGGAATACACACCCAAACTCTAAGGAACCTGGTAAAAAATATACATTAACTGTCCACCTTTCAAAGTACTTAATTTTGAAATAACACGTTTAGTTGAAAACATCTAGTGACACACTGTCAGCTCTGTTTAATCAGCTGTCAAATTTCAGTTTATGTTTTTTATTCTACCTTCATGTTATACACTCCTGTGACTACTGACTTGAAATTAATTCTCACCAGCCATAGTGTATATGAAATGGCAGTGGACCTAAATTACTTTCTCAGAACTAAAGGCCTTATATTCTTTTCTCCTGCTGAAACTTCCTCTGCTTCTTCAAAATTAACAGTACAGAAGTGCTCTTTCATTTATTAGAAGACGTATACTTTATAAATCATTATATAAGTACCTATTTCTATACCTCTTTCATGCCAAAGGGTCACTTCAGTGCATTGAAATTCAGCAGAAACTGATTAACATGAAACCAAAGTGGTATGAAAAATGGTGCTATTAAATACTATGGCATTAGCACAATTCAGTCATCCCATCATTTAACCAATCTATGGAAAGTGCAATTTATTTGGATCTAATTTTTTTTCTGTCTTTCCTTATTGAAATTTATGGTTCTGAGAAGACCTCAAAGAAATAGTAGTGTGATTCAAAAACACCATAGCTGTAGTTCAACAAGTTAGTGCAAGATCCTACCTAAACACAAAGGATATATTTATCGGCATTACAATATGACAATGTAATCAGTGACTGATTTTTTATACACAGCTATCATTTAATACTGATTGGAACATATTTTTTTGCACAGAAACACCTGCTCCTAGGTTGCAAAAAAGCGGTCTGACAGTTTGAATAATGAAGGTATAATCCATGAAAAACATTTGTATATATTTAATCATATTTTGATAACTGCTTCAACTCAGTAATTTCAGTTTAATGACAAGGTCCTCTCCAAACAGAAACAACTGAGACATCAAGTATTCGTTAACTGCTTGAGCAAAGAAGCAGTATGGAAACAATCCACAGTAGATGTTATCTTTGGGGAGTTCCCAGGTATGTTTAATTCAAAAGTTGTGGCCTACTTAAGCTATATTCTGGTTATATTGTTTTTCTTTCTTCATTGCACATGAAAATTCATTTTGCTGTTTGTTAAATTTGTGAGCAGCATCTGAGACAAATAAATTACTTACTCAGCAGTAAGGAATAGTAGTGGAAGCTCAAAAAAGCAGCTGAAATAAATTTGAGGGCAGCCACTTCACAAGTCCCTGAGATTTACCTGGTTTAGGTCAGATAGCAGGGCTCCAGGACAGAAAAATGAAAGAAGGTATTGATCTAACAGATACATTCAGAAAAGACTGTGATGAGCTTCAGTTATTCTAGAGCCTAGTAACAGAAAATAACAGACAGGGATATTCCAGCTGCCGGAAAGCTACAAGCAGAAGCAGTGAAAAATGCTGGAAATGTCTGTGTTCCCAGCAGCTGGGGAATTAAATGCTATTTATAGGGCTTGCCGTAAGTGATAACATTTTTTTCCAGAAAAATCTTTAAATCAGTGAAAAGCTAAGAGCGAGGGAAAGATGAACACTCTGCTGGTTAGGTAATTTTATTTGCACTTGCCAAAATCTGATACAATTAAGACGACATGGATGTTTTCTGCATCATTCTTCTTCTAATTGGTAACTACACCCCTTGATGATACTTTAAACAGGAATAGACTCTTCTGTCTTAGATAAATGTATTTTGCAGAGCAAAAGGCAAACTGCATCACAGATTAATGGGCCTGTTTGTCCTCTATGTTTAGATAAATTAGGTGCACAAGGACTACAGGTGCTTCTCCATGGAATCAAAGCAAAAACTCCTCTAAGCTTAAAATACTCATTTATGATGGACAGTATAATAAGAGAATTGTCTTTCCCAAGTTTGTTCTTTCATTTACTCATAAACATTTTCAGGAGGAACAAAATCATAATAGGATATGGAACATATAATGGAAAGGTAGGGCTATCAGTAAGATGGAAAACACTTTCCTGCTCTCTAGTGCTGTCATTCATATTCTCCATTGTGTAGATAGAAAAAGCCATGTCAGACACCATCATTGCACCGCTGATTCTGCATTTGTTGAATAAGCAAATCACCTCCCTGTGCTTCTGTTTCAAGCCTTGGATGAGCACGTTCCTCAGCCCAATAACTTTGCATTATGCACCAGAGGAAACAAAATGGAGGCCAATTATATCTGGAAATTTTAAGCACTACAGGTAGTAAACAATATCTTGCTGTGAAGAAAAGGGAAAAGCAAAGTAACAGCCACTCTGAACATACAGGATTTATCATCTTCCCTCCATGCAGCATCAGTTCATTCTCTAGTAACAGTGAGACATAGTGGTACACTTTAAACAGAGGAGTAGAGACTTAAACAAGTTGGGATTTATGAAGGGCAACACAGCCTCACTCACACTAAAGAAATAAAATGGAAGACACACATTTGCTGAGCAACAACTGTTTCCCAGGTTCTTTTATAGGAAAAAATGACCCCTTATCACTTGCTTAAGAACTAACATGAAGCTATGAAAAAACCAGTGTAAATACAAAGACCAAGTACCACTCCACCAAACTTAACTCCACCCTTCTTGCCTATAATAGGATTTTTTTTCTTTTTCTCTAATGTGATTGGTAATCTGTTCAAACTAAACTGGGATTATGAATGCCCTTGTAAGTATACAAGGGCACAAATTACATCTGGTTTGTTAATTGGACTTACTCTTTCATGGAAGTCACCTTGGAAGCCAAATTGCAAGAGTACTGTACTCCATTTTTATTATCATATACAAGTATTTGTCATTGTGATTTTATTGTCTCTTCCTCTTCAGCTGGTATATTATTATTAACACTTACTAGTCATCCATTACAACAGTTTTGGATATGTTAAAATGTGGTAGTATTATGGATGTTATAAGAAGACTGTGTGAAGATTCAATGTAGATTTTACAGATACGTGTTTATGGTATGCAGTTCTTCAGACATTATTTGTGGGAAGTGCTTTAAAAGGAGGGAAGTATAGCTACTAAGCACATTTAATAACCTTATACACAATGTTATATTTTATTACAGCAGAGAAAGACTGTTGATGGAATTAGCTAAAATCTCCATTATGAGAAAGATTTGAAAGAAATAAAAATTACCTAAATTTATCATAAAATAATAATAATTTCATTTATAACCTATAAATTTGTGGTTTTTTATGTGTACTTATTTGTGCTTATAGATTGCATGTTCAAAACTAAGGATAGATTTTGACCAAAAATGCATTTTCAATTTATTTTTTCGTTAACTATATTATCACAGTCTTGCAATAAGTGTAACAACTGAAAACCAAAGGAAAAGCAGCTACAAGTTTACCAAGCACTAGAGAATGAAACTGGAGGGGAAAAAAAGGATTATTTTCTCTTTCAGTCCCTTACCATCACATGGGCTGATACATAGATCCAGTGATGAAATGGAATAGTGCACAGTCCACATACCAACAACATATCTGCATCTAATCTGAATATAAAGAGGTTTTTTTATAGGTTTGATCATGTCCATGTTCAGATTACTATTGTCAAGTCCTTTAACAGCTCTAGACTCAACTTTTCTTTGTGTCATTTTTCCTTCAATATCTTAATCATTTTCTTTATCTGGCTTACTGAGAATTTTGGCCTACATCAAAGCCATTCAAGAGAAATACCAACTCGTGTGCTTAATTGAATTATGCAAATCATTCTGCTAAAGTCATATGTGATATCTTTTTATATGCCTAAGATCTTGGCTGTGTCAAAACAATTTTATAGCTAAAGAAAGCATTTTATAGCTACAGGCAGCACTAACCTCATAGCTGTCATTTAAACTCAAAAGATTTTTTTGTCAAGTGAGCAGAATTAGACCCATATTGGGTATTTTTGAAAATGTCACCTCACATTTTCTGTCACCAGGGGTACACCAATGATCCAATATGACCCATGACCCATACATGAATTGAAAAGTATAATCACTGTTTGTGCTTGACATTCCAGCCAATATCCAAAGACAATTCTACTCACTTATAATGGAACTGACTGGGGGGACTGAACTAAATAAGCATATTGCTTTATGCAAAGATTAATAAAAATCTACAGTAGTAAAACTCACACAAGCCTTTTATAAGTCTGTTACAAGGAAATTTAGGTGCTTTTTTTCTTTGTAGTGCCAAGAAAGAACCAGAACTGCAAAATAATTTTTAAATTTGCTTGATACTGTAGTTCACTCATGTTTGCTGTTCAGTCATTCTCAGGCATTCCATGATCTTGAATTTTTATCCCTCCCTGTTCCTCTGGTGAGCACATCATGTAATAGTGTTATGATCCTCAAGAGGGGATTGTACTCAATATTATAATTCAGGTAAATAATGATAGCACATGCTAGTTTATTTAACATCCCTCTATACATAAAAATGTACATAGCTAAAAAGTAATTATATCTGCTATTCAGTAACTCAGCAGTGAGAAATTATTCTAAACAGTTGCCTGCTAGATAAAGGGAAGGTCTCTAAGAGTATGAC
This sequence comes from Hemiprocne comata, assembly GCA_020745705.1. Lineage (NCBI taxonomy): Eukaryota > Metazoa > Chordata > Aves > Apodiformes > Apodidae > Hemiprocne > Hemiprocne comata. The sequence continues at coordinate 40,097,719 of CM036590.1, read as the reverse complement.
AATATGTTACTGAAAATAAGAATAATTCATGAGAGCATAAAAAAAAAAGTAAATATTACTGAGTCTCAGAAGAAACACCATTACTCACTTCACAAATAGTTTATTATTTGATAGGAAATCAGTTAATTTTAACAGCAATAAACTGTTTACCATATTTAGAAAGCATGTAAGATATATAAAGTTTCAATCCACATATGTAGTTTAATATTATTTTATTTGTAGTTATATTCTCCATGTGATTTCAAGCAAGTTTAGGCATTCCAGTGCTTGCAACAGTGACATCAACAATTTGTTTAGACTCTTTTCAGTCTCAGTAAACATCTACGACTATCCTTTTTTGTATAAAAAAGCTATAAAGTTATATAAAGTTTATATAAAATTTATAAAGCTTTCCTTAAAGCTTTCTATCCTTTTCCTTGCTCATTTCTACTTGAATTAACCTCTCACAAAATTAGTTATCACAAGTTCTTCTTAAACTCACCTAAAACAAATCTACCTCATATCCAGTAATTCTTAAGTTGCAACCATTTTCCTTACCTGTATCAACCCATTAGATAGAAGAAAGCTCAACTCATTTGTTCTATCAGTAACTAGGACCACACCCTTCTAAGGGTGTCTCTAGCACTGGGGCTCATAGCTGTAACACAAGAGCAATGGGAAAACTGATCTTCTAGCTGGAGGCCAGGCAAAATATTCTACATTGGTGCAGTTCTTACCTTGGTGACAGCCTCACCTACCAGACCTTTACAATCCATGTTAGGATTGTATCTCCCCTCTCACACTAAGTATGAATCTCACAGATGCCAGCATCAAATCTTGCACAACTCTCCAGAAGCAGCAGTATGTGCCAGAAGATGAAGTGTAGTGGCTTCATCTGCTGAGATCCCCACCAGCTGAAAGTGCTAGAGTTGGCACTGCTCTGGGGCATCTCAAATACCTACTGACAACTGAAACAAGGCCTAATAGTCAATGATGTGGCTTGCCTACCTAATTTTCCAAGCACCTCTCATTAGAGCATGTTTACATCTGCTGATCTACCTTTGGGCCTCTCATGCCTCTCATTTTGTTCAAAGTATATGCCCTAATTGAATCACATTCTAAGACCCCATAGCGTTATCTCCCGAGTCCCTTTCTATTTGGGACAATTGGGAATCTTCATCCAAACCTAGGACGTTTTTTTCAGCAACCTGTGAGAATGACACATTCCTCTGAAATAACATACATTATTTTATTAACAATTAAATATTCTGCACTAATAGACAGATTCACTTTAGAGAATTGTGGTTGCATTTTAGCTGTCAGTCTTATATTTCTCCTTCTCTATCATTGCTTTTACTTTTTGTAAAGGAATTTGTTGCCTCTGCAAAGATGCTATTCTGTTCATAGTATTCCATATCTGATTGCAAATAAGAAGGCAAAATGAACACACAAACATTTTTCAACTTAATTCAGTCTGAAATATCACTCAAAAAGATGAAGACTACAGTAGAATGTGCTGGAATTGGAGTAATAAATTTTAAAATAAACTTGTGAAGATTTACTTTGTATTAAAAAGCTATTGAATGTGCTGTCAAGACCATTTTCATGATGACCTCAATATCTTTTCCTTGAATAGCAAAAGCTTCCAGATGAGTTACACACTGATCCTGGGCAGAAAGTGAGTCATCAGCAGAAAGAAAGAATGTTAAAGATAAATGAGGGAAATAATTCTGCTGCTGTTAAAAATACAAACATGGCAGAAAGGAGAATGTGAAAACATTTGACAATTAAATCTTCCAATCGGTAAAAAGCAGGAGCCGTTTTAAAAGTGTTTTCATTACAAATATTAAGTTGATATCAACTGTTTGAATTCACTGCATCCTGGTTGTTCGTTAATTAAATAACAATATTAACTGAATGCAGCTGAGTAATTACCCTACAAAAAATGCCCAAAGTTTCAATTTACTCCTTAATCTCTGAGAAACTGTTATCCAATACTATGGAGTCTCATCCCATATACCAAAAAGTAATTCTAAATGACAAGATATGCAAGACATGCAGTTCTTTTTGAGTGAATATTCTGAGTATTCTGAAATCTGGACTAATTCACTTGCGTAGTTTACACACCGCTGTGTAACAGAAACACATAGATAAACTACAAAGATGTAACTAGTAAGATTTTTGTAATGCACAGGAGTATATGGATGAACAGTAACTTAACTTTCACTACCTAACTTTCATCCTTTAAACATAAACAGACCTTAAACAACCAGAAAGGTGTAACAATGCCAAAGGAAGAGGTGACTTTTGGCATTTGCTATTGCTCCCTGTAGGAGTCATAATGCATATCTTGTTTCAAGCCTCTTTGTTTGTGAAAGTATCCTTTTACATTAACCTAGCATAACAGCAATTGGCATTCCCTTCTTAACACTAATGACCCCATTTTGTCTTGATGTAACCAAATGGTTTTAGTCAGAATGGAAAGCTTTTTTTACGTATTAGAGAGCAGAGACAGAAGACAGTACTGAATATTAACTTAAGAAATTAACTGAAACAGTAGCTCTTTAAAGTAATATGCAGTGACAGCCTTTGCCATCCTTCTGCTGCCCCTAGTTACATGAATCTAATAATCTTCAAAAGACACAAGTAAAACAGGCTTGAAATAGGAAATGCATTTCTCCAGTGAGGAAAGAAGAAACAAGCTGAAATAATGCAAGTTTTCCCACAGCAGTCTACCCACTTTCTGAGTCAATTGCTTCTATTCAGGCATGTAGGCAGGGTTTCCTTTGGCAAGAGTGAGGGCCTGTTTTGAAGTCCTGAAAAGAATAATTGTCTCAAAACAACTGTCTTGACAAACTGGACATTGTGCTTGGGTGGGTGCCTCACTCAATAACCACCTGGACCCTGTTCTTGCAAGGAGAGCCCCTTGTCTGGTAACCACCCTGATAAAGTGGACACTGTCCTTGAAAGGAGAGCCCATCCTTTGGCAGCCACCCTGATAAACGGGACACTGTCCTTACTTGATAAGGAGCAGTGGCCGGCAAGAGGAGCCCCGTGGAGGCACAGTGCCATCTTGTGAAAGACCGCTTTCCTGTTTAAGGACAGAGCGCATGCGTGACAATAAAGGTCATTGCTCAGTCAACCCGGATGGGGGGGGACAAGTGATCACCTGGACCCCCGTGCCCCACCGACTCATTTCCAGAACAATCCCAAATCCAACACTGAGTCTGCGCAAAGCAGGCTGAGCCTCACCAGGAGAGGCGGGGCCAGATGCCATCAAAGAGGCAGACTTGAAATGCTTGGGGGGCGCGCCTGCCATCCAAGGACCACAACATCATGCTGAGATCGTCGCTGGTGGTGATATCTTTCCTATCCACTCTTTCTTTATCGCTGTCTCTCTCTTCATCTCTCTCTCTCTCTCACTCTCTCTTTCTAACCTTATTCTCAGCACATAGGGGTACCATCATTTCTAATTTCTAAACCTGTTGTTTTGAGAGGACCATTTTGCTAAGTTCTGCTATTTGTAATCTGTTGCTTTGAGAGTGATATTGTATGTTTGCTTTGACAAGCTTTATAATCTTACTCAATCTTAAGTAAAGGTGTGTTTTGTGAAAGCCTCCTGGGTAATGGTCTTACTCCTAGAGTACCGGGCAGAGTATTCTCAAGCTTAATATCGCCAAATGGGTTGTTAAAAGAGATATTTATATTTAGTTTGGACCCACAGCTCTGGGGAGCTGCGACCACTTTGTAGGGTTTGATATTTTTATTTAGCTTGGGCCCCCACCTCTGGGGAGCTGTGCCCACCTTGTGGGATGTGATAACTCCGTACCCACCTTGTAGGATGTGAAAGTGCTGTGGCCACCTTGTGGCACATGAAAGTGCCATGCCCACTTTGTGGGTCAGGACACCTGTTAACACCAGAATTATGCTTACAGTGACGAGAGGTAACACTGATAAAACACGCAGTGTTTTTTCAATACAAAGCATATACCAAAAAGAATTAAGAAGCAGCTGTCTAACTGAGTGATCTTGAAAAGTAGCATTTGGTGGGGAATCAAACAAGGCTATTCTGAGCGAGATTCCACAGGGATTACTAAGGCCCAATGCTATTTGACATTTTCACCAGTAATCTGGAGGCAAATGTAAAAACACTGCTTGTAATATTTGCAGATAGACTGTTGGAAAGCTAAAAATTGTCAGTCCAGGTCAGTTAGAGCAAGAAGCCTCCCCTGCTCTTCCAGAGGATCCCCACTGGTGGCTAAGGTTTTTTGAAAACTAGCTCAATAAATCAAATGTATTTTAATCTAAACAAATGTAGAGTTGCATACCAAAGATGAAGAAATGAAATCAGTAACTAGCATAGAGGCGAATCCTGACTAAGGCAAGAAATTAAGGGTTCTTAAAGGCAAACTCAAAATGAGCACTACACAATATGTTGTGATCACTTGAGTTAATATGATTTTTGGAACAAAAAGGAGCTGGGAACAGTAGGAAAAAACTAGCACTACCTCTGAATATAAGGAATAGGGAGAATGGAATGCTGTGTAGAGGTGTGGTATACACATTTAAAAAAAGAAAAAATGTTGGCAAACTGGAACGTGTGGCAGAAATAATTGAAATAATAGGTGCTTAAAACTGGAAGGCAGATAAAGCTCGACCTGTTTAATGTATCAACAGGAAAACTGAAGGACATTTTCCATGGAGAACAGATGAACTTCCAAAGAGGAATATGTTTCCTATTAAAACCTAGAGGAAAACTCAGGTGTGAAAGTTGAAGCCAGAGAAGTTCAAATTATGAAAGAAGTCTCCAGCAATAAGGGCATGATAATCAAATTACTGAGGGGAAAAAAGGGCAGATTCTCTGCAAAATATGCAAAAAATAGAAGAACTTTAAAACCTAGAAAATATTCAGGAAATAAAATTGTCAGAAAAGGCTGCTGGAACAGAAATAAGGATTTCTGTAGTCAGTATTCAGACACTTAGGCTGCACTACATTTCACAACACTACAGTAAAGAATGCGGAGCTACCAGGAAATTAATCATCTGACTCCTTCTGATCATGGTCTCAAGAATCCTTATTTTATTGTCATTTTTGTTCTGAATATGTAACACCATTTCACTGCCATAACCCATCTCCCCCACCAAGTGAAGACATTCATTAGTAAACACATGTTGCTTTGTAAATAATGGATTTTACCATCTGCTAGCATTTCTGAAGTATTTTCTTTTGTAGGGAAAAGAAAATTTCATTTCAAAGCATTTCTGAAGGGAAAAGAGACCGAAATCAGAGATTTAGATTAAAAATATATTTTAATATTTAGGGATTACTTTTTTTTTTTTTCTATATTTCTATGGTTAGAAAACTCAGCATGGGCAAATGCAATTAAAGAAACACATTATAATTCTTGGATCCAGCAAATAAAATAGTCTAATAAACTTCCAACCACTATTTTTTTCAGAGCTTCAGAAAATAGGCAATGAAAGTATCATCTTCAGGATAGCCTTTAAAAACTCTGTCCTGAAATAGAGCTGAAGTAACATGATAGATAATGCAATGAGCCTCTTCTGGGTGCCTTCATTTAGATGACATTACTCAGTGTTTCATGCTGGTTTGATCAGACTAGTGGTAACATAAATTTCTGACACTGAAAATAAGTTTCAAAGTGAGGCAATTATTATAAATTGCAGAGAATAGCTGTGCTTTCGAAAGTGCAGAATCAGAGAGTCAGGAAGAGTTTGTATATTGCATGCCCTGCAAACACAGCCTGACACAGGGAGGGAAAGAGACCTATTCTGCTGCTGCTTTTCACCTCCTTCTTTAAAAGTGAAGAAACAGGCATATAAAAGGAGAGGAAATTATTAGACTTTACAGAACATAGCCTCAACATTGACTCTGCAAATAAGGAACTACAATTATTCTTAATGTATATATTTTTTTCTTTTTTTCCTTTTTTTTTTTTTTTAATAAGACATATTCATGGAATGCTTCTGTTTAATTCATAACATTCCTGAACAGACTCTGAAAGTTCTGTACCTACATTCATAAACATTTCAAAGGCACTGCAATATATTCTGTAATTACAGAAATCCTGTATATAGCTGCAGTCTGTATTACACACACTTTCATTCTTCTAGATGTTTTTTCATCTGACATTGAAGCAATCAAAAATTCACTAACTCATAGAATTGCTCCAGCTTTGAAGAGCTGCAGACTTGTTTATATAAATATGATTCTAGGAACAGCAAGTCTTTCTGCAGTTCCTGTAAAACTGCTATGACACGCCACATGATTGTTGTCAAACCACAACCATCATTTTTCTCCATTTTACCATGAGGGATTTATACCTTCACTTCTGCACTTCATGAGCTGCATATTGGATCTTTTTCATTGAGCTTCTAAGTAAAAGAATAGCAAAGCATGACTCATAGCCTAAAAAAAAACATGACCCTGTCTTGGAGAAAAAGTACAAGCTATCTCTACAAGATGTGAGCTGACACCAAGCAAGAGAACATTTGCATGGCTAAACAGTACCAGTTGTCATTACCACAGCTTTTGTTTGTATAGTATGTGATATGCAGCTGTCAATGACTGTCTGCAGTAGGTATAAACAGTCCTGATGCATTTTGCGTTCCAAGCTCAGAAGTTTTGCATCTTGTTGGCAGTTGTTCATAGCAGAGCTGCTCATCCCCTGAGGGAAGTGAGCCACAGCCTTCCCCAGGCATTCCTGTCACATACCTGGGTGTGCATCCGTGTGCCCTATTGCACAACAGACATTTTGCCAGTGACACAGTCAGCTGCACACACAGACCTCACCATCTTGTGAACTGATACAACATGCTTTAGGGGCTCTGAAGGATCATACTGTCAGTTGCTCAAACAAGTCACGAAAGCAGTTGTTCAAAGTCCTAGGTCCTTTTAGGAAGAAAGGTGACAGAGGGCAGCTAGTGGAGCCCGTGGACAGGTGCTGCTCACCCACTGGAAACACTGCTCCAGCATTTCCTCTAGGACACATGAACAACAAGGTGGGAAAATTCTCAGCTACCTCCAGACAGAACACTCTAGTATTGTTACACTGCTTTTCACCAAAACAGTACATCATATACAATACAATCATGGGACAGCCCATGGGTTGGGCAGCAGGCGGGCTGACAAGGGCATTGTGGGTGTTTTGCAGTTTGATGTTACTGTGTACTAAGCTGCAACCCCAAGCTACAGTGCTGCCCGAGAGGACAGCTACGTGGCAAGGGCTGTGTAAACCTACTGCTACCCTATGCCTGGCTTCCCTAACTCCAGAGGTGCACCCTTCACACCTCTAGCTGTGCAGGCCCTGGTAGCTGAGATTGCATGTCTACTGTAGCCTCTGCTAAATTTGCCATCTACCCACATTGCTTTGAAAAATCGTAACAGATTTGCTAGGTTTTTCTATGGCATTGGGATCGTTTTCTTTGAAGGTCCTTTGTAATCACGGTTGTTAATTGTTCAACTATCACTTTTATCACGTTGTTATGTAACGGGCCATTAACACAAGTTCTTTTAATCACTTCATTTACACAATTTAAAGTCCATGATGTATTATACCTCTTTACCACAATGCAACCATTTTTCCTATGTTCAATTCAAAACTGCCCTTAAGCCCACAAACTTAATAATCACTGCTTTTTTCCCTCCCCAATGTTTTGTTTAAAAAAACTTCATTACTAAAAATATATGCAATATTTCCTTTGTGCATATGTAGCTTGTTAGTAAAGCAAAGATCATTAAAAATGCATCTCCTCTAAGAAATGTTGCAAACAGCCTTGAAAACGTGCATTTATACTATCTTTTTTTTAAAGGTGTCAGAAAAACTGTAACATTTAGAATTCCTGCTCATCTGTGTAAATCTCAGAAATCTATGGATTCTCCCCTGGAGTGTTGTTCCTACAAAGTTTGTTTGAAAAGGAAATCTGAGAAGCACTAATTCTGAGGTTAGTACTGCACATACTTAGCATAAATCTCAATATACATAGATGGATACTGCATATACTAAAAAATAACTGCTTTCTTTACTGGTCTTCAGACCATTCTTTAGGATGTAAGATGGCAGGTACATTATGTACCTTATATTATCCGATTTTTAATGCAATGTATATATCAATATGAATGCATGTATATTTTGCAAAATCAGTTATAAATCCAGATATATCCAGATATATCCAAAATAGTAATTAGTAAACTAGCAAGCTATGGATCTACATAAGGTATCTGAAGATGAAACTAATAGAAAAGCCACATGAATAGGGTGAACATAAGCTACTTTGTATTATATACTGACAACAAGAATGAGACTGTCTCCTTTTAGTGTATTCGTCTAGATACATGTACACGTCCATAATGTGTATATGTGTGTGTGTTCTTGTGTCCAGGTCACTGTCCTCTTTGTTTCCCTTTAGTCTTTCTGCCTCAGACATGACCTTTTCCAGTATTTCCACAGTTCAATAACTTGATCTAGAGAAAAAGTTTGTCTTTCATCCTTCCTTTAGACTGCTAATATTTTTCTTTGCCATCATAAACACTTACCTGTGAATTTTCCTTTTATCTGTATAACACTAGCTGTATGTAATGATAAACACAATCAGGAAAAACATAAGAGTACAGCATACATTTAATGTATATAAACCAAAATATGGGTTTGGGGAAAGTAATTTATCAAATGGATTTTCATTTTATTTTACACCTGTTCCAAAGAAGGTTCTAATACTATGGAACATATGAGAAACTAAGGAGCACAACTTTACTGCTTAATTTTTTTTCATTTTAAAACCTGATATTAACGCTTGGATTTTTTCCAATTTCCCAGAAGGTATCCCAAATTATGGCATTTTTTCACATTCTAGAGAACAGACATTTGCATGAGATTTCCATACTGGTAATGGCCAAACTACTATCCTGGATTTGAACATCACATTCTTGTTTGATTGCTCATGGTTGGAACAAAATGTGGTATGTGGAAAGGTGGAAGCACAGAATATTTGAAGAAATGTCAGTAATTCGAATCAGGTGTTTGAGAATATCTCTGTTCCCTGTCTTTCAAAAAGGCAGAGATCCAAAGACTGAGCTTTATTATGCTCAAAATCCACCCACTAGTTTTGACCCGCCCTCACCTTTTATTTGTAAAGCTTATCAGATTAAGATAAAAAAAATCGAGTTTTTAAAAGTGTGACTGATATTTATATGCCAAAGTATTTTTATGCATTGGACTACAGTACAACAAACGAGATTTCCCCTAACCAAAGATTAAAGCTCTAGAGCAATATATAATGCTTAGCTACAACAGACGTGAAGCAATACAGATGCCAAAGGTCTAATTTTGTTCAGTTTTGCAAACATTTTCTGGCTATTATGAAAATACAAGTCATCAATAGGTTCTTATATGATATCATGAACTAGAGAAAACAGAAATTCAGTTTGCCTGCGTGTTACAGTTTGAGAAAAACAAGCAATGGCAGCAATTGGAAATAATTTCACTTTCATTCAAAAGTTCAGTGGCATATTGCACAGTAGAAAAGTGCAAAACAAAACTGAAAGTTGATACATTTCTGTAGCAGTTGCTTTTATATATTACATGCTATATTAGAAAATCAGAAGTCATATTAAACACACACTCACAGGCGGGTTCTATCAGCTACCAACTCCATCATTCCTACCTTGTTCTTGTGGCTTATCCCATCATTCACATCATCACAAAGTGTTAAAACTTGTGTCACAAAATAAAGTAAGTTCATGGGCAGGGGGACCTGGGGGGCAGGACAGTCAGCAATTATTTGTTTTATAAACAGACTAAGGTTTGCATTCTTAACTGCAAACCACTGCTCATGTAGTTATTTCAGGAGCTCCTGTTGTGGTAAAATCAGATCTAAATGTCTTTATATAGTAATATTTTCTTCTGTCTTTTATTTTAACCTCCTGCTGTTTTGACAGTTACCTTTCAACTTTTTGTTATCATGCCACCTGGGTCTGTGTTCTACACTAAAATGTTTGGCATCACAGTCCCACTACATCTGTAAGTGCTCATTCATGAATGCCATTGGATCTAAAAATGTAGAAGCAAAAACAAAGTATAAAGGCATCTGTGAGTTTAGAGAAGTTAATACATCCTGAGCTCTCATACTGTGTAGTGCAAGAGGAAATATCAATGCAATTTTACTTTAATACTGTCCTTAAAACAGTTTGTGTCCCCAAGCAGAGATAAAGAAGAGGTTAGATATCACCTGCATACACAGGAAAGGGTAAGTCAAAACGTCAATATAAAGATATTATCAGACTTGCTTCTGTCTGTAACAGCATTTTGATTACTAGCTTGTGATGACCTGAGATTGTGAAGTTACAGGAAAACTGCACAATCATAAACATTATCTGACATTAAACATTATCCCCTTGTCCAAATCAATAAAGATGTTAAACAGGAGCGGCCCGAGCACTGAGCCCTAGGGAACACCACTCATGACCAGCCACCAACTGGATTTAACTCCATTCAACACAACTCTTTGGACCCAGCCACCCAACCAGTTTTTTATCCAGCAAAGATTTCCGATCTGCTGGTACCTCCCCAGTCAGCCAGGACTGTTGATAAATGATGGAAAGGGGCTTGGTGAGCACCCCCACCAGCTCTTTCAGCACTTTCAGGTGCATCCAATCCAGCCCTATAGATTTGGGAACATCTACATGGTGTAGCAGGTGACTGACCACCTCCCCCTGGATTGTGAGAGGTTGTTCTGCTGCTGGTCCCTGTTGCCTAGCTTAGGGAGTTGGATTCCCTCAACATAACGGGTCCTGTTACTAAAGACTGATGTAAAGTCATTAAGCACCTCAGCCTTTTCCTCATCATTCATCACCAAGTTTTCTCCTGCATCTAATAGGGGATTGAGGGTGTCTCTGGCATCTCTAAGAATAGAGAACTCTAACAATTTGTGGTTGCTGTGCTCAAGACAGCCTCCAACCATCACATCTCCTACCAGTCCTTCCCTGGTTGGTTCACTCACCAGCTGTGTCAATAAGTTATCTTCAAGACATTCCAGGAACCTCTGGGACTGTTCCTTCTCTGCCGTGTTGTAGTTCCAGCAGACATCAGGGAAGTTGAAGTCCCCCACAAGAACAAGGGAAAATGACCATGAGATTTCACCCAGGTATTTATAGAAGAGTTCATCCACCTCACTGCTCTAGTTGGGAGGTCTATAGCAGACTCCCACAGCAATATCAGCTTTGTTGGCCTTGCCCCTAATTCTGATCCAAATGCACTCTACCTTGTCATCATTACAGTCTAGTTCTAGACATTCATAATAATTCCTAATATACAGGGCCACCCCACTGCCTCTCCTTCCTTATCTGTCTCTCCTCAAGAGCTGGTAGCCATCAACTGTGGCACTCCAGTCATGTAAGGTATCCCACCACATTTCTGTGATAGCCACTATGTCATAGTTTTCCTGCTGCATCATGGCTTCCAGCTCCCCTTGTTTGTCGCCCATGCTGCATGCATTGGTATAGAAGCACTTCAGATGGGCTAATGATCTCCACACCTCTTTGTGGGCACGGGCTTATAGCTTTCTTTATATCATGCTGGGTTGTTTTTTTTTTCATGTTCTATGTGCTGAACTCCATCAAATACATTTTATTCCTCCATGTATCTGGGCTTTAATCTCAGATTATTAATTCTGCAGGGTAGGGAGACTTTAGAAGTGACATACTGAAGTTGACAACTACTGCCCTGCTCCTTTCCTTGCTCCTGATAATGCTGTAAAATGCTGCACTGTTTTATTGTTACCCGTTTCAAAAGAGTAGATACATTTTGTCTTTTCCAAAACCCAGTTAATGCCACACTCAAGCATGCTCATATCTGTGAATTCTGTGTGCCTTGCACACAAGCTTTACCAAGTTGCATACAATGTGAAACTTTGAGGGTAAACACTCCTTAAGTCAGAGTCAGTTATTATTGTATCAAATGGTCTCAAGCTAGAATATGACTCTAAGAAACTTCTTATAGTTTCAGGATACAAGTGTGGACTAAAGCAATAATTGCTTTGTCTACACTACTTACCCTGCTTTGTATGGGGACAAACAAAAAATGTGGACAAATGGAATTTCCATGAAACGGATGAAAAGAAAGAGTACATTTAAATTTGGGCATACAAGGACGTAAGTGAGAAGAATCTTATAACAACTCATGACAGGTGTGAATATGACTAAGGATGTTCATATGATCAGATGACAACCCTAATTATGAGCATGCTGCTAAGGCAACAGTTGTACATTTCACAAGCTCTTAATAAAAGGATATTTATTGGTCCACAGCTGTAGCAGGGATGCTCCATCTCTCCATATGCCTGCCTCAGTTTTACTCTATTATTCAGCTGCTTTTTTCTCTCTCAGTTTTGCAGGCATAGGCCTGAAGTGGAAAGGTTCCCATGAGAAAGGAAAAGGACTAGCAAACTCTGAGCTGGTAAGATACCTTGAAAGATATAAACAGAGGGCCAAGTTGATGTTCATAACACCAGCTGCTCTCTGGTATTGAAAAACACGAAGCTCAGCCCAGCCACAACTAGGCCCGGAATGGAGATAAAGTAATAATGAACAGATAAACAAGAGAGTTTGCTTGGTGGGAACAGGGCCTTCATGAATTTTTCCACTGTTTTGCTTTTATTCTCCAATGAGAGATTTTGGAGGTATGGCTAGTGGTTAAATGACAGCAGCCAATCCACTTTATTCTGTAAAAGCCTGGTCCCATTTTTGATGGGTGAGACTTCTATACACTTTCCAGGAGGGTGTGCTGGACCTCCTCTCGAGTGGGGACGCCTGCAAGAGAGATTAATTCTCCAGAATTACACCCAAGGATACCCAGCTGTAGTCTGGCAAGGGTGAGAAATATTACTCTTTCATTGTCTTACTAGTGTACTTAACATTAGGTAGCTTTAAACATGAAGTTTGAGATCGTAAGGACCGTTAAGAGTGATAATTAATATTCTAGGCCTAGTGTAGGGTTTAATAATAAGTAAGTTGCTGGCATTTTAATGGTTAACCTTTGTTGTTTGATTTAATTATTATAATTCACTGTTAATATACCCTTTGTATTCAAACTGCACTTCTGTTTGGATCTCCTGATTTTTCTACATTTTTGCTGTGCAAGAGCCTCTGATCTTAGGTAGTTATATGCAATAAATCTTGATTGGTGCATATACGTCTCGTCTGCCATGCGTTCCGTTCGGGACAACAGCAAGGAAAAGGAAAAACCCTGAATGCAACACCTTGTCTGAAGCTGCAGCTATAGCCTATCCCTCCAACATTCTGTGTAGTATTTATGCAGTGTCAGGTGAAGGGTGGTTGCTTTTTTAAAGTAAGATTAAAAAGTAATAGAAATACAATGTGAAATAAACCAGCTCTCCAAGGGTACCACTTTAGGTACATCAGAACAAATACAGTAATACCATCTGGAACTGTTTTCTGTCTGCCTTCATGTGGCTGTACAATGAAGCTACCTGCTGTCTGTCCTCAAGACAAACAGAACTCTTAACTCAGGAGGAACAAGAAGCAAAAGGGACCTTAAGCTGCCTTTGCATTTCTGAGTCCCTGCAGAGGAAGGCCTCTTCAGTCCCCAGAACAGGTAACCCAGGCAGGATCAGGAGACCTGTTCAAGTCACAACAGCCTTCCTGAACAGAAGCACTGCCTTCTTTGGCCTGTTCTCTGATCCCTATCAAGGGTCTGGTTTGTAATCTTTGCTCAATCAAGGTTTCTTGTTTAACTACTCATTTAATCCTGCAGAAGTACCATAACGATATGTGTCTGCCTGGGGACTGATTTGTTTTTAAATTACTGGCTTTTTTGTTTACAAGAGGAATATCCACCTGTATAGACTGTCTGCTAATGTTTTGTTTTGATACATGACTCTTCTTTACCCTTTCATAATCACCAGTAAAAATAGAATAGTTGAAAGTCTAAACAGAAGAGAGTAGTACAGCATACACATGCTTTTCAGTGGAAGAGAAAAATCTTTCTTTCTGAAGAGAATCATAATGGCCACATAAATACAAATAAAGAGAAAAAAAAACAACACTAGATTTTAAAAGCTTGGACCAGTTATTTATAGACACTGAAGTTTCTAGGAGGCTCAAGGCAAAATAATATAGCTCCTTCACATCTAAAAATAAGAAGCTGCAACAACTGCCCAGACACTACTTGAACTCAGGCAGGCTTGGTGCTGTGACCACTTCCCTGGGGAGCTTGTTCCAGTGCTCAACCACCCTCTGGATGAAAAACCTTTTCCTGATACCTAACCTAAACCTCCCCTGGTTCAGCTTCCTGCCATTTCCCTGAGTCCTGTCATAATGGGTCACAGGAGTGAAGACATCATTACCTGCCCCATCACTTCCCCTCCTGAGGAAGCCATAAACTGCAATGAGGCCACCCCTGAGCCTCCTCTTCTGCAAGCTGAATAGTCCAAGTGACCTTAGCCACTCCTCATAAGTCATCCCTTCCAGACCCTTCACCATCCTCATGGCTCTCCTCTGGAGGCTCTCCAATAGTTTGATGTCCTTTTTATATGGTGGTGCCCAAACCTGCTCACAGTACTCAAGGTGAGGCTGCTCCAGTGCAGAGCAGAGCTGGACAATCACCTCCCTTGACCAGTTGGCAACGCTGTGCTTGATGTCCTTTGATAGTATGTATATGCAAGATACTCTGCATGGGTTAGAGCACAATGGAAGCAAAGGTGACACTCATTTATTGCAGAAAATCTGTGAAGGAAGCAAACATAAACTGGTGCCAGACATTGTTCAGAAAGCTCCCTTCTGGTAAGGATAAAAACCCAGCTGACAGCTCTCTCAAGCTGCAGATAAAGAACCATAGGAGCCACCGTTTGGGAGAGATCAGGACTTCATAGGGAGAAGGAAAAGAGATCACAATCACCCAGAAGAGTAGCTGTAACTGCTCTACTGTGACCCTCACTAACTCAGGGACAGAATGCCTGAGGCAGAAGTCTGCAGGGAGCATGGAGAAAACAGCTGGAAGCTGTTTCCTGCAAATACAAGTCTCAGAATTAATAACACGTGGTGTTGGTCCTCAGTCTTGTAACCAAGCCATGAGGGCCAGGTAAGAATTCTTGTGTTCCTCATATTTCTACCTAGGGAATGCTCTCTTAAGTGTGTGTGTGTATATATATGCTTTTTTCTAAATTAATGGGAGAAACTGATATGCAGGCTGAGAACAAGGCCACAGTGAATCAGAGTGGAGCATTCTCTGGAGTGCATCTTGCTGCTGTGTAACAGAATTGTACAAGTGAGAAGAGCAATGGGGTATATCTGGAGAGGGTGCAGAGAAGGTCAACTAGGCTGATCAGGCGTCTGGACAACAGGTTTTACGAGGAGAGGCTGAGGGATCTAGGGCTGTTCAGCCTGGAGAAGTGGAGGCTGAGGGAAGACCTCATTGCTCTCTACAACAACCTGAATGGAGGCTGTAGTGAGGTGGGTGTTGGCCTCTTCTCCCAAGTGACTAGTGGTAGGACAAGAGGAAATGGGCTCAAGTTGCAGCAGGGGAGGTTCAGACTGGATATTAGAAAAAATTTCTTCACAGAAATAGTGGTGAGGCATTGGAACAGGCTGCCCAGGGAGGTGGTGGAGGCACCATCCCTGGAGGTTTCAAAAAATGGGTAGACGTGGTGCTTCAGGAGATGGTTTAGTGGTCATGGGGCTGTAGGGTAGATGGTTGGACTTGATGATCTTGAAGGTCTTTTCCAACCTTGATGATTCTATGATTCTATTCTATGATTCTATATCTCAAAGAAAGGAAGAGAGCCACCTATGCAAATATTTTGCATGCATTAAGTTAATGTTTGTTCATATAGAACACATTAAAATATATTACATTTTTTTCTTTCCAAATAAAATACAAAGACAAATTTATTGTTTAGATTAACAGAAGATTGACTAACATAGTTTTGACAAAACTTTTCATAAGTGCATTCAAACACACAAAAAACCAGCATCACAGTAGTGTGTGTCTGCAGTAAATCTTTAAGGAGAAAACATAGGAGACTTCGCATAGCTGGTAAATTTTGTGCACACCATGCTCTCAAAAACACACAATCTCTTAAAAGTCTCAGCTGTCTACCTTTGAAATGCAATCCCATCAGATGAGAGAGGATATGCCACCATAACACATGCTAAACATACCAAAGAAGAAAGAAAAAACAAACCCCCAAACAGGCAAGGTTTGGCTTCATTTGGGCATTACAAAGCATGCTTTGATGCAACTGCACCTTATCTTTATAATTTATGTTCAAATAGTTTACAGCATTTAGAATCAAATGAAACTAAAGACAAGAAACCTACACCATGCACCAAATTCAAAGCAATAATAAGAATGGCTCTTTTTATGACCATCATAATGAGGAGTAACCAAACAAACATGACTAATGAACTAATTTGGTGTCTTTAGTGAAAGACTTCTGTAATGCATACTGGAACTAGAACACTACATTGTAATGTTAATTAGGTAAATAACAGTTGGTAGGCAAAGAAGTATTGCAAATAATGGAGCAGATCCCCATGGATTCTCTTAGGCACAGCATAATTCTAAAAAATGGGACCACTCCTGTAAATATGATTAACCTAATTAACCAGCATATGTTTCGGACAACATCATGGACAAGGAAACGGTGGTGTTGCAGGCGTTTTGATCTTCTAAATATGTTCATATTCCAGTTATTAGTTCTATATAAACTAAAAATCCAAAATATTACAGTTTTGAGGTCTTGTACCTTTCTCATCTCTTCCATCTGTTGCCTTACAGCCTCTTCCAAAATACACATACCTGTGAAAGATCTAGAAGCTCTGATGACCTGATGTGACATGATTTTTTTTTTTTTAAATAGTTAAAAATCATTAAGAAAAAGAAGTGGAAAATAATGTGCCTGGGGCTCTAGATCTACCAAAAACTGGTACTGGAAAATCATCTTTCTTGTTTCTGTGGCTTGTTTATTTTAACATCAGGTTCAGAAAAAATAAAACTAGTATAATGAGTCAACCATTACTGAATATCCTTCACTGTTTTGGAAAATTTTTAAAACAGAAGTGGATTTGTAGATCTATATACAATATACAAGTTACTTTAAGCCCTCAGGAAGAATGCAAAGAGATTATCATGTTATTAATGGGAAGTAAAGAAAAAGGGAAACTTTTCATGTCTAACAAATACAGTTAGCTCAAAATCATGGAGCTTACTCAAGTAAGAGCAGTTGCTCTCCTCAGAGCAACTCCAGCAACACCCATTATATAACCAGTTTTATTGCAACATAGATGTTGGTGCTCAGGCTACACCGGAGTACATAGAATATCTGATGGTGTCAGAATTAACTAATGTTTAATGGGTCCGAATTTTGGAAATTTGTTGGAGGTAGAGAATGAAACACAGAAGGTAAACTCATTTTGGCTGTATTTTCTATTTAAGGTGCTTTGGGGGGGAATAAGGATTCCATAGCCATGAAAGGGTTTATACTTTATAACTAACAAATAATTTTGAAACTGTTAAATACTTGAAAAGGAAAAAGAAATTTTTGGAAAATTTTATGTTCTCTCAGGATGCATGTAGTCTGAAGCCAGAACACTGTCTTGGGAGATGGGAAATCTTGCACTTTTTGTGAACCTGTAGGTCACTTTTACCTCTCTACTGCCAGCAAAACTGCAAAGAGATCACAAACAGAGGAAAACTATGCTCCTGTTCTCATCTTCGTGCCAAGTACGAGACTTACCCTAGGAAATTTCAAAGGGCAATGCATGGTAAACTGCAACCAACTGTAAATCTCACCTACATGAATTATGTTTTCTCAAGACCATATTGCCTGACTGCCTGTGGAAGCAAAAAATCATGCAAGACATAAGGATAAACCTCTGCTGATAGGAAGTTCTTATTTTACAGTTTGCTTTTTAAGTATCTTCTAAAAGTATTTAAAAGATACTAAAGCACCTTAAAGAAATTATAACAGTTTCTTTGCTTTTTTTTTATTAATACTAGCAAATGTGTATTTTCTCCCATATTTTTCAAAAATGCTCTCTCACTCTTCCAAAAGAAATCCAAACAAAATTCAGCCTGAGGCATTTATCCATCTAGAAAACTTCATGTCAAATGGTAAACATTCATCAAGGGCTCGCACGCCACTTCACACAGATATAAAAAAAATGCCTGCATAAACATATAAATGTATTTATAACTTTACATGACCACCCAGGCACAAGTAAATAGGTCTCATAAAGGACAGTATCTTAACTTGTCTGGTAGATACATTGGAATTTTCTTGTCTGGGCACAATTTACATAGCTGCAAAGCTTTCTACATCCTAAGTATTTTGCTGTGACCTGCTTATTCCTGTTCCTCACAGTCACAAAATAGCCAATGGATGAAGGAAAGTTAGTCTTTGTATCAAATGTTTCAAACCTACAAGCTAAATGTAAGGGGGAAAAGGGAAATACTTAGGAGTGGAGAAAAGGAATAAACTCAAAAGAAACAGCTTAAGCCCCTTGAGGTTGATCCTCAGACCCAATTCTGTTAATAGAGTTACACTAGTCTGCTCCAGTTGTAGAACTAGTTCAAGTCTGTGTGTTCAAAGACGCAAGAGGAACACATTGAACCTTGTTCCTAGCTAAGCCTTGGTCTTAATTGTACCTTATTCATAGTTAAAGATACAGTGAAGAACAAGCATCACCATCCTGTCACTAAAATGCTTTGGGATACTTCTCCTGGTACAGCAGAGAATTACCCTGATTTCATCTTTTAGTCTTAGTGGTGGTAATGTTTTAAGTCTTCCAATCCAATTATAATATTCACATATACTTGCTTCCCGATTCTGCCTCAGAGCTCTGGCTGCAAATCCAAGCCTGCAAAAACAACCACCTTCAGCATTTTTTCAGAATTTGGTTCTTTTGATGAGCCAGAAATCACCGCTCTGGGTCGTATCCAGCCTGTAGTTTGAACATTATGGAATTACAGCATATTTTAAACATAGGAAAAGCATTCTGGGATTGCAATCGTGGTATAGGAAGCTATCAAACAGGACTAGAAATGCATGTATGCTGTCAACATTTTCACCATTTCAGTTTCTAGACTAATGGTACGTACGCATCACAGTGATTAAAGTGCTAGTGGCTGATCTACACCAATGTTCCTATAAATGTTTCTATGAACAGAGCTGCATTAGTGAGGGAAATAGGAAGGGGGGAATAAATAGAGCTTGGGATAAAGATCACTTCTTTTACCCCCTAGATCATTTTTCTCTGTGAGTTAATTATGGCTTTTATAAGTTTTCTCTCTAAACCCTGCCAGCAAACAAAAACACTCTGATCCAAGCCCTAGGAAACTTCAAACAAGCAAGTCTGAGAGAGAGAGTTAAGCTCAGTTTACTTTAGCACACATTAATGATTTAGCTCTGGGGATGTAAATGTAGGATTTGACAGCCCTTCAGTGCATTTACTGAGGCACCGTCCAGCTCAGCTACATTCTCCTGTTTCCTCTTTTTGCCCTTTATTAGGATTATCTTACACTGGCTTGATTTATACATCCTGGGCTATTCAATCATGTTTCTACATACACAGCATTTCAAAAGAAAGGCTTGACCTAGGAAGTCCTACTCCTGACAAGCTGCCCACTAGCCAAAAAAAAAAAAAAAAAAGAATCTGGTAAAGTGAGTATCAGCAGGACTCCTGAATTTGGAAAGGCATCAGGATGCAGCAGTTCCACAAAAAATGTAAAGAAACAGCAGATAGTTATCAGAGGATGCCCCTTTGAGCTCAAGGGGAAAATAAAAATTAAAAAAAATCAATGCGAGGATGCACATGAAAAAGCTATGGCTCATAAATTCAAAGGAATACAACATGGATTTACTAAGAGGAGTTTGACCCTTTGCCTTTCTCACTGGTTACATTTAGGTGAGAATGGTGATGTAGTGAAGAAATAGCAGCTTCAAGAACCAGTGAAGACAAAGTTGTGGGGCTGGTGCCCACACCCACTCCTCTGACAAATTCATGGCTCAGACTCCCTGAAAATACAGTGACAGGGAAGAAGATCAGAAGGCATTAATTACTGCAGCAAGGGAAGAAACAGATAGGTACATTAGGAGTTAAACCATTACGTAAAGCAAATCCTGCTCCTGTTATAATCTCATTTTGCTGTTGAAATTAAAGCCTGAAGAATAATGGTTTTCCACTCTTGCCTCCCAGACATTCAAGTGAGAATTAAAGCTAGGAGAAAAAGTAAGCACAGAAACAGCAGACAACTGTGTTTGGCAGCACAGTGTGCAACAACTAGCACAAGCAAAGTGGATTCTACAAATACAAGCTTGAATGTTTATATATGCACTTGCTGACATCCACACCAGGACTGAGGAATTTTAAGAAAAAGCCAATGTATTATGGTCACTATCATCTATGTCACCATTCAAATGAGGAATTTTTCATATCTTTGATTCTAGTAAAATTGATGCCTCAGGTACTGCTAAGATCATTTATAGCTACTGGAAGGTCCCTGCTCATCTGCCTTCTTAGTTGTTCCTAACTTCTGTTTATCACTCATTACCCTGTTCTGTGGTTGAACAGGTTACAGCAGTTTCTAAACAAAGAATCTAAGCCCATGCCTGAAGTAAATAAAGAGCTAGCATTTCCTCTTTTCTGGGACTCAGTAACATCAAGGGGAAAAAAATCTCCTCCGCCTACAGACAGAATAATCAAATACTGTAACACTGCTCTTCACAAAACTGTGCTCCAGTCTAAATAAGGCATGTCCAAAGGAGTGAGTGTGTGTCAGCAAAAGGAACAAGAATCCTTTAAGAAAAGAGAAATGGCTAGAGGCAAGCTGCTGCAGGATCTACAAAGAGAACTGCCAACAAGTCAAACAAGCTTCTAGAATAGCACAACAGCCAGGGCTGTTCTGCAGCTGAGCAGGTGCTGCAGGAGCTTAAAGCAAACTACATTGCCCATTATCTCAGTAAGGAGAGGGGGAGGAGGAAAGGCAGTGCTGGTAACAGCTGAGGAAATAGCAAGCCAGGGAAATGCTGAAGCAGCTGCTTGGCGGCAAACAGGCAGCAGCAGAAAGTACCCATCACGACGAACTAGAAATGCGTGTATACTAAGTTATTCTATTGTATTGCACTTCCAATTCACTTTCTACCTTAATTAGAATTAATTTTTAAGGTCCTAAGAGAAATCCACCTTCCACATGGTGGCTCTTGCAGTAATAAGGATTAAAATCAATCCTTTCTTCCTTCACCTCCCCACTGGGAGATAACATATGGCTTCTTAGAGGGTTTGACCCATTTCCCATCTGCCAGTGGCCAAAGTGCAGGTGGTGAAGTGAAGAATCACCATCCCTCTATGAGAAGATGGAAAGATACCTCCTGAAATCAGATTAACTGAGTCATTAGGCAAAGATTTTTAAATAAAGGAAAGCTTTTTAGTATTCCAGGACTCTTTATGTAACAAGTACGTGTATACGCATCTATGTGTACATGCATACATTAGGGTTACATATAAATCTTCTTTCAGTCCTGCTATGATAATGCAAGTTCTTCCATAGTGAATATTTACCTGAATTATTAGTCAGTTTTCAAGATTCCATTTCATCATTACTTCAGCTGCTTGTGGACACCAGGTGAGGCTATGTGTGAGGTGGACACTGCAATGATTCCTACCACTCAGCAGGATGCATTGAGGGGCTTCTCAAGTTTGTGAATTTGGTTACTCCAAAAGTAGCCATATTCCATTAGTAATAAATCCGGTCAATAGGAAAATTTAGTGCCTCAAGTGGCATACCCTACTTAGTGACCTTACTGCTTCAGTGGCATGAGCTTTCCATATCAAGGTGCTATATGGTGCAAAGCAATTCAGTTAATTTACTGTTATCTCAGGGGTTATTAAATAGTGCATTTCATTATAGAATTGCCAGCACTAAATTTGTTCTGGAACTCTTGCAAAGAGGTTTATTATATGCATTGCAGTTTTTAGGATCTGTAAGGAATTATTCTAACTTTACTTGTTCATACCCTGATAGTCACTGGTCCATCTTTTTAAAATGTGCTGAAACACACAGCATATTTTTAGTGCAATATAGATTTTCCAAGCTCTAACCTGCCAAAGCTTGAACATGAGCCTGCTCAGAGCTGTCAGCGTATCAGTTTTGCAGGAATCAAGCTCAACACTTGCACAGTTTAGGAACAGACTATTAAAGTGCCATCCCTGGTAATCCAGTTCTCCAACTTTCCTACAGAATTTCACCCTTTATAAAACCTCCCTGAAAAGCAATGCACCTAAACTTGCATTAGTTCCATTGATGGTAACTAAAGTTATCAACTGCTACATGACCTAGAGATTGAGACTGCTAGTTCAATTATCAATGCTTTTCATTCCAGACTGTAATTTATTTTGTCCCAGTCTTAGCTGATTCATTGATCAGCACCCATGAGTTCTTACTTCACAGAATTAAATGAAGGGCACTTTTGAATGAAAGGTAATGTCTGTAAAATAAAAGCATTTAGCTTTGAGTTAACTTCCAATCATTCAGAAGTTACGTCTGCTACTTTGATTTCAGCAGAATTGAAATTTGGTGAACATCGATGTCTCATCTAAGCCTCAAAAGTGAACAAAATGAGAAACACTATTTCTTATGATCAGTAGCCAACACAATGTTTCCTAAGGTAACTAGTTTAATTTACTTAAGAACGTTATGAGTATAGTGAATCTCACAGAGGCAACTGATAGCAGCAGACAACAAAAGTGTAATAGTGTTTTCTAATATTTTTCATTTGCGTCAGGTCATGCCACAAGAATGTGTTCCCATAGCATTTCAGAATTTCCAAATGCAGAAACCAATAAACAGAGGGTAAAGTAGGACAAAACTTCCCAAAAATTCACATCACAAGATGTTTTGAGGTCCAAACAAACATTGAGGCTAATCCACATACTAGCCACAGGAATGCTTCTTTTCCCTTTCGAGAAGACTTACTAGCTTGAGAAGACCAAATAGCTTGAAAAGCCCAGTATCTTCTGCTATATATTAAAGCTGCAGACTTCAAAGCTGTCTATTGTAAGCTCCACTTCAATTTCTCACTTAACTTTTAATTCTGTTATTACATATAAGACATTTTTCTTTAGGAAACTGCCAGGGAAAAAGACTGAAATAGGTACCAGGTTTACTACTACCTTTATTTTTACTATTACTACTTCAGATATTTTTCTAGCTGAAAATGTTTTATTTTGAAAACTTTATACTCCTAGACCCACAGACAATTCTGAATTAATGTGATGAGGGAGGGGGTTTTTTAGATTAGAAAACATGTATGAAAAGAGTTGTACAATTTTTTTCTACTTTCAGGTTGTTGTTAATATTTATCATCCTCTGACTTGCCACAACTTTTTAGTCTTTTCAGAGCTGATCAGAAATTTCTCTCATAGACTTCAGAAAATATCACTGGAGTTGCAAATTCTTCTCCCTCACTCTTTAAATCTTTTTGTAAACTTTTAACTGCAAGGCAGCATACTGAGAAACAAGACTGTTCAAAAATCCACTCAAAAATGTCGTAATAGCTTTGTGCCTACATTTCCCAGAATGAAGTAGATGAAGTTCTAGAAGCATTAAAATATCTTTTAGAATCAGTTTCTATGTGGTTTTGAAATTTTGAAATGAGGACAAGCTCTGCAAAGAAAATTTTTTTCATTTTTCTATTACTTTGATCAACAATTTTATGGTGCTTTACAAAGCAATCATTCTTAGTGATTTTATACATATATTTATGAAAGCAAATATCTTTTAAAAAATTCTTAAGAATACTCTCATGAAGGCAGGAAATTCCATGGAAATATCTGTTGCCATCAGTTTCATGAAAAACAAAGAAAAAGTCATTAATCATTTCCATCTCTTATTTCCAAACAGAAAAAAAATAATTTTTTAAAATGCAGTAAGATAATTTAGTTAAGGGACAATAACTGATGAACAAGCTGTCGTAATCTCGTAATGGAAAAATTTTAATTATGGGAACCAAACTGGGTTTTCCAGTCTTGTTCCAAGCATTTTTTCTTATTTTGGGAGGCATAAGAAACTTTGAAATCTGGCCCATGTAAGTGAACTGAAAAAATTTCCCTGAGTCTCTCTCCAGTCTTTGGATAGTTATGCAAATGACCTACGGTACATGTCCTCTTTGATACTTTTAAAATCATGACCAGACCTCAAACTGTTGAAGAAAATGCATTATTTCCCAGAAAAAAATAAACTTATTTGCCTATTAAGGTTGTCTACAAAATGTGCTGAAAAATAACCTGTATGCTCCAAAATTTAAAAAAAAAAAAAAAATAAAAAAAATTGTGGCTCTCATTTAGTTTTACGCACAGAAAATGTCATTTATGCCAGAATTTGAAGTCCTCAACTGCTGCTTGAAAGATGGATTTATTAAGCAGATCATCATTCAGTATTGTGATCTAATAGTCCAGGGAAACAAATTCTTCATAAAGGATGCAAAGTCAGCATTGATTAAATTGAACTCCATGCAAGAACGATGTAGCTGTTATTTTCAGAAAGTAACACAACTATTTGTATTAATAGTTTGTTGTTTTGCAGAGGAAAGTAGCCTATTCTTTAAATTTAATATTTCAGATATTGCAAATCAGTAAAAATTTTTTTTTTAATCCCCCTCTGTTTTTTGTTTTAAAATCATAGCACTTAGCTTTAAAAAAGGCTTTTCTATGTGGACTGGTGCTGAAATACATACAGGACAGATCTATTGTTTCACAGATACCCTGATAATTACTTTTAAGTAAACATATAAAGGTTCTACAAAACATTGATTTTAATTATATTCTTATCTGTTTACTTAAATTTTGTTTTATTCGTGTATGACAAAGCATTAACATATAGACAAAATTAATGGTGGAGAACACAGAAGCAATAAAGGCTTCATTAGTTAATTGACTGAGCACCATAATAACATTTAGTGGAAGATCCATCATTGTCAAAAGGTTCATGTAACATTTCTGACTGCAAAACATCTGTCTAGACAAAAAAATGGGACACCTAAAAGTGAACTAAGAAGAGAGTACTAGACACCAAACGCCACCAAGTTTTCAACAATATTTGAGCTTGTGAGCCAAATTGGTTTAATCATTTCACATCTTATTTAATATATTTTATATTTATATTTTTAAATATATTTATATTTAATATAAAGCTGAGTAATGCTGGACACAAGTGTAAACTGGGAGGAGTGGCTGGAGAGCAGCCCTGCAGAAAGGAATCTGAAGGTGCTGGTCTGCAGCAGGCTCAATGTCAGTCAGCCGTGTGCCCTGGCAGCCACGAGAGCAGACTGCATCCTGGCTTGCATCAAACACAGCACCACCAGTCAGTCAAAAGAGGTGGTTATTGCTGTATTCAACAGCCTCACCTTGAGTACTCTGAGCAGTTCTGGGCACCACAATTTAGGAAGGATGTGCAGGTCCTTGAATGCATGGGAATCAGAGCTGCAGCAGGGGAGGCTCCAGACACTGTGACGGGCTTCCTAAAGAGATGGTTGGTGCCCCAAGTCTGTCAGTCCTCAAGAAACATTTGGACAATGCCCTTAATAATAGACACTAATTTTTGGTCAGCCATGAAGTTATCAGGCAGTTGGACTAGATGATCATTTTAGGATCCTTCCAACTGAAATAGTTTATTTTATATTAAGTATTAACAAGAAGAAAGGTTGGTAAATTATGTTTTGTTATTTTCGATATTTCAGAGAACAGAAGTTAACTTTTTTGCCTCTCTGCATGTCAGTAATGTCTTCCTTTTAGATGAGAACTCTTAATAAGTGTTAAGACTGCAGCTGGTATTTCAGAACGTTAATTCCTTGTTTAACAGCTTTCTACATGACACCATTTCCTTCTTTTCCCCCAGAAACAGGTTTAGTTTATGGTTTCAATGTGCTTCTCTGCTAACCTCTGTAACACAGAGAAAGACAATATCTTTCTGGGTGGCAGTGAAACGCAAATTAACTTATTTCTAATTTCAGATGGCTCCATCAGTTTATTTTGTCAATGACTGGCTTCAAAGGCTCCCCAAAATCATCAAGAACTGTGGTGGAATTATTATTGCCTCTTTTGACACATAACTATGTATTAAGAACTCACCCATAAATTGCAAGTTTATTGCCAAGAGGCTAACTATATAGGGCTGAAAAGCTTTGTAATGGCATATGCAGCATTTCACTGTTAAGCCATTCATCCACATCTGGTCTAACTTAGCAGTGATCTAAAATCATTACCGTATGAAGCCTCCTTCCTAAGTTATGCAAAATGAACCTCTTTAGTTCAGTTTTAAAACTGAGGAAATATCCATATCACAAAAGACCCATTAAAACATCCTGCAGAGTCTCCAAGGATTTAAAAAATGAGCTTGCTTAGCCAAAGTTAAATTTATTATTATGTTCTTAAATTGCTGCTGATTCATTTTCTGCATGCTGCAACCATACTGGATAGTGCCATTAGATACATTTTGTTGCATATTGTACTTAAAACTTCTTAGACTTACTCCCAGTACGACTAGAAATAGTGCATCATGCCCATTAGGTGGCCACAGAGGAGTTTGCAATGTTCATGCGTTTTTGACAGGAGTTAAAATAGGAGTAGGGGCCCATGGAGTCCTTAAGCAGCAGTTAACTTCTGGCTTGCTTGTATTGGCTGTTACCTCATTCTCCCTCAGCTTGTTACAGTCCACAGCAAACCCATTTAGCCTGCAGCAACACAATTCTCCCTTCTTTTGCTTGAGGTAGCTCTTATCAAACTCTTTTTTCCGGCTCTGTGCCCTTTCTCTAATGCTTTCTCCACACTCTCACAAGCTGGGCTGTTCCAGGCTGCCTCTCTGTTGTCTCCTTGTGTGACAGGATGCTCTGATATCACAAACACAGCCTGGGCACATTCTTTTCTTCATCTCAGTTCCCCTCCCTGTCTGCCCAAACATCCTAAAGGGATACTATTGACTATCTCGTTTAGCAGTCGTCACATATTTCTAGCAGGAAGACACACTTCTCAAAAAAAGAATTAACCCATCAATAAATGATGGAGGGTGGGAGCCCCTGATAGGTCTGTTATAGGTCATGTAGGAGCTCATATAACAGATTTTTAATGTCTTCACACATACCTGCCACATTCCTGGTATGTTCCTTTGCAGGTGTGCTCTCAGACTCACACCGTATGTGCTTTGGGGTGGGAAGAGATATTTGTGTGCAAGGATTTGCGTGCATCTGCGCATGGCTTCACGTGCCAAGTCTCACTTTCTGCCAACATTAACATTAATAACAAAAATAAAGATAGAAATATAACACTAATACCAAAACAAGCCAAGGTAGTGTGCTTGGCTTATTTGTTTTTAGAATTTACAAAAACAAATGGTATTTACTGAACTTTTTTTTTCCAAAATTGGGTTGACTTACATTAGCAGATGGAGTTGTGGATCTTGCAATTAATATTATTACTGCCTGTGTACTCTATGACTATTATCCCTGTTTTTTCATTAGATAGGACTTAATCTCCTAGGGCTATCATAAATAATTCCTGTAAATTCATATTTTAAGTTTGCCATTATGCTGTACTTCAAAGAAATCGTTACTTGAAGCTTTGTTCCCTGTACAACAAGAATCTTTTATTCCGAGATTCAGTATTGGGATTTCTTCACATTTCAAACAAGAGAAAAACAAACCCAACAAAACTATAAGGCAATATCAAGAAGTCTAGCCCTCCCAACATAAAAAATTAATGAATCTTTTAATCTTACTTTCAGGCCATGGGATATCTTACATGGCCTTTTAGAAAATAAAGCCACACATCTATAAAGCTCTTGATGTGTTCCTGAAAATTTTGGCTTCTTTACCCTTTTAAAGCTTGATACTATATTTCAAAAACTGCAGCCAACATAAAACCCTTCAACTTTTGTAAGATATTTTATCACCACTCAGAAAGGCAAAGAATTCATGTTGGCTTCTTGAAAAAAGGAATCTAAGACCCACCTGCATAATATTACTTGTGCTCAGCTCTTAATCAGCTTTCCAGCACACAAAAAACACTTTAGCACTCCACAGTACTCTAACAGCAACCTGAACTTCACAGATGATACCAATAATATTTTCATTATTTGGCAGGAAACTGACGAGCAAGATTATTCCCAAACTTTTACAGTCACACAGCCCTTTCTCAAACCTTTCCTTGGGGAAATCACAGAACCAGAAAAAAAAATATCAAAACCAATACCCAGACAACATGGGAAGATGTTGGGCCTGAAGCTTATTAATGACTCCAGTAAGCCTTGAATAAGACCTACAGGTTTATATTTCCATTAGAAGTGAAACATGAGAAATCAGTAGGAACACAGTTAGGCCTGAACAAGAACTAAATGCCTCCTGAGGCAGGTTTCAGTGGCATGTCTGTAATAGCTGCAGCAGAGAAATTATTGTGAAAGGAAAGTAGTACTAAGGTAGCTTCAAGACTAACCTCTGTGCTGCAGACCCTGCTCCTCCCAGCCTCTGCACTGCACTGCTCTCAAGGGAACTTTGACAGTCTTCCTCTGTCACTGCAGCAGGAATTATCTCAGTGCAAAGCCTGGCAGCCACTAAAGTAACATTATACCCTTCTACCTCCCTCACTCTTATTTGAAAAACAAAAACCTCTCTCTCAGAACCTCACGTTTTATTTGTGCATTTTTTAATCAAGTTTCCCCTGCTGTGTTTCAATATGTTCTGGATTTTTTTCTTGGAGTCAAAGTTAATATCCGTGGTGCATATATTTGATGAGCTAGTCGAATGCTTAGATTCCAGTCCCTGTTCCCACTCCCATACTTCTACTCCTCTAATCTCTTCAATCTTAAAGAACAATATTTTTCCTCCCCTTATAAAAGAAAATTATTTGTATTGCATTACCAGCCAAAAAGTATAATACTAGGCCCTAGTAAGATTAATAATTACAAGGAAATATTGGACTTTTTTCTGCGCTCAGCACCGAGTTGCCACTAGATTCATAAATTTTATATCAAATGGCTGGTAATCTGACCTACACCTACATCTTCTGCTGCTGAACAGAATTTCTTTTGTTATTGAAGTACTGCTTTTTTCATCCCATTGGAATCTAACTTTGATTCTGCAATATTTGAAAGATACGTCTTAAAAAAGAGCGTTAGAATGCTGCAAATAAACTGTAGGGAATTACATCTGATAGTAGAACCAACTCTGAAGTTTTTTACTACAAACAATGCAACCATTAATAGAGATTTAGTTTGCAAAAACAGTCATGTTGCAATAGTATAACACTGAGTACTTTGGTCCTCTAGATGAAGATCTTTTAGGATTACTTGAAACAATTTTCAGGAGGAAATTTGAACCATTTTCATTATACACATTCTACATTCCATTTAATTATTTATTCTATTTTCTTTGTTGAACACAATTGCATTTCCATTTTAGCAAATAAACTCATTTATGAAGTTAGATTTAAAATATGTGTAATTAAACTGAAATGCTTGTTTACTATTTGTCCCACCATAGAACTACATAAATCACCAG
Organism: Hemiprocne comata; assembly: GCA_020745705.1. Taxonomy (NCBI): domain Eukaryota; kingdom Metazoa; phylum Chordata; class Aves; order Apodiformes; family Apodidae; genus Hemiprocne; species Hemiprocne comata. The sequence continues at coordinate 40,068,160 of CM036590.1, read as the reverse complement.
AAAATATCTTTTCAGCCTTTTAATCATGAGTATGTTTCTGTGTGTTAAGTTGTAGATGCAAAGATGTCTACTTTTGACTTTAAGAAAAAAGCTAAATTTTGCTTATGGCCCAGCTAGCAGTTATGATCCATCAAGAAGATGAAGGGGGCTTAAACAGAGTCTTATAGCACAGATCATGTTTTCCTCACTTTCAGTAAAACGCTTTGAAAGGCTGGAATAAAGCACTGTGCATCCTGGCCCAGGAGATAACCACCTTTAAGTATTCAATACATCCAGCATTTTTTCTCATAAAAGGATTTAATCTACCAAAACGATTCTTTTTTGGCTCCCTGCAGGGAGAAGTGAAACATTAGACTTCCTTCCACTAGGCTGTCAGGATATGTTATTTTACTGATCAAGGATCTTCAAGTACCCAACACTAATCAGCCCAAGACAGGCTAATTGTAATCCCTGAGGCCTTCTCCAGTCTAGGGATATATTACTAAAATTAAAAAAATAAAAAAAATGTGAGCCCTGCCAAGCTGGCTTTTTTCCTGGCTCCAAATGCTATCAAATTTCACTTTCAGAACATATAATTTTCAAGTCAGATCTAGAGGGCGGAAATACCATTTCACAGACTGAAGTTTTGTTGTGGTTCTCTACAACCTCTGCCTTCCCCGTGGTTCTTCCATACTGATGAAAGCCCCAGACAAAGCACAGAATGTTTCTCAGAACTTTATCTTCATATGTTTGATTAGGTAATTGCTGTCCAGAGTCTGAACTTACTAAGAACTAGTTAAAATATAAAAACCACGAGGTACTAGGCAGTTTATAAAAATAAAAAACCCACTCATACTCCATCAAGAATTAGCATCCAGTAAGAACACAGAGAAAAACACAATTTATAAGACACTCAAGACAGTTCAAGAAAACATGCTGCTGGAATTAAACTATGTCTAACGTTAATTTTAGGTGCTGAGTTTAGTGTATTAGCTTGTTTCACTTACGCATTGCATACATTCTTAGATTATTTCTTTTTTAACTATTCAAAGGATTAACACAGGAGTCAAAGCTACATGCCAATACACAGGTCTAAGGAAGACTAAAGTGAAGTGGATTCAGAGTTCCATTGGGAGTCAGAAGACAATACAGCTTAATTGTGTGGGCTGCTTTTACTCTCGATCACTCATGAGGTACCTTTCTTGCCATGCTCCTGTTCCCTGAGCTATTGGCACATGAATTGGAAATAAACATCTTCAGCTCACTTGACACTTAAATATTTATTTATAGAAGCCAGAATAGATCTATTAGACTGGAAAGAGCAGTATCTCCAGAACCCAGAGGCCTGCCCAGTTCAGAACAAATGTTATTCCTGTGTACATCACACCTCATTTTAATACATATCCATCAGTCATCAGCTGTTTTGCGTTGTTTGCTTTCTGAACAAAACCTAAGCGAAAAAATTTTAATGAAGATAAATAATGTGTTTTAATGAATTAGCACTGACTGAGAAAACAGTATTTTGTAGAATAATTCTTACCAAGCTCTAACTGTGGAAAGGAGCTCCTGAAGATCATGCAAAAGCCTGGTGGGACTCCCTTCTTTGCCAAAAAGAGAATAATTTCTTTCACAGCAGAATAGCATGCACATATTGCCTCAAGCTTTACAAACCAGGTGTTCCTGTCTCTCTGCCTATATGGAAAACACTTAGACTCAGATAGTAGATGTGTCTACCTGGTCTTTTCAAACTTAGTTGTGGAATTAACTTTTATTTTCAAATAAGCATAATCAACAGTTTGGCAAACAGTACTTAAAATGTAATTTTTGTGTTGCCAAAACCACAAAGTTTTCCATACAGTGGGTAAATCTTCTACTATGCAAACCTTTATCCCAGGACAAAAATCCCAAAAGCTAGTTTCCTTCCTTTAGATTTTTACATTATATTTTCAGCACCCACCTCTATTTTTTCTTTAGCAATGTTCCCTTGCACCATTCTATCTGGCTTCTGCTACTGTCTTACATGTAATATGTGCATGTGTAAAGTTAAATTGATAATAGTGTCACCTAGCACCTACATTGAGAGCTTTGCAAAGGGGATCAGTATCATTATGTCCATTCCACAGGGAATTAACAAGAGGCATGTGTTCAGAGACTATTAGCACAGGACACACCCAGTGTCAGAGCCAGCAGCAGTTTGCAGGTCTCCTTGATTCAAGTATTACAGGTCACTGCTCAAGGCTATATTTCTTGTAGCTTTTCGCTGACCAGCTCTTATTCCAATATTAAAATTTAAATGCAGGAACTCTTCATACTCGTTTCAGTACATTTTCATGACAAGTGAGGGAGGGAGAACACCTAAGATCTTTACCTTAAACAAATACTAATCTAGTACTTGTGTCCTATATAACTTACCATTCAGCCTCTCAACATGCTGACAAACATTTCTCCTTATTGCCTAACAAGAAGAGGGGACAACAGAGATTTGAGGGGGATTTATCCCTCTTGACTAAAGTGACTTTGTAAGTTACAACAAAGCAAAGGGATCATATATGTAGGACCACCAAATGAAACTGAAGTTGCTGTCCAACTCAAAATGACATAATGAAGCTGAACAAAATGCATAACTAAGATTTTTTGCTGCATAATTCACAGAAATACAAAATCCAGACTCTCCATTTGTTTAAATGTTTACTTTTAAAAGCTATTTCATTGCAAACAGGTGCCAAGTATTTGGAGGGTTAAAATTGTTTTCTTCTGAAAGAGCAATCACTGTTGTTGCTGATACACTGAATGTTCCTACATCATGCACAGAGCATATTTAGACTCCACCTTCTCCGGATACAAGAAAACAAAAAAATCCCCTGATTTATTTTCCAAGATAACTCTGCATAATGCCATCAAAACCTAAACAGGGGTGTTATTGTTAATGGCTTAGTAAAATACTAGTTGGAAGTTTCGAGAAGGAACAAGACTAGATGACACATAAAGGATCTGTAAAATATACCCTGTATATACTAATAGCTGACCCTTAAAATGGCAACTCACATATCTGCTGTGTCACTGCCTTAGCAACACAGACTAGATGTGCTGAAACCTGACAGAGAGCAGCCTTTTCTAGCTGAACCTATGGGATTTGGGTGGGGCTTTTTGTGGCAATCAAAATCTGATTTATTATTCTAACAAAATACCATATGTTTTGAGGAGACTAACAGTGCAGCTTGAAGTACAGGAAGGATACATACTTGCCAGTAGAGAATTGCCTTGGCCAGGGATTTAGCCTCCTAAGCGGGAAAAGCTGCTTCTAAACATGATTTAACACATTTTAAAATTGTAAGCAGCCTGCAGTAGCAACATGCAACAGCTTTGAAAGGTGTCCTTATTTGAAAACATTCTCAATAGACCCTAGTTATTCTGTCAATAACACTTAGCTCTGAAGTGCAGTTTCTCATTACAAGAACTAAGTGTTGAGAAAAGACTTTCATTAGTCTTGTTGTTGCTAACTAGTATTTTATTTGAGTTTCTCTAAGGCTTGTCTCGCATTGTTAGCTGAAAAACAATCTTACATAGCTCTCAGATTTGAATCTGGCTCCTTTTTTGTTTGTATTCATTCTGTGAGTTCTACTGGCCTCTATCAAATAAATACTGGTCAAAAAGCTTATCATGTTTATTAAAAGGGCAAAAATGCAATACAAGTCACCTTTTCAACATTATTTCTCTGTGGGCTCAGTTACAAGCATCTGAAGTTGCTCTTTGGAGTGCAGACCAGGCATTTATCCTTACTCTCCCCTTTCCAACCTAGCAAGCCTAATATTTCAGTAGGCAAGTATGTTGTTTTCTGAAATCTTTTATATATGTTTTGATGAAGTATTTTTATATCAACTCCCTTGGCAGTGAATATTCTGTCACAGCAATCTGTCAAACAAAGGACAAGCACTTATCTAGCCAATAGAGGAAGCTCTGTTTTAAAACTTTTCAAACAAATGTACTAAAAACTAAGATGTGTATGGACCTTTTTTCCTTTCTGTAGCCATCTAAACATATAAAGGTCCAGATTCCAGTAACTAAGGTATGTATTTTTCTTATTTCAGTTTAAACAGTACAGTTCATAGTTTGTCTACAAAAGGTTAGCAAGCAGATCCTCCTCTGTCAAAATACTGGATCTTTACCAAGCTCATTATGTTAAGTTACAGCCTAATTTAGGGCAGGCAACAATCTTTTTTTGCCTTAAATTCCTTGAAATTTCACTGATGTCCAATGAGCTCAGCTTTATTCAATGCAGTCAACACATAACAAAAAAACAACCAAACTCAGAAACCACAGAAGCACGAACAGGAAAGTACAAGGACAGATGAAAGTTTGTATCCTTTTCAAAGTACTAAATGAACAATAAAAAAAAACCAAACACTTCTTCCAGGCCTTTCGAAGGTTTTCCAAGAAACAGGCATGTTAATTATCCCTTATGAGAGATACTGAGGAAAAGTGAGGAAAATAGTTTCTCATCTCAATTCAAACTGAAAATTAATGCAATCTAGTCAGGAAAGACTTCACCATTTCTCAGGTGTTTGTACAGTCCTTAGCACTGTAAGGGTCCTATCCAAACTTTGCTAGAGATATCTGAATTGTTTTGTTATTTTTTGAAACAGTTATGACCCTGAATTTCCAAAAGTTTTCTGAATGTAACTTTTTATAAGCTACTTTTTAGAGACTGTCCAGAGGAAATACAACTTTTTTCTAAGGTATTTAAATAAGAAAAGAATGATAACTTGGTAGAAGACAGCAATTAGGGCCATAACATTCAGGAGCAGAAAGCTGGAAGGAGCAAGTAGGTCACAGAGGAAGTCAAGTTACAGCACTGAGAAGGAGCTGAAAGCAAGAAATGTGAGTCCAAGTGTGCAAAGAGGCACTATGGAGGTTAGAGGTTAGGTGGGATACATTTTAAAACTGAAGACTCAGCTACAAGCTTTTAGTTCAGAGATAAAATGACGCACAAATGACACAGAGGAAAAAATAAAAAACAATTAAAGAAAACACACACCAAAAACCAAAAACAACCAAACTTGTTTCCTGATTAGCTACATCACTCCTTTATTTTATCTACACACCAAGCTGATAAAAAAATAATATTGTTTGACAGCTTATGAAGCAACTTCACGTCTGATTTCCTAATCCTGAAACTATTACAACATTTACACGACAATCAGTACAGGGCAACTCCTGAAAAAGAAAAAAAACAAACCCACATGCAAAAGTAATAGATTTACAGTTAGACAGAAAACAGAACTAATCGTTGCAGTTGGGTGCTTCCTTACCTAAAAGCTAGGACTTCTCTTAGTACAACCTAATACTAACTAAACATCTTTTTAAGTATGCCAGCTCCCACAAGACACTGTACCGTGGGGGCTGGGAGGTCTATTTTGCAGAGCTGTTTCCTCATAGAAACCACTATCACTCAAAAGATCTCTTTGCCAAAGAAAGACAGCACGTTTCAGCTACATGCTTAGTACACCTGGCGTCTATGAGAAAGTAGCTGGACTGGACGCATCAATAATACTTGGGGTCAGGCCTTTCTGTACCTGCACTCAGCCTCATGGAAGCCTGACAGCTGCATGGAGGGTCCTGTGGTTTCCCTTGCGCAGCACCTTTGTACTGTTTCACCTTGAAAAACAATTGGTCATCCAGAGAGCTGCCCACTTACCCTGGGTGCTCTGAACAGTTGCAGAAGCCACTTAGCTGGCAAAGGTAAGAAAGTGCCATTGCAATTCACAACACTCATCCTCAACCCTTAATTTTGAGACCAATACTCTTCATAGGACACAACGATTATCCTCCAGACTGGAAAACACTTCATTTACATGCCAACTCCACTTCCAGGTGCCTTAGAAGACATTGATTCACCACTTAAGAGAAAGTCCCTCCTTGCCTGGCATCAGAAATGAATCCTGGACAAGAAGCAGGAGGCGACAACATTTTGGCCAAGGCTGTCAGGGCAAGCCTGTATCTGACACGTGCCATGAGAATTGAGAGTTCACGCAGAGCGGAAAGCATTCTTGGCTTTAAACACTTTGTCTGAAAGTGCCAGACATTGTAAACTGCACAGAGCTGAATTTTTTGACCTTGGAGGGATGAAATGCTGAGTCAGCCTTGCTGGGATTTAAAGCACCTAAGAGTCTTTATATTTTAAATGATAGTTCAACCACAAAACAGGAAGGGAAGAGCTACCTGGATTGGGGCTTTTTCTTTATTCCCTATTCCTTTTCTTCATGAAGCAAAGCTTTTCTGAAGGCATTTTAAAAATAAGAAACATTTTTCTTTAGGAAAGCACATTTTGATACTCTTTAAAGTGATTTTCATTATGAACCTTCTGAAGCACTACACACAAAAGGAAAGTGATTAAACAGCATTATGTGCCCACCCTACAAACATGAGACAGGGAGACTTTAATCACTGACAAAACAGAAAATAACTAGAGCAAGGACTTGTTAGGGTTAGGAATGTAGCTGAGGTCTCTCTTCCCCTAAGCCAAAGCCTGCAGAAGCCAAGAAGACCAGGATGGCAGCTGCCTCTTCAGGAAAGTTCTGAGTCATGACAGTGATGTCAGATATGGTTGCCCATCCGTTGCCACTTCCATCCATTGTACATCCTACTCCCCCACTACATAAAGCAGCAATCTAGACTTCTCCTGGCTCTCCATCAAGCTCAGCTTTTCCTTTTGCTCCTTCCCTTCCTGTGGCAGGGAAGACCTGGCCTAGCTCATGTCACCTGAGATAGAGGTAACATATACAACTTCTCTTCTGCAGCTGAAATCTATTTTAATGAGTGGTTATTTTCATCAAAAGAACAAAGTGAAAGGCACCTTTTTCCCCTCCACAGAAAAACTGATATTGAGCCATAAGTTAGTTGCAAGGTGATCCCTTGAAGTCATCTTTGCATTAACGTATCATTAATTTTCATGCCAGTAATATCAGTATAATATCTCATGACAGAATATACAGACACTTCATTATATAGCATAGGCCATACTTACAATATGAAATATAAATATACTATTTCAAAATGCAAACTTTATATTTTAATATATATAAATCTGTTTCCTTTAAAAAAAAAATCTGGAATGCCAGACATTCTGGCCGACTGTACCTCTCCCTGAAGCTAGTAGCACTCAGCACACACACAAGAAAACCATCAAGCCCCGAATTCTGCCAGGATTTTTTTTCATTACGGAGTAGTGATTTTAACAGAAGAGTGCAAGTAAATTATGACATGGCACAGGATTTAAAAATTATTTTTGAAGGAAGTATTTCACCAGCATTTTTGAACTGCCACCAGTTCTAATCAATGTGTGAGCACTTCTGATAAAGAGGACTCCTTTGACGACTTTCCAGAGGTTAGTTCCTGGACACAGACCCATTCCAGAGCCACCACATGTAGGGAGGATGGGACACCCACCCACTAGTGTTTACTGTAACATGACCTACCAGAAATAAAGTCTAAAGCTCAGGGTTCCCTCAACTACTATTTAGAGAAGAAAAAAAGGTCCCTTCCATAGAGGACATTTTCTGATCCCCTCTCAGTAGGCTTTACATTGCTGTATGCTGACAAAAAAATCCACTAAGTGTTAAAATTGTATCAACTTCTAGTGCTGGAATCAGGTTTTGTCATGAACTCCCACCACTTTTTCGGAGGAATCAAGCCTCTGTTTCTCTTTGTGTTCAGTTCTAAGCTATGTAATTGACAATATAATAAAATTTAATTGACAATATAATATTTAATTGACAATATATTAAAATCCTTTAGCAAAGCAACAATTAAACAGTAACATCCTTTCTGTTCACTTGTATAAGCCCATCTCCAAGTACACGTCAGCATGAAACTGCATATACAGAAGAACTCCAGCCTCCAGATTAAGTGTCCAAATTTAGCTACTTTGGAGAGGAAGACATGTATTTACAAAATGTAGTTGCCTTCAGTAATGATGAGTAAAACCAGCTGTGGAACAAAACTGAAAGCAACACACTTTTCCTACTGTTCAACACTCTCTCACACGTAATTGTACCAATTATGAATCTGCCTCAACAGCAAGCAAAATTGTATTACATCTGAAGTGTTACTACATTTGATCATGCTTTGATGCAGGAAACTTGGCTCGCTTTTTATAGTAAGATCCTCTTCATCACTCCATACCCTTCCACGTCTTCATATACAGATCTCAGTGAAACGCTTGGGCCCATATGAAAATTAACAGGAAGTATTCTACAATGAAGACATTCAGCTGGAGTCAGAATTAGCCGAGATGTTCACCAAGAAACAAGTAGTGTCATCACAGTTCCATTATTAGCAGGTGTTTCCCAGGGCAAATAATGTTATGGGAAGCGTGTGGAATAGAGAGTAACAAGAGTTTTTTTAAAAAACGATGTTTGAAAAACAACAGGATTTGCATTCTCATTGTTAGAAAAATTTAAAAAAGCTGCACTGGGGCCTTCATAGCAGGTCATCTCTCCATGAATACTGTGAAAAGTTGCTGGTTTTCCCCGGTATGTTTCTCCTCATTTTTAACTGTAGTGTGAGAAATTGCAGTGATAACCTAACTTGCAAAATCTAACAAAGTATGTTATTAATAAAGGCATTATATTCCAACAAACCATGTCTTACACTCACACCTTATTAACTGTGCTTTGACGGTACCTCAACTTGCAAGTTAAATTCATTGCTCACCAGCTCTCTTCACATCCCTAATTCTGACCCTAGCCAGACATCAGCTGTCCCGCCCTGCTTTCCTTCCTCTTGCTAACTCATACCTTCTGAGTTTGCCTGGTAAGAGTACAGCAAGCACTGGAAACATCTACTTTCACACTGTAATATCAAGCAACATCATTCTAACACTCTTGTACACTCATCTGCTTTGTGTTTTGCAGCAGAAAAAACAAAACCCCACAAATGTACCCAGACCATGCTGAAAAAAACATTTGTGATGCAGTACAGACTGACTAATTAAGATATAGGAGCTCCATTCCAGCTTGTGCCAGACAAGACCACTGCACCCATCCCTATGAAGAGCAGTGAGATCTCATTATATTTACTACTCTATACTTTATCAAGTATAAGGGACTAAAACCCCCAATAAATATAGACATCACTGCAAGATTAGCAGTTGCTGTTTTTTCTTGCTGCACTTTTGAAATTTACACAGAAAGAACAGAGCCAAAGACCACTCCCTAATTCCTAGTGGACATATTGATCAATTAAAATGACATGTGTCTGGTCTGTTCTTTCTTTCTAATAGCAAGCAGCTGAAAGGATGATTTTTTTTAAATGTGGAAATCAAACAATGTTGTTGTATACCATCCAGAAATATTAACTTGAAGTTAAGCAGAATTAGCCTGGCCTCCAGAAGCAAGAACTTAATAAAAAATAAACAAACATTGTAAAGAAATGTTAGATATTATAGACATTATTTTAACCAACTTGCTAAATATAAAAGATACATACTTTCTTTCCATGATACAGGTGGAAGCCTTTATAATTATTCCTATTATTTTTTTATTCATAGCAAAAGCCCTTAGAATGCATGAATCTTTGGCTACACCTTTTACTGCAGTTGCAGCAGGAAAAAAAAAAAACAAACCAACTTGTTTTCCTTCCAGTAAAAGATAGATTAAAAATGTCCTACATTAATTTTACTATTATAAAAAACAGATTGAAAGAAAATTGAACAGTAGAAAAGCTAAAAGCTACTGTACCTTCAAAATACCTGGTTATTGTTTGACAATTAAATCCATTTTCTGCTTTTTTAAGAATACCAGCAGAAATAGGACAGCACTGAAACACGTTTAAAATCAATACTGTTCCAGTTGCTTGTTCAGCACCAGTTCGTGAAGTATTTTCTGTACTATCACGTTATGGAAGGCCAACGAAAGTAATTAGATGCTATTCATCTATTCTTATATTCATGTATTATCATCATTATTGAAATCAAATTGGTTAAAAAAAGAGCTACACATACTAGGAATGCTTAAATACAGAGAAAGGGCAAAAGAACAAGCTATGTTTATGGCATTAAAACTGAAAACAGTTATTCTTTCCATGTAAGCAAATCAGACCGTACCAACTTTAACTGGATTGTGACATTGAAATAAATTTTCTTCAAATCTTTGCACAAATGCAAAGACAAGTCTGAATATTCAGACTGAAGGCGTTTTCTGTAGGCCTTTGTCTTAGCCTGTCTGCCTGAAAAATAATATTTAGGCATGCAGCACCTTTCTTCAAAATGATTTTCATAAGGCAAACCCCACACATTCTTACATTAGGAAAACCTCATAAAACAGGAAAAAATAACGGTGCAATTAAGAACAGCACAACGTTACTTACCATGTCCTGTTCAAATCATCCTCTTTTGATGTTTACGGCACATCTGTAAGATGCAATACTAGGAGGTGCCTTGTGTGACCTGCTGCATGATGCTGTGACATCAGTTCAGATGATGCAGCTCATTATGGGAAAGGCTGCTGTTGCCATGGCAACCGAGATGTGATACGAATCCTTACTGCATTTCCAGGGGAGCCCGAGACAATACGGAAGCCCTTTAAAGACACAGACAAAACGCAAACAGGCTTTTAAAGTACTATGCCATAGATTTTAGAGTCCATGTTTGAATACATGCCTTTTTTTAGGGCACATTTTAGACAAGTTATTCCTGCATGGTGATACAGGATTGAGATGTATGTGTTATAAATTATTTTTATTTTTAAAACTTGATACCGTGCATTCCATTTTAAGAACAAATCTTATAAGTCAAATTTATTTTAAGAAAGATTGCCATACATGATAAACAAACAGTCAGTAGTATTATTTTAACACTATGGCTGTAAAGGCAACAGTTATTGAACAATATTTTAAGAAATATATATTTCTACCCAGCCCCACCCTGATCCTACATCCAATCTGTCATTTACAGGAAAAATCTCGTTGCTAGGGAAAAACACTTGGTATTTCAAAATCAGCAGATTTCACACTGTTGAGTGAATGACAATGAGTTTAAAAAAGGGGGGGGGGGGCTGTCTATTCTCAAGGGGGTAAAGAAGTTTCTAACCAACCAAGCAAAAATCTCCTTATCATTTTTCAACTGTAGAGCAACCTGCACTACCATCTGCATGCTGAGTAGCCCAGCTTTCATCTGCCCATCAGGCAAACAGATGAGTGAGAACTTTGAAAGCTGTGGGCTAGCTGCAAGCGTCCACCTCCCAGGTAGAGCAGGAAGGCCAGCAAAGGGGAGAGTCCCTCCCCATAACCTCCCTGAGGGGCTGGGGTTGGAGGCGGAGCCTATAGATGTTACCTTAGGCACTGGGAACCTGCTCACATCCTCTGTTCACAGTTGTGATGAGAGAAGCAAATGCTATTTAAGTACTAAAAGGAGCATTCTGGAAATTAAAATTCACAACGTAAGAAGAACCAGCACATTTTTGGCCACGTGCCAGTTGTATTTGGATGAGAAAAGTTTCTGGCAAAAACTGTTTTCCCTAGCCATGAAAATCCCTTTCTACATGGTAGGGGACAAAAAAAAGTACAAAAAAGACTGAACCCTATACACTTGATAGGCTGAAGCACAGAGTAAAACAAAAGGCCAGCTTGAAGCAAGAAGCCTCAGTGCCCTGAAGATGTCCAATAAATATGGGTGCCACTGTCTGAAGCCCTTCATTCCATTAAACTTCAGCCTGTAAGTAAAAACTTTGATCTTTGATTTCAGAGGAAACTATAGGAAATGATTATACCTTCTTCCCCATAACCCACCTTTGAAATAAAATAACATTTTAAAAATACATTCATACCTTTTGATTTATGGATTAAATACAAAGCCTCTCCATGAATCTAGGAAAAGTCATAGCCTTTCTAGTTAGTGCTGTCTTTACCCTGCAAGTTCTCATTTTTGACAGTTTCTCTCTTGTAACACTAAACCTTTGTCATTCAAAGTAACAGAATAAAGCTCTCAAATTGACTCACTATCAAATCCAGCCTAGTGACCCATAATAAAGTTTTACTTACAAAAAGAGCTATGGCTCTGGATGTTTGAACATTTAAAACTTTCTTAAGTTTCTGCGGATATAATTCACAACATAGCAGAGGACAACATGATTGAAATAGGATTTAAGTTAGACCAACAAAGAATTTAGGGAATGTCATTGCAACATAGCAAAGTTTCCAGGATGCCAAACTGTTCAGATAACATGCGTTTCTGAAAGTTTTCATTAAAGAAACTACTTCTTTTTTGCTAATTACTATTTGATATAATTTTTACTGCTCTTTTACTGCTATGGGTGTGGAGCTGAATGGAGGCTGTGAGCTTTTGTTTTTCTTAGAAAATTATGAGATTCAGAATCATTATTATGGCAAGCCAAAGGTCATAATCTAGTTGAGATGAGGGCTCTGCCTCTTGCCTGTCAGCTTGGCTTTTGTTTCTGAATGCTGGAGAAGTGCAACTGGTAGGGCTGGCAGATAGGGAAGCACAGCCTGGACTAGCCCCACCACAGCACAGTAGCTGTCCCCATCAAACATTCTGCTCCAAGTTCGTGCTCCAGACCCTCCAGAACACATCTGGTTGTATGTGACCTCCATGTAAGCATGGGGTAAGTAGAAAAGTGGCTAATGTGGACACAGAGGTAGAAGCAGTGAAAACATCAGGCTATTTTTACAAAGACTTCTGCCTATGTACTATTAACTACAGGCTATATGAGTCTGTCTATTCATATACGCAAATTATAAGAAGTAAGTAGAGACTAAATTATAGTGATTTTCCTGACTTTTGAGTGTTCAGTATTTTTTAAATGTCTATCTGTTTTTTATTTTTCCCAAAAAACATTTATCATGAGCCAGGACACACGTCAGGTCACATGCAAGACTGTTACAACAGGAAAGGGCCCAGGCAGAATGGTAACTAAGGATTTGTTGCATAGGTGTTACGAATGGTACCACAGTGACTTTACATGGAAGACTGCAAACACCAGATGCTAGAAGGAATTTCTGCATTATGAACACAAAAGGTAGCACCCCCAAGTTTTGCGGCCTTCTAATTAAAACTGCAGATCTAGAGGAAGAGAGCTGGGCTCAGCTGCTCCAGATGCTTTTTATTATTATTATTATTATTATGTAAGGGGGAAAAAACCTTACTGAAACCTTTGTTTTAAGACAGCTGCAGTGATTCACCCAGACTAGGGCTGACATATCTTTTAAATCTAAGCTTTAAAATTGTTTTCCATTTGCATCCCTTCCAGTTCACTGGAATGGGAGATGGAAAGAGAGAGACCCCAACTCATCCTTTAGCCCCATGAACATCTTGATGATTTTGAAGTATCATCAGCAGCTTTCCAAGCAAAAAGCACGGGGCTTTGACTTTTTCTATCAAAATAGAAATATTTTATCCTACTTTCAATCATAACATCAAAGGTTAATGCTGGGCATACATTTCTTATTCTATCCTTATTTTAATCACCTTCTCCAACCGAAGCTGTAGCTTCTTTCCCTTTCCGCACATTGGAATCCCCCCAGTTTTTTTGAAGGGAACAAGTTTTATTGATATTCAACTGAAAGGAAGAAGTGTTTCATCTACCTACTGCCATTGTTTTCCCTTAGGATCAGTTTGTGTGGATAACTAACATCTGCACAATCCACAAAGTTTTTCAATAAGCAAGCCTTTGCCATATAAGTAGGCACTGCCTGAACTTTAAAAAGTCGTATTTCCCCTCAGTAAGACCAGTAATAAGTCAGGAACTAACCTTGACATGATTTACTTTGCATTTAACTGTGTTCATGAAAAATAGTTCGCAGACAACTCACAAACAGCTGAACAAAGTAAAATGCCATTACAGACCTTTTCTCCACAAAATCCAGATGTTTCCTTTCAAGTTGTTTCTTCCTCTAAATGAAGGAAAGCAGTTACTTACCAGTTGCCAGTTACCCTACCCAAACAGACAAGAGAGAAATTGGGAAGTGCACTGAAGGACCAAGGGAAATGAGAATTGCATATTCTGAATTACCTGTCAGACAAGTCAGAAGCAAGCTTTAAATGAAAAATAAAATGCATAAAAAGAAAAATAATAATTACTGAATGCTGATGCACAACAGATCTGCAAGGTGTAATGACACTCAAAGGAAGCCATGATTCTCATTCAAGATTTTCCAATCCAGTTCAAGAACCTATCTCCCAGATTTTGCATGGAGTGCCTTAACTGAACAGCTGTATATCAGAGTTTCCAGTCCAGCCCTGACTCTGTCAGAAGGAAAGGCTAGGTCATACACATTGATAATAACTCTATCCCTTTCCTCTAAAAGGGAAAGGATATAAATTGAGGTTTTATACATAGTCTGCCTTGACTAAACTTATTAAATATCTATGTCGACCTACATTGTAGGTCAGGGATATTTTCTGCTCTGTCATCAAGGTCATCTGAGCCTCTGTTCTTACATTAAGGGAGAGTAGATGTGGGAACTGCTGGTCTGGTGCATACCTGTGCCCATGTATGAAGCAGAAAAACAGCAGGGCTCCCACAACTACACAACTCAAATATGCTGGCCAGAACTTACACTTGCTTCTCTTGATTTTGGAGCCCCTCATTCATACTCAGTCATTATGCAGAGACCTCCTTATTTACACGGTGAACACATTCACACTTGTTACTACAGCCTGAAGGGGAATGGGATCCTGGTTTCCTACCTGCATGTGGGTCAAACTTTCTGGGAAATGCTGGATAGTTTCATCTTCCTGTTCCTATAGCACTGACAATACTTTGGTCTTGTCAGTAATTTGCCAGCCTATTCCTCCTACAAACACTTCCTTTTCCACTTCCTCCTGCAAACAAGAAAAATTCCTAATTAAAAAAAAAAAAATAAATCCAAAATAATCTTCATCTTCATTAAAATTCTACTAACAATGTTTTGCACAGCTCTAAACCTATCTGTAAACAAATGGGAGAACAACGAGTTGATTACTATCCCTGATTCACTTCTATACTATATTTGACCAACATTTTCTACAACATTCTATTTTCCTTCCTCCATTTCAGCCCCATCCAGTCAGTCTGTGGTGTTCCTCCCCACTTGTTTCACACATTCACTATGTATTGCGTTGTAGAAATATCAGGCTAATGGCAGAAACATCGTACACACAAAAGACTGAAAAATCCATGGGAAAATATAATGAATAAGCATTTTAGCTTCATGCTGCTGGATTTACAGCTACTTGCTCTGAAACTGGCTAGTTTGAAGTCAGTTCAGCATTCCACTATTAAGCTAAACTTTTGGTTTACTTTAAAGCTAAGTCACCTACTGTACATATACCCACAGAGGTGAAAACACAGCATGGTTCCTCATGTTAGTTAAAGCAGGAAACTATTTTTAGAATGTGAAGGCAACAGTCATTTAACAGAAATAATAATTTAAAACAATTGTTCTTATCTTCTATAGGACAAATGCTTTTAAGAGCACCTATTTACAACCAGGCTGCTTTATTCTTTTAAAAAAAACAAAAAAAAGTTCAGCATTCAGTGGAGTCCAAGTTAGTATTTAAACACAGTAGAATGGCAAAAAATTCTGGCTACTGGTGTAATGGAATACAGAGCTATGGGTCCAAAAAATAAAAAAAAAACACCACAGAAGAAAGAACACAGCAAGAAATATCAGATAACTTCGGGTCATCACAGGTTGCTACAAGATATTAAAACCCACTATATAGCAGAAGCAATTAGCACTGGCAGGAAAAAAAATGTTTTTTTGTGAAGTTAATGTTATATACCACGTTGATAGTCCTTTGAAGAAAGGCAGCTTTAGAGAATAAAATGCAGAATAGGTCCATCAGCACATTACAAGCCCTACTTGGCATGTTATCACCCCATATTAACTCGTGCAGCAGGGACTTTTATAAGTAAAATGAAAAATTTCACCTTTGGGTCATTGATCCATTTGCTGAAATTACCTAGATACTGGAAGACAGTAAATCTGTTTATTTTTATTCTAGGAGACAAACTATTACCTTTTTAAAAAAAAAAAAATTAAAAAACTATGGCTGCATATGTATTTTCACCTTGGCTGTTGTTATCACACAAGAACCAATGTTATTCACTAACAAGTGAACAGGATGCAAGCAAGATGCCCATGCCTGTAGTAAAGCTGTACATAAACTCCTCAGGACACACAGCAACAGCTCTTTGGGAGGGCTGTGTAAGCCCTTACTAGCAGTGTACAATCATGCTGTAGAAGCAGCCTTACCAAGCTTTGTCAGTTTACTCACACTGCTATAAATAACTGCTTACATTTACTGTTCAAGGACAAATACGCTGAGCTACATTATTATTATGGGTAGAATATCTTGCTACCAACTCGCTTATTCAGAACCCCTACCAGGTGGACATGCATGTATATCTTTAAATACTTGATTTTACATATTGAAAACATAGTCACTGTTTATTATTTCTATTACTTTAAATTTTATATTACAAACCTCCTCCCATTAGAATGGGTATTGACCATCTTTTGGGCCTCAGACAAATATCCTTTGCCCATCAGAGCTGAGTTACTATCCATATCACTAACTGCTCTCTACATCCAAGAGGTGGCTGTGGCTACAATTATAGTCCATACAAATGTTTTGGGCTTCAGAGATAATGAAAATACTTGAGAAAGTGTAACATTATCCCCCAAACCGGAGCACAGCATAGATTTAATGTCCCAGCCAATCTAGGTCTGCTACAGATAGCACTGCTCTGAAAACAAGTTCTCTAGATGGAAATGGCACATTTGAGCCCCAGTCCTGCGCCTCCTTTGCCTGCCTACAAGAACAGAGTCCCCATAAAAAAAAAAAAAAAAACAACAAACCAACACAAAAAACAAAACAAAACAACCAAACACTAAAAAACCCAACAACCAAGACAAAAGCAACTTCTCCCAGCAGCAGAAAAAGCAAAATGGTCACCCCCCCTTCCCTAACCCACAGTGCACCAAAGATAAAGGTCTCTTACTGACCATAAGCATATGCTGTGCCAGCTGCCATATGCTGAAATGACCACAATCTGGGCTTCTGAGGGCCTACTGATCCCACCTGTGGGGCCCTCCCTGCTCCTCCCTGCTCCTCCCTCCCCTTAGCTTCCACCCTTTGTGTTGGGGCTCCTCACCCACCAGGTGCTAAATCTGGTCATCAAGACAATGCTGGGGGAAACTGAGAAGCAGGGCTCATTTGAATGGGCACTGCTACTGAGGCAGGGATGTGAGACTTGGCTGGCCCTGTGGGGTCCCTGCAATGCACCTTCACTGTTCACAGCTCCAGAAATGGCTGGCTCTTAACCAGCATTATTAGCTCTGTGCTGCATTAAAGAGACTGCATAGCCTCAAAATCTGACTTTTCCCTAAAGACAGTACAGCTGCATTCACACAGCACAGCATCTGATTTAATAAGTCATATTAGACCTGAACTGGCTCTGCATCATTGCCTCTTCCCCTCCCGGTCTTACAATAAAACCAAATCTTCTTTCCACCCTTCTCCTCAATGC
This sequence comes from Hemiprocne comata, assembly GCA_020745705.1. NCBI lineage: Eukaryota > Metazoa > Chordata > Aves > Apodiformes > Apodidae > Hemiprocne > Hemiprocne comata. The sequence goes on along the minus strand of CM036590.1, from coordinate 40,050,653 downwards.
TCTCCCTATGCCACAGACCATTTCACCACCCCTCTCCTTTGCTCACATTCTCTCCTATCAAATTCCCTGTATCACTAAACCTCCCTGTGCTCTCAGTCTTTGAGATCTCTCAAAACTACAATTCACATTTGTCGGTAGAATTTTTCAGATGTTACTGGCCACAGTCTCTGAAGACTGATTGTCACTTGTTGTGGCTGAGCCTCCACAGTCGTGGGTATAACGAGGCTGACACTGCCTCATGCCTTCGTAGCCTCTGTAGGTGCCTAGCCTGGCCTTTGCCTGCCACTGTAAACAAAGAGGCATCTGTGCTTTTGATGGTAAATGGAAAAGGGATCTTACTATTGCAAGACTGGATTCCACAGTTTTCCATATAAAAATAGTCAAATGCAGTTGAGCTGATCCAGTTTTTCACTTTCCACCAAAAAAAGAGAAAACTTAATCCTTCCTTCCTAGTCCCTTCTTAATTTTCCAGCAGTGCAGTTCCACACCTTCCTTCACACTAATGAAACTTGTCAGGTAATTTCATCAGCCCATTTAACTCACTAGTTCAGCAGAAAACGATCCAATTTTTGCTGGGTTTATATCCTGCTAAATTAGTAAAAGAAATTTACTGGCTGAGGGTAAACAGTTCAGTCTGTGCCTCTCCCACTTTTAGGAGAAGTTGATAGATGGTTTCACCTCTCTCTCCAAACTGCATATTTCTCTGACATACTGTTTCTGGGCTTGGTGGGGAAGGGTTCATTCCTCAGAGAGTGCTTGATGCCGGATCAGGGCTGGTGATGACAGGAGAGCCTGACACTTACTTCAGTGTGGTTACGTAATGCTTGTAGGTATTGGTCCTCTTATGTGCTTGTCCTTCCCTATTACCTGTGCATCTTATACCTCGCAATGATCAAACATCATCAGAGCATATATATAATATATAATATAATTCAATGTAAACTTCATTTTGCAGCACTTCAGTGTTGTAGAAATAAAAAAAAAAAAAAGCAAATCAAGCACTTATTTCCTGGTGGACTAGCACAAGCAACTGCTAATCCTACTGTAATAAAGGTATTTAAGCCCAAATCAGTCTCTCCCCTACTGGAAGTGAGCCCACAGCCCATCTGTCTCTCCTCACTGGCATGGGATTTCTGGTCACTTGTCCCCTTTGCTACACAAGCAGGAAGAACACAATTTCCTCACACAAGTCTAATCTTTGCCAGTGGTTCTCCCTTAACGTGGTCAAATACTCTACCAATATATCTGTTTAGAAATTGTCCCTATTAGATAGCATATTTTAAAAAATATATCATTTTAGTGCAATTGGAAATAAAAGCATAGTTTGCTTAAGTGGCTGTCTTCTACTTTTCCTAAATACTAATTGCTTATTGGTATTAGTAAGATTTCAAGAATATTTTACTTCTCAGATATCTGGTGAGAATTTTGTTCAAAAGTCTGCATTTTATAAGGCACCATTTCAAATCTCTAATAGAATCAGTAGTGTAACATGAGACTATAAAAATGTTTGCCTCTTCAACTCTTGTCGTTTCCATATCCTAAAGATGTGTACGGCCACAGAGAAGATGGCAACAGGAGCAAAGATTAGGTGTTTCCCTACCTGGAGGTAGTCATTTGTTTATTTGGTGCAGTAAGCTTTAAATACACTCATTAATAATGCAAAGAGCTAACTTTAGCGTCAATAAAGCTGCATAATTTAATAAGCAACCCTCTAATAAGCTAGACTGCCCTGTAAAACTTCATAGTTGATCTGGAATATAGAGGGTAATATATTTACTGCATGGTGCATAACAGTGAAATTTTGGTAAAATGAAAAAAGATAGAAATCCATAGGTTCCATCTCATAGGGTAATTTATGAAAATATTAAGCTTTCTACGTTTCAAAAAATTGATTTTTCAGATGTATATTTGTAAGGTATAGAAATAACTAAACGTTGTCCATAGGGCATTTTGGAAACTCTGAAAGAGAAGAAAGAATTAACCCAGGAATCCTCCCATAAATTTGATGTTAGAATTTTGAGAGAGATACCCCAGAAATGCCTTTGGGTTCATCACTCATGTTATTTCCAGGCTAAATAAGGATATATGCTTTCTCCCAATGGGATGAGTGATGTGGTAGGTTTAACCAGGTCTTGCCAGAAAAAAAAGAAAACCCGTGCCTATGTCAATATATCATCTATTCTTGGCAATATGCAAGGCAAACTACACTTAGTCACCATCCAAATTTGCACAAAAGCAACAGAAATGCATAGGAGCAAGTGTGCTTTGAACCTGCAAAATGTTCTGTCTGATATAGTGTGAGTTTCCACTCCATCCACCTTTTCTGTAGCTGCTGTCTCTGAAAGTAATAACACTAATATTGGTCTCTTCTTTCCTGTCTTCCATGAAGTGACCAAAATGTAAAAAAATAAAAGCAGGTGTGCTTGAGTAATCTCACTGCAAGGCAGAACAGACGCATGTTAAATTAGCAGTAAAAAATCACAATCATTCTGGTTGGAAAAGACCTTTAAGATCATCGAGTCCAACCATGTGAAAGATGAGAACAGAATCCATCCTTTACACTGGGTCATGCCCCTCCAAGGTTTTATAGCTTACAGCTGCAGAGGGATGAATCACAGTTGGTTGGAAGGAACCTCTGGAGGTGTTTGGTAAAACCCATGACTTGAATAAGGTTGGTCTATTGCCAGCACTGTATAAGATCAGCCACAGCTTTGTCTGGCCAAGTCTTGAAAACCTCCAATGATGGAGCTTCCACAGCCTCTCTGTGTAACTTGCTCCAGTGCTACTCTACCCTCTTAGTGAAGAAGCTGGTTTGTTCCAGGTTTTTTTATCTAGGTGGGACTGCAAAGTAGGTAAATGATAGGACACCATAAAAAACCCCACACTGGCTAAACTGCATATCCTAATGGTAGTGTCACAGTCTCTCTGACTTCAGGCAAACTAGGAAACAGCAGTGGCAACCTACAACAGCAAAGAGTGTATGAAGTACCAATGCCATGATGGTACAGTGAGAAGCAACATGGTAGATAATAGAGAGAGGAAGGAGTGAAAATTCCCATCTGCTCTCCTTGCAAAGCTGCCCCTGTGAAAACAAAATAGAACTTTCCCCTTTGTTGCACAGCCCATTATTACTGAAAATAGTTTGTCTCAACCAGGTAGTTATAAATAGCAGATGACATAGGAAACATGCTATTTCTGGACCTCCTGTGCTTCACTGGAGCACGCAGGGCTTTAACTGAAATGTCTCAGGCAACTGAAGTAAGATTCAGGCTACAATGGTTGAGCATTGGTGCTCTAAGTTGAAATTCGAAGTCTTCACAGAGTGAGGACTTGGAGTCATGTTTCAACGGCTTGAATCTTTGGCAGAATTAGAATGTGACTGGGAAATGTGTGTCTCTAAATTCACTAATATTTCAAATATTTATTCACTGCTCTTTTCTTTTCTAGATTTGAAACCAGGCTGAAAATCAAGTCTTCCCAGATACTGCTCCCCAAGCATAGGACCCAGGCACGTCAGCCTGAGTCATGTTGCCTCCAGCCCTCTGAGCGTTTCCTGGTTGAGGGAGAGAGAGCAGCTACGTTCTGACAGTTCCAATGGGAGGTGCCTGTCAGCCTGTTTCCAGAGCTTTCAAAAGACATTCCATCATTTCGTGAATCATAGCATTGTGTGGAACCTCTGAGATAATGAGGCTATGAACATCATTTCATGATGTTGTTTGGCTCAAAGACAGGAAAATATATGGACAATCTCCTCCACATAGATCTTGCAGGGGAAGCAGGGAAAATCTTGCTGTCTGTAAAAGAATTTTCTTAGCTTTATTTGCAAGAGGCTTGATGTTGTTATCAGTGGACAAGATGGAACTGGTCAGCCACAGATTGCCCATCTCAACGCAGCTTTGCTCTGCTTTAAGTTTCTGCATAGGAGTGTGAAAGAGACAGTTATCACAGGATATGAAGACTGCTAAAGCTTACTAAGGGTATTAGCCTGAAATAGTTGCAATAAAACCACCTCACTTTAAATTGATCTGCAACAAAAAAATTAAGCTCCCAAGTCCTACATTGCAAATGAACTGGACCATTCAGAATCTTAAATGTCATTAAAAAATCCTTTATACTTGAACTTTTATTTTGGAAAACAGAAATTAGGACTTAACAGAGATTCTGACAAAATTGTCACATGGAGGTTCAACTACCACTTTATTTCACTCTTCAAAATAGGACTTTTGAGTTGTACTATGAAACAGGTTTTATATTTACACACGTGTCAAAAGGTTTTATTCAGCAGCTGCCACATCATTTGGTTCAGCCACTGCCCTCCAGGCCCAATCACATTCTGGTACTTGACCTCAATTTAAAAGCTACTAAGGGAAAACAATAAAACCCAAACTCCCTGTACATTCCCTGAAGGAAGGATATGTAGCTCTCTGAAAAAAAAAAAAAAAGAAAAAAAAAAGAAAAAAAAAAGGTGATACAAGAGACTAAAACTTTTTTCTACACCTAGCCTAGGTTGTTCTACATATGGTATACATTAAAATTCTCTGAGTTTACGTATTGTATGTCATATGAGAGCAATAAATTACTTTAATTGGCTCAAGTGTGAATTTTGAATTAATTGAATTAATTTTTTAACTTTTTTAGAAGTTTAAATGTAACATAAAATTTCTTTTTCACATTAAAAGGCCACATGTTCGAACGCAAATTCCTTAAATAAAAATATAATGCAAAAACTTTTTCGCATCCAGCATTTCTAGCCTGAGCAGGGAGAGTTCAGCAGGTTCTTACATAAAGTATTTCGAATCCTGTGAAAATATCAGGAGAAATCATTCCCCTACCACTTGAATTGCTCATTCAACAGGCAAATATTTTCAATGTATACAAAACAGGCTGTAGGCCACCTAGCTGTCTACACCAGCACAAAGGAGAGCCAGCCAGTGTAACCTCTGTGGTACTGCATTGCAGCACTTTCTTCAAATTTAACTCCTCTAATCAAAATATTCTGCCTGGGGTTTTAAATGAGCTTGGCTTTCTCAGTGATCTGGACATATTCCAGTGTAAACTTTTTTCCGTTTTGGTTTTGTTTGTTTTTTTAAAAAAACATGACAGGAGGGAGGAGTAAAGAAACAAAATAGAGAATAACTTGCCTGTTGTGAATTTCCTAATTATTTCTTAAGTATTAGGCCCAGTTCTGCACAATACTGAATTAAGGCTCAACTTTGTTGACTCAGAAAATGTCTAGAGCCTGTTCTGCTCAGTGATACTCTGCATTTATTTACACAGACAGAGTTTCTTTTCTGGTGACACAGCCACGGAGAAAGAGGCTGCTATCTCAGTTGAGGCAGCCTTCCTCCTTTGTAAAATGATCTCAGAATGAAGCACCTACACAGGGACTCTATATAATTTTGAAGATAGATTCGAGGAGTGAAAAACAGATTTATTTTTTTTTCCTTTCTTAAGCACAGGTATCTGCCCCAGTATCATTGCATACACAGAACCAACCTGAGTCTCAGCATTTCTATTTATGCCTCGAGGGAAGGACAGATTTCAGAGACAATAAAAGTTGTTACAGGTTAGAGATCTGCAACATAAAGCCAGCCCCTCTGGGGAGTGGGAATTCCCTGCTTCTCCGGCTTTTGTGTCTGCTTCCCTCATACAGCTCCCTCCAAATCTCTTTGCAATTAAACTTGCCAGGGATCAGCTAACAATGAAATAGCATCCAGGTACTTACCTCAGAATTAATCTCAAACAGCACAGTGGAATAGGTAAGTATGATGACTAACAGTCACAGCAATTAAAGCAATTTCATGTTTTGATATGCATTCTCAGCAGAAAGGAAAATGCAGCTAATTCCTCCTGACTGAGTGCCAAGATTGGGAATATGACACTGAAAGATTTAAGACAGCGACTTGCAACACAGAACATCTGCCTCCTCTCTTCTTTATAAAGGAGAATTAGGCAACATGCAGTGTTCCTACTCCAGTCAACACTGTGCTTTCCTCTGTTGTACTGCTTTGGCCTGCATTGAGTCAAAATTACTCTAAGATACAGCACGCTAACCAACTTTATTTCTATTCTCTGATACACTTATGTTCACAGCCTGTATTTAACTACATGCTAAAATACGAGCAAAAGATAGGGACTGTGTTCTCTGCTACATCTGGCAGTGAAATGTAACAAGAAAGCCAAATTTCTCAGTGGAACTGAGAAAGACATCTTTACAGGGACCGAAATTATACAGCTAATAAAAAACAAGACACAGATATTCCTACCATCAACATCTATGTTGTATTGTTTGTTCTTACCAGCAAAAAAGGAAACAAATAAAAGAAAGATAAACTGCTGCGAAAGCTCTTTATCTGCAGAGCTATAGAAGCAAAGGAAGCCAAGCTAACAAAAGAATAATTTCTGTTGTTACCAATGAAAACCACAATGCTGTCTTTTGAAAAATATAAATTTTGTCTAAACATGAAATAATTTAGCAACTGTAATAATGGATATTATAGATATGCAAACATTAATTTTCTTAAATAGCTATGTTCCATGTTTTAATCCACAGAAGCATTCATACTGAAGTGTATAAATGTTTATAGGGTTTGAATGAAATAAAAGAAATCTGAGTTTATCTGGGGGTTTTGAGACACACTATCTGCATGATCTTGGGACCCTTCAGAAGCAGTCATAAATACTCTCATGCAGATGAGGAAACCTGCTCATGCCAACAGTCTCTTCTTTTCACATACTTTTACATAGGATAAATTATTTTCAAACCTGTCTGCAGCATCAGTCATTCATTCCATACAATTCAGATCACTTAGTATAAAATGGGTTAATGACACTTTTCTCCTTATATGTCTCTATTTCTCCATCGTTTGTTTTGTTCAGGTCAGAGTATGTCTGAATGACCTCTCAGTATACACATGTAGAGTACCTAGAACAAACCTAAATTTGGTCGGCACATGTCATTTTAACAGTAGCACAAGTAGACTGAGAAAAACTTTCTGTTTGAGTAGTCCATATCTGTAAAACATTCTAAAATCAGAGGGGCTTTTTCTTTCCACATAAAGTTTAAAGCATTCACACTATCAATGAACATTCAAAATGGAAGTGGGACTGAACAAACTAAATCTTTTGTATTTTCTTTTGTCCCAACACACAGAACAGGGGAAGCTGGGTTCTTTGTCCTTTACACAGCAGAGAAGGAAGGAAAGAAGGAAAATGCAGGACACTTCTAGGCCGACTGTCAAATTACAGGAATCTATAAAGATTTACCTTCTGGCTCACTGAAGGTCTGTAAGGCAAATCTATAATACACAGAACTGCAACAATCCAAACTTCCCATGTATAGTGTATAGCAAAAGAACTTAAAGGTTTTGCACATGAGGGATAGAGACCTAAACATAGTCAGTTATAATATGTCTGGGTGAAAAAAAATTATGTTTCCAGGTTAAATTAATCTTTGGATAGCCTGGTTACCCTTGGCAGAAATTTCCACATTTGGCAACATCTTTATTTCCATGTCTACATACAGGCTGGATGCTAGGGGCTCAGCCAGGAATTAGAAGACAGAAATTAATAACATCTGGTGCTCACTGACACTCACCACAGCCAATGAACAGGGACTGGTGCATCTCTCAGGCTAATTACATGTGCTATGACTGAATTAGAGGACAGGCCCGATAACCCTTGTAAAACAGGGTCTGAAGTTCCAGGTCCAAGTGAGGACAGTCATAGCAACCCATGCTGCTCAAAATGGGCAATCCAGGGAGGCCAGAAGGACTGGTGCTATGAAGGTATGGATAGAACATGGGGGGGCGGGGGGAAAACAAATACTAAAGATACATGTGGTAATAGTTCAATACAACTGCAAGAGGTCGAGGTGTCAGTGACCTGGAGTGATCTTAGCACCTTTTTTTTTAAATAAATTTAAAACACTTTTCGAAAGAGTAACAATTTTTGCTCTCCCTCAGCAGTACTTAGAACAACTTATGAAAAATATGGATTTTAATAACCATATCTTCAATTTCATCTCAGCAGTTTAGTGATTCTTCTCCACAAGGTGGCAGAAAGACCACACAGTTGACCAACAACGGTTATAACCAATCTCTGCCTTGTCACAGATTTACCATTTTAAAAAGTCCTAGCACCCAAGCAAAATAAATTCTTAAACAATTAATTCTATGTTAGTTGCAACAGCGAAATATATCCATATGATATAACAAAGGCTTAAGGAAGATCACAAACGGAAGAGATTAAACTGCTTAGTCATCATGACCTACTCAAACATTATTATGCAAATGGTGGCTTTGCACAAATGCCATCCAATGATATCTTGGTTATCTGAATGGAAAAATGGATATGAAACCAATTTGGATAAGAAAGAGGATCAAATTTTAATATAAATGAAGCCAGCCTGGAGGGCGATAACCTTACATTGGATGAGTTTTCAGATAATAAAGCTTCAGAAAAAGCAGCTCGAATTAAAGTGGCTTTTAAACATAAGTTTCAAGATGGGTAATGAGAGCACAGGGCACGTGTGGGGATGGCCCCCCAGCCCCCACTCACACAGGGCTGTGCCTCTGGCCATGTAGTGGTAACTCTCACCTATGTGCCTGTGGGACAGGAGCAGGGCTAGCCTGAGAGGAGGGCACCCAGCCAGCCTGCTGGCAGGAGCCTTCTGGCAAGACTCGAGGTCCAGGAGTCAGGGCAGGGGCAGGATCAGGAGGTGAATTCAGGATCGTGGTAATAGGCCCTGCAGCCTGGAGCAACCTCCACACCTGGAGGGCTGGGTGCTAGCCTGCACTGCAGAGGGGTTGAGCCCAGGGCTGAGCCGGGGCCAAGGGCTGCACCACAGGCCCCCTCCTTACAAAAAGGTTGTAAATCACTGCTCTGAACTAGAGATTACGTTTCTGTTCCTCTGGTAGATTTGCCTAAACTGGCTATAATTGATCACAGGAAATAAACTCTTACCCAACACAGTATTTTTTGATCTCTCCCCACAGAGTATCTCTCTCAGTGTCCATTTGACCCTGTTTTTTGCAGAAGATAAAAAAATGTGCTGCATGTATGTAAGAATCCTTCTCTACTTCTATACCAGGTCCTCCCAGTTTTGTCTACACCTTCAGTCAATAAATTGCAAGTTCCCCCTTAAGCATCAGCAGCAGGAAGAGTCCTGACACCCTTCAGAAAGGCCTCCAGTCCTGGCATACCACGTGAACAACTGGCCTTCTAAGAGGCTTAAAAAATAACTATTTATGAAACATCTTTTAGTGGAGCCTACTGTTGCAGTTAATTCAGAATTAAATAAGAAGCAAAAGATAACCAGAAGCCAGGGGAAAAGCCAGTTAAAATGGACAGAAACCTTAAAGCCAAGTACACAGGGGTGATGGCTGTAAACACAGGCATGTGCTGTGGAGGCCTGACATGACCTTGTCAATGACAAACATCCTCCTCAACTTGTGAAAATGTCCGTGTTTTTGTTGAAAAATGATCCAAAGTCTGTTGAAGCCAGAAAATCAAATTAAGAAAGCATTTAAAAATCAGCTTAAACTGATTAAAATTCTTGTGAAGTATAAAAAAAAAAAAAAAAAAGGATTTTTAAATCACTTTTGCTTGTCAGGAAGAAAGTACGTCATCGGACTGAATGTGTTGGCCACATGCAAATGAAACAACTACAAGAAGCCTGGCTGTGCTACACGACAGCTTCAACATCCACCATAGTGTCACAGTGACTGCAGCCTCAGAAGTGTCATCCTCCCTCCTGCTCCAGTCCTAGAGATCAGGCTAATGGTTTTATGAGAGGTTGGCCTTTTTTATGCAAGTCCATCAGACTTGCAGAGGCACCCCAGTTTAATCTGTCTCCTCCATGTGGTGTCAGCTATCTGACCTAAGAAGAGGGACTTCTCTGACTTTTGCCCCTTTCTACAATCAGGTGAGGCAGACCTAAGTTAAAAAAATAATTCACTGAACTACATTAACACATTTGGGGTGCCACAAGTAAACCTTGTAGTATCCTTCATCGGATTTGGACTTTCAGTTTAAAGCAGCCAGAGCCTCCAAGGTAATTTAGTGGAGTTTAAGAATAGCTTCTGTTTATACCAGTGGGACTATGCACCTATAGAGATATTGCCCTACATCTGAGAGAAGCCAGGGCTTTTAACAAGATTGTCCTTACAAAAAAAGAAAACACATTTCAAGTGCTTCTATGTCATGTACAAAAAAGATGAGTCTTATTCATGACCTAAGCTGGGAAAAAAGGTGATTTTGCAGCTGAAATTCAGGAGACAAGGATTTGTCACCCTGATTGTTCACAGGTTCTCCAGATGGCCTCAGGTGAGTTGCATCTCTGCTCTCACCTGAGAAGTGATGGAGACAGTGTGTCACATCTGCTACATCTGTGCCTTTCTTATCTACTTAAATAATCTTCTCTTTAGGACAGGAACAAATGCTGAGGGCTTGCTTTTTCTTAACAGAAGATAATCGGTAAGTTAAACATCAATAAAATGCCCTATGCTTTCACTAACCTATTCATGGCACCATAGAGGAGAGAGGAAATAAGAGCACAGCAGACCATGCACAGGCTGTTGTGTGCGGGAGCTTCTGCTCTTCTACTTTTGCTGTAATCCTCAAGAAATCTGATATCAGAAATATAAAGGAAATGTATCAGAGCAGGCCAAATATTCTCTGTCCATGAAGATGACATCTCCAGAGTGTGCTGGATCTGTATTTTCAGGTCTAGCCAAACCAGGTCAGCAGTGATCCCCCCATACCCCCCATCTATATGGCAAATTCTCCCCTTGATAAGCACCCCCATGCTTTACCAGGTGGGTGCCTGTCCTGGCTGACAATTTTAGGCTTTCACACTACCAGAAGATGGGACATGCAGGAATAAAGGAATTGAAGCAGTACAGTGGCTATTAAGTCCTTTTGCTGGGACCTTGCAGTCTTCTAAAGCTGCTTGGTTTCAGTGCTAAATACTTGAGTTAGTCACCAAGAACAGTCTGCTCCCTCCTCCAGAAGAATGAGCTGGAGGAAACCCTGCAAATGGTTCCCAGCTTCTGACAAGAGGGGGTTTCACTACATAAGGGATAATCTACTTTGCAAAGCTACTTATTATAGTTAATGGGCATCAGAAACAGAAAAAAAATATGACCAAATGGGCTTAGGTAGAACAAATATAAGTTACTGGAGCACTACACAGAAGGAAGGCACTTCGCTGCCAAGCAGGGCAGATCTTACACAGCCATAGCTGATGATGTACACACAGGTGTAACTGCCTTACCCACTCTCTGCAAAACTGAGGATAGCTTCATGCACTCCGTGTCTCCTACCTACCAGCTATCATTTAGCGTCATACCCGGATAAATAATGCAGAGTCCTAAAAGCAATGCAGTCACAAACCTCCCTTACAGATCTTTTCTTCTTTGGCACCTTCACAGATTATTTATCCTAAATTAAGCTGTTTAACTCAGACTGTGGCAGAGACAGCATGGCTACATCTTTTTTATTCTCATAAACGTTATTGCAAGTGCAATCAAGTTTGCAATTCTTTAAAAGAAAGTCCCAGTCCTGTCATAAAAGGTGACAAATCTGATCATTTGTCTAAAAACATGAAAGTATTCATAACACTGTGTATTCCTGTGCTGGGAATACCAGAACAAAAAGGAAGAAATTAACACTGCCAGGAATTTAGCAAATTCTATAAAAATCACACAGACAGGAAGAAAATTTGCTCAGTGTCAAATCCTTAGTCAGTTAAGCTCTAATTGCACTGTAGTTTAAGATGAAAATCGCTTACAGAGCTCATCAAATTTATATCACTGCAAGGGCTGTCACAGAAGATGTATCAGATAGTAAGCTGAGGATACATTTTTTTCTTGGCAAAAAGGCCAAGAAAAAATGTATCTTCTTCCTACATCCATCAGCTGAGGAGAGAACACATAACTGGTTTAGAAGATAAGGCAGTAACTAATTCAGTCATGTGGAAAGAGCTGCCATGAAATCCCTCCCACCACCCACAACATTTTTCCACCCACATTGTTTGTGCTGCTGCACAATCCCCACCTAAACTTTAAGAAACTGAAATTCATCTCTTGGCAGTCCTAATGCTTTGTTATTTCAGCCCACGATTCTTTGCTTCGTTGGCGGCATAATATGTTAACGACAATGGAATAGCTACAAGCCTAATTCAAGACCTTCAGATGTCCACAGCAGCAGTCACTTGAAAGGGAATCTATCCTTATTAGAGCAGACAGGATTTTCAATCAATAACTGTCAGCTGTACATTTTCTTAAACGCACTGCCAATGGGATTTCTCTCCTTCCTCATATCAGTCAAATGCTTTTCATATTCACAAATGTGAGAGCCATTTAGTCGCTCCATGCATCTGTTTGGATTTTAACTTCTCCAGTGAGAATGCCAACAAGGAGCCCAACGTTGCCTGTGATTTTTCTGTTATCTGTATACACATGCAATAGAAACTGTATTGAGACCACAAACTCATTTCACATTCTGTAGGTCACTGAACATCTGCTGGTAATGATTTTTGCTCACTAATGACCTAGGTTATATTTGAATCAGTGCCCTAGAGGTGAAAAACTCTGTATTCTATTACTGATCCCCTGAGTCATAAAATCCCTTGATATTTTTTTCTAGGTGGTTTTTGCAGTATTGTTATTTATTATCTTATAAAAATTGCACATTCACCAAGCTTCAGAAAAATGCATAATAAAAAGCTGCATGTATAAGGGATGGACGCATTTTCATTAAATGACCCTCAAATGTGGCAATACAATAGAATACAAAACAGTCAAAAGGGTGGAAAGTAAGAGGCTTGCTACTCTTTGGAAGAAAATACTCTGTCAGGAGAGTAGTTTCATGTAACCATATATTTGAACAAGACATTATTTCTGGCATAGTCAAAAAGCTATAGTAAATGAATTCTAACTTTGGCTTCTAATCCCATCCTTAGGTAATACTCCAACATACATCACTCACATACTTATGTTAACATATCTACCGAGGAAGCATGCTTCTAGCAAGATATTATACATATTGTTTGCCATGTTATGACCTCCCATGCATTACACACACAGTTCTTCCACTCCCAGTGCAGGATTAATTAAGAGAAACAACCAGGCTCATAGGAGAGAGAAAAAAAACCAAAACATCAAACTGTGAATCTTAAAAACACAGACTTGTGTAAGAAATATAACAAAGGGTTAAAAAGGCTGGGATAAGTGCTTGGTGTCTCGATGTAGCAATGCTTTTCAAATATTAGACTCTTCCTACCTGCTGTGCTTAGCTTCAAAATTCAGCACTGCCACAGGAAAAAAAATCTGTTTGCTTTTTCATTCATGTACCACATGGCTTTCACTTTCATCAAAACAGAGAAAAAGTGTCACAGGGGAATCATTCCCTTGGCTGCCTTAGCACTTCTGATCTTTGACCTACACTGGAAATGGATTCCAGGCACACTTCTGCTTGACAAGTGAACCGTGTAAAATCTTGATGAGGTGTGTGTTTTGTTTTGTTTGATTAGCAAGCCCTAAAATCAAGGGAAAGCTTTGTCTAACAACGAAAAAAGCCCACTTTCTTTACCCGTGCTTTCCCTTTGCAAATTTACTGACCTAGAACAGCAAATGCTGTCTTCTACATAGGTAAAAAGCACATTAGTACATCAAAGTGGCATTTTAGCAAGACACAAAGGGCAACAGCTACGCGTGCAGACCTTGTGGCAAAAGAGGAAGGCTTAGAGCCATGACGTCATAAATCTCAGCAACTCCTGCAATGCACCGAACACGTACGTGCAGCATAATGAATCTGCTCCCCAGAGGAAAAAGCTTAGGAGCAGGAGGAAAGAAAAGATTATTTTTAGCTAAGGGAACCCTTTGTCTTACAGCATTAAAAATCCTTGGGTTGGCTTCTCACAATAGCAGCCTTGTGCAGTGCTCTACTTTTAACTCATGGAATGCTGTAAAATATAACATTTACAGAGCAAAATGCCACCCTCTGAACTTGCCTATTTGCTCTTTACTTGACATCCTTATGGCTTTGATTAGAATTCTATGCGTATCAAAGCCTCAGATTTTAGCCAGAGAATTCAAAGCTCTTGTTCTTATCCATTACCAAGTTACACATTTTCATAAGTAACACAGACCTAAGCATCATTTATTAGCCTGACAGTTTTAAAACGCAATACCTAAAATTACACTGAAGGTCCATTCCCATTTGAACATTTTATCTAGTGAGACACGGATCACCCTTTCTCTCTAATGCCAAAGAAATTTGATTCCACATCCATTAATAATCCCAGATGTCAGGCATAGACAACAATTTCATCAATCATTGCATTAAAGCACTGACCAAAAGATATACCTATAAAAGAAGAAAACACACTTCCCACTCACTACCTTAATGTCTTTAATGTGTTTTCAAGATTTTAAGCCATTTTGCTGAAGGCTACTTTTAGTAAACTGAAGAGACAACAGCATATACATCTCAGCTGCAAAAATGAATGATTTTGTTTAGCAAAGAAAAAGAAGTCTTACAACCTATTTAACGGCATCCTAGATACTCCCAAGTAATATGCTATATTTTGTAGTATACCTAGCTGTTTGCTAGGGCTGATTTGGATCAACTTTGACCTGACCTCTGGTACTAGTGGAGGAGCTGCAACTGCCTGCTCTTGTTCCATGTGCTGGAGTGGTGTGCCATAGCTCTGTTAAATGGTGTAACAGGGAGAGGTATGTCTACATCACACTAATCAAACCTGAGGTGAGCTACCCAAGCTTCCTCCAAAGCATTAATTCAAGTAGCAGAAACAAGGAAGACACATCAGTGCAGTATTAGTCTGACTAATAAGCAGGGCTAATTAGTCTATATAGAAGCTTCCACTAATGAATTTCAATGAAAATGGGCTAAATCTAATTACCTAGCAGTTTTTCTGGTTAGGAGCACATACATGAAGTGTTACTATGAATTTGCAGGGCCACAGTAACTGTCCACATATTTCACCTTTCAGTCCAGTTCACATCAGTTTAATTCCCCAGCCATATCCCTAGAACAGGCCTCCTGACTGACTGGCTGTTTGAGAAGTTACACCAAAGACTGAAGAAGGAAGATGTTGAACTACCACAGGTGAACCTTTACATTACGACACAACTGGTGAACAGAAAAAAAATATGTGCTACTAACATCATACCATAGTTGTTCCTCACATGACTGACTTCTGTTTGAGGTAATCTTTTAAAAATAAAAGTACAAAATAACAGAGGTGGCAATCAGAGTAACTCTGGTGTGGAGGGAACACTGAAGTATTTGCCACTCTTCCTCTGTCAAAAATCCCCCACTGTACCAGCCCACATCATTGGGCAGCTCTTGGAAATCAGATGTTCTCAGTGAAACAGTAGCAGGCACAGATTAAGATAGATTCATCGTGAATACCACACACAAATGATGGCACTCCAGGACTTGCCACAGACAGTGCCTCTTTGACAGCAGCAAGTCTGTCACACAGAAATTCAGCCTCTGCCCCAATTTTTATAGGTATTGTTGCTCCAGAAAAACAAACCAAACTGTTCACAACTGAAAGCCTGGTAAAGTTTTTTAAAGGCTGCTCCCACTTTGTTTGCTACTTGCAGAGAAAATGGAAATAATACATAGCCATTCAAAGACTTGCCTTTCAGAAAAGTGCTTCAGAACATGTAAAGCTGCCATTTTCAAAAATAAATTTGATCATGGTTATTTCAGGAAACAAGTGCATCCTTATATGTAGTATAACCATCCTCTCTGTCACTAAACAACAATGTCCTAGCTTTATTAATAATCACTAGTTATTACAGTAATTAGGAGTTTGAAGTGCTGATACATAGTTGCCAAATGTGTTCTAATTTCCTAACACATGCCATAGATAAGGCATGTGCTAAGGCACATGGAGGACAGGGAGGTGATTCAGGACAGCCAACATGGCTTTACTAGGGGCAAATCCTGCCTGATCAACCTAATAGCTTTCTACAATGGCATGACTGCATCAGTGGACAAGGGGAGACCTATGGATGTCATCTATCTGGACTTCTGCAAGGCCTTTGACATGGTCCCCCACATCCTTCTTTCTAAGTTGACGAGATATGGGTTTGATGGGTGGACTGGTCAGTGGATAAGGAATTGGCTGGATGGTAACATCCAGAGGGTAGTGGTCAATGGTTCGATGTCCAGATGGAAAATGGTGACAAGTGGTGTCCCTCAGGGGTCTCTACTGGGACCAGTGTTGTTTAGTATCTTCATTAACGACACTGACAGTGGTATTGAGAGCACCCTCAGCAAGTCTGATGATGACACCAAGCTGGGTGGTGGGGTCAATGCACAAGAGGGATGGGGTGCCACCCAGAGGGACCTGGACATGATGGAGAAGTGGGCCCAGGTGAACCTCAGGAGGTTCAACAAGGCCAAGTGTAGGGTTCTGAACCTGGGCCAGGGCAACCAGAGATACCAATACAGGCTGGGGGAAGACATGCTAGAGAGCAGCCCTGTGGAAAAAAGTCCTGAGGGTACTAGTGGATGAAAAGTTGGACATGAGCCACCAATGTGCAATTGCAGCCCAGAAGGCCAACCACATCCTGGGCTGCATCAAAAGAAGTGTGGCCAGCAGATCGAAAGAGGTGATTCTGCCTCTCTACTCTGCTCTGCTGAGACCTCACCTGGAGTACTGCATCCAGCTCTGGAGCCCCCAGCACAAGAAGGATGTGGACCTGTTGCAGTGTGTCCAGAGGAGGGCAACAAAAACAATCCGAGGGCTGGAGTTCCTTTCCTACGAAGACAGGCTGAGGGAGTTGAGGTTGTCCAACCTGAAGAAAAGAAGACTTTGGGGGGACCTTATAGCAACCTTCCAACACTGGAAAGGGGCCTATAAGAAGGCCGGGGAAGACCTGTTCACAAGGACACATAACGCTAGGACAAGGAGTAACAGTTTCAAGCTAGATTTAGGTAGACATTAGGTTGATTTAGGTAGATTTAGGTTGGACATTAGGACAAAAATTCTTTAACATGAGGGTGGTGGATCAATGGAATGTGTTGCCTAGAGAGGTGGTGGAGGCCTCATCCCTGAAGACATTAATGGGGCTTTGAGCAATCTGTTCTAGTGGAAGATGTCCCTGCTTACTGTAGGGGGGTTAGACTAGATGACCTTTAGTGGTCCCTTTCAACCCAAGACATTCTGTGATTCTGTAATATATATTGCTTACTGACATCTGATGCATATATGTGTTAATTTACTGGCATCTACAGAAACCATAAGAAACTAAATATATTACCCAAAAAATGTCCTAACTCAAATCTTATCGTCTCATCCTTCACAGAAAAGGAATCTGGAATCTGTTAGTAACTTGAACTTCAGCCATGTCTTAATGAGATACAGTCTTGATCCTTTTAGAAAGTGAGGCAGCAAATTAAAATGTTTCTAAAAATACAGATATTACAATTTATTGTGACCAAACACTTTCTCGGTATTCACTTCAAACAACAATATTAATGAAGCATGCTAATCCTTGATAGTACAGGATATTTAAGCATCTAATCAATATTAACAGGCAAACACTAATCAAGAGTTACAAAGGAAGTGCTATAAACTGGTCTAAAAAATATGAATCATGCAACACCTGCTTGAAAACAAATCCTACCCTGATTGCCAATAAGTGGACTTTAACAGGTAGGCTCTAGTGCATGTAGATAGATTTTGGAAGTTGTTACAGTGAGGGAAGTAGTGATGAGTGATCTTTTTTCAGAAACCAGAACTTCCTCATGGAAGAAGTTATGTAAAAATGTTAGAATTTCTGACAAGGAAAATACAATGACAAATAATGCAGATCAACAGAAAACTCAAGGATTACTGCAGACTGAATTTATTTTTTATATACATATATATATAAATTCTAGGGGGAAAAATGCATAAAAGCACTTATTTTGAAGAGCAGATGCTACATGAAAATCAGGAGAAACAACGTTTGGCCCTGAGACTGGCACAGCTGATGGTAAGAACTTTACCTTGGAAAAGGATGCCTAATTATGAAGAGTAATGTACTCAGATAGAGGGTATGTTCAGTGAAAGGACCATGTTTAACTAGACTAAAGAACTAAGTGTGATCAGTGAAAAACAAAGCATCCTTATGTTAATAAAGAGATCCTGAGAAGCATGTTAGAAGGAATGGATCTGCTATTGAAGATTACAAAATGGGATACCCTCCATAAAGCAGAAGCACAGTGGTGTAGTAACCCTGAACGGAACACAGCTGTCGAAATCCTGTCCAGGCTAGCAGGGAAAGACAAAGATGTTTGATAGCTCTCTTCATTACTAGCTTGCTAGATGTAAGAGAGAGAAGAAAGGGGAGGCTGCAGTATAGGTCCAGAGGTGAACAGACAGCACTGAAATTCATCCATAGAAATAATTACCAGGGGTTGTCACATCTTTGGCAAAGGTTATTAAAAAACTGTACTAACACTACCAAAGACCTGTTTATTTCTGGATGAGACAATGTTTTTTATAGACTTTATAACCAAATAATCACTTTCTTTCAGTAGGAGCAATGAAAAGAGGAACTGATCTTGAACTGAACAACCATGAGTTTATTCAATACAATAAAATTCAGTATTAGATACACAAGAATATAATTCAAAAAGTACTAGTGTTTGAAATTTTCTGTTTCCGTAGGGGGCACACAGGACGTACTCAGCTAAACTGATTGGACTAGGGATTTTATGGACTTAAATAAAGGTGACACTTGGAATTTCTTTACATCTGATGGGCATGTTTCCCATAAACTGTTTAGGAGTCATGGAAAGAAAAATGTCTTACAGGATTAACATAGCAGACCCAGCTACATAAAGATTAACTATTGCTAGGCTGGAAGGGAAAGAGAGGCCTGAAAAAAATGAAGGCCAAACTGTCAGTCTCCAATATCTTGTCTGCATATCTCAGAGAGAAAAAATAGATGGGATCCTTGCCAGCAAGTAATCTAGAGGCAAACATTCATTTTCAGGAAGCTTCAAATTGAGTTTTTGCCTGGAAAGTGCCTCCCAGTGAGGTTTTTTATGGGATGGATTTTTCTTCTCTGGCTTGCTCTGGTTCTACTTTATGTCCTGAATCCAGGTGGTTATTTGGTCCCTCTGCCACATTCTCCTTCCCTCTATTTATGTGTTCATAATAAGGCTTACCCTCCTACCATACAAGGGTTTTTTTTTGTGAACACCTATCAGTTAACTGAACAAGACTTCCCATTAGAAAGCATTGTTACCAGCTAAACAAGGTACCCTTTCCTTTTGTTAAGAAAATTGTGTTTCTCTTTGGTTTTTGTTTTTTGGTTTTTTATTCAAGAGAAAAAGGAGATGTTTGTTCAGCTCTTCCTAATTTTCCCTGTCAGACAGCTGAGGGCTATTTAGCTCACTTGTGCTATGGACAGTCTGCTTTAAAGGACCTTGGAAGGTCAAGTTCTGAACAAAGAGGACCCCTTTTCATTGTCTGAAATGAATAATCCTATGTTTGAATTTCGGAGAACTCTGGTATCAATATCTCATTACACACTGGGTCTAGGAAAGCAGTCAAATAAAAAAGGACCTGTTAAATCCTATTTACTAAAATGATCTCTCTGGGTATTTGGCAGTAAGAACCAAGGATGTCCACTTGGTACCCAATATGATTTCACAGTTGTTTGAGCTGATTCTCAGATGACTTCTGGTACATGACCGAAGAAGACTTTCCCATCTTTCCCAACAGCAGCTACGGGGGAGAAGGACAAGGCCTTCTCATGCAAGGGAAAATGCCTTTCTTTATGGATTTCTTAGGATTTCACAGACACACTCCAAGGCTGCTTACAAGCAGGTAAAGAGACTGAATAATCTGTATGTTACTAAACATTACCTGATTTCAACAACAAAAAAAAAACCTATTATCCGTTCCCTTATGACACAATGTCCTCTCTGACTTTTCCCTATCTTAGTGAAGCTCTGTCTAAATAAATGCTAAACTTGACCAGCTGGAATTAATGAGCACTTTAACAAGTCATGTAAAACTATTACAAGTTGATGTTATATTACATACTGAAAAGATAAAGAATTCGTTATGGCATCTCTTTGAAAAAATTCAGTACAATTAACAAAAGAAAAAAACACAAAAAACCAGAAAGGGTAGTGCTTTGATATGATGAGAAATTCAGAGGAATAGTGTTGTACTCCTGAAAACCATGTAAAGGAGATAATGCAATCATACACATACAGAGAAGAAGTTAAGAGAATACTTTTTTTTTTAACCAGAGATAAGTAGTAACATTCCTTTAACTTCGGCTGTTCTTTTAGTTATTATGGCTCTGAAGTATTATCTGTGCTCACAGCTGCTAGAAAAATATTACTGATATTTCAGATCTCTGTTGAGATCTTGTGATATAATGAGTTGTAAAACACACTATGAGAATGCAGGAAATATGAATCCTCATGTTTCAGGATAACCACTTCCAGGGCTTGAGAAGGTCAAGACAGTATTTCCTGCATAGTACATGATTGCTCCCCTGATTACTACAAAGATTTTCACCTTAAAATGCCCCTGTAAAGCCAGAAAATAGACAAAGGAGAGACAAAATACTCATTTGTAGTATGGTAGTATGAGAGCTTAAGTTTTGTCTTTTGAAAATCAGAATCATCAGACTTCTCAGAAATTCAGTGTAGTTTTCTTTTTCAGATTAAGTGAAAATGAAAATGTTATTGTTATTATTATTATTTCTACTATTACCAGTTGATTTTGGTAAAACTTTGAAAAAGCCCTGTCTGGTTCAGTACAAATTAGTCCAAAGATTTCAAACATTTTCAAAATAAAAAGGTTTAAAAGGCAGGAAAATGTCGTTGCTGAAGCAGGATTACGTTGACAGGAATTTAATGTGTGAAATACATTTCTAACAGAAAATAACAATTGAAGAAACGTAAAGTGCTGGAGATAGCCCTGAAAGAAAAGGAATTTACAAAATGTTGCTGATTTTTGTCAAGGGAAAGGTGAAATCCAATTCCCATGCTGTGAAAAAAAAGTACCAGGCAGCCCATGGAATCAGAAACTGCCAAGTTCGTTATTGTTGTTGGTGTTATTGTTGTTATTATTATTATAGAAGAAGAGAAAGAATAAATGAATACCTACATATGCAAGAGAGAAGGACAGGATATTTGATCTTTTTTTTCTGTTTCCTTGAAGTATTGTGTGTTTGTGTGTGTTTTTCTTTTAAACACCATGGGGCTTTGTGGAAACCTGTGAATAACGTTAACTGTTGAAGAAGGGGAACCTTGGAGGCTTCGTTCATTAGCATTTCTAACTGACTTGGGAAGCTCAGCTGCAACATCCTGTTCAAAAATACAAAAATCTTATCTGTATTCTGATGTAATGAGCAAACACGGTATGGATGGTGTTTAGAATAAAAATACAGAGAAGGGTGAGAGTGCCTTGAAGCTTGTGCTTTCTGAAGAACAGGGACTGGTTACAAAAGGCTGACAGACTATGCAAGGTATGCAAGCTTTTAAGAAGAAAGGTTCTTTTATGGATTGATCACAGCGGTTTCTTCTGGCTGAATCAGATGTAATCATTAAGGTTCATGTGTTTTGTTCTTGTGTTTTTCATTGTTCAACTTTTTCAGATCTTTCAATGGCAACATCAGATGCAGTTAAATTCAACCACCACAAATCAGATTTGTGATCAGAAAAGTCAGTCAACCATATTAGCTAGTCATTCTACCAATTTTTCCAGTATCATCACAGCGGACACTGCGAATCACGTTCTTCCCAACATTATTCTCCCTGAGTAATTTTTCTGCAAAAAGTCTTGTTGACTTCAATGGATAAATAAATTGTATTTTCATCAGCAGGAGACCTGATTGCAATTTTTATTATAAGCACAAATTGTTCCCCAGCTTCTCTCCCCTGTCATTACCGATCAACCAAAGATCTTTTTCTGAGAGCAGCACTTTCTATTGCTAGAAATACTAGTCAATGCTTAACGTAGGGAGAAGTGCTTGGGAGCACCTGTTTTATGCTGCAGGACAAATCAAATAGGAAGGAATAAAAAAATGGTGAAAAACAAACTGTTCCTCTAACAGTTGTTTGCTTTGTAAATAAACCCCGTCCCGGTCTTGTTCCAGATATGCAACTAATCTTGCAAATAAAGGGACAATAAGATGCAGGACTGATCTTTTCCAGGAAAGAGAGAAATGTTGGGACATTTGGCCTACTGCATGTTTTTTCTAAAACATGGTGCCAAGTTTTCTCCCTTTTTTTTTTTTTTTAATGTATTACATGAAGAAGGATTCACCACCTTCCTCTGAAAATTACTTAATTCATGTCTGTGTATTGAATAATTACCTGTGTGACATTTTAAGCTTCATGACTTCGCATTTCAACTGTAAATGGATAAAAAAATGTATTAGCGAGAAAGTAGGAGTGGAACCATCAGAACCAGATAGAATGAAAATAAGTTTTATAGATGAAGTAAAGGTAGGGGGACAAAGGTGGTCAAGTTTTCTACTTAAATAAATGTTCCCACATCACCCTGTACACAGGCAGTGAAACAACTGTGAGACTACAGCTCAGTTACATGAACATTTCCTCTCCTTCTCACTATAAAAGGCAAACAGAAGAAAAATTATTGTTAGATGGGAAGCCAGTTAAAAAGAATAACATGAAAGTGAAGAAATAACTCACAACCAAGACTCTTCCTTTTCTTCCAAACACCTAAGACATTAGAAACACATAATCATATTTCTTTCCCTAAATTTCCCTAAATTTCCCTAAATTTAATTGTCTACTGCAGCATTTGCATACTGCAAATTAAAAAAAAAAAAAAAAAAAAGACAGCAAGTGGACTCTGTCTCAAGATTCATCCTTTGACAAAGAAAAGTGTAAGTAAAAGGCACAGCCTGATTCAAACAACCCCCTCAAGAACTTAAGCCTGACCACAGGCCGTAATTTTGCAAACAAAAATCTTTTTCACAGGCAAGGACCATTTTTTCATAAGGCAGATGAAGTGAAAACTACATCTTCCTTCTCATTTTTTGAACTCACTCCTGTTACCATCTGTAGTCCAAAAAAATTGGATCAACTGAGTGCCAAAGGCTTTACCCAGTTGGATGTGGAGGGTTCATGGGTGGCTAGTCTGCAGCAAAGGAGTTTGCCTGTGCGTGCCTTCCAAGATTCAAGTCTTTGTGAACAGTTTGCTCTTCTACACCCTCTCCGGCCACACCACTGAAGAGTGGGGGAGAGAGAAAAGCAAAACTCCATGAAGGAGCCTGAGAGAAGCTGCAATTAAAATAGGCCTGGACAAATGCCAGCCCTGAATACTTCTAGATACAATGGGTCCTAAACCTAAATTAGGCCAACTGCCAGGCTTCAGGACGCATGCACAACCATAATCTCCCAAGAACAGATAGAGACAGCAAAGTGCAATTAAGTGTTCTCAGTTCACCAGTCAGTCAGAGCAATCCTCAGGCATAGCAACACTTGCCAAACCTTTTCCACATACAACACAAATAACAAAAAAAGAAAAGATTTTTTTCAATTCCTACTACTTTGGAGAGAAGAGGGGGGAAAAAAAGAAAAAAAAAAAAGAGAGAGAGAGAAAATCTGAGAAGAGAAATATTAAAATGCACATATAAACAGTGCCAGGAATAAAGATTTCAAAGCTATTTTTTGACAAGAACACATGCCTGGACGTGAATGGCACTGAGTTACCTTTCAGTAACAAGGACAGATGCAAAAATGTTGGCAAAGAGGCAACACGTTAAATAAGAAAACCACATGGCAATATACTTTGGCTACAATGTATGTTTGTTGCATTCTCAGCTTGTGCAAGACAGACTTCCAGTAATCCCCTTTTTGACACTACCACCATGATCCAACTTATTCCCCTCATTAGGCTCAGTTATTCACCATCTGTCTGTGCAAAAAAATAGTCTGAATATTATTTCTTCTTCATACTGTGGAAGCAATAATGACATACATTACAGGAAAAGCAAGCTGGAATTAGGATACCTCTCAGTCCAAGTGAGAAAGAGCTGGAATTCATACTAAGGCTGCTGGATTCCAAGTCCTGCCACAGCCTGTACCAGGAGCCAACTGCAGGGACTGCCAGTGAGGGAGAAAGCATTAAATCACAGCCAGCACTACTTCGGGTCAGGAGTCAAAAGCAAAGAGAGTTTTAGTTATGAATAATGCCACTGTAAAGAAAAACTCCACAAACATGCATACATGCAGCAACCTAAGGCGACCCAGGTAACAAGGGCCACGAGGGTGAGGTCAGCTCTCGCAGCGTGGGACGCTCGCTCTCTTTCACGTGAGGCAGAGCCAAGATTCAGCCTCAAGTTTTGAGTATCAGGACTTAGCATCCCCCTCCCATTTCATCCCCCTTTCCACACCATAAAAATGGCCAGGATGGGTTGAAAGCAATGGCTGTGGCTTATCTGTATACCTGCAGGAGCCTGCTGTCTGGGAAGTGCCCTGCAAAAGGGTGTGGAGCTGGCTGCAGGGACACACAAAGGCAGGGCTGCAGCTGCCGGGCCAGGGGACAGCCACACGGGGCAACTGTGAGACGGAGGCTGCAGCCCAAGAAGGGGCAAGTGGCACAGCAGGTCAGGAAAGCAGCAGTACCTTCAGTCAAGGTGCAAAGGACAAAGGTGCTGGGAAACTAGGAATGATTTTAGTAAACATAATTCCCCTACAAACTCTACAGATAGGAACACAAATAATTCAAATTATCCACAGCTCCCAGTTGCTAAACTGAAAAATCTGTCCTACCTCTGCAATCTTTGTAACAATGAAACCAACTTTGTCCTGTTTCTTGTTCCAGTTCAAACAACTAACTATTTTTTTGCTTTCTTCTGTACACAATATTTATGTGGAAACCCATATAAATAACCGTGAGGGTACTGAATCTCACCACCTAGTAGCTGAAAAATTAATCTGTACGCGAAATTGCTCAGTAACAGATCACTAACTTTACTAGGAAATCACAGATACCAAGAGAAAGAAATACCCACAGATTTCTGTGTACCTTTTACCCTGCCTTGCCAAGGAGAGAAACACAAGGTATTCATTGCCTGGTTTGTTTTGTTTTTTTTTCTTTTATGATTGACAGCAGAAGATTGAAGCAAAGAAAGTCTCCCAAAGGAGCATATAAATAATTTAAGTAACACACGCAGCGGTTGCCGGTACCCAGCCAAATTCACTCTGGCTGTAAGGCCGCTTGGCTCTGTAGCATTTCATCTCCAAAGCAGATAAACCAAACCCATAACAGAGAAGAAGGAAGGACGGAAGGACGGGGAAAAAAACAAAACAAACGAACAAAAAAACAAAACAAAAAAAACCCCAAACAGCAACCCTCTCTACTAACAGTCATAATATGTCTTGATATAGATTTAAAGTCTAAGCTGTGTTTTCAGAAAGGTTATAAGGAAATTATGTACTGAGTTGCTCTGGGATCTTGACAGAAAACACGACATATATTCTAAGTCATTGTTAACTACAACAATTGCTTGCCATTACTTTGAACACAGCCAATCCAAAATATGTGTAGAAGATGTTACTGAAGTATTTTAAGTCAGGGCACCAAGCCAGAGAATATTAAAGTATATAAGCTGCCTTCCTGTCTCTAGAGGTTTTAATATGACGAGTGCTTGAACTCCTGTTAGCCTTGTTACAAGAGTTATGATGTAGTGACTGCTCATCTGAGCACAACCAGTCCATTGTAAACCTAAGTAAAATGGATACTACCTTCCAGTGGAAAACTAAGAACTGTTTTTTTCTGTTTTGTTTTTGTTTGTTTGTTTGTTTCTTCCATGCGAAAAAACCTTTGAGTTAACATTTTCATTTCAACACTACAAAGAAGTTAAAAGATCTTGGTCCAGCAGCTGATTTAGAAGACTACATCAAAATGGCTTTTTGTTTGGTTGGGTTTTATGTCATTAGGGAGTTAAGGGGTTCTTTTTCTTGTAAATATTCTAGAGAACTAAATATCTGCACAAAATAATTTGGAAGCTGAAATAAATTTCATTACTTTAAGGAAAATGCAATTTGTGAGAGCAGCTCAAGGAAAGCCTATGTTATTTATTTTTTCTTATCAGCTGCAATCTGAAATAACCTGTGTTGGGGAAAGGAGAGTATATACAGTTATGTCTATCAAAGTCAAAGCACAAAGAACAAACACCATTAAACTTTTCAAAACCTTTGTCAGAAGTAGAAATGTTTTCTCTGAGGGTAAAACCAAAACAAACAAAAAAATGAAAAAATACTCCTGTTTAAATTCCTTCTATGGGATTTTACCTTTTAAGTCTTTTAAAGCTCCTTCCTAATCCACAGCTATAGAGGCATTTCAAATAACAGTACTCAAGGACTAAATGTTTTGTGGTTTGCTATACATATGGAATCACTTACTTAACAACCAAATTGCTTGTGATAATAAGAAATTATTGTATGGTTTCTTAGCACTATCTTAGGTGTCAAGAAACATTCTTTTCCCATGGAAAAATACTGCAACCCATAATTCACTCTACTCTGTGGGTCTTACAAAGTTAGCCAGATTTAAGTGTCATTCCTCAATTTGAATTAGCTGTGCAATACGAATTAACATGGCTGTCCTTAGCCACGTTACCTGTGGAAGGAAGCTGGCTTTCAGAAAGTTCCAAAGAAGACATCTGCCTCTGAAGCAGCCACTGCTAATGGGGATGTTTCCTAAGGCTATTTGGGGAGAGCAGGATTCTTCCCACTCCAACACATCCACACAGCTCTGTGAGCTCCACTGGAAATCCTCTTTGCTGATTCTGCAGCTCAATAAGATCTTACCTAGGTCTCAATTGCTATATTATTTTTTGAGTTATGTGTACTGCCTCATTACATGTTCAGTCTGCACTATCATGGCTCAAGATCTTTGTGTGTGTGTTTAAAATTCAAGAAAGGATCACAAGTGACATTCACTTTCTAAAAGTGCAGCAACACAACTAAACATGGACCTGATATGCACATGTGTTAAAAGCTTGCAATTATGTACAAAACACTGTAAAAAGTTAGCATCTAGCACAGATAAAACCACCAAGGATTTTAGTGTGAATGTTAACCCAGCAAACTCTATAGAATTTGCTCCTTTTGAAAATCTTGTAAAACAAATACTAGATGAAACAGAAGGGATATTATAGAATTCACAGAACCTGCTTTACAAGTATAAAGAACATGTACTATTTATCTGCATGTGAAAGTAATTAAAATTCAAAGCATTAACATGAATAGTAAGAATAATAAGAACTTTAATGGGTCCCTGTAGAGCATAGGCTAAGCTGGTTTGTTTGGCTAAACTCTCCTTCATAAATATAGCTGCAGTGGAATTGTGCACACAAGAACAATAAAGTAGAGTAACTGCCTGAAAAGGAGAAGCAAATAAAGGTGAACAAAGCAAGAAAGCATGAATAAGAGTAAACCCAGTGTACCAAATGTACATGAGAACTAAAGATGACTGTAACAGCATGTAGTAAGGAAGGCAGCTAAACGAGCCTTGCTGTCTCTCAGCCACTACCTTTATCTTGTGCTTCTTGCCTGTTTCATGTCACAAAACAGAGACAAAAGCAATAAAAGTAACTTCTGAAAAAAAAATACCAGCTACATACCATCACATTGTACTGAATCATTCGCTTATACAAACTGTTTTTCTGGATGACAACAGAATACAGAGTCAAAAGAAGTTCCCCTGTAGTCCACCTCTTCTGATGCTCTAAATAGACCCAACTTGGCTGCTTCTTAGACAACCAGTTTGCATCAAAGCAAGCAGTCATCCCTCAGAGGAGTATCTCTTAACAACCTCTTTAGTCTTTTAAGCGCCAATTTTCCAAATATGCTCCAAGGACACAAAAGAAGTCAGCCACTCCAATCCCTGCCTTAACTGAAGGATTTGATTAACCATCCAGAACATATTACCTTGGGACACATGACAAGCTTACATCTCTCTATCTCCACTGGATGGATTTTCAAACTGTTTGTAAAACAGCTCCCAGAGGGCTGTATTACAGTACAGTTTTAAAGCACATGGAAATGAGTGATAGTTCTCTGTAAAATGTTACATTTTAACCTAAAACATACGCCTCTGAATCATAAACAACTTGGACATGGACAGAGTAAGGCAGGAAACTTGGAGAAGTTACTGTGAAAGTTGCCCCAAAATAAGCCTTTCCTGCTTGTTTTCAGAGGCCTGAGAATATCCTTCATTAATCAGGCTAGATCCACAGCTGGCTTTCAGAGCAACTCTTTCTCACCACTTCATGGTCTAGGACAATGCATCGCCATTAATTGGGACTTAGACTTCTGTGTGGAAAGATCTGCTAACTAGAAAAACACAGTCTTGGCAGAAGAAATATGGACCAAACTGAGGGGCTGTGTCTGTATGGAAATCATGGTCTTGAGCCTGTTCCTGGAATTTGGTGTCTCCAACAGCCATTGCTCATAAAACAAAACCAGGAGATGAAGTAGTGGTTCTTTAGCTTCATCCTATAGTTAAATGGCTGCAACATTTATTTATGTGTTGGTTTGGCACCGAGTCGGCAGTCGAACCAATAATAACAACACTCTCGATTCAACCCTCCCCCCCACTCCTCCCCCAAGGTAGGGAAAGAGGAAGATAAATGAGAAAGAGAGGCTTTCTGGGTTGAAAAGTGAAACAGATTGATTTTAATTATTAGTGACAAGGGATATATATATATATATATTTGTAAAGGGATGTGCAACACCCGATCCCCTCCCTCCTCCCCCAGCGACTCTCACAGCAACTCTTCTCCCTGGTGACTCCAGCTGAAGGGGGGAGTGTCCGGGCGCACGGACGGGGCCCTCGGGTGTCGGCTGGGAAGAAACATGGAAAAAAAAGAGAGAGCCAAAGAGAGGGTGATAGCAGTGACAGTAAGCAGAAAAGTGAGAGGAAAGGGAAAAAGAGAGGCTTGACTTCCATGATGTCTTAACCTGTACTGAAAGCCAAATAGAGAAAATATTATGAGAAGAGAATATTCTGATTTGCTGATCCTGCCTTCCCTCTAATCTGCTCCCCTGTAAGGGGGGAGGCTGCAGACAGTCAGAAGTGACCTTGGTTATTATCAGTCCACTGGCGCTGCTAAAAAGTTCACTGAAAGAAAAAAAAAATAGTCAGCAAAGAGCTTCACTCTGGCTCAAACCAAAACAATTTACAACACAGAAGAGTTGTCTCCAAATCCACTCTCCTCTTGAGATATTTTGAAATTTCTTGTCCTACCTCCACTGACGGCGTGGGCTGCTTTAATCACTTTTTTTTTAAACTGGGCTTTGAATCTTTGCTTCAATTAACATTTAAATACATAACATGCAGTAGATCACAGGCAGAAAGGAAAAACAGCAGTGATTTCTGATTTTTAATAAAATATTAATTATTTTAAACTGTTGCAAGTCAAAATATTCAAGTCCTTTCAACATATAGTAAGTGTGTTTGTGTACACAAAGCCACAGTAACAATGTCTACACCAACAAAATATAACCCAATAATATTAATTTCAGTTATCTTTGGTGAATTGCACTGATGCAACACTGGAAATCATCTAAAAGGAAATAACGTGCTCAGCAGTTTATGTTTCTCTCTGTTACCAGTTTTTTGCAATATTTACTTTCATCAGCATCAGCCTGTCTACTCACACTTTTGAATCGCAGTGGGTTCCTGCAGTATAAGGGCTTTAAGCATAATAAAACAAATGGCTTTCTGATTCAAGAGATTAGCCTCTAGCACACACAACCATTATTCTAGCTATAATACAATTCACATCTGGTTAAAAGAGATGTAATGTGAAGAGAGAATCTGTCTATCATGCAGGCCTGATACATTAAGTCTTTATTTTTCCTGTCCCTATGTATTTGCTGTGCTCTAAGGTTCAATGGTGAATGTGAATAGAGGTCTCTCAGATCTCTTTTTTAGCTTAGGGGTCAAAACTACTGCATGAAACACAGAAAAAAAAATCTTTTCTAAAACTAACCCTTTGTGAAGATTATTATTTCTTATGTACTCTATTAAACAGGGATATTCAGTGTTTACAGTAGGGTCATTACTCAACACAGAGATATTTTAGTGAAGTATTTGCCTCAGTTGCATTGCTGACAAAATAAAGTAACAGTAGCAATGGCAAGTTGACATTTGTTTTCATAAAGATTATTACTTAGAGTGGCAGTAGTGAGTGTTTCACAGTGGTAGAGAAAGAGAAAAGCTGCTGTCTTTACACTGCAGACTTGAAGAACTGTAGACGCAGTAAGGAGACCTGGAGATAACAGACAAGACAAAAACATGTACGAATGCGAATGCCATGAGCTCTGTTTTGTGTCCTAACCACTACATATGCTCATTTTAGGACCATGAACAGGCTCAAGCAAAGACTTTTCTAGATGACAAAGGGAAGGAATTAATTTAGAAATACGAAAATACGTAATCCTCTGTTTTTTCTTGCATTCAAAAATAATACTTACCAAAAAATCTCAGGCTGAGTCATATGTGTGCTTTTAAGGCAAACAACGAGACAATACTTGGGAGAGGATAAATCTGGATGAAGTCCCGTGCACAGTTTCAAGGTAGAAAGGACACCACAATGAGAACTGAATGAATAGCATTAGTTACTTTGATGAGGGATTAGACTTCACCTAGTTACATTAATGGAAAGAAAAAGTTATTTTAGATTGAGCAAGACTATTACTCTACATTCCATAAAACGGAATGGGTTAACTCTAAATTCTGGATAGTCTAGAATAGCTAGATGGGACCTCACAAGAACATAAAACCCCATGAGAAAAAAATGCAACTGAACTGATAACCAATTAAATATTAGAATCAAAGAAGTTAAAAACTCACCAAAATTATTCATAAATTTCCATGTAATAATGACACTTTATTCAGTGTTCTATGGGGTTTGCTTCTGGTAGAAGGGGAAATGACATGACTACACACTAGGCTGCACAGAAAGCTGCCACACTGGGAGACAAAGTTAATCAACAGCAAATCTGAGATGATGTCATAACTTTGTCTTTTTTTTTTTTGGTGCAAAAGAACATCACAGATTTTGAGAATGCCTCAAATTAAATATTAATAATACATTCAATAACGTTATTCTGGAGTCTTTAATTGAGGGCTAATCCAGCTGTGCAAGTCACACAAAGGAAAACTGGCTGTAAAGTCATACACAAAGGATAACAGTAAATGTCATAATGCCAAGCTGAAGCTCTTATTACACAACCTCATCCCAGAGACTCATATTAGCCCCATTCCATTTAATGGCTATATTGATTAATTGAAAGGAGTATGCCAGGATGAGAGCAGCATATTGGTCACATTCTTAATCAATCATACATCTCATGAACATTGCCATAACCAAAATAAGAGATTCAGGAAGGTTTAATTATTGACAATACAGATATTTTTAGCCAGGAAAAATACAAACTAATCCATTTGTGAGAAAAGAAACTGAAACTCAGCAATAAAATACAAGCAAACATTCAGTGGAGCGTTGTGGTCACAAGAGAACCAGGACAAAGTAAAGAAAGGAACAGAGGTGTACAAACTCTGCAGGGGTGGGTTCTCCAGGGGTGTACTCTGCCAATTTCCTCTCAGGCCCAGGCAGCACGCCAGCTCCCAGATGTTCACCTGGAAATCTGAGTGATGCTATCAAAACTCCAAGGAACAGCATCCTGTCCTCCTTTCTACACAACATACACACTTGGAGCTATGTGACCTCCTGGCCTTCAGCTGTCTATGAACTTGCCTGCTGTCTCACTACACATCTCTCTGCTGGAGCACTGACTTAGGTATATCCTGTCCCCTAGCAAATATTGTGTGTTTGGAGGCCTGCAGCCAATACAAACCATCACCTCAAAAGAGTGACAGTTGAGTGCTGCAGAGAGAAGGAACTCAGATGATGTGGCTCCACAACTTGTGAAAAAGATCTGCAAGCGTTCTGCTTGATTTGCTGCCTGAGTTGCTGATCAGCAATGCTGAGCAGAAGAACCACTCAGCACTTGATCCCTTCCCAAAGGAAGTAAGGAGATAGAGGAGGAAGGCATTCAGACTGAAAAGGTAACATGAGGATCACTCCTATGTCTAATTCAGCCTAAGGAGACCTGAAGCTGTTGGCAGCAAACACTTTCAATGATGAACATCATGATATGCAAATCTGGTTAAGAGAAGGGACGTGAAAACTGGGCAAAGTATTTTAAACAAACAGGAAAATATGTGATTTTTTTTTTAATGGTTCAAGCAGGTATGAATTTTTAAAGTAATAAATTAATTTTAAAATTACTAAAATGTCATCAAGCAATTAAATATGCATTTTTACGTAAATTATCATCTTACCTTTAAAATATTATTCTTGAAATTGTGCATAGCAGCATATTTCACAAATCTTAGTGCTTCCCTGAAAGCATTATGACATTTCATTGTGAGGAGAAAGCTAGAAGAAAAGAGAAATTGTATCTTACCTTTTGTCCTGGGTTGACCCATGATGAAGCTAATTTTCCTCTTACTGATTTTTTTTTCCTTCAGTAAGCTCTCTTTTAACTAGCAACAAGTGTTCCAGCTAGTGGACTGATGACACTGGAATGTTTATGTTTCTGCTGAGACGCGAAGGTCAGTTTGTTCTACTCAGTCAATCTGCCACTGCAGATGCTACTGAGAGCAGGAGAATTGTATCTATGACCCCCCGTAGGGGAGCTGGACTAGACAGACAGCAGAACTGACCAAAGGTATTCCATTCCATAGATCTACGTAAGCTCTGAGGAAGGTCAGAGATCACAGAAGACAACTTCCTTCCTGCTTCTTCTTCCCTTCTCTTCTGTCCATGGCTGGCATCCGGGGAGGACTCCATCCATCCATCACTGTCGACCCCTAGGCTCTGACCTCATAACCCTCATAACCCAGCCCCTGTCTGCTCTGCCTTATCTCCTGCCTGTGGGCTGAGACATTTCAGGACTGCTCACAGCTCAGGAGAGTGCCGGGGGAGTTGCTGGGGGTGGGGGGAGGCAAGAGGCTTTTGCACATTCCTGAACATACTTGTATATAATTGTACATATAATTAAAGCTGTCTAATTTAGTTTTCAATCCAGCTGAATCTCTCTCCTGATTCTCTCCTTCCCTAGCTGGGTGGGAGGGGGAGGGGATCAAGAGCAATGTTGTCTCTGGTTTATTTTTCGATTCTGAGTCAAACCATGACACCTTTCAATAGGAACATTTTAGGGTTTTTTTTTCTTTACTTGCCCAGCTTTGTGCTTTCTTTTTGCCTGCTTCATTATTAAAAGGAAACACATTCACTGAGCTCTGAAGCCCAGCTGTGAATCTCAGCTGAAGCCACCTTATTTGCAGTCCACAGACAGTACTTGGTCTACAGCTGGAAACCCCTGCCTACATGGTACCTTATCCTGTCTTTGCAGAGTGCACATCCACACATGCCAACCCAAAACTTGGCTGCTGAGGCCCAGCAGTGGGCTGCTGCTGAGAGTAACCACTTGCAAGCCAAATGAATAATTCTACAACCAGCTACATAGTCATCAGATCCCCAAATGCTAACAAAGGAAGTTTACCCAAACCACATTCACAGCAAGGCCCTTGCGAGCCAAAAGAATTCACGTGAGCCTGTAATAGATGTTTTGGTGCCTATTCAAAGCAGTGTGATAATAAATAGTTGGAAGGCACTGGTGCTCTTCCTCTTCCACTCCAAACTCAAAACCATCTGATCTTTGATAACATCAGTACCCCAGTAAATCCCCTTTTGGTTCCCAGACATACCTTAATAAAGCTTCAGTTGAATACTGATTACACAGTTGGTGTAGAAAGAAAACAAACTCATCTTGTGTAACCACCTCGACAAACCAAAACATGCAATATTGGGAAAATTATATCTATTTATATATTCTTTATTGTATATGTACTATTGCTTTCAGCAGTGGCTTTGTAACCAACTGGTCCTATGGTTATCCCACACTTTCATCAATAAAATCTTCACATTCACCCCACAATGGATTGCATTTCTAGAACAATACACAGTGTATTCTATATCATATAACATGTGCATAGTGGTACCTATAAACATATCCAGAACATCAGAGAAATACGCTTCCTGATAGAATATTTTTCTTAAAGCAATCCTTGCATGTTATTACCTTTTACAGGTGTACTGTAAGTTGATTGCTTAGCTATTTAAGAAACTGCTGCTTCAATATTTTGGAATGCACTGTCAACACTAGAGGCTTAAGGGAGGGAAATTGATATTGCACTCCAAAACCAACATAACTTGGATTGATGGCCTCTATTGGAATGAGGAGTCACGCTTCAGTGCTATGGATTCACATTCCTATGAATGTAAAGAAAGTGAGAAGAATGAGAGGACAGCTACATGTTTAAGAAGCCAAATCACAGACTTTCAGACAGTGGTATTTATTTCACAAATTAAAGTGGATTTTTATTTGGGTTTTTTCTTGCTTTTATTTAGCCCTGAAACTGATGAAGTGAGCCATAAATTTAATAGTCAACAAAGCTTATGGAAACATGACATTAAATCTTAAATTAGCAAGTACTAAATGAGATCTTTATTACAGGATTCAGTGCCAATGGTATTTGCATTGTTTATACAACATCACATATATCTTTGCAGACAAAGCTAAAAATGCTGCAAGAAAATCCTCATTTCTTTCAATTTTAGAATGAGTTATAAAATATTAATTAGGTACTCTGACAAATGGGAATTATTTTAACATTTTAGATACATTGAAATAATTCAGAAGTGAAGACATCTAAATTATGTCACCTAACCATATTTCTCTCTTGAACATTAAAAGCATCCACTAAAGAACAAACATGAATTCTAGCATCCTCACTGAATGAAGCAATTTTAATATTTTTTAAAGCAAGCCAGCCATGCTAACTGAGGAAAACGGCACATCTGCAATAAGCATATACACTGCAAGAGACGCTTCTATTCCTCACTACTTAATTAACCCTTTTGAAAGGCCACCTTTACTTTCATCCAAGGTTCACTGTCTCTTTTATGTTTTCTATATCATCCTTCTCAATGGCAGTGTTGGATCGCAGAGTTGTAGCATGATTTAATATCTAGTATCTCCGGAGGAACTAGTAATAAAACCACCTGCCTCACAACTTCTTTGAAAGGCAGAATTGCAGAGTGCCTCATCCTGCATCTTCTCCCCGTCACTTTCGTGCTTACTGAAGAGGCACCTGTAACCAGCAGTTCACATCACTTCAGTTCCTTGAGTGGAAACATGCATTAAACAGTGTAATAGAACCACTCATAAGCTCCAGATAAAACCAGTCCTCCTGTTTGAATGGTACCATTTAAAAAGTAAACACTAGCCAGAAAATTTGGGGCTTGCAATATACTGGCTTAGGGGTTAATCAGCCTTACACATGATGTACAAGATACAAGAGATGAAACACTGGTGTACTTTGTATTAGTAGTGAGGTCAGGACTATGCCCAGCTTGGACCACCACTATACTTACTTAACAGAAGGGCAACAAAAATACTACCAGGTTTATAAACACAATCTGTAAAAAAAGCTTAAAAGAGTGTGTTACTTGGACAAAGAAAAGACAGCCCTGGAAAGAAGTGAGAGAGAAATGGCACATAGTCTTCCAGCGTCTAAAGATCACCATAAAGGTGACAGTGATAAATATTCAC
Organism: Hemiprocne comata; assembly: GCA_020745705.1. Classification (NCBI taxonomy): domain Eukaryota; kingdom Metazoa; phylum Chordata; class Aves; order Apodiformes; family Apodidae; genus Hemiprocne; species Hemiprocne comata. The sequence goes on along the minus strand of CM036590.1, from coordinate 40,014,929 downwards.
CACATCCACTTGCAACAGAACAGGAAGAAGTTGGTTTATCTTGCAGTAAAGAAGATTTAGCTTGGCTACCAGGAGAATCTTTCTTCCCATAGGGATACTGAATCACTGAAATAAGACATGGAGAAAGCTATAGAATCTATTTCACAGGTTTTGAACAAAAGTATAGAGAAATTTCCATCAGAGGTACAAGAATGATGAAGACCTACAATTGTATATTAAAGATAATACTTATTTTTATAATAATCTTATGGGTCAAGAGTTGTTGCATTTCAACACCTGTGCAAATTTAAAAACCTAATAAGCATTTGTTCTGATGAAACCAGCACAACAATCTACATGTAGAGAAGCAGTCAAATAAACCCACTTGCACACCTTGAGCTAGAACTCTTAGTTTAACACATGTGGCCATTCCCCTCTGCTGGAAGTAGCTTATTTTTGCATCTTGAAGTGGAACTTCACCTTATTTAAAAAATTGGCTCTTTCCCTTCTTAAGATCTTTGCTTTAACTCTAGTTCTCGCATTTCCATATTTGGTTCCCTATTTTATAGCCTTTTCAAACTATTCTCAACGTTATGTAACTTTTTCTTGTCATCTTTTCAACCCACAGACCATACACTTTTTAACCAGTCTGTGCAGACTCCCCAGCTTCCAAGAACTTGTTAGCAGAAAATACCACATGGCCATAGAGGTTTACCACCTAGAAAGGGAAAACACAGAAAGTAGTTCATCATGTAAGGAGAAAAGTGAAAGCACTTTCAAAGAATCAGCAAAAAAAAAAAAGGGGGTAATGAGTGAGTCATTATAAGACTTCTCAATACTAAATGTGATCCCTATTGTATGCCGATTCTTTCTGGAAAATGCAGGCAAAAAATATATATATATGATAGTGGTACACAAAGTTATTACAATGCTATTGGTACTGTATCAAATTACATTTCAACAATATGATTTACAAAAATCAGCACAATCCCAGCTACTCAGTGTGTATTGGCCAGCTTATTTTTTTATTGTACTGGTGTGACCCCTAGATGCATCATCAAGAAGGTGCCATATATCATGTAGCGTGTGTCAAAAACTTGTGATTTAAGTAAGGCAAGAGACAACAGTTGGCTGTGACAAATGGGTAAGGTGACATCCAGTGTAACAGCGAGTGATGTGAGTCAGACCAAGTCATTTTTTGCTCCTTGGTACTTGTTTTATCTGGGGAAGTAGGGAGGGCTGAAGAATTTTTAGCAGTAAGCTTGCCAAGAATATCATTTACAGTTCTTGTAACAAACCAAAGAATTGTATCAGATCCCTGAATTTGAGATGACCACTATACTCATGCCCATGCATTTTTATAAGCATGTTTAAAACAACTGGTTTTCAGAGTCAAAATGGAAAGGGAAGACTTTTATTTTCTGCTCAGTCACTATGTGCACATGAAGATCCCATGCATGTATTTAAACTTCTTTCTTCCATTTTGCCATTCCATTATTCTGAAAGCTTGTTTATACAACTCTTTTATCACCTACATCAATTAAGATCAGAAGGATCAGGGAAAAACTGCAGTTCAGAAACAGAAGTGTGTTCCTTTAAGCATCTTGAGGAAAAAGGCAAATACTCACATTGCTGATGTGAAACAAAAGAATAGTTTTTAAATTTTTTTTTCAAAATCACAGGGAGAGATCGTTCTGTCTGCAGTATTTAAAGAGGGCAATACACAGCCATGTATCACAGGTTTTCAAGAATACAACTGCACGTGAAAGGCCAACCTTTCAAGTCTCTGCTTTGCCTGGAAACAAGACACAAGGGACCAGCTACCCACGGCACACCTGCAGGAACGGTGCAGCTGCATCTACTCCACAAGATTCAGAACAGGGACCAATTCCCAGTACAGAAACTCTCAGATTTTTCTGAAATTCACAGAGGTAAAATCACTCACCTTTATTTTCTTCTCTGCTTCTTAAATATCAAATATATGGATAAAGCACAGACGCTCTTCAGGAAGCAGGCATAGACTAAGAATTTATGGACTTACAGCAAATTTGAGTTTTAGTTTCCAACACGAGGTGGAAAACTCAACATGTGGTGCTATACATAGCTGAATCTTAGACATTTGGGGACAAAGAAAAGATACATTAAAACAACTAGAGAAAAAAACAGCATCAGAGAACAATTTTCATAACTCTCTGTGCCTTCATGCACTCATGTGACTCCCACTGACCAAGCAGAAGCTGCCTCCTGGGGACTTCGCAAGTAAATAAAAACTGTAATTCCTCCTAAGGTGAAAGAGAGAAGCATTTTAACAATAAGATGGGACTTGGTCTAACTTCATGTCCTGGGCTGAGCCAGGATTAAGCTAATTTTCCTTTTACTGAATTTTTTTCCTTCAGTAAGCTTTCTTTAACTAGCAGCAAGTATTCCAGCTAGTGGACTGATAACACTGGGATGTTTATGTTTCTGCTGAGACTCCAAGGTCGCTTCTTAGCTCTGCTGCTACAGAGGCTACTGGGGCAGGAGAACCCTATCTGTGACCCCCCCGCAGGGGAGCTGGACTAGACAGGCAGCAGAACTGACCAAAGGAAGGTCAGAGATCACAGAAGACAACTTCCTTCCTGCTTCTTCTTCTTCCCTTCTCTTCCGTCCATGGCTGGCATCCGGGGAGGACTCCATCCATCCATCACCGTCGACCCCAGGCTCAGCCCTGACCCTCATAACTCTCCCCACAGCCCTGTCTGCTCTGCTGTTATCTCAGACAGCAGGCTGAGAGTTTTTGGGACTGCTCACAGCTCAGGAGAGTGCTGGGGGAGTTACTGGGGGTGGGGGGAGGCAAGAGGCTTTTGCACATTCCTGAACATACTTGTATATAATTGTACATATAATTAAAGCTGTCTAATTTAGTTTTCAATCCAGGAAAGTCTGTCTCCTAATTCTCTCTCTCCTTCCCTACCTGGGTGGGAGAGGGAGGGGATCGAGAGCACTGTTGTCTCTGGTTTATTTTTCGATTCTGAGTCAAACCTTAACACTTCATCAGATAAAGTCTAACCAAAGACTCTTTTCTGACAACATCCACTAAACCTTCTAAACTGGGCTAAATGCTGCCATAGACTTAATAGGATTTTGTACATTTGTAGACAACTTCTCTTTTAAAAGGAACCGGGTGTAGGTTAGAAATGAGATTACAATGAATGTAGGAACACAGGTCTGCCAAGTATTTTTGAGAGACAGGGTAGATGATATATACCTGGCGTTTCAAGTTGTGACAGTCATCCTTTTAGTCAAATTTCCAGTAGGGAAAAATGAAGACATGCTTTTAGCTATTTTACCAACTGCTTCCTTCTTTGGAAAGTGACGTGCATAGGACACAGATGCTCCAGATGTTACAGATGCAGTAGTGCCAGTTGCAGTTGAAAACAAATTTCCACCAGTTCAGGGAAAAAAAAAAACACGTCATTCTAGCTGTTCGTTAATAAAGAAGAATGTCAGCTGTCTCATTTTTATATTCTCAGTAAGAAATCCGGATCCCTTTTACTGACCATCAGAATAAAGAATAATCCAGGGACTCCTATAAGCAGATACATCCACGTAAGAATTTTTTTTAAAACTTCTGAATGCAATTGTGCTAGTTTTAAAATTACATTAATATATCCACAAATAAAATATACTTAGACAAAGCCGTAAGAAATAATGTAGTTTCTAGTGAGAAAAATTGTGATGCCACTAAGAAAACTAATAAAATGTTATTCTCTTGAATATGAATACTTCACTGGTATTTCCAGAGAGTTACTTCAATAATTGTAATACTTTCTTTGAATAGTAAATTCCATCCCCCAAAAAATGTTGTTTTGTATTAAACAATAAAAGTGCATATTAGGTTTTGTACATGCTGACGACCTTTTTATAAAAAGGGGAGGGAGAAATAAAAAGAAAAAAACCCACAAAACAACAAACAAAAAACCCCAAAACAAACAAAAAAGAACCAACAACCGATGAAAAAAAACCACAGAAACTGTTGAGATTGTGGTTTTGGCCAGACGCGTACATTCCTGAGAACTTTGTCAGGGTGGGAAAGTCTCTTATCCTACATGAAACCAGAAAAGACTTCCTGTAAGTAGGCATTTCTTTTAAAGCTCTCAGTTCTTACACTGAAAAGAAGGCTAGTGCAAACTGTCTTCAGCAACTCCTCAACAATCTCCTCAGGAAGCATACAACTGGATGACTGTTAAGACCACCACAGCACTGGGAATGGTGTGTGTTGGAACACGTCCTCCTATTATAAATATGCAAGCAGGAGGCACTGAAAACACTAGAAGGGAAAAAATATCCACCATAAATATTTCCTTCAATTCAGTTTAAAGTTTCTAAGCTCTTATAATTCCCACTCTTAGTTTCCTACTGATGAGCTAAACTAGTCACATGTCCTATTTGCTCATATTGAGCATGCTTTCTAGTAGTCCTTCACTTCAGCTGTACGTGCAACACTTCTTTGCAAGAAGGCAATTGCTTTTTTTTTTTTTTGGAAGACAATTTCAGAAATAGAGACATTTATCATCTAAGTAAGTTCAGAACACACTTTTTACCACTGTTCAGTGCAAGAATAGCTATAGGCTTCCTTAACTAGTACATCAGACGGAAGGAGACTCATAGAAGTTTCAAGTTATTTTTTTCTTTACATTTCTGAAGAAATTTTGCCATCCTAGGGCTCTGGGCACCTGCACCATAAATTAATGCACAAAGATAAATAACTGCCTGTATATAGGCATTTTGCAGCTAGCCTAGAAGTTAACAAACCTACATTCTTGTAGTGCAAAGGAGGAAAGGTGAGATATAAAGCCAACTACTCCCAAATGCGAACGCCCTGCAGAGCAGTACCCCTCCTTCATATTGAGGGAAGGAAGTCTAGCTTCTAGAACCCCTGCTGTTTCCAGGGGGGTCAAAGGGGGAGAGGAAAAAAACAAAACAAAAAAAAAAATAAATCAAGGGGGAGTGGGGGAAGAAAATCAGACTCAACCTGTTATTTACAGATCAGAAGCTCAAAATGCATTTATTATGGGCAATGTTTTCAGCAGACTACCAGATGCGGGGTAGCTGTCAAAATCCAAAGGGAGCTATGAAAACCTGCCCCTCAACTTATGGGAAGTGCACACTTTTTTTCACGGAGAAAAACAGAAGCAACCAGCTCCTCCCAATACTTGGCATAATAGGATTGGACACAGATATCTGTAGAGTCTTTTAGGGTGGTTTTGGTGTCAAATTGTTTACTCACTTCCTCAGTGGATCAGAGCTCAGCTTTGACAACCACATTACATGCACACCAGTTCACCTCCCTTCTGGAGAAAAAAACAAAAAGTCTTATGTTTCCTTCAAAGAAGAACTACAGCCACGATTAATTTGTTCCACAATTCGCTTACTCTGCCAGTCTTCCAAATTATTCTAGCAGGATTCATCTCTTCATACACTACTTCCATGTTGTCATTGAATGAGCTGGACATTTACATCATGGTGTCCCTATCATGCTACAAAACCACACCTCTGACAGGTAACAGTTCAGCCCTCTCATTTTTCTTTGAAACTACAGTCTTTGAAAAGAGCAGCGAAAACAAAATAATACTTGATAGCACCATGTACAAGACCATGGAGCCAGATCTTGATTTCTACTTCCCCAGAAGCATTACAGGTCAGAGAAGCTTTGTGTCCTGGTAAATAAACTTGCCTAGCTATGAGGAGTTGTAAAGATGACTTAGAACTGCAGACTGTGATAGTAGTATCACTCAAAATTATTTTACATTAAAAATAACAACAAAGTCTCAGGGCAGCATGCTTTAGGAACAGGGATGCTGAGGAAGACTTTAAGGTGGGTATGTATGTCCACACTGTTTAACCGTACCAATTTTGGTTGAAGGCCACATGCAAATCCATGACTGTCTTTCTGTGGGGCCAAAATTCCACATCAGACATACAGGACTTCGTATCCCAAACTGTGCAAGAACAACACAGGCCCTTGAGGTTAGAGAGAAGGGTATAGGGAAGTACTGTCCTACACACAAAATCCTATCACAGAAATGAAGCCCAATTGAGGAGAGCATCTTCACCTCACTGATATACTTGCAAAAAGTATCCTTCACCATTTTTAAATGGTCTCCTAGCTCCTCTTTCCAGCACTCTTTCATTAAAAGCAGGTTAGGATACGGAAAAGGATCATCCCAATATCTACCTCCTAGCTATCAGAATCTCCTGACATGGTCAAGTGCCACATTGCCCCAGGTCCTGTATACCCAGAATAGCAAATGAGTGCACACAGACAAGTGCAGACAAAAGGGGAAAAAAGAGTATTAACAGACCTTTATAAACTTTATGTGGGTTCCAGGATGTTTTACAGGAGACAAGTATTATGACCATGTTACAAACTGTAAGTTTTGACTTTTAAGACTAATTAATTGAAAAAGAAATACTAAGAAAATAAAGAATAAAGAAAGCAGTCATCTGTGAAGAATAAAGAAACTTTTCAACTCTAATACAGTTAAATGGACGTAAAATCAGGCTTATTTGAGTGACCACATAGGATAACAAAATTAAACCAATGTTAGAGCTAGACAACTCACAAATAGGATAGCAAAATCAGATACATCTGTTTACATTCAGTTTTCAAAACTTAACATCCAAGTTGTACGCAATAGTTATCTGCAGCAGACTGGCCACCTGTTACTATATCAGAACCTGTATCAACATCTACTTCTTTACTAAGTTAAAAAAGCATATGTGTATATACATATTTCAATAATGAACCACAGACATTTCATTCTCCATACTTTATTTTTTTGCTACATTCTATTTTTAACAATTTCATCTAAGTGTTTTAAGAGGCAGCTGTTCGAAGTACATGATTTTTTTTTATATATTTTTTTTTGAGGTAGGTTTCTTCATCTCTTCTTCTTTCCCAACTTGCATGGGGTCAATATGACCAATTAAGGGCAGTGAGTGCAGAAACTCAGGTTGCCCTGCCAAGTACCAAGCACGGAACCTTCAAGGGGAGACCACACTGCCTGTAATTTCACAGCGCAACTTGTTTTTTCCTGGATGCTTCAGCAATTCATCACAGTCAGTATCAGTTAACTAAAGAACTTCAACTCATAACTTGCATACTTCTAATTCCATAAACCCTACAAGAGCAATCAGTGGCAAAGCTGAGAGAACTGCAGGAAGAGATGAGAATGGCTACTCTGCCTTCTCTTCACTTCTTCAGTTGTGAAGCAGAAAAATCTGTCAGAGCAGAAATACTGTGAAACCGTAATTCTGGGGAAAATACAAGCTACAGCTACACTATGTAAATCAGTCAGTCACATATGCCAGCAGAGGTTCTATTGAAGCCAGTTTATCTATCTCTGAAGCACTGATATGCAGTCATGGCTGGAAGTACAACCACAAGACTCCCTTCCCATCTTTTCTTAAATCAAACAGCTTGTAAGCAGAAGCAACAAGGGCCTTTCATGATTATCACACTCTAAGACTGAAACACCAGTTACAGCACTGTAGGCATTCAGTGAAATGATTTAATTCTCCATATTTTCTAAATCACAACAAATAAACACCACTAATGGACAAATTATTATTAAAGTAATCAGGTATATTAAACCCTATTCTGTAATATGAAAGCACCAGAATGTTGGCTAGGCCTCAATGACACTCAATTCAGCAACAAAAATACCAGGTCTAAACACACACACGCACTGTATTTTATAAGGAAGATGAGAAACATATGGGCAACAGGCATAACATGCACCATCTACACACTCGGGGAAAAAAAAGGCAATAAGAAAAGGAAGGAAGTGTAGGCTTTCACTAGCCATGATGACAGATTGAATTCATCCCTTCTGATTCCATGGAAACTATGAATTAGTTGAAGGATCAAATTTGACACAGGTGAACACTAATGTTACACTTTGGTTCTTTAGGACAGCTATTAATGAGAAACTTGTGGTCTGCTATAGAGCCTGAACACTGCATTATGCTTGATTCAGTAGAGATGTTTTTTGATACAGCAATCTAAAAAACAGAGATTTGCACATTGAGTAAATTATAGGCAAGATGCATCCTTTTTGAGATTAAAGTGCTCCAGTATCTGAAAGTGTTGAGATATAAAACCTGAACAGCATTTGGATTTGAAGGCTGTCAGGAAGTTCTTGCAGTTATTTCTGCATCAGCCATATGACTCAAGATGCTCTGAAGAAACAAAGTAAGCACAGATGTTGCACGCACAAGAACTAAAAGCAGTATTATCATCAAACGTGGATTTATCCCCTATAGTTAGCAGAATTATGACCAATATGTGCAACTCTGGAAATGTAAAGCTGACCTCAAAACCCACCATTTTTACTTCAGGTTTAAAAATTCCATCGAAAAAATAATGTTAAGAGGCCCATTCCTTTAGCATGGTAGAACTCTGGAAAACTGTTTCCCACAATCACAGCCGTTCTTGCTGAGCAGCTCAATCAGGTGAAAAATGTAAGGGGTGAAATGGGCCACAGATTTCACATGTACTGCACAGCTAAACAGAACATCTTACATTCTGCCACTTTGGAGGTCTATTCCCTAGTGTTTGCACGTATCCATCTTCGGGGTCCATTACCTACAGAAGAGTCTTCACCATTGTGACAGTCACTTCCAAAATTCAGCAGATTAAAAGACATATCAAATGCAAGAAGAGAAACACCCTCCAACCCCAGAATGCCTTAAACCTTGGTGCACTCAGTTTAGCAAGACTTGCTGCTAAATTTCACCTCTGTGTATGTGCAAGAGAGGGTGCTTTTGCCTTTAAAAATTTAGTAGGCAACTAAACTGAACATTATACACAGTAAGCATCTTAGTATTTTATTCGTTGCATCTTTCATACAGAATAAGCTTCACTGATATTTAATTCACTGCAGTATTCTGCTGATGTAGCAACAAAAGATTACATTATAAACAAAGAACAAATCTTTTACTTTAAATATTTTTTTATATATGTGCAATTTGTTTTCAGTTGACAAACAGCATCACAATTACTGAAAAAACCTGAAATAAGCACGTAAGCTAAGGCCCATTTTTTTCATCTCCAATTGATAGTGTTTCTAGATTGATCATAAATATTGGAAGCTAAATTCCAGCAACTAAAAATAAACATCTGTAATTTCCTAGCAACCAGGATTCAAAAAATGGAGAAAACATACAACAACAAAAAAGTTTTTTTTTCACTTAAGTTGACATCTGGAATCTATTTACACTAAATATGCTAAAATTCCACAAGATCATGGAGGGTAAGGAATTCTGAAATAATCTGTTAAGCATTACTTAAAATGGCACTTGTGTAAATCAGGTCTGGGATTTAAAAATTGCTAAAACATGAAAGACAATACATTGCAGTATGTCTATACCAATATTACGTAAAAAAGACAAACTACTCCACAAAGTGTCATTGAGATGCTCAACCAAAAATAATATACATTTGTATCTTTATCAAGATAGATATTATTGTAAAAATGCTCACATTAAAAAATATAGTTATTATTGTTTGGATTTTCATTAAAACTAGAAGGGACTAATGATCCAAAGTACGAGGAATTCATATATAATGACATGCTTCCTCATTTTATAGCACTAATAAAAATAATAATAGAGAAAGCTCTATTATACATCTTTAATAACGATGGTATAATTTCCTAGTATCTTTTAAAAACTTTACTATGTGGGTATATGTGCGTGCATGTCTGTGCACATGTGCTTGTGTACATAAACACACAAAGACATGAAAAATATCTAAGTGGATATATCATACATACACACATACCCACATTCCTGCATATGCCTCTTCTATAACACAAACAATATGCAGGGACCCTTCCGTGTGACAATCAAGCACCACATGCCATCCTTTCTTGTTCTTTCTCTCTTTATGTCTTATCCAGTAAACGTAGGAACACTTTCACATCTGGCCAAATATAAGTGTTAAGATATTTTTTTTTTAATTATGAAGTGATTTAGCCATAACATCATACACAAGAAATAAATGATACTGCAAATGCTTCTGATCAAAAGTTCAACATGAAAGTTCACCATGGAATGGAATGTAAATTACTCTAAAAGTCAGTCTTCAAAGATTAGTTAAATATTATGGCAAACAACTTGGAATTTGTAGGAAGTTTAAAATGTAATTCACAAAGACTGGAGATACTTTATACATAGAACTTTTAAATATGGATGTGACTGGCATTTATTTTTAAGCTTACTTCTATTAGAAATAGACTTGTTTCCTGTACAGGTGATGCTTTGCCTATACCATATACAGTAGAAAAATAAATTCTTTAGCAACCTAGAAATAGTTTATAAAACTCTTGAAGTTTCATTTTCTCTGCTAAACATGCTGAGATTAAACTGACAACTATAAATAAAAGCTATATAGACAACAGGTAAAGTAGAACAAGTTAAGAATACTACAATTTACAGGACAGACTTTATTGTACTATTAATTCCTGTGTGCTTTGCAATAGGAATAGAGTTGACTTTTCTTTTTTGTTTATGTTTTCCTAGAAAAGATAATTACTTGCAAGAATATAACACAATATCAAGATAATTTCTAATATACATGTACTTCAAACAGCAGCCGGGTTTATGGTATCATAGTAATCCATAATGAGAATCCAAGTCATAATTAGAAGTACAATACCTAGGACATAAGTGGGAAAGGCAATTTTTATTTGGGGAAAATGGAGCAAATCAAACTCTTAAAAGCCTTAATTCTCAAAATCATCTATTTACTATAATACATACAAGACGATCTTAAATCTTGTGATAAGTGAAGATTACAACAGTGACCATCATAAACCTTTTTTTTTTTTTAAACTACACAAAACATTCTAGCAGCTGAATGAGCCAAAACTGTTTTCTTCTTTGCAGACCTAAAAAGGTATATTTTGAGCATGAAAGAAAAAAAAGCTGCTATGAAAAGTCTCACAGGTAGTGTTTATCTGTGGTTTCCCCCTTTTTGTAACCTTCTAAATTTTTTACCACTAACAAAATATTTAACCAAAAGATTTGTTTAAATTAAGCAGCATTTTTTACAGCAAAATTGGTACCAATGTAAAAGGAAAATAAAAGAAAAAAAAAAAAAAAGAGATAATTTAAAAATACCGGGGTGGGGGGAGGAAAAATCAGTCATTTTAATTTTTAGTACAATATACCACAGGAAAAAAATATGAATACAAGTTTATGTGATTTTATATATACACACTCCAAAGAGGTTAATTGTCAGTACCCAAAGTATTTATTGCTATGTATTAGCAATGCATTTTTGTATATCTTTAAAGGGTCACATAAAAATAGATTTAAAGAATAGACTAATTGAAGTCCTAGATTAAAACATTGTTTGGTTTAGAGAATTTTACTACAACAAAATTCATGTTTATGTATGAAAAGTTATATAACCTTATATGAAAATGTCATGAACTATTTTCTAAACACTACATGTATTCCCATGTGGGAAAAATTAAAATATCTAAAATATATTAGATTAAGTTTACAAGACCATCAATGATCTTTTAAACATGCAGCTGTTTACAGAATTAACAGTTTTACAAAATGTTTAGTTCAGTAATGAAACATAAAGAAATAAGTAGGCAACATCAGAATTTTTGTACAATATTTGAAACTCACTTTTACAACAAGCATGTCCTTGGTATTGTGCTGTAAGAAATAATACGCAAATTCACCCACCCTTAACAAACTGTCCACAGGTTTAGTTACAAGTAAAGATGGATGGTGAGGAATTGTAAAATTCTCAACAGTGCATTTTGCATTCTTCCATAAACCATCCTAAGCATACCATTACATAAGTAGCCAGGAGATTACAAAATAAACTATAGCTGAGATTTAGTTGTTTACACAGAACGCTTGAATGTGAATAAAATCGCCAAAAATAGCATGTTAAATAACAAAAACAGCCATAAAGCAGGCTGTAAGCATTGAATGTTTCATAAATGTATTTTTTTAAATCATTAAATTTCTATAGAAAAATTTTATTCACAATATATTGTGACAAACTGTCACAGGAATGATATAGTGATTGCAATAAGGTATCATGCAGCAGCAGCTTTGTACTTTATAGCTATTTTTGCTTTTAAAAATTAAACCTCTCCAGTCATGCTTATCACATAGTTTTATCTGCAGTGTGTACAAATGAGGAGCACAGTACGGGATATAACAAAAAGATGTCCAATCAGCTGGATGGGAATTATGTTTCATAAATATGAAGTACATTACTGTATCCTGAAACATGCATGTCTACAGCTTGTCTTTACTGTCCAGTGCCAGGCTGCCTGCAATCATCTTCTATCTATATAATACCAAGAGGGTCTGCTGGTAATTGGGACTGTATCAGCTGAGGCTGCAGTGGTGGAGGTAACTGCAGAGGTACCATTGGTTCCACCATCTGCACTGCATTGGAAGGCGGTGGCTGACACGCTGCTGCGTTGGGTGCTTCTACAATCTCCCCGTTGTAAAAGAAAAATTGACACTGTTGAATGAAGGTCTCTATAACCGACTGGTGGATTTTGGTGGTGGAAAGGAACTCTCTGTTTTCAAAATCAGGTCTCATCAAAGTAGGCCAGAAACAAATGGATAAGTTATCAGCAGTCATAAAGTTGGTTTTATACTGTTGACTAACCCTGAAATGAGAACAACATGCACAGAATGAATTAAAACCAGTATGCAATCAACCACTCTAACTGTAAGCATTATTATTAAACAATCTCAAGGTCTTTGTTACTTTCCTCCAGCTATGCTTTTAACCAATTGTTCTTGGGTTTTTTAAGTGACTATGCAGAAAAACATTTGGAAACCATGACTTCTCCACATTTGGATAGCTAACAAATATAAATCTGATTAAGCTTTTAATCAAGACAGAAATTCAACGTTTCACCAACACTTTGAAGTGACAATAATAAACAAACTTCAGCTACAGGACTTCATAGAAGTAAAATTTTGTCCATTAAGATTTCTAGAAGAAAGATTACAGAAATAGCTTCTTACTGTAGGACAGTCAGAGATTAACATCTATGGCACTCAAAGAAAAAAGCATCACATTAGATCACATGTTAAAAAAACCCACAACCCCCAAAAAATCAAGTGTTCATTAAAGCACAACTCTGCAGGTTTTTTCATACTGGCTAGCAACTGAATTTGGTGCAAGTGTAAGAAACATTATCAGTGGAAATGTCATTAATTTTTTTATATTTTTCAATGTATAATACAAAGGTTTCCAACTGGTTACTCTTCCTAGAAGTTTCTTGCTTTTAAACAAGGGCTCAAACAGGTTCTTTACTAATGAGCTGAACTCATTATTACGATACTATTACAAAAAAAAAACAACAAACAAACCCAAAACCAGCAAACCATCCTGTTACCAAATTCAGCATGTACAATTAAATGCCTCCTCAGAAAAAGTGCACTACTTTTCATAGGCTAGAAAGAGCCATGGTATTTCGTTTCCTAAAAATACTCTACATTCTAAAGTAACACTGTAATTTTATCTAGAAATAATTAGTGAGAGATACATGAAAAATTGTGTGTTAATAAATCTGACAAACACCTAAGGTATTCATTCAGCTGGGAACATGCAATTACTGTTTTACAGTAGACAGCACGAAGGTAACAGCTACAGTTGTCCTGCAGAAACAGATGGAAAATAAAACTTCAGCAACTTGTCAGCTGCAATTTTGACAATTAACAAGAGCAGACTGCAAGAATTCCTGACAGCTGGCTGTAGTCCATAGATTCAAAAGCTGTGAAAACCATAGTAAACACTAGAATTAATGCTATAAGAAAATATTTTAACTCATTTACAATGCGTACATAGGGGTAACTATAAAGGGTAGACTTCCATTTTAACATGTGCAGTACTTATTCCAAATAGTGTGAGGGTACACAAATATTGCCTCTCAATCTGTTTTGAATAAGTATGGTCCAAAGGATATTTGGATACTACTTCTGAGTGACAGTACTATTCATAATCTCTTTCTTAGAAGAATTCAATTTAAACTGAATTTAAGGACTAAAGAACCCGAAAATACAAATAACATTTTTCTTAGCATTTTTATTACAGAGTTTTCCTCTCATTGTTCTTCTTCTGTGTATAAATTCCTCCTAAACTATAATCCAGAGATAGAATGATGAGTAAGACTTAGTGAGAATTAAATAAAATTTAAGACATTGTGATGGGAGAATGAATCTGTTAGAGTTTGAATCAGAACTGCCTGTACTTGTTCCTTAAAATTAGTACAATGAAAGATACCAAAAGGAATTTCAAACTCTACAATGGTATTTCATTAGAGAAAAAACTACAAGATATATTATAAAACTGAGGAGAAAAAACCCTGCTATGTAACAAAACAGATCATCTATTTTGCAGACTGCTTTTTTCCTGTCATTTTTGCTCTAAATTTAAAAATCCTTCAAGGGGCTTCTTCAGTTGTATAGGCTAAAACGTATACTCTCCATCATCCTTAAGCACATCTAGGATTTGATTATGTGTTCAGCCTTCTCATGCATGTTTTTTCTTCCCTTGTCACGAGTTCACTGCTTGCTGTTTCTCTCATACTGTTCCTTAAATCTAATCTGATCTAGCTGTAAACCGCTACTGCTGTGGACAACAGGTAAAGCTTCATTCTTCCCCTCTTCCTTCTCCCTCTCCACTAACTTTCTGGAATCAGCCCATAGGATGGCCTTGTGGGGTCTGAGACCAGCCAGTGCATTCCACAAAAAAATCAGATTTCCCCTATTCCTGATTTCCTTTAGAACATGCTGCAGTTCCATAATAATTAGATCCAAGAAATGAAGGACTGGGAACCTATCACTAGAAGTGAAGAAAGGAGAAGAGCACTGCACCTTTCTCCCAGTTGCACCTCACAACTAGACTAAACATAACAACCACCCACCTTTATTCTCTCCTGTGTTTAAACTTGACCTTTGTCCTTTCTAAGGGTAAACAAAAAACTACCAATCTGTACGCCCTCTCCTATCAATCTTTCCCAAACTACTTCAGAATCTTCTTGTAAGTGTTTAGCAAACGTCTATACACCTCCTTTCATGTTCACTCAAAATGAAAAACGTAAAGTCTGTTTCTCTTGATCCTGCCACCTTCCTCCACTGCAAACTCTGCAGGAACTTCAGGCTGTAAAACCTGCTCCATGATCAGACTTTATAAACTGTACCACCTATGTTTTGCCAGACTTCAGAAGCATATTATGCCATATCAGACCTTATGCATAAAGAACAAACATAAAACACAACCAATATGAAAAAAGCCAACATCGATCCAACACTGTCCTCTTTCAATTCCATCTTTAAAACTCACTTCTGCTTACAGTTAATCAGCCACAAATAGAGAACCAGTATGCTCTGAAAAGTGCTTGTCACACTGAAGAAAAATTCATCTCACTGTTGCCATTTATTATGTTCTCATAGTCACTGGCCTCTAATTTTTTAGTAGCACACTCATTTGGATAATAATTGTAATTTTTTAAAATAACCAAGTCTGTGCTTGTGGACACACCAAAATAGTTATCAATCACCAACCTCTATTAACTATACAACAATACCACGTTTCTTACTCTAATGACATATGATGTAAAAACAATGCTTTTAAAACATCAGTTTTAGATGAGAACTCTTCCATCACGCAGAAGAATGGTTTACTTCATTTATCAGTTAAATTCATTTGACGAACAATATTTCCATTTTAATTATATGCTAGCAGTAATTTGCCTCAAATTAATCTCGTAAAAATAAACACAGAATGTAATTAATTTAGTTACAAGTTCCATTTAGGATGCTGTACCCACCTATATCTACATATACATATAAATTCAAACGCAATTGCTTATGCTCAGGCAGTTTTCTTGTAGAATGGAACACAACTGCCTGCCACTGCAAAATTACAAATAATTAAAACCTTTCTTACCTAAGAAAAGATTATTTTGTTACAGCAACCCACAATGCAAATCAGTCATCATCAGAGAGTGGCCTGGAGAGCAAAGGCCAGTGTACATTACTTACGTTCTCCAGTAAATTCCACAATTAATAGATTTCATTTGTCTGCAGATAAGCATGCATTAGAACATATGCAGGATTTTTTTAAATTCTATTTAACTCTCTTACTTGCAATCCAGGTACTTGACACTGTACATTCAGCTGTGTTACACAAATAGGTGACCAGCTGAAGACTTCTGACAATTCAGAGATGGTCACTCTCCTATGAAAATTTCTATCAGGTCCATTAAGAACTATTGAAACATTTAAGGTTACTAATAACTGTCAAGTGTGCGATGTTTTGTTTTACTTCAGGCACACAAGTACATCTTGCAATTCTGTAACATACAAATGCATAGAATAATTATATCCATTGATATGATTTTAGCTATTTTAGAGCTGAATTTGTATTTGGCAAGTCTGCAATAGAAAAACTAATCCATTTCCCTGCAAAGGAAAATTAATAACTTTATAAACCTTTAGCAAGTCTTAATGTGATGGAAAGAAATGTAAAAGTAGATGCCTAAATTCTGAAGTTTCTCTCATATTCAGTGAAGAGAGTAGACTCCTTCCAAACTGCCACAGACCACCTGCACTTCTGCTGGCTAAATAGGGAAGTTAAAGGTCTCATTTCTGCCCCCGTATTACACACCCAGTTAGATCGTTACTAATATCTGCAAAAACACACACAGTAGTTGGAACAATTTACAGAGTCACAGAATGTTAGGGGGTGGAAGGGACCTCTGGAGATCATCGAGTCCAACCCCCCTGTCAGAGCAGGACCACCACAGAATCTAGGCCAGGTCACTCAGAAAGGCATCCAGACGGGTCTTGAGAGTCTCCAAGAGAAGGAGACTCCACAACCTCTCTGGGCAGCCTGTTTCAGTGCTCTGTAACCCTTACAGTAAAGTTCTTCCTCATGTTGAGGTGGAACTTCCTGTGCTCTAGCTTGCATCTATTGCCCCTTGTCCTATCACAGGGCATGACTGAAAAGAGACTGGCCCCCCTTTTTGACACCCATCCTTCAGATATTTATATTCATTAATAAGATCCCCTCTCAGTTTTCTCTTCTCAAGACTATAAATAGCCTTTCCTCATCAGACAGATGTTCCTGTCCCTTAATCATTCCGTAGCCCTCCATTGCACTCTCTCAAGTAAATCTCTGTTCTTCTTGAACTGGGGAGCCCAGAATTGGACACAACACTCCAGGTGGGGTCTCACTAGGGCAGAGTAGAGGGGGAGGAGAACCTCCCTTGACCTGCTGAACACACTTTTTAATGCACCCCAGGATGCCATTGGCCTTCTTGGCCGCAAGGGCACATTGCTGTCCCATGGATAATTTGTTGTCCACCAGGACTCCAAGAGTCCTTCTCCACAGAGCTGCTTTCTAGCAGGTCAGCTCCTAACCTGTACTGGTGCATGTTGTTACTCCTTCCCAGGTGCAAGACTCCACACTTATTCTTGTTGAGCTTCATTAGGTTCCTCTTCGTCCAGCTCTCCAGGCTGTCCAGGTCTCGTTGAATGGCCGCATGACTTCCCTGTGAATCAGCTAATCCTCCCAGTTTCATATCCATCATCAAACTTGCTGAGGATACACTCTTTCCCCTCATTCAGGTCACTGGTGAAGATGTTGAACAGGACTGGACCCAGCACTGATCCCGGGGGGACTCCACTAGTTGCAGGTCTCCAGCTGGACTCTGCACCATTTATCACCACCCTCTGGGCTCTACTGTTTAGTCAGTTCTTAATCCATCTCACTGTCCACTCTTCTACCCCACATCTTCTGAATGTGTCAAAAGGGTGACAGTGTCAAAAGCCCTGCTAAGGTCAAGGTACACAACATCCACTGGTCTCCCTGCACCTACCCATTCAGGCACAACATCCTAGAAGGCCATCATATTAGTCGAATATGACTTCCCCTTGCTAAATCCACACTGGCTACTCCCGATAACCTTCTTCTCTTCCATGTGCTTAGAGATGACCTCCAGAATGAGCTGCTCTGTCATTTTTCCAGGGATGGAGGTGAGGCTGACTGGTTTGTAGTTTCCTGGATCATTCTTCTTGCCCTCTTTGAAGACTGGAGTGACATTGGCTTTCCTCCAGTCCTCAGGCACCTCTCCCAGGCTCTGGAATCTCCAGCACAGCAGACACACGGATGTACTGAAGTGAGCCCAATG
Source organism: Hemiprocne comata (assembly GCA_020745705.1). Lineage (NCBI taxonomy): Eukaryota > Metazoa > Chordata > Aves > Apodiformes > Apodidae > Hemiprocne > Hemiprocne comata. The sequence goes on along the minus strand of CM036590.1, from coordinate 39,996,714 downwards.
AAGGGACACAAAGATCATTATGAGATCGACTTGTGCTCTAGACCCTTTACCAGCTTTTTTGCCCTTCTCTGGACACTTCAAAGGAAGTCTTACCATTGGTTTCCAATATCCAACAGGAGGATGTAAAGAAGATGGGTTGAGACATGTCCCTGCACGTGCAGGGGTGTTGGCCAAACCATACTACGATTCTGTGACTCTTCTGAGTGGTGTCCAGTGACAGGACAAAGAGCAACAGGCACAAAAACCCACAGGAAATTCCATCTAAGAAAACACTTTTTTACTGTAAGGGTGGCTGAGCACTAGCACAGGTTGTCCAGAGAATGGTGGCATCTCCCGCCTTGGAGATAATGAAAACCCAACTGGACGCCGTCCTGGGCAATCTGTTCTAGTTGACTCTACCAAAGCAATGGGGGTGTAACCAATTTACTGTTACTTACAGCTTTGTTCTATATTTTACTTATTCAGCAGGGGTTTTGGGTTTTACACTTAGGATTCTGATTGAAGCTAGCCCTGCTTTAAGGCATGGGGAGAGGGGCAGGGGGTGATTTTAGGCCAAATGACTGTCAGGTCCCTTAAAACCTGTATTTGTTCAGAATTTTAATAACTACTTCCTGGGGGAAAAAAAAAGTAGAAAAAGAAAAAAAAAAAAAGGAGAGATCTGTAACTGTGGTGCATAGTTATTCTTTCAAGCTTCTTCATTATGTACACTGATCATTCTTACAACTTTAGAATAGTGTGATGCCAGCTATTTATACATCAAGAAAATCTGAAAACAGAATATAAAAAACTTTTCTGATCAACCTCTAACTTCTAGTTTCATTTTTCCCATTTATGCTAAGAGATGAGCAATGCAGCATGAAATTTTCAGTCCTGCTGGTCAATTCACTGTTTCTAACACAATCTTTTTTGCAACCGTTACAACTCAAAAAACACTTTAGTAAAAAAAATACTCAACCTGTTTAGATGCGTTATTATATATTTGAAGACATCATAGTTCACTGGGTGGAATTTCTTCACAATTTCTTTTAACTCGTGTAGCCGTTCCATCTTATCCGCGATTTCTATAGAAATAAGTGACATTTTCGGACACATCTCGAAAGACATAGTGAACAAAGTGTTGCTAAGCTTTTTTCCTGGCATAATGGTACAGATAAGATACCCACAGAGAAATATCAAGTGAGAAAACATCTGATGAAATTCCCATCTGCATATAATATATTGCATAGAATAACTTTT